>JAPSGF010000001.1:39350248-39426825 GCA_035772895.1 Perdix hodgsoniae
GGGGGGGGAAGGAAGGAAGGAAAGGAGGGGAAGATCTAAAGAACTTAACTACTTGAGAAGAAATGAATGATGTAAAATATAATCCAAAATCTGAGATGCATATATTTTTAATAGATAAGAAAACCTGACAGCAAGAACAAAGAAGTGGCTTGATAATGTGATGTCCCAGCCAAAGTGAGAGAAGTTGATTTCAAAGAGAAATTGATTTTAGAAGTGATAAGGGAGTGATTCCCAATGAACATCAGCAGAAAGGCTTCAAAAAAAAAAAAAAAGCTTGCCCTTCATCCCAAAAGTATCTGCTACCCCAGAATTATACTTGCTTTAGCCCACCATATTGATACTAATTTTCAGTGCCACAAGTTGGAATGTCAGTGTATATTAACACCTGATCTATAAAGGGAATGCTGAGATCTCACTGAAGTATTAGTCACCACACCCTGGGAATGCAGGGTGTTAGTGTTCTTGGCTCAAATGTCTCAGCCACACACACCTCAATTCTTAATGAAACATACACACCAAATTCATTATACAGAAACACTTTAGAACCAGTAACTTTCTCCAACTTGTTTAGCAATTACTAATTTCAGTGATATATGAATTCCTTTTGAAGGAGCAAGACCTCAGGCTGCTTTGACAAACATATGACCCCTTGGAACATGTATTTTTGTCCGATAGGTGAGTTAGTGGTTTCTCCATATTCCTTGTTTTTTGTTGTTTTTTTTTTTCTGCACCTTTTCTTAAGTGACTTTTTAGATATTTTTTTGCCTGTAACAGCTGATAAAGTATTTTATCCCAAGTTTTATACTGTCACTTACGCTGACGGTTAACTTAAGATCTCATTCAGAAATCAGTCTTTCAAGGATAACTTCTTTTTAAGACTCACAACAACAATATTTCAAAAAGTGATTTTTGAGACTTATCCACAGTTCCCTCGCTGCTCCAGAAAGCATTTCTATCAGTTCTACTTCCTGATACACCTCTAGATATCCATTCATTACCTGAACTACTCTCTTGTATCATCTCAGAATGTCAGCTACTTCAACCCTTCAGTTATAATATAATCATCTTAATTACACTCCTTTTAACCTTCTTTCCTATCCCTTGTAGTTCTTTCACAACTTTACAGTCAAACCAATGAATTGGTTTTTTGTCTTTGTTTTACAGTGAAAGTTTTTACCTTCCACAGGGATTTTCTCCCAAGAACATATTTCCTCATAGATTTTCTAGGTCAAAGCGTAGTGATGTTCCTTATGCTCTACAAACCACTCCTTTTCACTGGACAAGCAGACAAGAACTTGCAAAGGGCACGTGGAGATGGAATTTTAAAAAATGAAGCTGGTGTATTCTGTGTTGCTGCATCTAGAATTGTCACAGTTAACTCATCAGTAACCTTGTAAGCAAAAAGAGCATTTGTATTTCTTTGCAGACATTCATTATACACTCTTAATTGCAAAAGAATTTGCCACAGGATCATAATGAAAATCAGGTAGAAAGGGGGAAAAAAAAAAAAGGTGTAATTAAAGGCAACAGAAAGGTACAACATCTGATTCAGTTTCCATGGAAATAAAAAGCTATCAAAACCTTTTCTTCAGTGTTTTCAAACAATTCTCTCTATTTAGACACCTGAAACAAGACTACAGATACTACACAATTTAAACTATATAAATTCCCCAAATACATTTCATTATTTGTTTTTTGGTTTTTTTTGCCACGGAGTTCAAGAAAGCTCCTCAAATGAAAATCAAGTATGTGTTCTATGAACTCTAACATTGGGATATACTTGAAATGTTGGGGGTGGGGTGAGGTAGTCTGCTTTTAGGGAAAAAAGCAAAGTTTCCATAAAGGTGCTTGCAATACTACACTGAAAAGGTACAAAACTCCAGTTATCCACTATCAATAAAAAAATAAGGTACATAAGAGACCACAAAAAGAGCCCCTGAAACAATAAACTTTTATACAGACATTCAGTCTAAATCAGCATCCTGTTTGATGATAGAATCTACATCTGTTGCTCATTGAATGTACACTTTGGTGGAATGAAAAAAAAGCCCCAGGTACTGTTAGGAGAGGCCTGGTGTTTCATTACCTCATGTGATATGTTGGAGGCTTTATCCGTCTCTTTTTTCCCCGAGTGCTAGGAAAAGGCTACATAATAGTCCTAGAAACCACAAACACGCACCCTAAATAATTAAACCTCCCTTTAAGCATGCTAAGTCAACATACGTAAAAAGACCCTTTCATTTAGATAGCGTGGAGCACGTTATGTATCATTCCTAGAAAATAGCTCTGGAGTTCATGTTTAGATCTGTGATAGTTGCAAGCTTAACTAAGCACAACAGCAGTTGCCTTAGTCACGTAACAAGGCAATTATATATACACGCACCACATTTTATTTTTATTTTTTTAAATTCAGATGCAGACACATAATTCATCATCATCTATGGGTATCCCTGAAAGTAATAAGCTCTTGTCATTTTGCACCTCCATTAGTATTTCATGTCAAAAGATAGAATAGCACATTCTCACTCTTAAGCCAGACTCCAAGGCTTAGACTCTAATAAGCGAGAGAAACAAAATAAGAAAAATATTCTTTGTTTAACTTGCAGCAAGTATAAGACGACTCGGGTTTTATGTTTTCAGTATACGTTGTGCTCTTTCCATTATCCAAATTTCACAGAACATTCTAATGCAAACAGTACTCAGGAAAAAAAAATACTTAGCAGTCATAAATATCTGCAGATTTCTAAATTTACAATGTCTTGAATGTATATTTATTTCTTGTAAGCATATTTCTTTTAATATCTAGCATCAAACTTTCAGAGAGCAGTGAAAAGAATTGGTCTTTCATCCATTAATTTGGACATGAATATGTCACATGGGATCATTCATGACAATAACATGTGAGACACTGGGCATTTTCCTTATTAACAGACAACTTTTAAAGCAATAACCAAAAGTTTTACTTGTGTTTTAGAAATTTTCCTATGTCAGTATATATGTCAATATCTGGTACAGTGTCCAGACTTTCACAGGTTTGCTTAGGTTGGAGTGAACCTTAAAGACCATCTAGTTCCAACCTCCTGTCATGGGCAAGGTTGTCATTCTCTACATCAGGCTGCCCAGGACATCATGCAGCCTGGAGTTTAATGCGTCCAGGGATGGGGCACCCACAACCTCTCTGGGCAACCTGTTCCAGTGCCGAACTGCCCTCTGAGTAAAAGAATTTTTTACATCTAGCCTCAATTTTCCATCCTTTAGTTTAAAGACATCCCCCCTTGTCCTATCACTATCAGACTGTGTAAAAAGTCAGTCCCACTCTTGCCTGTGAGCACTCTTCAAGTACTGCAAGGCCACAATGAGGTCTCCCCACAGCCTTCCCTTCTCCAAGCTAAACAAGTGCAACTCTTACAACCTATCTTAACAGAGAAGCACTCCAGCCCTTTGGACATCTTTGTGGACCTCCTCTGTACCTGCTCCAGCAGATCTGCATTCTTCCCATACTGAGGGTTCTAGGCCCAGACACAGTACTCGTGAGGGCAAAGCAGAGGGGGACAATCCCCACCCTCTTCTTGCTGCCACCCCTCTTTTGATGCAGCCCAGTATACTGCTGGCCTTCTCACTCAGTAACCAAATTCGATGTCATTGATAAAGATGTTGAATAGCACCAGACTCAAGACAGACCCTGGGGGGTCACCACTTGTGGTGGCTTCCACCTATATAGAGAGCCCTCAACAACAACCCTCTGGCTTTGACCATCCAACCAATTCTTTATCTACCTAATAGTACAGCCTTCTAATCCATCTCCGTCCAATTAAGAGACAGAGGTGTGGTAGCGTATCAAAGGCCTTACACAAGTCCAAATAGATGACATCACTTGGCCTTCCTTTGTCTACCAGTGGTCATTCCATCATAGAAGGTCAGGAATGACCCCCCCTTGCTGAAGCTATGTTGGCTGTCTTATATCACATGTGCATTAAAGTCTCTCCAGGAGGATATGCTCTGTGAACTTCCCAGGCACAGACATGAGGCTCACCAGCCTATAGTTCCTTAAGTCTTCCTTTCCTAAGAATGTTTTCCTTTTCCCAATCACTTGGGATTTCACCTGACAGCCACAATTGTTCAAAAATGAAAGGAGAATGGCTTGGCAACCACATCAGCCCACTCCTTCAGAACTCTGAATGCACGTCAGACTTTGCAGACAAAATAACACACTATAATACAATATAATTAGAATTGAAGCTAATAAATCAAATTAGATGAGAGTATCCAAAAGCCACAGACTTTACTCTAATGCTAAGGTGAGACGATCTGGGGAGCTCACATGCTGCTGAGATCAAAAGAGAAAAAGAAAAGGTCTCATGACCTTGCCAGAGGTTTTATCTCCACTCTGAACTCAAAGCCCTCTGGAGTATGTAGTTCTTCCCTTCTGGGACTGGTACGCAGAAGTGGAGCATTAAGTCTTTAACTCCCAGTACACTACGTGATGTAATGATGTGTAATAAAATTAACCAAAAATCATAAAACCATGACATTATTAAAAAAAAAAGTTAACTTAGGCATAAATGTGTTGTTAAACGGTATAACAAAGAATAAGGAATATTGTAAGAAAGGGAAAAAAAAGACTAAAACTGAATGAATAACCCAGAACTGCTAAATACTATGTCCATTATTCTGTGACATGACACACCAATCACAGACAAAACAGAACCATTTAACTGAAGACTACAACAACTCTTTCCTTTTAGTGAGAGTGTACAGAAGACCACTTTGAATAATGTGTGCTAGGTACTGTTCACCAATAACTTCGTTACTACCTATTAGAATAATATGAATGATAGCACTTGTTTTAACATAGTGCCCAAGTGGACACATCTCAAATCTTAGAATATAATTGCTGTTAAATGGGCATGAATCTTCAAACGTCAATTCTTGCATATGTGTTCTTTAATATTTTAGTGATTTTTTTTTTTAATTAAAAGAAACAATCAAGAGCGACAAAGCTCAAATGTGAGAGAAAGCTTTAGGAAGCAGTTAATAAAGAAAATAAAAAAATGAGAGATTGATATCAGATTCATCAGTTTTAAGAAAGAAAGATCTCATCCAGGTGGAAAATTTAAATCAGGAAATCGTCAGGGGATGCAACAGTTGAAAAAGTTTTGGGTAGTCATTCATTAATATCACCAAGTACAGCATGGAGCTGTGATCAAAATCACTACTAATAAGAACCAAATATGCCCAAACTAGAACTCTGAATAAGAAGGGAATACAGTATCCAATGACAGCTATAAGAATACAGCCCAAAAGAGTATGTTTTGCCTTAGTATTCTGATGAAATAAATGCTGAGGAAGTGAGAAGAGGTTTAGAAAAGATCCACAAGACTGATCAGAAGATTGGTAACCACACCTTAGAGAGAGGTTCCAGGACTTAAATCTGTATTAGCAAAGAAAATGTTAAGAGGTGGTTTTATCTCATGTGTTAAGTGGCTACAAGGCGATTAGCAATGTAATAAGAGGGAGCTCTTGAAGCTGTTTTGAGAAACACCAGTAACTGTAACATGGAACTAGATAAATCTTAAATTGACATTTTTAAATCACTAGCATTGCTAGCTATGCAAGAAAATCTAAAGACAACAGAGAATTCTCTCATTACTGGAAATGAAACAGAAAGATGAATCAGTCAGTATATATATAACATCTTGCTTATCCCAGAATGGGATAGGACAGAAGCTCTGAACCCACATTGAAGAGACTGCTGCGTAGCTTCAGTGTTGCTTATTCAGTTCTCTCAGAGGCAATTTCTATTTCTTTAGCTTTGCGTATTTTTACCCATTGCAGTTTTTGTGCCCTATAGTAGCATTTCCATGCAACTTAGTCAAATCTCAGAAACTCTGCTTACACACACACACCACATACATATGTGTTTAAAATTTAAAAGCTACTGTTTTCCACACAAGAAAAGTTCAAATTTAAAAAAATTTATGATGTATTTTCTCCCTGTCTTTCAAAACTCATGGCAGCTTTTTATGAAAGCTGTGCTTTATAAAATAACAAAACCACAAAGAACTAATCACTTCTATAGGAAAATAAAAAGAGAAAAAGTTAAACAAGCATCTAATGTGAATTCACAGAAACTTCGGGGTACTTGCTTGGCACCTTCAAAAGAAAAGAAAAATAATTCTTGTATCCTAAAACGCAAACAGTTGAAATGCATGCTCACCACAAAAAAGATCACTTATCCACATCCTCATTTATTTCACTAAGATCATGGATCACCTGTGAAATGAGAAACTCTCACAAGGGCAGGATATGCAAACCTGAATGCACCTCCCTCATTCTGACTCTTGCCTTGCACAACACAAAACAGCCTTCTACTTGTACCACAAATAGCATAATTCAACACAGATGTTCCTCTTTCAGCCTACAGATAAGTTGTTCAGGAGTGAATTAGTGTTTCTACTTCCTTCCAAAGAAGTATTATAAGTATTGATAAGATCCTATTAGTACTTACAATACAAAGTATTATTTCTATTTCACAAATGGTCTGTGCAGCTCATTCTTTTTCTCTATTCAATAAAAACAAGAGCTAAGTAAACACACTAAGAAAATAATAATTTAAAAACTGAAACAAAACAAAACCACGTCATCTCCAGAACAGTCAACGTAGTTCTAGATAGAGACCACCCCAGAAATAAAGGCAGCCTTGGGCCAGGCTGCACTGAAAACAGTTTTGAATACCCTGAAGTATTCAAATAACAGTGAAGAAATCAAATCACTGCAAACCGAAGCACTCCTGTATTATTTCTCACAATAGAGAAAAACATATTTACGAGCATGTGCTATTTTACAGATGTGTATGCAAACACCACAAGAAGACTACAACAAAAATTGAGAAGTAACGTAAGGAATGCTCACTGAGGTCATGCTGAATAACGTGGGTTAGGAATTTGCTTGAGAGTACATGAAGAGAATTTTAGATGAAGTATCACATACTGTCTGCTTCAGAGACAAATGCCTTTTCCTGCTCCTTCATTAAAATTTGCCAGACAACTAACTAGTGCTTTCAGCACCTAAGGAAGTTAAATAACGAAAAGGTTTTAAATGCAGACAATTCAAGAGGGTATTTAAGATTCACATGAATATGTGGAGGATGTACAGGAGGGGAATCATTGTGAAATTTTAATTCCCTTACATTAATCATTTATTGCCATATCACAGCATTATCATAAAAATCAGTTGATCTGGAAATTCAGCACAGCAGTTGTTATGTACCCAGAACAATATTTAAGCATGCAGTTTAATGGTGCGTACAAATCTCTTTTGTGTCTACAAAAAACTAAACATATGCATGTGTTCTCCTAAGTTACTAAGGGTAACATTTTATTTCAGTAGCCTACTCCTTTTCTAAATCTAAGAGACAGAAGGAAAAATATATTGATATATTCAGAAATAATGCAAAGAATCCAACAGAAATAAGCACATTCTAAGTGCAGTCCTGTAAGTGGGCTAAGGTGGACCTAGGATGTAAAATCTAGGAAACATCAAGGAGCAGGGTAATGATTTAATAGCAACATCTGGCACCAGCAAGGCTTTTACTGATGCATTTCTCCATGAGTCAGAAGAGATTCTGACAAACTGCTAAGGGTTCAGAAGTTACAAAAATAACCCAAAGTCTAGAAAATGATGCACCATATAAACTTAAATGTTAAATAAATTAATTTCAGAGCCAAAAAGGTAAAGGGGCAATTATTACATAAAATTATGTATATGAAGAGATTTGGTAGCACTATACTTTTGTTCTGCTCCCCCACTCCTTTGCATGAATGAATATAAAGTCAATTGTAATTAGATTAAAAATAAGCTGCAAAGTTTTAAACAGCAGGCCAACTAACCACAAGAACTCAGACATTTTCTATGACTGGAAGTTCTAATACCAGTGCTAAGAAAAAAGGGTAGTAAAAGTTAAGGATTTCACGATGCTTCTCTAGGCTAAAGCTTACATAACAAAACATAAGAAAGCACGTGTGAATTTACAAGTGACTGAGGAGAAAGGACACAGCTCCCCTAATTAGAAGATATGCAAATTGGAGTAAACATTGCATGATCCCTGAGTTGTAGTTAATAAGATCTTCAAGGTAGCCCTTGCTACCTACTACTTCTCTCCTTAAATGTATTGGTATACTACTTCACATTTACAGGCACGCATTAATTTGTTTAAACCATGTACATCTTACGAACTTTTAAACTAAATTTCTTCAATGCCATACACATGTTTCTCCCTCAGCAAGTTCTTAGACTTCTCAGCCTTCACAATTTCGGTAAAACAAATCTACTGCTAAAGAGAAATAAAAGTAAAAAACCATCCCTACAGATTTGAAAAAAAAGTTGTTCTTGTGTATGTCTCTCCTGATGATATAAATAGCACCTTAAAACATCTATATCACAGTGCTATTAGCCTTAATGTGCCTACAGTAGGGCTGCCTCTGCTGCCACAGCTTCATCCTAATACATTCATGTGTCATCTGCAACAAGCTCTGAAAATAAAGGCGCGACCAGTCAAAATATTTACATACTTCCTCATGAAGTATTTCTTGTAAAGGCTTAAGAGACATAAGAAAGCTATGATGACTATGTTCACTTATCATAAGAAAAGAACTTCAAGAATTTCCTGGCACACAGGAATAAGAAAACTAAGCAACACATCAATTTCTGGAATGCAATGTAACCTTCTGGCCTTTCTCACTTTTTCAGTCCTTCAGAAAGGACAGTCAGCTGGTAACAAACTTTTTCCACAGATTCCAAAAGTTGGGACATAACTCAAAGAAGCACAAGATGTATGAGGTTCAACAAGTTTGAGGGGTGGTTTTTTTCTTACTGTTGATGCTGTTTGATTTTTAAAGTTTGATGGATGATGCCAGTTTATGTGGATTATTTCTTCTTCCCATTTGCTAGACTGCTATCAAAATCAAATCTAACATATACCTTACGTACTTAAAATGATATTTACTGCAGAAAATTAACAGTAGACAAGGGATCGGGATCATAATCTTAGCAGCTTGGTCTTTCAGCCTTATAAGAAAGGGTATGTTCCTTACAAAATGAAAAAGCATTCATATTGTAACATACACTACTAAATTAATTTCTGTTCCAAGTAGATAGATCAGTAATAGCAAGAATATGAAAGTTTTTGTTTAAAAAATAAGCTCTTCTTTAATGACATTTAACTTAGTGGAACAGTTCAAAGAGGAACATTTATTTCCTAATTGCCTTGTTCTGCTAAAATGCTCAGCACTCATAAAATTAGGAGCAATTAAGCACCTTTCAGGACCAAGTTCCATCAAATAATATAAATATTGGGTAGCATTACAAATGAAGGGCATAAAGCAAAAATGAATTCACATACGGTAAGAACTGGTGCACAAAGGTTAAAGAAAATCAATTCCTAACAACTGATACGTATGACAATAGCAGAGGAAGACAACCAGCCCAGAAAATTAGTCAGCATACAAATTTATCTTCCTACCTAAGAACAAATAGGAGAAGGAAGATAACAATACAAAAGCTTTCTGCTGGAAGAATACCATCACAGTATAGAATTTCTGAGCTCCTGAGATAGACAGGAGATCGAAATTAGAAGAAGCAAGAAAAAAGTTTCTAATTTTCTCTAATTCCATTTACCTAATTCTACAAGTCTTACTTATCTCATCAAAGATGCCCATTTGCTACTTATTTAAACAAGATTTCAGATTAAAGATTGAAGAGAAATAGCTGTAAACTTTACAACCATTTATGCACTAAAGAAGCAGTTTCCACAGTGCCATAAAAAGAGCTTCAAAAGGAAAAGAGAAACGAATACAAAACGAATGGATGATATTTATTAAGGTCACTGAAAGTATGCGTTTCCTTTCTCTCTGCCTGAAACATTCTAGATAGTAGACATTTACTTACGTGTGTTAAAATACTTTCATAACTGCATTCTATCAGCTCACAAGTCTTCTATTTTGACATTTCTTTGGATGAGCACAAGTCAGACGCTGGCTCAGCCAAATATTTGAAGAATGCAGTGTGTTCATTTCTCCCATTGTCCAACAGTTAACCTATTGTAAAAACTTTTTTTTTTCCCCACCGTATGTCATTTAATCTAGCAGTTTGAATAAAGACTAGAGGAGCAGTTCAGTTCCCAGCTTGACCACACCGTTTTGAAAGCAGGTTGTAACTGCAGAAGGTACGTTGCTATGTTATGAGCATTATGGCAGAACATAGTGAATCCCCTCAATAAGGCAAAGCATGTGGACAACTCTGCAGCATTAAGACCAAAGCTGTTCATCCTCCAGCTTTTTTCAGAGCTCTGTGTCATGCTACTTTTACTACTGCTTCCCCCTCCCCCCTTTCCACCTACCTGGAAAAATACATCATAGCTATTTGTTCATTTTTATCAGTAAAATAAGGATAAATATTTTCCTGCCTTATAGGTGGAAATGAGGTCATTAACTTTGTTCAGTTTACCCTTTTGCCTCCCACTTACAAGGAAAGCTTTCACTTCTACATGACCATGCAAGTCCTTCACTCTAGATACTTCAACTTCCTATTTATATTGGAAATGTATCTTCACAGAACAATTTTAAACTATGTTATTAAATCCCTATTAAGTTTATAAAATGATATATATTTTAGAATTTTACGGTAATGTGCTTTTATTTGAATTTTTATGGAGCTTGAATTTCTGTAGATGGAAATGTAAAGCAAAACATACTCTCTAGATCTACATATTTAATCACCTATAAACTCAAGTTACAGACAATTGTGTGCTGACAACACTAAAAAAAACTGATTTTAACTGGATACATTGTAATAGTACTGAGATAATGAATTATTATTTAAAGTTGAGACATTCTGAGTGCTAAAAGTTTTAAACAAAGTTAGTTAACTAAAGGATGATATAAAGACATTTGGTTTTGTTGTTTTTTTTCCTTACACATTTTTATGCTCATAATGGTTTCTGGAAAGGCTTCTAAAGAGAAAGCACTAATGAAAAAGGTGGGAAAATTCAAATAAGTGAAAATTTTAAGCCAAAACATCTCTGAAACTTTACAAAACATTTAGGTCTTCACCTAGAAAAGGCTTTATATCATAATTATATAGTAGCTTTAAGGTATCTTTTTTTGACAATGTGAGAGGTATTCTGGACCATTCCTAGAAGCAGAGCGAATCCTCAACTAGAAAAAAAGTCAGTATTACTTAAGGTTTTATGTATGACAAAATTGATTTTCCAGGTCGAATGAAAGATATGTGACCATGTTAACCTGAAGGATCATTCATTTATGGCTTAAGATTAGACCACTGACACTGAGAATCTGCAGTATGTATTACTGTATAGGACAAGCAGGAAAGCAGCAAGGCACATTACAAAACATTTCAGTAAAGAGGAAGAGGTTATGATAGTGCAAACAGGAAGCAAGCGAGGTCTTAATGGAACACATAGCTGCAAGCCTAGGAATCTACAGGACAAAGCATACAAATGAGGTCAAAAGTGTTAACATTCTCAGATACTGAGGCCTCAAGGGATAATGTTTCTGAATGAGCAAGCAGTACACAGAGCTCTTACCTGCTGCTTGATTATGGTGTTCCTCTGACTGATATGCAAAGGAAATGGTGCATGGCAATCTTTCCATACCTATTTTCACTAATACTGTACTCAGTTAGTAGAATAATAGTAAAGATCACACACTAGCGTTCTTCCCAAAACACCAAAGCCAAGTCTTAGCTTACGTACAAGGGCTGGGAGATGAAAAGCAGGAGAAAATGTCTTCTCTGCCCCCTCCTAGGTTAGCCCACACACTGTTACAACCTGCATCTAAGAATCTGTAATATAACACTTTTGGAATATTATCACATGATCCAGATAACATACATGGAATCAGCAGCTCTATGGACTGCTATTGGAAACTATGAAAATGCTATATCCTTAGAGATTTTCTTGAATGGTTTAACTTTAGAAGCACCAGGGAGTTCCACTAGTCTATTAAGATTTACTAAGATATTTACTCTTCTTTACCTATTAAAAGGAAAAAAATCTCGCTTTGATCTTTCCTTCTATTTACATGACATTCTCTTAAAATTATACCCTTCAGTGCCAGTCAAAAATAAATGTCAATTTAACATTTTCTGCTGCAAACTTTTATAATTTACTATAGATACCTGACAGAATGTTACCTAAAAATTTCATCCTTCAAAAGTACTGGTCTATAATCTTAGAAATAAAAAGAAAACTTTAAGCAATTACATCCTCACAGTTATTCCACAGCCATTAAAAAGATTTTAAGAAATGAAATCACTACACCAGCAAAGATACTTAATGTTCTACATCTGCCATATACTTGTTTTCAAATCAACAGATTAGAACTTCAAAGCCCTTGATCTATTCCAAGAAAGTTCATGATTATGTAAGGTCCTTCTTCCTCAGCCACGTACTTTAGACCTGCCTCGCCTTGAGTAGAATGGAGTAGAATATTTAAAAAAAAATGAAAGCACTAAATGTAACCAAAATTTTTATAGTGACTGTGGCCTAAATGGTTCCTAATGAAACATATAAATGTTCCAAGAGAGCATCTTTGGTATTCTATTCTATTCTCCCAGCCACTCATCACTTTTGTGGGACTTCAAAGATTATATGTGATTTCTATTAGAGTGAAAGCAATGAGCAAACAAAAAAGTAACTCTTAAATTAAGGAACTTCGACACTATCCATCTCCCTTCTGCAGATAACTAAGATTTTATGAGGATGACACTCAAAAAATTTGAAACTTCTTACAGTATCATGTAATTCTACACAACTCAGATCTTTTTAAAAACCGCGTATCTTGAATTCATCTATTTTACACTTTCAAAATGAAATCAACAAATATCTACATTACTTTTATTCATTCCATCTGACTTGATTTACTAGATTAGGTTAAAAAATATTTTTAAAAATATGATTCCCCACATAACATTTCTAACAGGTTGCGGCTTCTGCTGTTGTTGTTTTGTACAGTACAACTCATCATTTCGTACTCCAGCATAACTCATGAAAAAATTAACATAGTTAATTTAGATAGATTTCTGGAAAGAATCTGATCATGTTCATAGCCATATGGAAGAACTGCTCACTTCAGATTTTCATATTAGTCATTATTCGTACATTTGGCTATTATCACCATTTGTCTGAGTGAATGACAAAACTGCCACAAATAGGTAGCGAGACATTTCATACCATGTACAAAGCTAGGACATATTCCTTCTTCTGAGTCGACAGTTACTATTTGTAGAGCTATGTATCTTGCTTTTAACATTCAACGCAAATGTTTTAAAATATGCATGTAGGAGTCCTTTATGACGTAGTCCCTGTGTCACAGAAATTAATAGAAAAACTCCTACTGATTTCAGCCTGTTACCAGAAGAAACCAACTAAAATCCCTCCCTTGTAATACCACTTTTTAGCATTTGGGACATTTTTACATTTGTATGCGTGTGTTTCACTATTAACCACCCATTTTCTTTTTCTTTTGGGTGCAGGCTGGAGCCAAAAGTCTATAAAAAAGCAAACTTCCTAAATCAGTCTTCTAAGCTCATACCCTATATCATTATTTCTTTCTTCCCTTCCATCAGGGCAATAAAGAACCCCTTTCATACCATTAAAGATTTTCAAGATCATAATTCCCTTTTTCATGTCGAAACCTCACATCTTCAGGCTGTCCTTCAAGCATTAATTTATGAAGATTGATCTGAAAGCAATATCTCCTATTTATTTTTATGGAAACTACAACAGATACAAAGAGGACAATAACACTATTTGATAGTGAGCAAGTTCTCAGCTACAAATAATGTTTTTCAACATAGCCACCACCATTAACTTTGCATTTTTGCCAGCAGGGAACAAGAGCCTGCATGCCTCACTCATAAAAATCTGCATTGGCATCTGGAACACAGCTTGACTTCCATGTCCTTGTTGCCACTGCTGAAACACAATACTCACTGCTTCACTGTGTTCACATCCACTGCTTAGCCTCTGAATAAACATTCAGCAAGTGTTGATGAATGTCAATGGGTGTAATTTTTTCCACATGGAGAAATTCAGCGACACACCTTTGCTTCATCTGCATTTCCACATCAGACACCATTTTGTCAGACTGCCCCTCTGCTACCATCTGTCACGCAGCAATAAAATACAATGGAATACTGATGGAAGGCTCAACCTTCACTGCAACACCACAACATCCTCCTCTGACATTATGGGCCAACAGAATAAAATAGGATACTTCACCTTCAGAGTAACCATTATACTTTTACCAAATCTCCTCCAGATGGAAACTAGACTTCCTTTTTCTGAGCACATCAGATGTTCACCATTATGCATCTACCAATATCGACAATAACTTAGGAAACAAGCAGGAAAAGTTGATCATTGCTGTAGGAATTTAATATTCAAGGCATATTTATAATTCAAGACAGGAATAGGCACCAGTTAAAAGCACCAGGATATATGAAGAAACACAAAACTTTTTAATTATCAGTTTGATATCTGCGTGACCAAACCAACTATTATTTTGCCTCTTAAAGAGAGCGCTGAAGGAGTTAGAAGGCTAGCACCTTCTGAAGGGCCCAGTATTTGCCTAGGCAGTTAGAGAAAGTGGTGGTGAAAAGTCATAGAACACATTCAGTTGGAAGGAATCTCGGGTCATCTGATCTAAAGCCCTGCTCAATTCATATCTAGCTTTTTGTACAATCACTTCTTTCACTGTACAATGAGCTCTATTATGAATATCCAGTAGAAGCTTAAAACACCAAATTTCATTCTGTAGCAGAGAAATAAGAACTGTCTCCTCAGGATAAAACAAGCTAAGAAAGTAGAGAGTGCTATAGTCTGGGATAAGGACTTTTCCTTTCAAGAAGCTGAATTATTATTACAACCAAAAGAAGAAAATATTTTGGACTCTTTTGTACATGGGAGAATAGTGGCCTTATTATAGCACTGGAATGGAATCAGTTTTTCAGTCTTCCAGGCAACAATTCTTTCTCTTCTTTAGGCCTCAAACTCTTTACTTCATTTCTTTCTTCCAAACCACTTTGTACTTAAGGACTGAAAATGTTTTATGATTTATTACCATGGATCTACTGTTATTCCTAACCTCATTTGATATAAAGTTAATTCTCAGAATATAAAAAGATTTTTTGAATGGACGATTAAGTTAGAAAGTTCACCTTATAGAAAACCCTTCCTTTCAATGGATTTTTTTCCACTGAAAATTCTCATGTGTTTGTAGTTGGATGAAGGCCAGATTTGTTTGGAATAAGGGAGGAATCTCTATAAGAAGGAAAAAGGACAAGAAGGCAATGTTCCTCTAAGTCTAGATCTAAATTAACACAGTTTAGAGCAAAGCTGTATGCTCCAGGACAATATCAAGCACTTGATGCAGACTCTTCCATACATACGTAATTATTTCTAGCACCTTTACTTCCACCAGACAGCACAATCAAACCAACAAGTATATGGATGTAGGCAGTCCTGAAAAGAAGTTGAAATTATTCAGAAATACTTCGGACATTTTTCTTACCTCTGTTGGATAAACAATGGGTGAAGTCTTGTGTCATCCTGTAGCATCCCATGATAAATATGATCTTTACATGCAACAGGGAATCTGATACTTCAGTGCTCTGCCAGTGCACATCCATGGACTAAGAATCAAATCCCTGTCCAGAGTGCTGAAACACAATTTTGGGTGGAAATATGCAAAATGTGCTTGTCTGAAGCTGCAACTTTGAATAATCAGTACAAATTCAAGTGTTTAATTTAAAAGAGTAAATAAAAAAATTGAATTCACAGATGAAAAATGTTATTTCTACTTCAGCTTTCTTCTTTTACATGTTCCCCCTGTGAAAGTTTGTTCCATGCTAACAATCAGCTTTAGTTACTATCTACAGTCTCTGTTCATGTTCAGTGGCAGTACTACGCTCAAATGAACTGTTATGAATTTGGAATCCATATATCTACTAATCCTTTGCACAAAACACGTTCAGATCTTCAGTGAACTAAGGATAAAATAAGATGTATTATTTGAGTTGCATCCTTCAAAAGCTGCCCAAATAAGGACTGAAGAAGGTGAGGAATAAGATCTCTTACTCTAACATAATATTTCAGATGTTCTAAATACCTGTAGGAACTGAAAATTCAGATCTCTACTAACAGAATCTAACTTTTTTTGCTCATACTGCTTCCAGCTGCAACTAGAAAATTGTGAGAAACCTTCATCTCACTGATACATCTTCAACTAACTTATTCCTTTGGATTTTAAATGCAAAGGCAAAACTTAAAACTCAATTCTCACAATCTATAACAAAAACAATCAAAATTTTTCTTATATGTTATCATAGAGCCTGGGATAAGTTCCTTATTTCTTGTATAACTGTGCTTACTAGTATGTTTTGAGTAGATACTGCATGATCTATAATAGATTGAAATACATGTGCCAGTAGAATTTACTCGTTTACCACTTCTAAAAAGAACATGCTCTTCCCTAGTTTGGTTGTACCTTAACTAGGTAAAGGAGTCAATTTGTCTTTTAATACTACTGTTTCTAACATAACACATTAATGCAAAGACTTCTCAGTTTTCTTAATAAGTTGTTAATGCAGTGTTTTATTTTGTGCTGGCACATCAAAGGCATGGGAAAAGCAAATTTAAGAGTCTAGCACGAAGCAAATTAAAAGTCACAGAATCATTTGGGTCCAAATGAACCTCGAGTCCAACCTCCCTTCCCAGGCATGGTCAGCTACATTAGTTATTCATGACTGTGTCCCATTCAAATTTGAATATTTCCAAAAATTTCTAGAGCACGGGGCCCTCATAGACTGTGTTTTACTTATCTGCTTATTTTCCTCAGAACGAAACAAATGGCTGAAGATGACAAAAGAAATAATTTGACCTTTGTCTCCAGTATCTGTAGAATAACTTTCCCTGATTTCCTTGATTTTACAAAACAAGCCATGAATAACTCCAGAGGTCACTTCTTTGAAATCTAAACGGTGCCTTGTTTTCTGGGGGAAGAGTTTTTATATTCTTTTTTCAAACTTCGACTACTTCTCATTTAAGCAAATCACTTTCAAGACTGTTGGAAACCAGGCACCAATTCCTTGGGTGCTTTTGTAAGGCTTGTGATAAGAACTGACTGAGTTTACCAATACATTTTAATGAAAACTTACATTAAAATGAAATGTAGGCCTTAAAGTTTAACCCAACGTCCTCGACTTTGCTGTCAAAGGATTAAGACCTTACATAGCCTTATCTCTGGGATTTTCTATACATGATGAACTGGAAATAATATTAGAGTATGTCCCAAATCATTCCTATTTCCTGTCCAAAAGAGAAATGACATGAAATAATTAAATTCATTATCTACAGTCAGACTTTGGTGTTTGAAATATTTAATTTGGGAATTTTTAGACTACTATACAGATTACATTGAATTTAATGCCTTCCAAAAAGGCTGAGAACTCTCCATCCCCTCAGTCACCAAAAATTTATGCCACTTCCATATACTCACTTACAATAGAAAATGGAAACAGACTGAAAAATTCAGGTACTATGACATCTGAAAATATAGTTTGAAAAGAGTGCAAAAAGAAACGGACATCAAGTGTCTGGTATTAGCTGGATAACACAAAAGGTACTAATGAAATTACTGGCAAACTTTCAGCTTATCTCAGACATCGGCTAAGAATGAAACCATTAAAAAACAGTCCGTTTTCATCTTGTGGAGGTTTATGCAGATATTTGCTCCTATTCCAGTTCAGTGATTGAACCTCAAAAATCACAGAATCATTTGAGTTGGAAGGGACCTTTAAAGGTCATCTAGTTCAACTCCGCTGCAATGAACAGAGATATATACAGCTCAATCAGGCTGCTCAAAGCACAGTCCAGCCTGCCTTTGAATGTTTACAGGGACAGGGCATCCACTACCTCCCGGCAACCTGTTCCAGTGTTTCTCAGCTGTTATCATAACAAACTCATATGCAATCTAAACTTCCCCTCTTTCAGTTTGAAAACATTTTCCCGTGTCCTGACATAACAGACTCTTCTAAAGCGTATGTCCCCTTATTTTTGTACTCCTTCAGATACTGAGAGGCTGCTATCAGGTCACCTCGGAGTCTTTTGTGGGCTGAACAGCCCCAGCTCTCTAAGCCTGTCCTCATGGGGAAGCTATTCCATCCTTTGGATCATTTTTGTGGCCCTTCGAGAGATCCATGCCTCTCCTGTACCGAGAAATCCATATCTCAGTGCAGAACTGCAGGTGAGGTCTCACCAGCATAGTGGGGCAGAATCACCTCCCTTGACCTGCTGGCTGCCTTTTTTTTTTTTTTTAAAAGAAGCCCAGGATATGGCTGGCTTTCTGGGCTGTGAGGACACACTGCTAGCTCACATCCAGTTTGCCATCTGCCAGTACTTCAAGTCCTTTTGAAAGGGCTGTGCTCCATCCTTACTGCCCCCGCATATACTGATAGTGGGAGTTTGCTATCACCCAGGTGCAAGACCTTGCACTAGGATTTGTTGAACCTCACAAGGTTCACCTAGTCACATTGTTGGAACCTGTCTAGGTCTCTCTCAATGGCATCCCAACCCTCAGACATGTCAACACACCTTGGTGTCATCCATAAACTTCCTGAGGGTGCACTCGATCCCACTGCTGATGTCAGTGAGAAGACATTACACAACACTTGTCCCAGTACTGACCTCTGAGGGACACCACACACTACTGCTCCTCATCTGGATATCAAACCATTGGCCACTCCACTCTCACTATGATCTGGTTAACAGTTCCTTGTCCACTGAAAAGCACACCCATCAAATCTGTGCCTTTGCCATTTGGAGAGAAGGATGTTGGAGGGGTCTGCGTCAAAGGCCTAGGTAGCTGACAATATTAGTGGCTCTTCCACTGCCCATGTATGCAGTTATGCCGTTGTAGATGGCCAGAAGTTTGGTGAGGCATGACTTCCCTTAGTGAAGCCATATTTGTCTCATATCATCTTATTCTCTTCCATATGCATTAGTATAGTTTCCTGGAGGCCCTGTTCTATGATCATCCCCAGCATAGATGGGAGACTGACAGGTCAGAAGTTCCCTGAGTCATTCCTTCTACCCTTCTTAAAAAAAAATAAAAAAATGGGTGTGACCTTAAAGTCCATTGTCTTCATTGATGTAACAGTCTTTTTCTAAAACCAAAAACCTTGGCACTAGATGTTTTTTAATGCAAGATGAATGAAATCACATACTTCCAGTTCCCTTCACTCCAGATTCTTTTCCTGAAAACAGGGACAGGGACTGCATTTATGCAATCTGAGTAACAATTAAAATACATTAAGAGCATTGGAAGAAAAAATTACAATGCCAAATTCCATCACAAACCTCTGGACTCACACACCTGTGGACTCGCACATCCTGCATTTTTTTTATAGTAGTCATTTCAAATGAAGACATCAAGCTTGGATCCAGAACAGTCATCAGAAAATGCTGGAATCTAAATGAGATCTAAACAGTTCTGAGCACAAACAGTCTCGGGATAATAATGTCCAATAACTGAGGTCTTCTCCTAAGCGAATATAACAATTAGAAAAATATAACCACTGTCTTAGCTGTGTATCTGCCTTCAGAAGAAAGCATTCACTGTAAGTCTCTAGTGGCTAGTATGTAGCTGTGATTTAAGCATCTACAATCCAGAAAGAATATTTAGAACTCTCCCTATCAGTCACATACAGATTCTTATTCAGTATGAAATAACATACAGCTTTTTCTTCACTAAATCTGTAAAGACCCTAGGCCCTTACCTAGAAAGCTAGTGCACACACACACCATTAATCTATTAACAGGAGAGACAGGGCTGGAAAAAAGCAGGAATGCTGGCATACCTCAGGATGTCCTGTGACAAGAACGGGTACCACATAATTGCACATCAGCAACACTATTTTATTTTTCCATCATTGTATCTCTAGGAATACACACAGATTCCAAATCACACTCCAGCACTCACGGAACACGTTGAGCAGGTTGGACTGAATCTACTCAGAAAGATCATGAGAACAAAATTTCTATTATTCAGGGAGAAGCACCTTAATGGAAATTAATTCACTGAAGTAAGGCAAACAAGTTGCATTAATTCTGGTGTGGCTAGATCTACACTGAGAACGCTCACAGCAATTCCCAGACAGATGTTAACTCCATGTCAGAACATGGCAGGAAAAGCAATCTTCATGTTCTACATATAGCCACAATGCCTAATATCTCTCAAAGTAATAAACTACCTCTGCTAAATACTCTAAACTATAAAGAGACATTAACACATGTATGATCTAACTAATTTAGGCTTGGACTCTGTTAACAACCCTAACAACAGGGTCGTAGGAGCAAAAAATTAACAGCAAGAAAAATTTGCTACTTGCCATGAAAGTCTTCTGTATATAGTTTTGTCTTCTTGTATGTTGTTTTGACACAATCTAAACTTTCAGTATGAAAAACATGAAAATGCCATTCATTTTAGTCAGATGTTTTTTGTGTACAGGATTTTTCATTTCTGTAAAGTAGAGAAGTGTCATTTAATAGTAACTTAAAAGAAATACATTATGTCACACAAAACAGGCAAGTCTACAAAGCCTGAGGACATTTTAAGAGTGATGCAAATAAAGCACATCACAAAGACCATTTAGTAGTAATCCTATTTAACAGGCATAACTTTCAGTAAAGTTCAGGAAAATTTAATCATTAGAATTATGGGACGTAAGAATTTCTTATAAATATTACAGGGCCATTAAAAATTGTCATCACTTTAAAATGGACTTAAATCATATTCATTAATTATTAAGCATTACTCTGGTTCACTGATGTTTTTAATGGAATTAACTGCAGTAACATCACTGCTATCTATTTATAGACAACTCATCTTTCAGTATAGAAGTGCCTTTTCATGTTGGTATCAAAGCAGGCTCTCCCTCTGTAGCAAGACTTCTAATCCATTACTTGGTGAATGAAAGAGACAGAACTGAGGATGCTTATGAATCTCGCAGTAGCCCATGTGCTCATTCATAATACTATTGATAAAACAAAGTCAGGTTTATAGGATTATTATTTTTCCCCCCCCCAAAGAGAGAGTACAATCGCTTTATTAACATTTTAAAAGATCTAAGAGACCTGAATGAATAATGACAAAAAAAGTAACCTGTTGCTCACTGCCAGTCTTTTCTCTTGACCCTTCCATGCTATTGATGTTAACCTATCACAGGGTCAAGTGTGCAGTCTAGCTTAATGGACATTTTGTTGTTTTTTTGTTTTGTTTTGTTTTTGGTTTTTTTTTTCCCCATACCTTAAATGAAGACGTATGCTAGCTGCAAGTCTTACTCCTCTTACTCCTCCTACCTGCTGGCAGTTTGTATCTTTCCCAAAAACATTTCATCACATTCCTGATTTTCTCATATGAAAGTATAACACACTCCAAAAAAGTAAAGAATTCAACTTTCAAACAACCTCAAATACAGTCTGAAAAAAGGACTACTAGACAACTTGTAGATAGTTGTTACCAAGACATAGTAGATGCTAAATAGAAGTATCATCTGTCTGAGCAAATTACCATTTATGTATCGCACTACTCCTATGTGTTCAGAAGAATTGCAGCCTCATCTACCACCCTGATATCCGCTCACAGCAGTTCAAAACACAGCCAAAAAGCGCTCCATTGCAAAAAGGCCAAAAGTCTTTGAAAGAAAATTCTCATTCCAGAATTGCAATTACAACAGCATTAATTTAAAAATTCGCAGAGGCGCTATGTCATATTGCCTAAGGTTCTTCTTATCCCCTTAAATGTTAAGACCTTCCAGAAAAATCTATTAAGAAAGTTACTGTGATGAAAGTATATTAAAAAGTTTTGATTTTTTTTAACAACAACAAAAGAAAATATCCTAGCAGAATATATCCGTGGTCCTAGA
The DNA here is from genome assembly GCA_035772895.1 of Perdix hodgsoniae. Taxonomy (NCBI): domain Eukaryota; kingdom Metazoa; phylum Chordata; class Aves; order Galliformes; family Phasianidae; genus Perdix; species Perdix hodgsoniae. The sequence goes on from JAPSGF010000001.1 coordinate 39,372,251, forward strand.
CCAAAGAGTTCATTCTTCAGAGGGAATAAATACATAGCTGTTATGTAAGAAAGTGCATGAGAACAATTCCTCTGGATTATGTGCGTATCTAGAGGCTGAACTCTTTTTTCAATAGAACACCACAAACAGCAACCTAAAAATGATAAAAATAACACAGCCTCTGCAACATAAGGCGGCAACCACATCTTCAAAAAAGCTGCCGGAGGTAAAGTCTCAGTTCCTTCAGCTTTATGCCATCTTCAGATAAACCAGTTTTCATTCTGACCTCAGCATTTGTGTGCGTCAGCTCCTCCAGGCCTATTTTTGGTTCACTCATCGAACAGTATCAGTGTCCTAGAGAGTTCTGCCTGTTAAGTGCATTCTGTTTAGTGACTAGCTTTTAGTAGTAAAGAATCCTTTTCACTATATACAAATCCAGGGTGCAACCACAGGTGGCAAACTGCAATAGCACATTCTTGTAATTAAACACCCAGCTTTAATATTGTTGGTCACACAAATTAAAAATAAATTTGCAATTTAGTATCATAGAACAAAAGTTTTATTGCCTCCTTACAGAGAAAAATCAGAAAACTGCCTGGTAACCCTACCAGTTTTATGCACTTTCATGAGCATCAACCAGCTAGTTTCAGGTTTTACAACTGAAGTAGATACTTGAATTTATAATCCATTTCAGGACAATAGTAAAAGAGTTGGTGTTTGATTTACTTAAGGTAAATTACAGGTAGAAACTCATGCATAGACTTGCAGTTCATTATTACTGAAGTCTAAGCACTTCTTCTCATCGTTTATTCAAAATAAGAAATAGAACTAGGCTGCTCTCTGCCAAGCAGTACAATGTTCAGAGGTTCCTAATTTTATTAATGCAGAAATCTTACTAGCAATTACAAAAACTCCTCTCCCTTCTGTTTCCAGTAGCTATTTTGAAGCCTCCTACTTCCTTAGATCAATAGTTACACCAGGCAGCAGAGCCTCCCAGGGATTCCCTTGACAGGAAGGCTCAATTCATCTTTGCTGGAGACCCCCCACTCCTGAAAGTCTTTCTGCTAGCCAGACAGAAATGCACATGGAGAACTAAGCCTTAGAGAAAGTATGAGGACAGCAATACATTTTCAACTTCTAATTAGTCACCATATTCTTTATATGGAGCATTCCGGTCGCCGGGTTATCATGGATTCTTCTCATGCAAAATCCAGTGCAGAACAGTTAGTGAAATCTGAAGGAAGTTAAACGTTTCACATCATTAGGATAATTAGTAAGTGGCACCTACCAAACACTGGAGCAACTAGTACTTCGTTTCCTTGCAGTCCTACCTGAACTATTCAAGTACAGCCAAACTGTGGATGAAACTGAGACCTAATACTGAATGTATACTTCAGAAGCTACCAAATAAAGCAGAGTTAAACTTCATGTTTTAATTCATCATCTCCCTCTACGGTACTGTACTTATTTCTAAGATAATTCTATTCCTATCTAGGCAGAAGGTAATCTCATTCTTACGAAACTGTTTTCAGTAGAAAGGTAAACCAGGCCACTTTCCACATATCAGCGTGGAGTTAAAGGAAGGGCAACAGCACATATAAAGCATGCAAAGGATTACGTAGGAGTCTGTGACAAATCGAGTCAAGTTTTCCCTTCCAACAGGAATAAACTCAGGTCAGAAAACATTTTAGGCACCAACTATATAGCATTAGACTTATACTAAATCAGTTTCAAGTAAACTGTCTGTATCAAGACACAAAGTCTGAGAAAATCCCATCTTTCTAAACCAGTAATTATTGAAATCTTAAGTTTAAAATACTATTGAACTTCAGTATGAATCCGAGGACTGAAAACAAACATTTTTCAAAAAAATTTAATCTTTTCAGGAGATCCTTTGGAAAGAATACTGTGGATATCATGTAACTATCTTGCTAATACCTTCAATGATTATTCTTGGTACCATCCATCCATGAATCTCACTATTAGCATATATCACAATATAGATGGATTTTTTTTTAATGGTACACAAATTGCTCATTGAGCAAGATACCAATGAGAGAATCATTACAATTACTTTAGTAACTTCTATGATAACACTGACGACCTTAAGTGATGTTTAAATACAATTATTCACAAAGCCACAAGGTTGCTGCAACAATTAGAACATCTGTAATGAAGAAGAAATAACAAATTAACTGTAGTTTGATAAGTGACCCATTTCAAATGACAGATACCTCCCCTTGCAATTAGAACATATGTTTTCATGACCTGCCCCACACAAATTCAACTGGAAAAGTTTCTAGAGGTTCCATGCTAGCTCAATCCGACTGTTCTATTAAAGGACAATATGTCTGTATGTTGTAAAAGCAGAATTAAATATGTTTAAGATCTGAAAATGTAATACTCTCCCCCAGCAAGAACAGCAATTTACCCCTAGGCCTCTTTTACGCAACATACAAAGTAGCAGAGCGCCTTAACAAGTACCCCATTTGAAAATTTGCACAGTAAAAAATTCACAGTCATACACTGCAACCATGAGATTATCATGTCAACTAATAAAGCAATGGATTTCATTCAGAATTTACAGTCTAACATCAGACAGCAATTATTTTTCATTTTCAATATACTGCAAAATATATTTTTTGTCATGAAGAGAAATTGGAGTACTCTCAAATGCTTCTAGCAACTTTTAAGCAGCTTTTTTTTCTTTTCCATTTTTGTCTTCCATCTCCAAAGCCATTGTTTTATTTCACTTATATTTTCACTTAATTCCATCTTTGGAATACTTAAGAATACTTACAGAGTACTTGGATAGCTGCATGCCCAAAACCAGAAAGCCTTGAAAACCTGGATCTTTCATCACATTTTCAGATTGTCCTCACACTGTATAGCAAAGTAGAAAATATAGACATGCAAACTTGCGGACACTATTAGAAAAATAGAATCGCAGAATCACTCAGGTTGGAAAAGACCTTAAAGGTCATCAACTTCAACCATGACCCAACCATACTACACTAACAACCCTCCACTAAATCACATCCCTGAGTGCCACATCCAAATGGTTTTTTAACACATCCAGGGATGGTGACTCAACCACCTCCCTGGGAAGCCTATTCCAGTGCTTAACAACTCTTTCTGTAAAGAACTGTTTCCTGACATCCAACCTAAACTTACCCTAGTGCAACTTCAGGCCATTTCCTCCAGTGAGAAGAGACAAGCCCCACTCTTGCTGTAAGCACCTTTCAGATACTGGGAGAGAGCAATAAGAGTAAGGTCTCCCCTCAGCCTCCTTTTCCCCTGACTAAACAGCCCCAGCTGGTCATAGGCCATATTCACCAAGCCTATCACAAGCCTTGTTGCCCTTCTTTGGACCTGCTCCAGCACCTCAATGTTCTTTCTGCACTGAGGTTCCCAAAACTGAACACAGAACTCAAAGTGAGGCCTTACCAGTGCCAAGTACAGGGGCAGGATGACTTCCCCAGTCCTGCTTATCACACCAATCCTGATACAAGCCAGGATGCCATTGGCCTTTTTGGCCACCTGGGCACACACTGCTGGCTCACATTCAATCCATCAGTACACCAAGGTCCCCTTCCATCAGGCAGCTTTCCAGCCACTCTTCCCCAAGCCTGTAAGTTGCCTGGGATTGTTGTGACCAAAATGTAGAACCCGACACTTGGGCCTATTGAAACTCATACAGTTAATCATGGACCATCAATCCAGTCTATCCAGGTCCCTCTGTAATGCTCTTCTCCCCTCAGGCAGAGCAACACTCCCTCCAACTCTGTATCATCTGCAAACAGGTAGGAAAACTAAACATGAAAGCAAACATATATGAAGCTCTAGGAGTGAATATCATTTCAGCTACTTCTATCCTTGCTTGTTTCCAAATATACCATTTTTGTTTATGCCTTTGTCTGAAGCTGCAAATGTGCTATTGTGCTTGATCTAACTCTTAAATCCCTCTTTTAGGGTAGCGAGGTCCCAAACACCATGCCACATTTGTTGTACAGTGCTTGCTTCTCTGATTGATGACATCTATTAAGCTATCTGCAGCTCTTTTATTGCTTCTGTACACTTATTCAATTTGTTTCTGCTCAGTCAGACTGCATATTTAGCTCTTTCAGGCACTATTTTGCTTTTAACTACATCATCTGGCAGAGTACAATGAAATAGACTTCTCATTAAACTCATAATTAAAACTATCATGCAGTTCTTATCAGACAAGGGAACACTTAGAAATGATGCAAGTTTCCAGCGACTAGGACAGTTTATTTCCCTACTTTTAAACAATGTTAAGCCTTCAGAAACACAGGTCCTAAGAACACAGACTTTCAGCTTACAGCTGTTTCTAAATAAATTTAATTAAGGACACATGAGAAACTCAAGAAAAGTTGTTTTCTGTAAATCGCTGAAGTGAAAAACAAAGAAAACAATCCTTAGCCTTAGCTCTTCAATGGCAGGCTTGCTGCTTACTCATTGCTAGCAGGTTAAGACTTCTTTTCTGTTATAAATTAAATAATAACTCGGTCATACTTTTTTCCAGGAACTCTAGTCAGCGTCATGGTTCACATCTCTATGTGTTATGCTGACTAACAGTATGAACTGTATGAACTGCTGTGAAAAGGTGATAGAAACTGTTGAATTACTAAGGCTCAAGACATGGGAGAGCACTCGAATGTGACAAACACTGCAAGAAAAGTTATTCCAAAAGCTTCCTGAAGCTGAGAGAGAATTAACACTGTAAGATGTGGATCTTTCTGAATATGGAAAATCATCTGAACTAATATATATTGAAGATTTATATGCTGAAGTCTAGAAAAAGTTACACAGAACTCATTAAAACTTTAACAATTTAATGAACAAGAAGAGGAAGAATTTTAGATCAAACCAGCTAGTTGATCCCTTTGTTCTTATGTGACTAGCTCCAAGTGCTAGAGAAAGGTAAGAAACCTGTGCTGAACCTATTTGAGAGCCCTTTCTTCATTAGCTGTTGTTTTTTTTTGTTTGTTTGTTTTTGTTTACTTCTATAATTCACATTTTTCTCAAGAACAATAGTAGTAGCTAAGACTCTTCTAAATCTTGATTAATATTTGAATAAGGCAGCTACCTGCTGGCTGGGTACCATCTGCGGCCAAATAACAATTTCAGTAAGTTTCATACATAAAAATACAAGCAAGCAATTTTTAAATTCCTATTTTTCAGATATTTTGAATAAGAAACACAACTCTCCTAGTTAAAGCATAAACATTTACATAGTGCTTCTAGCTTACCCCAGTACTGATTGCTAGGTAGGTGCTTTGGACAATCAATTTTTTAAATTATTACTACTTTAATGTTTTCACACCTAATTAAATATCTAATTTTCTGTCAGTGTACTTAACGAAATATCAGACCTGAAGCTCCAGGTTCAAGTTTCAGTCAATAAAAATGAAACTGAATGGGAAATAAAGTAAATTTCTTCTGAAATGGGACCTTACTGATCAAGTATTCCAGTTTCATTGTGACCTTAAAGAGCAGCTGTATTTTCTACTATAATTAGCTCTTGCACCTTAAGGCATAACTGTTCTCATCATGGAGCTGGCAAGCAGCTACTTGTATACAGTATTTCCACTAATAATTACTGTACTGTAGATGCTTTGTGTACTTATAATTTAATGCTACAGAGCTAATTACAATTTCTTCAATGTAAATCTACATTTCAACATTCCTTATAAAGTAAAAACTGAATTTAAAATGATTTCTCTAAACTGGTTTCATTTTCTATTTGCATAAAGTAACAATTTTGGAAGCATTCACTTATATTCTTTTTTTCTGTTTTATTCTTGTCACTGCAGGATACATCAAGAAACCAAACTCCAAAACCAAAAAGAGATGTATCTCTCTAGAAAAGAAAGGTATCAAGCAATATCCAATGACTAGTCTTGACCTTTTAAGTTTCAAGAAAAATGGAACATCAGCTATCTGAAGAGTCATGAAAAACAAAGTTTAAAAAATAAAATACCAAGAGAAAGGTTCAAAAAAAAATGAGAGGTTTCACAAATATGTTTTACACACACACACAGATCAAGCCTGTTGAGTCATACACGAATTTCAGTCAGTGGCTACAGAGTCATGCTTAATCTTGCTCTTATATTTTTTGGAACCAGTAATATTGAATTCTCTTCTAGACAGTACAATCACTTTAACATTTGGTGATAAAGCGTATAATGTTAACTCCTTGCTCTAAATGAGTTTAGGATTAATTAGCATGTTGTCCTCCAACAACATAACATACTTAATATTTAAGGACTGTTTTTATTGTATGGAATCATGGGGAGTGCTAACATGTCTCATTACACAGACACAGAGCACAAGTACATCCACCGTGTTAAACATAAATCCTAAGGCTGGGTGCTTGGAGGGGGCAGCTTCACTAAGGTGAGCTATTCAATTTTCATTTCCGTTTGTAAGGCGTCTGCTGCTGAAAGCCAAAATTCAGGAGCACGCATCAAAATTCTTCCTTAGTTTAACCAACACAACAACTCAGAAACTTGCTTAAAACTTAGCAAAGTGGAAACTCAAGTAACAAAGCTTTTCTTGTACGACACACATTTTGTCAGAGGGTAAGAAAATGTCATTATTTTTCTACTAGAGATTCAGTTTTAAAATATTTTTAAGATTTCTTTTTTTTTTCTTCAGTTTGGATCACTTCATAACTAAAATGCAGCTTTCCTTGAAAATCACTTTTCCAGCAACTCTACGCAGATTAAAGAAAAACTATGCTGCACTCTGTACAATACACTCTTAAAACATAAAAACAAAAAAAGCTCCTTCACCATCTAAAAAACAAAACAAAAACAAAAAAACAACAACAAAAAAGAATCCACAATAGCTTACTTACTCATTCCCATTTTTACTACTTCTCTTTTGGAGAAAAACATCATGCAGGTAGAGTAACTTTCCACTTTCTGCGTTCCACTCAAGAGTTCAGCCAGGTGCATCAAATCAATGATGCTTTAATTACCAACATGTGTGAGCTGTAGATCAGCCAGAGGATTTGTATTCTCTTGGGGAAAAAAAAAAAAAAAAAGCTCAGCTGCAAAATTAATTAAATTAATTAATTAATTAAGTTTTAATAATTATCAACTCTTGAAAAAATACTGCAGAAGAACCAAATTCTATTATTGTTGTCAAGACAAACTTATTTTCAAAGTACTTTTCAATGTACCTAGAATTACTGCTGAATTACTAACAAGCTTTCTAGATAAAATGTTTCTTATAATTTTTTTTCCAAATGTACACATCCAAAGAGTGCCAAAATCATGCAGAAAGTGCCTTTTCTAAGAAAGTATGTCTCACCAAAAAAGAAAAAATGGGGGAGGGGTTAGAAAGAGGAATTTATAGCTTCTGATTTGTATTTAATAAAGTTTCAAGCAAGGCTACTATTAACATTCTTTATCTGATTCTACAAATACAAGTTCTTTTGTGTTAGCATATTTTGCTGGACTTCAGCATTTCAAAGAAGATCAATTTGTGAATTAAGTTCTTGAAACAGATACTTTTCATGTCTAGGAATAGAACAAAATGAAAAACTGAACTGAAGTACCCGATCACAAAATCTGTCAACAGCTCTTTTTAGAAAACCCAGTTCTCAAGAGGTTACAATTCTCACAGCATGCCGTTTTTTCAGGAAAATAATTTTGTCCTAGACAGCTTTCAGTTGTATAGTTATGGGTTGTTGTTTTTTGTTTTTTTTTTCCTTTCTTTGAATGAATAATGACTGTGGCCATATCTGCATGGTGAAAAGTTACCTCACAAGTCAGACTTCTCATCAATCTGAAAAGAGAAGGGACATAGACTAGGTCTGGATTACATTCACTGCTGCTTTTGTGATGCTTGAACTAAAAGGTTCACATTAACATGCTATCATAAAATCTAATAATAAAATTGAGGAGTAGACTGATGTCATCCCTAGGTTTTAATATTTATCTGCAACTTAGGTCACTAAAACAGTCTGTTTTTAGAGTAGCTCTTTGAAAATAATTAAATGAAACTTACTTTTTTTTTTTCTTCATATATCCATACACTCTCTCAAAATATTAACGCCAGGCATGCAAAGCAGCCGTTGTTTGGTGAAGGAAAAATGTTAGCTGATCCTTTATTTCATGGCTTGAATCAAAATTCACCAAAGACAAAGATAAGTCAACTGTGCATCAGTGTTCTACATCACCAAGGAGAGCATGGCAAGGCTTTCCTGCTGCATATTGTTAAGATTATTTTTATAGAATTCTGCAAAGGGCAGAAATAATAACAATTGATTTCATAGTGCTTGCTATTTGTGGAAACTTAAAATGAACTGACACATTAATGGGGCTATGCAGCATTTTCCATGTTTCTCAAAGTTCCTATTTTGTAATTTTACTTTATCCTTTCACACTTCAGAGATTTGCCATACATTCTTTAGAGATAGTAGAGTTTTGAAAGAGTGGCACATGGTAAATGCTAGAAACACTCCTGATTGTGCTTATCTTTACATTAAAGACAAAGAAAGGATTCAGAATATTAGCTGTTTTCATTGTTAAACTGTTGTACTTGTTTAAAAAAATAGCTTTTCTAACAATCTGGGTTTGGAACACATAACAGGTTTCAAAAACTACCATTTCTAGTAACTTCCCTAGCTCAGAACTTTTCTGTGCACTGCAGATAACTTAATCCACCTCATACAAAATTTTCAAGGTTTTTTTTTTCTTTTCTTTTTTTAATATGCAATAGTTATGAAGCCATTTTTCCTCGTTATTTTCTCTTGAATCATAAGTGCACTTGGCAAGAACTCAAAGCATACGTGGCTGCCGATGTTTCATATGCTGGCAGAGAAGGTGAAGGTTGAATCACTCTAACACTGAGGAATCGATTCGGAATAGCTCTTGTAGGTTTGGAAAGAGCTACTCACTCTCCCAGCTAACAGAAATGTTACACCACGCCACTGCAGACTGAAAGAGTTACAGAATTTACGAAGAAAGCTATTGTACTTGTTCGTACACTCTATTCCCTGAACCCTGGCAACAAAGGAAGGGTTGAACCTCTCTGAGGGAGGATGATTACTCAATAGTGCACCTGGCATGCACAAGGCCTTTCTGTTCTTCATTGATTGCTGTGGGTATCAGAAGTGAATGAAGTAGGAGAAGATGGATTGTTCTAATACTCAGTTTCCCAGCAGATAAGCACTGAGCTAGGGCACTCTTTCCTGGCTTCAGATAGACCTTCAGCTCTTTTGAATTCTGGAAGTAGTTTATTTATATTCAGAGCCCTTAAAATAAATACTACCTCATTTTCAACTGTCTCAGATTAACTACATCTCTCTTTCTGTAACAAAGCATTAAGTTCACTCTTTTGCCCAGAGCCACACTTCTCCAAGATTAGGGACTCTACAGAACTTCTGTTTTAAGTATTATCTTGAACACCATCTCCCTTCCCACTCAGGGCTGGTGTTTCTGCAGCAGCCTACAGCCTGGTCAAGTCCCCACCTTCCCCTCCCTGTCAGGGCTCCTACCTCTCATCTTCACTAGGGGCTTGTCCTAACACCAAACAGTTGTGTCTCAACCAGCTGGGAGAAGAGCTCTGCCTAGCCAACTCCCTAGGGCTTCTACTCAAAGCCTGAAAGTAATAAGCAGTTGAGTGTGCTTTGGATTACCTGTAGCAATATCAAACTGTATTGAATGATTGAGGAGCTAAGGAGCTCATAGCTAGGGGGATTCATGTGCAACTCAGAACACTAAAATAGAAGGGCTTCAGACATACAGGAAAAGAATCTTGAAAAGCCAACACAGCATTCATAAATGTTCTCTCTCAGAAGAAGAAAAAAATACTATTTAGCATGTTAGCTACTACAGGGAAATGACTGGTAGACATCGAAGTTTTTTATTATTGATTAAAAATGGCCTTCATTCAATAAAGAAGCTGCTTGCAAAGTATATATATATCTGAGAGTTTTACTTTTTATGTATAGTAAATAATATAATCATTTTAAACAAAGTCTAATTTTTTTTTATTGAGTTTTTATTAGCTTGTATGTCATTAATTTTATCCTAGAGATATAGTGGAGAGGATGTAATACGAAAAATGAGCAATTGTCAGGTGTTATATTTTTGTTATCTTACAAATTTGGACACTCAAAACTCATGGATTCAATTGCAGCTTGCAATTTTTTTCTACCATAAAAAACTGAGATATTCTGAAAGCATTCATTTTTCTTAATTAGATATGGATGGTTCCATTCAAATATTGTTCTTTGCTCCTTGTGATTTAGAATTGGTCAACTACCATCATACTTCTACTACCTTCATAAAAAGGTTGCTACAAATCTACTTTATACCTCGAGCCACAGCCCTCTGCAGATGGTGATGATGTTTAGCTACTGCAGATTGACTCATCACCCATAATTCTCTACATTTTCTTTATACCTTCTCTACTTTTTCTGTAAAGAGTTTAGTTGTGAATAATGTGGATGCCAAAATGAGTCCAATTGTTTCATCACAAACAAGGTTTTATGCCCTATAAATATACATGTATATATATATTTAGGTAATGTATGCTCCAATATTGCATTAAAGACATTCAGCCTTCACTCTGTTGTACTTTTTGAGGGTTTGGGGTTTTGGGGGGTTGGTTTTTGTTTGTTTCTGAATTGAATGGGATAAATAAGAGACAACTGTCTCTTATTTCTCTCTCATTTGTCTCAAGACACAATTGTGAACAACACCTCAGAAACTGGTCCTGGTACATTCCCTTGTAAAAGGTAGGGCGTTCTAGTCTGCCTGACAAAAATGTTTGCTTACAAGCAACAGAACAATTTCAGGTGTAAAGTTTAATGTGCTTTTTCAAGTACACACACTGTAGAGATTGCCACAGATTTCAATTGTACTAATATCATTACTGTTTTTCTTAATCAGGTCCCAGACATCCAGTGACTAGTCATTCTGTTTTGATATTTTGCTCTACAAAAATTTACAATAAAATAATAGCAATAAATAAATAAATAATTTAAAGCCTGTTGCTACTATGCTTTCTTTTCTAGCTGGATTTTAGATTATAGCTGTGTCGTTAAACTTGTTCTAATAGCTAAAAAAAGAGTGAGAGAGAGAGAGGAAAAGGAAAATAAATACTGCTTATCCAACAAAAACCATCTAATTAATTTCCCTGTGTCACAGAAGCCTATGTAGTGAGAATATCTTGCGAAGGTTAATAAAGTAATGAAGTTAATTTATTGCCTAATATTGAGTCACAAAAAAAGATAAAGATGTAGTATCTGGTCAGCTCTGTCTGCAAGGCATGGCATGATTTCTGATCCCCTCTATTTTGTCCCGGACTGTTGTGCCCTCCACACTGTTTCATTGCTTTGATCAAGATATTGAAGAAGTGGAATTAAAAGAAACTGCCAGCCTGACTTCTCATCCAACTACCACCTGCAATACATATTGATAATGAGGCATAAGGCTCTTCATCCTTAAATGGTCTTCTAGGGATAAATTACATGAATGTCAAGTGTTTTCCTGGTAGGCAGTGAGAGATACCATTATTGGACAGACTGCTCAGACTTCCAATTAATTATGTCTGTCCATCTCAGACTACAGCGTGTGGTGAGATGGACACGGAGAGAAAGTTTTACTGATGGGAAAGGAGCTAAGGCATTTTCTAGCTGGGCTATTTAGATCTCCTCAGGCAGCATCCTAGATGCTGGAGGAGGCATAATTTTGTCCCTGTTGGGATATATGCTGCACATTATGTTAGAGACATAAACAATTGTGAGAATTCTATTTTGAAAAGGTAAATCATAGAAAAGAACATCCCTTGATGTCCTTCCCTTTCCTCTAGGTAACCAAAGATGTTCTCTTACGTGTCACTCAATCATCTGTTTGTAACTTATATTTTGACGTTCATAATTGTGACAATAAAATACATTTTTTGTCTTGAAATCCAAACAGTTTTCTTCATTAAAGTACGTAAATGTACCTGTTTGCACTGTCACGCAAAGTTACAGGAATTAGAAACTGTTAATAACTTCCAATTAATTGTAATTATATTGTCACTATTTTGTCACCTTACATAACATTTGTTCTGTATCAGAAAAAGTGGAAAATTATAATTACCTTTAGACAAGGTGAGAGGAATATGCTTTTTGGAAACTACAATATGTTGAATCAGTAAGATTTCAGAATCTTACACTTTAACAAGTATACTGGCTGCTTTTCCCTCATAAATAAGATTTGAACCTTACAAATCCCTAACCTGGCATAGATTTCCAGCACTGTAGTTAATTATTCTGTAACAGTATATAAAATTAACTGAATTGGTGAATAATCCTAACAACAAAGGAGAGGAAATAATAATTTAAGTATTATTATATTATTTGACTAACTTTTCCATGTGGAAAGTGTCTCCACACTTAAAATATATTTGAAGACAAATACTGCAATATAAACAGAACCATAGAGAGGAATCCTGACATCTTCCATAGTGCCCCACAGAAAAGTCTTGAAAAGCTCATTCCTGAAAACCATTTCAACAGAAACTAAATGTAATACTGACACCAGTTTAGCAAAGACAGCACAAAGAACAAAAACCTGAGATACTGAGAAGCTTTGTGAACTTGTATAACACTACAGATTTCACAGAATCTTCTTGAAAAGGTGACGAATAGTGAGTCTGTCATCATGCAAACTCTCTGACATATGGCCAATAGATTGTTGGTAAATATTTAATAAAATGAAACATTATTCTCTGTCACAAAACCTCTAGTATTACAAAGATGCAAAGGAACAGCAGCAAAGCACGTGCTCTTTTTTGACAATGGTGCTGTGTTTCAGGTTGCCCATATCTACAGGCTAAGATTAAAACTCAGTCTGTTACCATAGTGTAATACAACTCAGCAGAAGGGGCCTCTGTAGATTTGCTTTTTAGTTAAACTTGGTTTCTATGGTCCAACAGCTTGACAGCAGTGTAAAAGTATATTGTTTTTGCTGGAACATCTGTCCTTCAAGGTACTACTATTCCTACTTTAACATCTTTACAGTAAAGCCATTAGTTTGGGTGAGCAGTGTTGTTTTTTTTTTTCTTTCTGCTATTATGATCTACACTGTGGCAGGTGTAAGATGGACACGTAGGACAGAATTGGTGTTTCTAAGTTTACAAAAAATTATAAAACACCTGAATTCATCAGTCACAGCTGCTCGTATGATAGAAAGCTCAATTTTATAAAGGACAAATTCTTTACTCTTTTGCTGTTCTGACTTAAAAATCAGAATTACTAGTAAAAATAGTTTTGGCAACTTTCATTCCAGTGGAATTCCACCAGCAGAAAATAACATATTTGGAAGATCCATTCATGACTGTTATGAATTGCTGGAATCCCAAATGCCCGCACTTAGATTTACCATGCCAGAGTTATGTGCACTATTGCCAACATTGCCAATCCAAATCCTAAAATCCTGGATACATTTAAAATCTTTACTTTTAAGAATAATGAATGTTAAGTGTTTTGTGTTTTTTGTTTTTCTCATGTTTTCCTGTTTTTCACATATGCATGTCACACTCATTTCAATGTACTCTAATTGAGCATCAAAAATATTTGAGTATAATTTCTTCACTGAAAACCAAAACATACATGTCATTTCCAGAGGTTTTAAGATACCCTGTCAAAAAATTGAGGAGTGTTTGAAGATAAAAAGATACAAGATCCACTATAAAGACTGACAGTTGGCCACACTGTACATGGAAAGCACATACTTGCCAAGTTTCTCTGATGGAATTAATCAGCCATCAGAAATGTCTGTCTCAGCCCATTTGCTTCAACTACTCTACCTCCCTCTAGAAGCAGTAACACTGCTGTACAGATTTACTACAGATAATTTAGCACTTGAATGGGTGCATATGTCAATGAATAAGCTGGAAAAATTGGTTTTACTGCCTGGCAAACAACAGGCAGGGTTAACAGGAAAGCTGTTAATGAACAATAGCACTTCTTTTCCAAATTAAATTAAAAGAAAGGAGCTCACATTTAACATCAACATCATAGATAAAACGTTTCTGCCATCTGAAAACTCTCCTCATTCAGCAGAGAGATGGGTTTTTGCTTTTTTCATTAAAAACAGAAGAATGTCAACCAACCAACCAACCAAACAAACAAACAAACCCCAGCCTTTTCAAAAATAAATTCACCCTGCAAGGCAACCATATTTTTACAGGACAGTCAAATCCCACAAGGAAAATTATTCCACTGAGTGTGGTCTTATAATCCTTAAACACTCCCCCCAGTATTATCTTGCTGTAGATTGTTTTCTCATCAGCTTACTTATTTTAGTGCTTCACAACTCATAACCAAAACTTCAACCAAAGTAAAAACAAACACATTTGCACTACTGAAAAATATCCTGGCTACAGTTCAAATTAGTAACTATGTTTTGAACATTTGTCATTTTGATTCCTCCACAATAAAGAGTATAACTATACTTCACCATGAGACCTTCCATTATCCAATCATGTATCAAGAAGACATGAAGAAGTCATTCTAGAATAGCATCTGCTATAGCGTTTAAGTTCTGCAGCTGTTAAAGCTGATGTTGAACACAAAGTCCACTAGGTGGCATAAAGCAATAAATATCATGATAAAAGTCACAACAAAAGCACTACTTTTTGTCATGATATTTATTTTATGACAAAAAACACACCGTAACAAAACATTTTTTTTCTAAGCATTCATGTTAATAATTTGTTAAATTATATATACAAATTACTATAAAGGGGAATATTGAAGGCACAAGCTTCAATAAGAAAAAGGTAATATTAAATAAGGAAGGTTATGAATACAACCCTAACTCTTCTGTTGACAGTTTTATATAGTAATACAGCATTATTACAAGATCACAAGCTACTTTAAAAATAATGCGTGGTAATCTATGCTTTCATATTTAGCTTTCTACTACAAAAGAAAAAAAAAGAGAAGAAAAAAGTAACAATTTTCCACTTCCTCTTAATATTCAGAGTGACTATGTCTCATTTTCACTAACGACTGTTAGCAAGACATTTTCTTTAAGAATAAGATCTGCCCTGGAAAATTTCATCTGGAAAACTGAGTGCTTAGATGAATTATGGGTGCTTCTAAAATGTGCATGTTTTTAATCATACCAGTTACAAGTACTATAACCTTTACAAGGAGGCTCATTGCACGTCACCTGCATTTGAAAGAATACAATTTAACTCTTCATGGCTCTGTGTTTCTGAAGCACAGTGCAAACACTTAACAGTTTAATTTCCACAATGCTTTTGTCAGATTGTATGTGTTCCCTACCTCACATATGTGAAAACTGAATCAGTGAACAGTTAAATTACCTGAAATATGTTCAGAGGACAGATGAAAGAATTACAGTACAGGAATCTTGTATTCAACTATCTATCTGCCTTTATGTTAGGTGCATTGCGGACTTCACTATTCTCCCAGAGATGACAATAAACATGTCTTGAATGTTTTTGAAAGCCTGATTTTAAACTCACAAAGGGAATTTTATCTTCAGTTCACTCTACACACATTGCTTTCTTCTAACATTCATGAATGCATGCATTCAGTTTCTGGATTCTAAACATCTCACTGTGCAGCTTCTGTAATTGTACTATTTGTAATTGTAATTCAAATGCAAAATCAAGGTACAGACCCACTGAAGAATGTTTGGTAGTGTAATGTGAAGGGGAAGTCCTCTTTTTCTCTCAGTCAGCACCAATGAGAAAAGTGTTTGTGTCTTTCTTTTCTTTTTCCCAACGCCAGGGATTTATACACACAGGGAATATCCCCCCACCGAGCACCCCCCCCCCCCCCCCCCCATGAGCCTCCTTTTCTCCAGGCTGCACAGTGGCTCTCCTCATGTGACAGACGTTTCAGTCCATTAAATCATCTTTATGACCCATCGTAGACTCACTCAATCCTGTCTTTCTTGGGGAAGACCAGAAATGGACCCAATACTACAGTTATGTCTCACCAATGTGAAATAAAGCAGAAGAACCATCTCTCCATGCCTGTGGGAGGTGCTCTTCCGAATGCAGGCTGGTTGATTCCCAGGCTGTGCAGGTGTATGGAGTTGTTCCTCTTTTGGTGCAGGACTTTGCATTTCCCTCTATTGAACTTCATGAGATTCCTATTCACCCACTTTCTCTAGCCTGCTGAAGTCCCTCTGATCAGCAAAACTTCCATCAACAAGCACTCATCTCAGTTTTGTATCACCTGCAAACTGTTCCATCATCAATGCTATTAACGAAGATGCTAAGCACTACGGACCCTATCATCTAGTTCTGGGTGCACAGGAGAAATCAAGGATCAGGAAACATATTTACAATCCAAAAAGATGTCATGTGCAGACAAGTGAAGAAAAACCTTCCTCATAAAGAATGCTATGAAGCAGGCCATTTCTCCTCAGTGCAGCATTTCCTAGTAGTTATTCTCTTCAGCTTTCTAACTAGGCCGTTCCACAAACCGGAGCTTATCTCTACACAATAGCCAAGAGACACCAGCATTACATGTTAATTACTGGTAGCAGCCACATTATTACCTGATCTCAGGTAGAAAGCATAAGAGCAACAAAATCTCTTCTATGCCTTTGTTTCTTCTGCTATCATGCTTCTAGCTTTGCAGATGTAGCAAGCTGTTGCATGTCATCCTTTGCTGCTGTTTAATTAGCTATTCTACTTACTCTGGAATGTCACTGCCTGTATGCTTTCTTTGCATGCTTTCAGATACTTACCTTATATTGAAGTGCTCTTCAGCAGGTTATATAAGACATTTCAGCAAAGGGATACTGACGATGTGACATCAAGTTGTTCATCCTTGTGGAGGATGAGTCAGATGTGGTACCTTTGTATTCATCACTGAGGCTTAGTTTGGGCTTAGTTTTCAGAAGTGCCTCACTCCCTGGGTTACCTTATTTTTCTCAGTACTTTCTTAATGTGCATTTATACAACTTCAAAATGAATTTGTGCTTCTGATAATTGTTATTCCCTTTGACAAATGAAATTAAAGCCTCTTTGAAATTTCATATTTCTGGGCCAAAAACATTTCTTAGCTAATTATTATTTAAAAAATAAAAAATAAAAAAAAAGGTTGAGCTGTCCCTGTTCTGCTTCTAATGTGCTGATCTCATAGACTGTGCCTAGAAAGTAAATTATTGTATAATGAAACATGGCCTTCATGACTGCTGTCCATAAGGCAGTCCTGCTATGCGCAGCAGTGGGACATCTAGTTATGAAACATAAAAATGTTAGAATGTGTATAATTTTTTCCTTCTCATGTAATTTTAAAAGAAAAGATGCTTCACAGCTAACTGAATGTAAGGGAAAAAAAAAAAAAAACCCAACAGATGCTATTTTAATTATTTTCTTTAATTTTTACTGAGAAATATGTTATCTTATTAAAATCCTATTGGAAAACTAGATGATTCCCCTTCTGTCTGTACTGATATTCCACAATAGCCTGAAGGATTTGTTTTTGTTTGATTGTATATTTTAATGCTTAAGCAGCAGGCTCACTAAACAGTGGAACAAAGACATTTGGTATTATAGCTTTAACATTAAAATTCACTCTTATGTGACTTGAATGCTGAATTTTCAACACTAGAAGTCTGAAAATGATTTTTGAGCATTCTTATAAAAGATAGGTTATGTGGAAAAGCCAAAACCTTACTAAGTTCAATCATTTGTATGCTGTGCTAATCAGTAACATGTGTCACAGGAGAAGAGAGAGAATGTGAGAGGATGCCAGTTTTCTCCTTCTCTTTATAAAATTGAGGATCAAATGATACAATCAAAAAAAGTACCTAGAAAAGTCAGGTGTCCTCTGCATACACATGCCTCCCATTAAATAAAAGGTTTTGTTCTCTGTCTGAACAGAGTATCTTTAAACAGCTGCTCATGGCTTTGTTAAATTCAGCTAGAAGTGTAAAGCTGGTCGTGAAATAGAATTCCAATTCAGAATCAGAAATGCTGAAATCTTTTAAAAACCTATTAAAAGAATGTAAGTTGTTTGATTAAAAAGCAAAACTAAAAACAATCCTAAAAGGACTTTTAACAAATGGACATACAGCTGATAGAAAAAATGAAGCCAACTTAGAGAGACTGCACACTGGGAAGCCTGGAATCTTAGACAGTTGACAATAAGGCTTTCCTGAAATCTTGTTATCCTATAGCAATCTTTGTGAGATATTCTGTGCATTTAGGGATGTTCCTTAGGGATTTTTTGAAGCCTTTAAGAAAAAAAAAATCCAAATTAATACCAAATGTCAAGAGAAGTTGACAATATATAAGCATCCTGACCTCTCTAAGTTACTTATTTGCCTTGTATAGTTCTCATAGATAACACTTCTCTTAACATCGATGTGCTACTAACACTATTTCGTGATGTCCCACATAAGCCAAAATTTCTGATTTCCTTCAGTGCTTGCACTGGAATTAACTATTAATGAAATGATATTAAAAGGGAAGAATTAAAAAAAAAAAACACAGAAATTCTTAATAACAACCACAGCTCAGCAAAGAATATCTTGATGGGCAGCATGTAGACCATTACCATGGATTTATATCCTCTTTTCTTGTTTTGAAGTTGATTGGTTGTACTATTGTTTCCTACAAATACCAAAGACTTTAAATACAATGTACCACCTGTCTAGCTTCATATGATTTATATTTATCAGTAAATTCATACATCCTAAAATGGCATTGAGTAAAAACTTTCTTTTCAGGATATTGATATTGGTTATATAGAAGACCTTAGTTCTGCCTTCCACATAGATATGCTTTATAAGCATAATATAAATAAACTAAGTCAGTGATAATAAATTAATAATTTCAGTTCTTTGCAGGTTTGCTGAGCTGAAAATAGTATAATGTGAAAATACTCTTTTTTTTCATATTTAAAATGTTGTAAACACAAAGAGAATAGAGCATCTACATATGGCATAATAATACGATTTGATGTTGAGCACTTAACTATTTTGAAAATTGAAGAAGTGACAGCTAGACAACAATTTAATAATTACCATGAATACTGAACTCAAATATATAACCTGAAAATAGTTTTAAATACATATTGTATATATCAGGGTGATTTGTTTAACATTTTTTATATTTTCAAGGGCTGAAACTGATTTGTGTTCAAGAGGCAAATATGTACTTGAAATACACAGGCTCTTTACCAACTCTAGCTTTCCATAGTAGGACACTGATGTCACATGACTGAATGACAAAATGGAAACTATACTGTAATTCAGCACAGGAACTGATCAATTAAAAATGCATGATTTATATCACAATACATTACTAAGCTGGTAACACAACAAACATGGTGATTTGGGGCTGAAATCTAGAAACTGAATGCATTTTCCTGATAAAATTGTTGTACAGTACCAAAAAATGGTTCTCATAAAATAGTTAACACAGTTATTTGATCTCAGTGATACTGGTCAAAAATAAATCAGATGAAAGGACTGTTGGGAAGCAGAAGATACATTGCAGTTTAACAGAGCCCACTCGTATCTATTGTGTAGGTAAAATACTTTCAGTCAAACATTAAGTTGAACACTCAGTTGCTACTGGAATTGAAGACATTAAAGAAGTACCAAGTTACTGCAGTCTGAAAACTCAGAAAACTCATTCACATCTGTGATGAAAATCACCCTGTTCTGAATAACAATACACAGCAGATTACATTTTCAAGGATGTCTTTGTTGAAATCTGAGACTGGTTTTTAAAATCACTATGTACAACTCTTCATGTCAGTCAGTACCCATCAGCTGTGTCTGAAATATATCACTATAAAAGCATGTAGTAAATCCTTGGATTAGACAACTGCATACTATGGAAAATGAAGAAATTGTATCTCTCATGAAAGAGTGTGGTGGAAACAGAAAATGGCAGTATTTCTTTACACTTGCTACAAACCGTTTTGTTAATCTTGAGCAAATACTGTTCCTAACATGGTCAAAGTCTGCCAAATGAAGGACCACTTCCAGCCTCATTAGGTAAAACCCAGTTTCTTCTTCAGGCAGTTCAATGAACAACTTCATTTGTTGCCAGGTTACTCCATCTCTAATTTCTTTTGCCAAAGGAAAGTCAGAATTGGCATATATCTGAAGATTCCACAATGAAAATGGGCTGGCACGATTTTTATTGAAAAATGACTCCCCTTTTATGATGAATATACAAGTCAACACAGTGAATAGTGGCTTGAAATCAGTTTGGAACAAAATTATGCCTTTAACTATTATGAGTTTTCTCAAGATGCTCTGAGAAACAGCTTCAAAGTGCATATATTAAGAAGAGAAGGGAATACAGACAATCTTCAAGCTTTCAGTTAAATCACTGCTACTGCACTGGGAAGATTTATTAAGAGGACTACCTCTGAATTCCCACCTTTCCCCATAGAACAGTATTCTGGTAAAGCCATAAAAGAGACAGTTCATTCCAATGGTATTAGTAGTATCAGAAAGGCACCTTCGAACATGGTTACTTTCAAAATACCTTGTAACTCTAGAAAAGTATGTAAAACTTTCAATTGAAAGGCAATCTTGAGCAAAATGTTATATTCTATTTTCCTACTGACACTATTTTTGGTACAAAGAGTTCTTTCTATTGCAGAAAATACATTTTGGACCCTTCAGACCCTTTGTCCTTGCCAGACAGCAGAGGAGCAAACAGCTCCCCACCCTTTTTTTTTCTTTTTTTTTTTCTTTTTTTGACTTAACAAACTGGGAACATACAGCAGGGATATGAGTAAGCACGTAACAAAGGTATGTTTTCAACTTCCTAAAGATACAGCAACTAAATCTACTTCATTAAAAGTGAGTTTTTCCTTTATATTCTTCCTCCCTATCCTGGCCACTGGCAAAGTTGCATTATTATCCTATGACTCATTCTTCCTTCAAAATCTCTCTCTGGGTAGTACTTCTTAATTAAACTTTCTCATCCTCTTTCTTTCCCTTGTACAGTTGTTGGCAACAGTCATGTATCCCCTCTTTTGAATAGATATCTATATGTGATCTCCCATTATTAGAGTGATAGGAAGGAACTGACTATCTTTTACCATGTGTGCCTGTTGAGCACACAATTACTAATTATATCAAAAATGCCTTGTGAGGGCTACTGGTGATTTAAATAGTACATTTTCTTCGTCTCTTTAGGACAATGTCGTCTATTGTACAATGCTTCTGTCTGATTCTGTGGTGGAATTTTAGCCACTAAACTTGAAAAGTTCTTCAGATTCATAAAGAAAAATGTGGGACATCTGTCCACTTTCTTTGGAAATGACTCTGCAGTAGCTGA
Source organism: Perdix hodgsoniae (assembly GCA_035772895.1). Lineage (NCBI taxonomy): Eukaryota > Metazoa > Chordata > Aves > Galliformes > Phasianidae > Perdix > Perdix hodgsoniae. The sequence continues at coordinate 39,393,563 of JAPSGF010000001.1, forward strand.
AGTAGCCTGCTGTTTGGAAATGCAGGGTAGAAAATTGTCATTTGAATACATCTTGCAATAGTAGCCTGATGGTGATACTACAGCCAAAACTTAATTCTTAATTATTTTTTTAATGAAATGATAGAAATTCTTTTTTTTTTTTTCATGAAAACTAGGTTTTACTCCCAACCATACAAACACACATAAATATTTCATGGTGGCTCTGTTCTACCACATATACAGAGAATTGAGTATGAATACCGAATGTGAGTACAAGTGAATGCATACTACTGCTGCTATTTATGCTCAGTGAAGGAAATTGACAGGGTGGGTCCAAGAAGTTGTAACTTGTGTCTTTATAGATAGTTACCTAATGCACAGCTCTGTCCAGACTCTATCTCTAGCTGTAAGCATACAGCAGGGTAGGAAATGTGAAAAATAAGTGAAAAATAGCTGATTAGGCAAGATAAGCAGAGGGGTAAGAAAGCCAAAATAAAGCCTTAAGGACTTCAACTAAAATCAGGCCTTCATCATAGATGCTAGATTAGAAACGAATGATTAGAATGAAAAATCTTAATTGGAATGTATAGGAATTCAGTAACAGTTATTAAACTTTGGCCAAAAAAATCTTGGAGTAAACACAACCCAAGATAAAAATCTTGGAAAAATCAGTCCAGACCTTATCCAAAAATCCATCCTCTCCTCTCCAGCAGAAAGAAACACAGATTGCAACACTCTGGGTAGCCGTGACTCTCCCTTGGTGTTGAGCTGGTAAATCCTTCGGAGTCCCTCTGTGACCCCCATTTCCAAGGATTTAACAGTAAGATAAAGAGAAGGAGAATGGGCCATTATATATGTGAGGTTTGATCTTTTTATTTCTGTCATGTATGAACATCAAAAGCATGTTGGGACTGCAGTTGTCAAACTGTAAGCCAGCATGTGAAAACAGCTGTCTATCCTCAGCACCAACAAACATGAATAGATCTGTCATCGTAATTACAGCTCAGAGCTGGATTGTCTTCAAATACCAACAACAGTCTGCACTGTGAGCAATGTCAAATAAGACTGACTCAACTGGTTTAGGATTCATTTTTCAAGAGAACATAATGATATTCTCTTGTAAGAAGGGTTGCAAAAGTTTCTGTGTAACAAAGTCTGTTATTTCTCATGCTAAATATTTCATGACCTCGTAAAAGAAGTCATTCTGGAAATGAAAAAAAAATGATTTATACTTTTAATAAAATAATTACGGAGTTTATTTATGTGCATGTAATTTTAACTTGATTAGAAAGTATTGTTTCCATATTACGGCTGTAACTGTCTTCTGATACCATTTTACAGATCTCTTACAAATGTTTCTTTACATGCATACAGTAGCTGGAGGGGTATTTATAATGGAATACTGAGATTTTCATCCCCCAAAAAGTCCACATTAGCAACAAGTGACTGAGAGGAGTGTGAAAGCAAGTATCTTGTGACTTAGCAGTGACCTAGCTAAAACTGATTTGGGAATTTGAAGAATAAGGAACTGCAATGCAAATATCACACTGTTAACATAGCTGGTCAGCAAATTTACCATGAATATTACATTTCTCTGTATATCAGTGATCATATGAAAAGGAGATAGGCTTATTCCAGGGGAAAAAGATAAAAAAAAATAGCTAAAGACAGTCACCTCCTTTGTGAAGCAGGAACTAAACCTTTATGACTAAAGGAATCAATTCCCAGTTGCTGCTCTGAGCAAAACTTGTGCAATGAACCTGTGTACTGACTTTCCTCAGGAAAGCATATTATTGTTTTCAGATGTGAGATTACAAACTGGCATTCTTAAATTACAGTTTCTAATATTTGTTCTCTAAAGGTAGTTTCTCTCAAATTTGGTTATTGCTAGATATTCAACACTCAATAATAGGCAAGCTAGGATACTCTGCTTTCCCATCATGTATTATTCCTGCATCCCTCAATTATTTTAATTACCATAACAGCTTACACTGGAAGTAAATTAGTACTCTGGTAAAGAAGAACTACTAAACACCTGGAATTACAGGTCACCAGTGCCATTACCTGTACAAATAAAAAGTGACTAGATAGAGACAGTTCAGTCTCTCAAAATTGTCTAGCACGAGGATTTGCACATATTTGACACAAAGCTTTAACAAATCTTTTAACAAAGGTGGCCAGCCACCTTAAGAGTGTGTGGTAGCTATGGGGATCCTCTTGCATCCCTCAAGGGAAATCTGCATCCTCTGCTCTTTCTTATTCTCTGAAATGCCTGTCTATCAATGCATGCAGCATGGAGAATAAATAGGAAGGATTAGCGGTCTGTGCGTGGTCACATGGCCATGATCTCATTGCAGTCATGGAGACATGGTGGGACAGGTTGCATGACTCGAATGTTGACGTGGATGGCTACGTGCATTTTAGGAGAGAAAGACCAGTGAGGCAAAGTAGTGGAGTTGCTCTTTATATGAAAAAGCAACAGCAATGTATCAAACTCTGCCTAGGAATGAATGATGAATGAGTGGAGATCTTCTTGGTGGGAATTAATGGACAAAATAATATGGGTGAGACCATCGTGAGTAGTAAACATAGTTCAATCAACCTGTTCAGGAGGAGGAAATGGACAAAGGCCTTCTACAGACAGCTGAAAGTGACTTCACAACCACAGGCACTGGCTCTCATGAGGCACTTAAACTACCCTGATATTTGCTGGAAAAGCAAAACTGCTAGGCACAGAGTCCCGGTGGTTCCTGCCATGCATGGAAGATAACTTTCTTATGCAGGAAGAGGAGGAACTAATGAAGAGAGGTATGTTGCTAAACATTGCTCTTACAAAAAAAGGAAGGACTGGTTGGTAATGAGAAGGTTGAGGGAAGCCTTGGATACAGCAACCATGAGATATTGGAGTTCAAAATCTTACATGGAAGAAACAAGGTATTAAGTTAGGCCTGCAACCCTGGATTTCAGAAAAGCCAGCTTTGACCTCTTCAAGGACCTATGTGGAAGTATTCCATGGCTTAGGAGCAGTGGATGATAAAGGGTCCCAAGAGCAGTTGACATTCAACCAATTCTTCCAAGCTCAAAATGGGTTCATCCCTAAGAGTAAGAAATCAAACAAAGGTGGAAGAAGACTCACATGGATGAGCAAGGAGCTAATGGAAAAACTCAAATGAAAGAAGAAAGTCTACAGAATGTAGAAAATGGGTCTGGCTACTTGAGGATTATAGGAATGTTGCTAGGGCATGCAGGGATGTTATAAAGTAGGCTAAAGTCCACTTCAAATTAAATCTTGTGAGGGAGGCCAAGGACAACAAGAAAGGCTTATTTTAGTACATCAACAGCAGAAGAGAGAGTAGGGAAAATGTGGGTCTGCTGCTTAATGAGATGAGTTCCCTACTAACAGAGGATGATGAAAAGGTGGACTTACAAAGGTGCCAGAGGCCTGAAGAAAAGCCACTGTCACTCCAAAAAGGGCAAGAAGGATGATTCGGGAAAGCGCAGGCCAGTCAATTTCACTCCTGTTCCTGGAAAAGCGATGGAGCAGCTTATTCTGGATGTCATCTCCACGTAAGTGGAAGAAAATAAGGTTATCAGTAGTAATCAACATGGATTCATCAAGGGAAAAATCATGCTTGACCAGTCTGGTAGCCTTCTATGATGTCATGATGAGCTGTCATCATGAGGGATGGATGTTGAGTACCTTGATTTCAGAAAAACTTTTGTCTTCTATAGCATTCTCATGGGAAAGCTTAGGAAGTGTGGAATGAGTGGACCTGCTGTAGGGAACCTGCTTTTGCAGTGGAGTTGCACTTGATGATCTCTAAAGGTCCTTTCTAACCCCTAAAATTCTGTGATTCTTGGTAAGGGGTTTATGTTCAACATGGAAAGTAAGATCTTTTTTAATTACTTCATGGGACTGTATTTCCAAAATATATGTATTTTTAATAGAAGCAGGTACTGAAGAGAGTGAAGAAGTTGAGAAAAAGAGGGAAAATGTAGTTGGTTATTGTCATTGTTAGCTGGTGATATAGTACAAGAATCAACTAAAAAAGAACTTTTAAGTCCATTGTCACAGGAGCTAGATAATAATCCCCTTGCTTGATTTGAGTCTATACTTGAAGTTAACTATTTAAAAACTGCAGTCGCTGAACCTTAAAATAATTCAGGTTAGAAGGGACATCAGCAGCTTTCTAGTCTATCCTCTTGTTCAAAATCCCAGGAGCGTCTCTTAGTTTGATATATCCTATATTTGATAAACGCATGTGTTCCTGAAAATAGGAAGCATGCTCTTTCAATGTTTTTAATGAGAAAATACATTGTCATCATATTATGAATATTTTTCATCTTAAGATAGTCCTAAGCAGCTTACTGAAAGAATCTGTAAGGGTCTTAAAATTCAGTAACTATTTTAAAGCTCTCCCATCCTCTGAGGGCCAATAAGGTCACAGTTTTTAAAAATGAAAGTCTGGATTTTGGCTCTGTCATTAAATGTAGGCACATTGTATAGCACTTACTCATGCAGGCTCAATAGTTGGCAGCTATGATTAGTAAACCTGCCTACTGCAATAAATAACAAAAGTCAGGCACAAAATTATAAAAAAGCCTGTTTACCAAAACTTAAACTAGGTTCTAATTAAAGAAAATGTTGTCATTATCAAGTTACACTAAATTAAATAGTTGTAGCAGGATAAATAATACTTACAATCAAATATACATTTTCAATAGATATTGTAAAACCAAATAATTATAGATAAAACTTGACTCTTCCTCAAGCTGATGAAAACGCATAGCTAATGGTGGTGACTGTTGAAAAATTGTGTTTTGTAGCTGAGCATTTTATTTATCAAATACTATTATTTTGCTCTTTGTAACTGTTGTAGATTACATGGAAATAAATAGGATGTATTACTTTCCTAACAACCTATATATATATAAGGATAGAATCAGGGAAAACAAAATATTTGAGGTTTTACAAATAAAAAGTCATATCAGGCATTCTGCAGTAACACACTTAAATTAAAACGTACTGGTAACAAACTGATAGTTACCAATGGCATAAGGGAGGGATACTGACAGAAATAAAATCTAGTGACGATGCAGTCTTTCAGCTGCAGATTGCAGTGATTGATTTGAGCCTAAATTGTACAATATTATTTCTTTTCCCAGCCCCCATCCCACTGAGCCCAGCTGTATATGCACACCTGGTCACTGTATATGAGAACCAAAGACAAAAAGGAAACCTGTAGTCCATTTCACTTCATATGATACAGGCATGGGGTTTCACTTTCTGCCTCAGGACTTGTAGCAAATCCTGGTATACAAAAATATAAATATAACTGAGCACACAGTGTGACGTGCACACACATTATTTTGCATAATGCAACGTAGCAATGGGCATAAGACATTAACCTAAACTCAGCTGAGCATTGAAGATGTGGGTGAACATAATGGGAAGATAAGCACCTAAAAACAGCTCACTGGTGCTCTTCACGTGTGATTTCTACAGATTTCTGTACATTACACTACATTACATATTGTTGGGGTACTGAGCTATCTTAGCAAGGATTTATGAGTGCATACAGTAGTTCTGAGTAGATGGAGTGTTCTAGAATAGCTAAGTTAGGCCTGTAGGTTAAGAGTTAGTGGGCAGGGGGTTTAGGTAGGTGTGTGTATAGGTTCTCTTGCGTGTATCGGGTCTTGCGTAGCGGGTGTATGCGTCTGCGCAGGATTTAGGATGGTATATAAGGTATGTGACGCAGCATTAAATTGAGAGAAGACATTATGGCATCCATGTTTGTCTTTCTCTCCCCTGGATGGTCGAGGTCCCGGGATAAGTCGGGTTAATTGGCGGATATGTCACATATATACATTACATACATACCTATCTTGTTGATGGCATCAAAGAATGAACTGGAGCTTCTAAACACTTAGAAAGCAAAGTGATATACAAGAGAAATAGAAGTAATGTTGGACTGTACACATCTGTTCGCATTCTGAATCACAAAGCAATGTATCATTTGTTGTCAATTCCTGTTTAAGCTGCCATCATTCCACTTCACAGAAAAAAATCAGTGAGATGGTAGTAGTTAATTCACATTTCTAAAAGCCACTTCTGGTTTCTGGGACATATCTCAGAAATATAAAAAATACTGTAACTCAGCATAGGGCTTTTTACACCCATATTTTGTTTTGTTTTAAGGTTTCGGAATAATTTATCAGTTATAAACAGAGAATCAACTTGTATCAGTTCAAGACCTACTATCAACTGATAATACAAAATCATCCCAGAAAAGCACCTGTATTCAAAATTTGACATTCTCATTTTTCATACTTGAAAAACTCAAATAATTAATCCAAAACAGAACTGAAAAGTCTGATTGGTTCTGTCAGTTCAGAAATTATAGAGGGGAGAAAGCGATCTTTCCTATGAAATGCAAAATCCCTGTGTACTTTTAGATTGCTCTAGGACCATGGCAGCTGAGGGAAGGTGATTACTTTGCAGGCCTGTAGTTCAGAAAATGAGAACTTGTATTTCAGAGAGGCATTCATGCATAACACAGAATTGTTCCCCATGATTAAGGTTTGCAGAATCCTTTCTGAACTTCTCACAGCAATATGTGAGGAATGTGCAAGGGACAAAGAATAAAATACAGTATCACAGATCTGCTAGTGATTATCTCAAAGTCAAAAAGAATCACATTACTTGTTGTTATGAAGCTGAGCTAAGGGAAGACCTTTGCAAATGAGAAAATCTATTATTTGTGATGAAATAGGACATAATGTCCACTTTGGACTAGGCAACCCTGCAAGAATAAATAGATGTCCTCAAGAAAGAGCCTCTGAAACTCACTCATTATTTGTGTGAACCTGCAGAGGGAAAGAGAGAGAGTTTCAATTCCATCCAATTCCATTCAATAGATGGAGAATATTTCTGTAATAGTCACTAGCATTTCTTAGATATTCTCTTTAATAACGTGCAGAATAACGTAATTAATGGAACACAAACACTGAAAAATTAAAGGCTTGTATAAAGAAATGGTGATTCACAAAGAATTGAATACACAAAACCCGGTTTGAGTCTGAGTCATGTGGAGCTCAGTGTACTATTCATTTTTGCCAAAGGCAATTGTAATAAAGTTGAAAGATATTACAATTTTAAATGTGATTAAACTCATTAAGAACTTTTTTTGAAGCTTAAGTGGAAAGGCAGTAGAGGAAAGGCATGGGTGCAACAGTGAATCATGGAATTATGCCAATTTCACTTTGAAAACCTGTTCTCCAAACACTGGAGTTGTACTCTGCGTCTAGGAAAATGAGCTAAACCAGTTTCCCAATGCAGCATGCCAGTAAAGGTGATAAAGTTCACTGATCCACAAAATACAGTTTCCTATAGCACCTTTGCAAGCTCTGTTTCCTGCCAACCGTGTAATAACCCGAGACTATATTTGAAACTGACAGAATATGGAAATGAGATGGAGAAATAGTTGACAAAATCAAATATGAAGCTGTTCAGTTTAGAAAGTTGTCAGAAATTGGTATCAAACAGGTGGCGTGAGATAGACTGTAAGTGCCTTTTTCCCATCACTTTCAGTAAGTTTTTTTTGGGGGGTATTATAACATTTGGAAATTATCTGAAGAAATAAGGATACTCGTTTAATGACATAAGAGGTAATTACAAATTAGACAAATTCACTGCTTATTATTTGTGAGGAACAGTGTTATGACTCGTACATAATTTCTACTTACCCTGGCAGAGCTCTAATCTTCAACTATCTCCCCCATTTTCCTGCTTCTTTGTGCAAAGCTTGAACAATTAAAAATAATTCTTTTCTCTTTTACCAGTGCTGAAGGATTAGATGACAGCTGAGATAGTCTGCCTGTAATTACAACTGTATTGGAAGCTTCCACTAATACAGATAGTCACTTAGCTGTCATTAATTTCCAAAAAGATTTAGAAAAAGACACGGCATTTCCTTACACGACTGAAAAGGCAAACCCTTTTTAAACAAGGGTTAGAAACAACCAGTTACTTTTCTAAACCAAAGACAGTACAAGAGGTAGCACCATAAAGCAATTAAACTATTTTTTCCCTCATAAACATGGTGGCAAAACGTAGACAACGACATTGTCTTGGATTTAATTTTTCATAGGCAAAGAAAACAAAGGATATCATACCGGCTTGATGACAGCCCGAGAATTTAACTATTCAAACTTAAGCATCCACATCAAAGACTGGCACCTGGCACTTGAAAAACTTTATTGCGACTAAACAAGTTCTGTGCTCAAGTTTGCAACTATTTTTCTTCCCAAATTTGACTTTTGTTTCCAGAAATAAAGCCTGAAAACTCATCATGTGTACTTCTATGTTCGAAATAAAGGCACTTCTCTAGAGATTAAGATAAAAACTCAATGAAGCTGCAGTCAAAATGTATCCACTTGAACATAAGAGTAGTCCTGTGGAATTTCTTACTTCTGGGTAATGAAAACAAAAATGCAGAAATATGATACAGGAGTGTTCTTGTATTTGTCTAGGAGGATTTCTTCCCACTGTGGTTCCAGTGTCAAATGGAGAGTCAAAAGAACATTACACAGTTTTCAAATTATATATTCAAAGTATAATTATATATTCGAAGTCCTGTGAACTTCTTTATACACTACAACAGAACAGCACAAAGACAATAATTTCTTAGGTTTTTTTTGGAAATCCAAGGAATGACTGAGAACACCAACGAAGGAGACGTGTTTTTTTTCTTAGTGATTCAATTAGAAACAGTATTCAAGATTACTTTTAATAAAGTCCTTAGAAGTTGTGTGCTTTCCATTAACCTCACTCATGCCACATATAACAATTCTTTCCAAATGGCTTTCAGGATACACCAAATAAAATCTCCTTGCTCCATATTCAGATGCCTGTTAAAAAGGAAACAGTGTTTTTTGGGGGAAGGGGGTTTAGGGAGCTGAAATTTTAGCAGTTTCAACAGTTTCCTTGGAATGCTCATTAATTTTTTCACTATTTAAAAATAAAGGAAAATATAGAGATTGGAAAATTTCATCAAACCATCAAAGAGATCAATTTGTTGTTTGATAACTCTAATATTTTTTCTTCTAGGATGAAAATTGGAAGATATGCAGTGATGCTCACATTTAATATGTCAAGTATACCTGCAAACGTGTTATTCAATATTTCTAGTCTTTTAATGGTTTTTATTGTTAGGGAGTATTCTTCATTTTTACTGAGTTTAGTAGTGGATGTCTCAGCAAATGAAATTCACTTTTCAGAAGCCCAGACTGAGTTCTATAAACTGTTCAAACTCTACTTAAATTCACACAGTTGCTGTTTTTTTAGTGGTTTTTTTTTTTAATTTATTTTTTTTAATGAACCTTAAAGAAACAGGGCAACTTTGTGCCAAATGTATAGAGCCAAAATTTTGTGGTCACATTAAACTGAAAAATACAATGTTCATACTAACCTTTTTTTCAAGGCAAAAGTGGTTTAAAATGTCAAGCCTAGAGACTTCTCAAATTCAGTAATTTCTTAGTTATTATGCTATTCATATCAAAAACAGTTCATACCAAAGAAAGTGTGGGAAAAAAAAAAAAAAAAAAAAGCAGTTTTATGTAACTAGGGAAGCCTTTTGTGTGAAACTAAGTTTTGATCTAATTAATGGTTTTAATTGGATATCAGAAAAACACAAGGACCAAAAAAATAAAAAAAGCAGATCTAGCAATTATATATCTAGTGGATTTTAAATGGAAAGGCATAGTGTAAGACGGAATATTACTATAAATTTAGTTAATTTTTTTTAGCTTAGTTCAGCTCTACCTGTACTCAGTAGAAAATACCCCATGCATTTCATGAGTTACACTGAGCCTTTGTTGAAGGAATGAAATTTGATTAAGTTTAAGACTGTGTTGCTGAATTGGGGAATTGAAAATAAAAATAAAAGATGAGTAGTTCTGACCAATTATCACAAGGACGGTACACTGAAGGAAAGAATGTTCAAACTAGTTTAGCTAAACATCTACCTAATCTCTAACAAACAATGTGTTATATGGAATAGACCAGAAAAGAGATTATCATGCGAATGCCAAACAAGCTGTTCACGTCTGCAAAAGAAAATTTCTACTTTCATATATACAGCTCCAATCAGTATCTTAAAACAGATCTGGTGCAAACACACTTCTTTCCCTTGGCTTCAATTAGCTCTCTAGTAAGTAAGCCTCAGGTTTTCCAATGCCACTGGAACAAAATAAAAACAAAAGCAAAAGACCACACCCCTATCTTTCCAACAGATTAAAATGATAATTCTTTTTTTATAATAGGATAAACCAGTACTAAGAAAGCTGAGTATTTCTGAATCACAGAAAACTGTAGTAAAGATATGCTTACAGAGAATACACCATTTATTTCCTCTAAGAGTAGTTTGCCCTGTTGACAGCAAGCTTTGACATGTAACTATTGTCCTCATCTTTGCAGATGCATTCATGTATCTACATTCTCCTCCCAAATTAAAATTGTTACTTTGCAATTACTCAGCATTCTTCTGTATTTTGATGAGAGAAATCTGGGAATAGAAGAAATTTCTTGATGCTAAACTATTTCTTAGTAGTCACATATAATTATATAACTCCTGAACTACCCTGTTTGAGAAGTTACACATCTATGTATGTCTGACCTCTATTTAGAAAGAACACATTATTGTACCCTGAGACTTTGAAGAGCTAGGGCCTGCTAGTTTGGACTGGTTCACTTTTCCTCTGTGTAAAATGGAACCAAGACAGTAATAACGAAAATGTAATGATTCAAGATGCCATAGTACTAGTACTATGTACTATACTAGTACTAGTACTATAGTACTACATATTCTTCCTACAGATGTTTTTTGCTCCCAGGACTGATTGCATTTTAGACAAATACTCTGTTTAACGCCATTAGATAATCTGTCCTGAAAGCAGATATGGCACCTAGGCTCCTATTCCAAAGTGAACTTTGTTATCAGTGTGCTAAACAGTCTGCTTTTTGAATCACAGAATCGTAGGGGTTGGAAGGGACCTCCAGAGATCATCGAGTCCAACCCCCTGCCAAAGCAGGTTCCCTACACCAGGTCGCACAGGTAGGCGTCCAGGTAGGTCTTGAATATCTCTGGAGAAGGAAACTCCACCACCTCCTTGGGCAGCCTGCTCCATCACCCTCACCGTAAAGAAGTTCTTGCACACATTTGTGCGGAACTTCCTATGCTGCAGTTTCTGGCTGTTTCCTTTTGTCCTGTCTCCACACACTGCTGAAAACAGTCTGGCCTCGCTACTCTGCCCTCCACACCTTAGATATTTATAGACCTGAATCAGGTCCCCTCTCAGTCTTCTTTTCTCAAGGCTAAACAGACCCAGCTCACTCAGCCTTTCTCCATAGGGGAGCTCCAGGCCCTTCACCATCTTCATGGCCCTCCACTGGACTCTTTCCAAGAGATCCCTGTCTTTTTTGTACTGGGGAGACCAGAACTGGGCGCAGTACTCCAGATGAGGCCTTACCAGGGCAGAATAGAGGGGAGGAATCACCTCCCTCGACCTGCTGGCCATGCTCTTTTTAATGCACCCCAGAATGCCATTGGCCCTCTTGGTCACAAGGGCACACTGCTGGCTTATGGCCAACCTGTCATCCACCAGGACACCCAGGTCCCTCTCTGCAGAGCTCCTCTCCAGCAGGTCATCCCCCAACCTGTACCAGTGCATGCAATTATTCCTCCCTAGATGCAAGACTCTACACTTGCTTTTGTTAAACCTCACACTTGCTCTTTCTCATGTTCTCTCAAAGCAAGACAGATCTTGGAGAACAGGTCACTAGCTTTCTCTTCACTAAGAGAAGTGAAGCTACTTGGGTTAGCATTTCACTGCCTGAATAGCTTTACCATGTATGAATTTCTCCTTGAAACCCTGAGAGAAATGCTGCTGAAGATTTCTGAGCCAATACTGTCTTCCATATTTCTTCTATCAGATGCAGCGGATCCCACATTGTGTTTCTATTTAATCTCATTCCTATAATATCCTTAAAAATACAGCATTCTGCATACTATTTATACTCAAAGATTAAGGGCTGCAGTCATTAAATGCTTATATACTTTGTTAACTCAGTTGTCGATCTGTAAGCAACTCTGTTATCCTTTAACTTTTTTGCTTTTCTGATGCTACCTACATAATTTCTTTGGGTTAGGCATTGACTGTTACTGTACGTTTATTGCAACAGTTATTGGTACAATACAGATAAACATAAAAATAAATAGTTTTCAGTGAATTAATGGTGATCTGTAACAATAGCAAAGCCTACCTGATCAGGCAGAAAGCCTGAATCAGTTTCCAATTCAATAAGGCATTCTCTTCCTCATTGTAGTACAGTACTCATTTTCCTTACCTGCTCTCCAATCCAACAAAGAACTGAGGAAGGGTAAATAGCGCATGATACCATACTAAAAATATGAAGGTGGATTAAATCAATGGAACCAGAAACAAACATAAGCCATGATGCTGCCTCTGTTCATAGTTGCCAACAACTCAAAAACTTGCAGTAAACGAGCTTGTTTAAAAAAAAAAAAAAAGTTATCTATTTCACAGGTTGTTTTGGCCCCTACCTCATGGCTGCATTACAGTAATTTGGTAATTCTTGATGTGAAAGTTTGTCAGATGCATATTCCAGGCAATACCTCCTCCTCCTTGTTGAATCATACAGACTATGTCCTAATCAAATTATATTTTTGAAGTGTTTCCTCACTGAATCCCACAAGATTGTTTCTCATATTTTCCCCCACACCTGCTTTTTAAACTATCCCGAGGCTGCCAGCAGAGCCTCCTTTCTTCTCCTCTCTCCCCCCCCAACCCCGGCTTTCCTTTTTTTGGAGAGGGGAAGCAGGAAGAGAGTCACGTAGTTGTGTTCGTCATTTTTCAGTCCTTCACAATCTGCCCCGTCAGCTGACAATATCTAAAAATATGAAGAAGACTAGTGCTTATTTCTGCCCTTTAAGGTTTATACCTGCATTTTCTATAGAGCTGAGAAGGTGCAGATGTCATCTGTTGATGTTAGGAAAACATTTGCATTCAGATCTATTGTACCCTGTTAGTGGACTGTCCTTCGTATTTATGAGCAGGCTCCTTGACCTCTTCCAGCAAACACAATTGGATGGCTTTAAGGAGAAGCTGAGGATATGCACCCCACTACAGGCCAGGGACAGTAGGCTGCCTCCTTAGCACTGCTCAGTGCTTACATCTTTGGTGCCGCAATGCTTTCCTATTGTTTATCACAAGCTACTTACATCGTACCCTGATTTTTATTTACAATGGACTCACTGTTGTCTTTTGAATTATTTTTTCTTGTACTCCAAAACTTCTCTGTGCACTCTAATAACTGTGTGCCACCTGTTTCCTCACACAGTGATTTGCAAGAAGACATTTCTTTCACTTTTGTCCAATCATTTGGTAAAACAGAGTCCAATGCTGTGCTACAGACTGATGCCTGTCAGATCTTATTCCAGTGCTCTGTAGTAGCATAAAACAGACAGTAACAGCTGGGTGCTTGAATCTGCACCCACAATCCTCCCATCAATCACAGCAAAAAAGTATAAGGGGAGACAGGAAGAGGTCATCTGAGGAAGAGATGATTAGGAAAGGTTGAAATGCAGCTGTAGGGCTGATAGTCTGTTGTGTTTCACTATGTGAAATTTAATTATTTGTGTAATTTGAGTAGACAAGTCCAACACATTGAATACAGTGGGAACAAGTGGGGCCTGTCCTGTTTAATATATTTATTGATGATCTGTACAAGGGGAATTGAATTCACCCTCAGTAAGTTCGTAGATGACACCAAGTTGGCAGGAAGTGTTGATCTGCCTATGGGTATTAAAGCCCAGCAGAGGGATCTGGACAGACTGGATCTCTGGGTGTAGGCCAATGGGATGAAGTTCAACAAGACTAAGTGCTGAGTCTTGCACTTTGCCACAACAATCCCAGGCAACGCTACAGGCTTGGGGCAGAGCGGCTGGAAGACTGTGTGAAAGAAATGGACCCAGGGGTGTTGGCTGATGCTTGGCTGAACATGAGCCAGCAGGTGGCCAAGAAGGCCAATGGCAACATAGCTTGTATCAGAAATAGTGCAGCCAGCAGGAGCTGGGAGGCAATCATCCCTAGCAGGAGCTGGGAGGCAATCATCCCTCTGAACTCAGCCCTGGTGAGGCCACTGCTGAGTACAGTGTTCAGTGTTGGGTGCCTCCCTTCAAGGAAGACATTGAGGCCCTCGGAACATGCCCAGAGACAGGCAACAAAGCTGGTAAGGGGTCTGGAGTACAAGTCTTACAAGAATTGGCTGAGGGAACTGAAACTGCTCAGTCTGGAGAAGAGGAGGTCTGGGAGAGATCGTATTGCTCTCCACAAGTACCTGAAAGGAGGTTGTGGCAAGGTGACTGTTGGGCTCTTCTCCCACTTAACTAGACATAGGATGAGTGGGAATGGCCATAAGCTGCGCAAGGGGAGATGCAGATTGGAAGTCAGGAGAAGTTTCTTCTGTACAAGAGAGGTCAGGCACTGGAAGGGGCTTCCCAGGGAGGTGGTGGAGTCACCATCACTGAAGGAGTTCAAGAAACATTCTGATTTTGGATTAAAGGATGTGATTTAGTGGGGAATTATTGGCAGTAGGTGGACAGTTGGATTAGATGATCTTCTTGGAGGTCTTTTCCAACCTTGGCGATTCTATGATTCTATGAAGGTATTGCCTGACCTCAAATTGTGCAGCTAGGGAACAGGTGACATAAATAGAAGTTAAAGCAAAGGTAACATTGTCCTTATTAACACTGGGCCTGAACTATTTACAAGCAGGTTTCATGCCCTGAGATAAACCAAAGATAGAAGATCTCCACTGACGGCTTCCCTTGTATGGCACTAGTCACACCCAGTCTCTCAGTTAACATGCCTAAAGGCACCTATTACTACTGAAGACTGCTTTGCAGCTGCCACTGAAGGTGAATCTTGTTCCACCTCCCTCTTCGCCTCACGAATTAGTATTGTTTAGTGGAGACATACCATACAAATGATAGACTATCAGTCAATAGATCCTGCTGTGTCAAGGTGACATGAAATCTTAGCTCCCACATCTACACCCTTAGCAATAATAGGGTGTCAGAGACAAGCTGAAAAACATTTCTTTTTCAAGCAGCATTCCCAATGAATCATCTGAATATCCTGATTGTCACGGATCACTGGAAAACAATCCCATTCTATTGGTAGAAATAAAGCATCTCTCCATGACAAAGCCAATGCAAACAAAAGAAGATGCATTACATTGAGGACACTGAAAAGGGTCTGGAAGCTTCACCCAAAAATTTTCCTTATTCTCTATCAGTTACTTAAAAACAAGCTGTACATAAACTGAAGCAGTCTGGGGATTTAATTGCCACATTCATTTTCAAAAGTGTCTCCATCTAAGATGACATCTCAGATGCAACACAACGTCAATCATTATCTCAAACCAAAGGAATTAGATTTTAATAGAAATTGGTTGGGAGAAGATGAAAAGAGATCTTGAACAGATGCTGAAGCCTTTTCACAATATATACATGGAAAAAAGAATATAATAAATTTGTAATAAATAGGCATATTCTGAATATCTTATTCTGAATATTGACTAGAAGCCAAAGTCTGCAGCAGCTTACATTGGGTGTATTTCTTTCATGTTCTGCAGGTGTAAGGTCTGGGTTTAGTACTGAGATACGTAGTTATACATGGACTATAAAATGCTCTTCACCGTGGGATGAATACCAATTCTGATGGTTCTGGCTTCATATTTAGGGGATAGCCTGATGTTGGGCCGCTAGTTTCCTTTAATTAAGAATTCTGTAGTCTTGTCAGAATCATGAAAGTATCAGGAAGAGCAGAATGTGTTTTGTAAAAGTGTTTTGTGGGGTTTTTTTGGTTTGTTTTTTGTTTTAGTTTTGTTTTGTTTTTTGCCTTTGCACTTCAAAAAGAGTTAGGCACATTGCTAGAGCTTATTTGAAAGTTACACTCATGAGACAAAGCCTTTTGGGCTTGCTGAAGCTGAACTGCCAGAACTTCTATACACTCTGCTTTTTGATTTAGCAGTCAGCAGTGACCCCAACCATGCTGTCCTAATTACTGGCAGCGAAACAGAGTAAACAGGTCAATGAAAATTTGTCAAGCCAAATGTTTGTTTGGGCATGATGGATGGTACTTTAGAAAACTCAGATAAGCTTGTGGGCTGCCATATAACCTTGGTAACAAATGCACTCGAGCCAGAGCACTACTTGAATCTATCTGTACAACAGGATAAAAGTATTTTTATTCTTTTCAGAAGATTTTTAGAGATAAAATCCAAGACCAGCACCAAGATGTTCCTATGATAAGGCAACAGCTACTAAATGCCATATATAAGATAGTATTAAATATAAATCAACTGGAGTTTCACCCTAGTTTAGCAGCATAAACTGAGCTTAAATATCTGAACATTTTTCCATTTCATTTAACATTTCTTCAGGACTACTATGTGCCTCAATTTCATAGGCATTTAGAATTAAAGTATGCAATCTCTTGGTCATCCCTATAGCCTCTGTCACAAATGTACACAATTTATCCTCATAGAAGTAATAACCCTGTGTCCTTTCACCTTCTTCAGTTTGTATGCATCTATTTCATGGGACATATCTACATCATGATGCCTAAGACCTACTAGGGACATCTGTTTTTCCAGTCAAACACAGGGCAGAATAAGTATTCCTCAAAATTCCATACAGATTCCCAATTACCATTGCTTGCATAAGAAAAAACACAGATATACACCATACATCCAACCTGGCTGCTGATTATCACATGAAACTAATGAAAGGGGAAAGTTAGTGAGACTTGTCAGTTTGGCAGATGCCTTTAATTAGAAGGATTCCTGAGCAGCCAAACTAGGGATGGGCAAGAAAGCAGCATCAACAGTACTAGGTGGATGTTGAAGAATCAGTTCAGCACATCCAGCCTATAGCTGGTCAGAGGATCCAGCAGCTGACACAGGGACACAAGCAGACAAGAGGAGAATAGATAATAGGGAGGCTAGCCAGGGAATGGAAACTATGTGTTCAAATTACTACTCACTGTGTGTAATAGGAAATGTATCACCTTACCTACTGAAGTTGCACAACAACTAATAGGCAGCTAGATAACCTGGTGACAGTGCTTGGGCAGTCTGGCTAAGGAAAAAATCTGTGCAAGTCCTTAAAGACAAAAATATGATGAAAAGATTCATAGGTCCAGTTTCATTAAGAACTGAAGGGAGAATCTCTGAAGACTGTATGAGTGTACACAATAACAGAAATTATTATAATAAGTGGAATATCAACTTGACCAAGAAAATTAAAAAAAAGGCCAATGCAAAAAAAAAAAAAGCATGAAGTCTTTGTACAGTCTTTTCTTCCTCCACTACTACTGCCCACCTCCTTGCATCAACAGTCACTACAGATGCCATCGTTTTTTTCGTAACCATGCCACACGGAGCTACAAGTTTATATAAAATGTACTACATACTCTCTCCATCTGAATGTATTATGTCCAGCCAAAAGTAGTACAGAATACACAGGGTAGGAGAAATACTGACAAGTACCAACAGTTAGAAATCAGGATTAAAAACACACATGCTCTTGTCACACAATTGCCATTCCCAGTCCACTCTAACATGCTGCCTTACTGAGTTGTTACATCATTCCATCTAACCTTGAGGCAAGTTATCTCATTGCGTTAACATTTGCATATTTATATCTCGTCTAAAAATACCTGTAAACATATGTATATAAATACTGTATTCCACCTGCCCATCAGCCCCAGTCACCTCCCACCTCCTGCCCACTAATAGCACAGTCCTGCATCACCTCCCACTCAGCCAAGCAATCCTGTGCTAGCTGCTTTCGACATACTCACAGCTATATATACTGAGCATGATAAAATCCTTCTGCAAAGTAAAGATAACATTTTTTTGCAAGATTTACAATGCATTT
Organism: Perdix hodgsoniae; assembly: GCA_035772895.1. Classification (NCBI taxonomy): domain Eukaryota; kingdom Metazoa; phylum Chordata; class Aves; order Galliformes; family Phasianidae; genus Perdix; species Perdix hodgsoniae. The sequence continues at coordinate 39,411,568 of JAPSGF010000001.1, forward strand.
TATAGTCTGTGATGCTGGAGCTTTATTAATACCTTTTTTTAAACCTGAGTGTGTGATACATTTACATATATGTATGTCTTCACAATTCATCTAATTATGAAAAAAATACATCCCACAGACTACAAAAACAGCTATATTTATGTAGGCAAAATATTTTTGCTAGCACATAATTAAATCCTTGATAATTCTTAATTAACATTACATCTTGGGAGAAAGAAATGAACACAATGATATATTTTATTTCTAAGAGCAGATACATTCAGTTGTAGAAAAACAATTCTTTAAATACTTGTACTCTACATATTCTTTGTCAGTGGCTAAATTGAATGAGAGTTAGGATTTCATAGTGTTACTATGCTATCTCTCCAGTCCCAGTACAGTGCAGATACATTCCAAACCTATGGCAGAATGATTTTCATATGATGCAAATACTAATTTTTCTCCTGATTTTGTGAGATTCTTCAATTGCATAGTACTTATTTCGCTATAAAAAGCATTTCATAATTCAAGCTGTGTTTTTTGTGGTTTTTTTTTTTTCTCTGCTTAATTTCATCCTATTCCAACCATTCTATATCTTGGTATTTGCCCTTTTCAAGTGGATATTAACAAAGAACATAACCTTTTTGCTCCATACTTTTTAATTGGTTAAGTTATACAGAATAATTACTTCTTGTGATCAGCCAATTGCCTTAGCCTCTGGTATCTCTCACCTGAGTTGAATTAGGACCTAATGCATCAAGGTGTAGAGGGTGCTCCTTTCTTCGAACACAAACAGTAAAGCATTCCCAGTCCTTATGGATTTAGGAGCTGCTCATGGCTCATGAAGTATAACCACACACATGAAGAGCACATCAAATTCTCTGCGCAAATTAGAAATGAGTTTCTCTCAGAAAAGTTTGCAAGTGCATGTGGGCTACAACAGTTCTGCATAACATGGATTTACTTGGTGCAATATGGTTCTGTTTATGAGGGATTCCATAAACTTGCCACGATTCATGGAATAGTAATAAATAGCTACTCACTCGACTGGCTGGCAGACGAACATATGGGACAGAGTTCAACAAGACCAAGTATTGGATAACTTCAGACACAATAGCCCCATTCAGTGCTACAGTCTTGGGGCAGTGGCTGGAAGACTGAACAGGAAATGGACCTGAGAGTGTGCCCTCCGTGTGCACCTCCATGTCAGATGCCATTCTGTCAGACTGCCCCTCTGCTGCTATCTGTTGCACAGCAACACAGTGTAATGAAACATTGGTGGAAAGATTCAACCTCTGCTGCAGTACCACCATCTACTGCAATACTACCAATATCTGCCTCTGAAGTTGTGGGCCAGCGTCATAAAATAGGATGTATTACTTTCAGAGCAGCTCTCATATGTCTCCACCTCTAGAGAGTCATCAATACCATTAAACTGAATGTTAAAGACCTAGATTTCCAAAATCACCAATTATTTCTTGCGTTCTCATATTATTCAGCAAAAGCTTGTTTCCAATCAGAGAGCTTTTAATTAAGTTTTGTTTGGGTTTCTTAGGTGTTAAGCATCTAGGTATCAAAAATTTACTAAGGAAACAAGAAAAAATTAATGTGACTCTAAAAGCACTATATATCCACTACAAGAACAAAAAAATACCAATTCAGATCCTTATTTTAATCCTCTTCGCTTCCTTATCCTTAGAGTTCAACCAGCTTCCATGTGTAGGGGTACAAGTACAGGCCTACAGGATACCAAATCTGAGGAAACCTGTATTTTTTCCCTGAAGATCTGAGCCTGAGTCTTAATACAGATTGTCTTACAAAGTGGCATGAAAACAAAGTACACATTCCGACGTAGGAGGCAAAAAGTCTAGGAAAGCATTTTAATTATGTTTATGCTTTTCAGTGAGCATAATAATAAGTACAGACAAGCAAGTAGGCAGCAACAAAACTCATGGGGATTATTTGTAAACTGCAGTAAAGTTAAGCTAATTAATTAAGTGCAATTGATATTCAGCTGCATTATTCTCAGTAGGCTAGAAGCAGGATTTAGTTAACATGGACATTTGTTTGAAATGTATTTCTGTACCAAAAGATCAAGACCTCTCTTAAAAATTAGTAGCTTCTCAGAACAAAGGAAGCAGTGCAACGTAAAATAGTAAATAATGACACCTGGAGAGTGGCCAGGCGCAGGAATGGACTGCCCAGGGAGGTGGTGGAGTCACTGCCCCTGGAAGTATTCAAGAAACATTCAGATGTTGTACTGAGCGACATGATTGAGTGGAAAATACTGGTGATCGTGGATGGCTGGAGTGGATAATCTTGAAGGTCTTTTATTTTATGATTCTATTCTATGATGCTTTGTTCATTTTTAGGCAAAGACAGTAGCTCAGCTTCAAGCAAAGGGTTCTCTCTAATTTAAATGAGAAGCTTTCCATATTTCAATGGCCGTCATAACAAAAGGCAGAAAAGGTAGATTTTAAAAATCATAGCTAAAGACAAAACCAAGGAAGCAACTCTGTTAAAGGAGGATACTTTTGCAAGCATGTAGAACAGGCTATTTTCTGTTGCAACATTTTGCACTTTCTCTTGGCACCACCAATTTCTCATACATCCCTAAACACTTCTACATACAATCACAGCATACAATCAGAAATGCTGATTGCACTTCATAGTAGCCCTTTCCCTAAAGGTATTACAGAATATTGTAGAATTCAGTGTATCAGAACTACTTTAAGAACGCATATAATCGCTGAGGTTTTTCAATAGCCAAATGTTAACATTAACTAATGAATTCCCTTCAGCTCAGGAAGAAGACTCTAATCATCACTTCATTTTGCAAAATAAACAAAAGTGCCACACACACACTTGGAAATAAGTCACTGAAAGTTAATGGAAGGCTAGGCATACCAACTGGCTGTCTCATTTCTTCATCAGGCCATAGCTATACCTGCTATTCTGAACATCACGCTGTGCCCACTTTTGCTTTTCTCGACTGTCATCCTTTATTGTCCCCTTTAAAGGACTCACTGAATGCCACACTAAGCATATACATATCAAGAAATTCTGTCCATAAAGGCTAGTAGGAGTTCCATCTGTAAGTCTTCGCTAACTACTCTGGTAATCATTGCTAATCACCCATGTTTCTAATGCAGTCAATATAAATAATTCCGCAAACAACATTTGCAAAGTTCTGACATGTGGCAAATGTTCAGTAGCTATCTATAGCACACGCTGGATAATCCAAGTTCTTCATACACATTAAATTAGCAATTTTGACTCATGATAAAAAGAAGAAAAAAAGATTTTTAGAATCTCTTTCAACTATAAGAGGAAAAACGTGTCATGCAAGAGTGATAAAAACTTACATGAAAAGGTTCCTCCTTAATATAACATGCAAGATATTTTTTTCTGGTTTTGTACCACCAGTTATCACTAAAGCTATTCCTTTGTTCAGCACAGAAGAATCCTTGGGTATCATATAGCTGCTGCAATCATTCCTATATCATCCTCAGCTAATAGTGTGAATATTCAAATTGTAGAAACGCAACATGTATGTTGATATCCAATTGTCAGAATAGTCCCTTAGGGAAACAACAGACATGCTTTATATTATTCCTTATGAAGACATCCATGCTTTTTCCAAAGCTGTGCAGCTTTTATTCGCACAAATTCGGGAGTTCATTCCCTTTGGGGAGGAAATGCTTGGTTGTTTCTTTTAGAGAAAATATCATAGTTACATTTATCTTGTTTGGAAGAAGTGGAGTGACTGGAAAACAGAATATCTTCCTACTAAAAACTCAGATTTTGCTGGATAAATTTGAATATTTTATTTGCTATTGCTACTACAGTGTCTTATACTTCCCAGCTCAGTTGTTCTCACTTTTCATGCAACCCAGCCATTCCCAAACACTAGAAGACTAGTGAATGATGAGAATCATCACCTGTCAAGGATTATAGTAGCCAGAGTCCAAGAAAAACTTAACTAAGGACAGCAAACATCTCCTTGGAGATACTACAGCACAATAGTCACATAAGATTAAAAGCAGCCATAAGCAAAATATTTGGCTGAAACACTGTGGATGTTCATTCATTTTCTTTTGCAAAAGAAAACAGAAGATTGCAGGTGGACTTCCAAAGTAGTTTGTAAAAAGCAAAGTGAAAATATCTCATTATTTTAAGATTCAGATGAATAGTACCCATGTTATCACTTTGATTACTTACATGGTATTTAACAAAAGAAGAAACGTGGTAGTTAAGAAGTTTCAGAAGTGAAAGGGTGATGACATGGGAGGCTGAATCAAGTCAGAACATAGCCAGAGGGACCAGAGAGGGGCGGAGGGTCAGGGAGAGGAAAGGACTGTGGGAACTGCAGCTCTAATTGACCTTAAAAAGCCATGAAAACACATCATCGACTTTCCCTCTAGAAACAGCCACCTGACCTCTCCTCAGACTGGGGCAATTTTTCTTGCTGTGGTCACTTTTTACCAGCATGTGCCAATTAATGTATTTCTTCTGAAAAAGAAAAAAGCATTATGCCTAAAGCATTTTCATTTTTCTGAAAAGCGTTTGGCTTGATCTTTCCTTTGTCCAGCTTCAAGGCAGCTCTTTAGATGAATGCAAAGCATAAAAGATTGGATTTCTCATCAGTATATACATACATATTATCACAAGATTCCTTCCAGATGACAACAAACAGGCAGAAGAATAGCTGGGTCATATTACATCAAGGTAACTTTTTGTTCTGCAGCATGGCGACTTAAATGCTCCCCAAATGACTCGCTTTCATTTGCATATTATGTGGATATCACTTCAGTTCTTTGTGTCTGATATACAATGCAGATTCATTCCTGGGGTATTCATCCGTGGTAGAATTCCACATATTCCCCTCTTTTGCAGAATCTCATTGTGTTGTAAACATACCAGACAACCAATCACTCAGGCTACGGTAACACACACATCTCCAGAAGGCAGTGAGAAAGCCTTAAATAAAACATAGTACCAGCCTTCAGTAGAGTGCATTGAGACAAATGCCAGGGATGTGAAAGGTGGCGCTGGGATTACCAGTGACGTGCTAATGGTTGTTGAAGCAATCTCTGTGCCTCCTTCTCTCTGACTCACTGCCTCCCCTTGGAGGCTCCTCTCACGTCATTAAGGGACTGCGGGTTATTCACAGATCACTGACTAAACGCAAGCTTTAGCTTCCCGTCTGAATTCCCTGGTCATATGAAAAGGACTGAGGTCACTGCCAAGCAGCCTTTGAGCTTTTTATCAATAAGCTGGATGGGAGAAAAAAAACAAAAAAAAAACAAAGGGGGGGGGGGGGGGGGAAGGGGAAGACAACAAAACAAAAAACTTGAGTACCTTCTGCTCTCTTGTTTTTGTTTGTGTGTTTTTTTGTTGTTTGGTTTTTTTTCCTGAAATCAGGACTTGCCTTTTTGTTATGTGCTGTTTTCCCCAAAGGGTTAAAAATCCCCCTGTTCACAGCAAAAGATGTTTTATGGTATCTGACTCATTCCAGAGGCTTCTGACTAATAATGCAAGATGAAATACATACATAGATATAAAGCTCCCAAGTTTTATACAAGAATCCACTTTCAGAAAGTTATGAGAAAAACCTTCTATTACTCTCAGAAACAAATGAACCGCAAGTCAACCTAAACATTACACACCTGTTTCCACTTACTTTGACAGTATGCTGTGCTGCCTTCTCACATGCTTTTTGTACCATCGCTTTAGTAGGAAGCGCTGCAGGCACTGCCAGTTGCAATGCATTTGACTCAAGCCCCTTCCAAGTCACTATTAACACTCAATTTCAGTGTTATACCACTGCTTACTTCTTTAAACTGGATTCCATGAGTTAGTCATCATTTTTTATGTAACTGTTAGGTTAAAGCATTACATCCCTAAATGAAATAGGCACGACATAGGCAAGCCCCGATGCACACACTGTTGTATGCGTTAATGGTCCACTAGATCAATCACAGTGTCTTTTTTCTCTTCCAGGTGGGAATAATCTATCCTACAAAATATATGTTTATACTAAATAACCACAACAACATTACGAGAATGAAATGAGTACAAATTTGAATTAATACTGCAAAGTAGAGTAAAATTTGTGTGCAGAGAAAGCACTGATACAATTATTTCATACAGGATGACAAAAACAAAGCACTCAAATCCTACCTTTCAAAGAACACAAGTTTCAAAACCAGTTCAACACATACAAGAAACATGTCACAGATGCATGAGTGCAACCCACTCATGGTTTAGATACCATCTTTCTGAAAACTTCAAGGGTAGTTGTTCAAAATCATTTTCTCCCTATTTTACTCATTCTGTTTTTCCATCAGTAATCTCCAACAGGATTTTAGATGGTACTTTTTCTGCATACAGCCCTCTTGAACAGAAGTAACAGTTTCACTCCATCACTCACTGGTATTCCCAGACTCTTCAGCTAATTTGTTATAAAAATCTATTTCATCAGACTTGGTATTATTACTTTTCTCAAGAGATAACTTCTAGTGGTTGCCAGGTTTCAGGAGGCTCAAGCCTCTATTTCGCATAAGCGCCTCAGATGACCACTGTAAAAAAAAAAGGTTCGAATAAGGCTTTATAGGCCCCAAAATCTGGGAGAGCCTGGAAAACAGGAAGTGCAAGGACAGTAACAGACTTAATCTGCTTCAGCTTTTTTGTCTGAAATGGAAACAGTAACCCAGAGATGAGATAGTCAGCGGAAAACACCCTGGATACTACAACATATTAAACCACCAGAGCAAAATTTTCCAGACCGTATTTCTTAGCACCCCAGCACAGCCCATTTAACGGAGCTGTGGCAATGAAGCAGACTAGGGAGGATTCTATTTTCCATCTCCTCCCAAGCACTCCACGAAAGGAAATACTTTGCCAAATTCTCAGTTTACATTTTGTGACAGGGTGATGCTCTTAAAAATTAGCTGTACTCTCACTGAAAGTATAGGGTTTTTTTCTGTCATGACTAAATCTCCTGAAATAACAAGTCAGTTTATTTTCACACCCTATAGTTCTCTGTGGTAAAGAAACTCCAATTTATTTTTGTCTCTCTTCTGCCTATTTTCAACATTTGTGACACTTCTACTTTATAAGATAAACATTTGAAAAAGAAGATGTCTCTGCACTACAGAAATGCACTTTTATCACACCGGCTTTTTAAAAGAAAAGTTCAGTTCTGAAAAGGGGGAGAAATCACATCATCTGAAAACGACTTTGGATAGTCCTGTATATGAATTATTCATGTTCTACGTTATAGTCTTCTTTATTTTCCAAGAAATATCAAATGAATCAGCAAGCCTGTGATTTTCTGTGTTAATCAGACGGCTGACACTATGCTAAGGCCTGACAATGGGCCAAAAAAGAAAGAACTGCTTTGTGTGAGCTAACTGCAAATACTCTTGATGAATCCCACTCATTTGCACGTCTTCATGCAATAAGACGTTCAAAAGCAACTTAATTGTATTAGTGAGAATGGAAAATTCAATCTTACATTAAAACAGCAAGGCTGATATTTCCACTGGAACTGCTATATACAAAATACAAAAATACAGCTTTCAGTTCTTTTCAGAAAAATAATAGACACTTTCTCCTTATTTTAATTTTTTTTTTTCAAACCTGTTAATATAGCTAACATGCCCTATGGTTTATTTTTCCAATGCATTTCACACATCGTTGCTATTTGTGGTAAAAGACATGGATATACATACAGACCTGACATCACATTTGGGAAGATAATGCTAGTTTTTTTAAGAATTAAGAAAAACAACCTACATTATTTTCTCTTCAGTTTTGTTACTATTAGCTCATCTGTTCAGATGTCCAACAAGTGATGGACACCTCAGGTGGAAAGGTGAACCCACTCACTGTGCACTATTTTATGTTAGGTAACGGAAAGCTGCAATCTTAAGTATGCGTACAAAGGAAGGGAGACTACTATCAACCTGCATGATCAACTACAAACTCATGATATAAGTTTTACAGAATAAAAATATGTCCTCAAGTATTTTTACATGATATCATCTCTAACAGAGGTATGACCTCTGTTCATACTCATTTTGAAACTCCATAAAAAAAAAAGACATCTCAATTTGATCTGAATTTAACCCAAGAGTTACAATATTTGCAGTTTCCCATGTTGTACGTGAGATAAAGCATTAATATAACGTAGCTATGTTTGAGAAATAAGAATTAATAAACAATGATACAAGCAAAAAACCTGTCCAATAAGACTATCAGCTAGGACTTCCTGGTGCTGCCTGTTGAAAATAACTGTTGTGATTTCATAGCTTTTTCACATTAAAATTAAAAGAGATAGACTATAAAATATAAGATTAAAAGAAATAAAAATTTTAAAAATCTTATTTGCAGTAAATATAGGCTCTTCAAATTTTCAGGGCCTCGGTGAAGATTGAATTTGATTTTGTTATTATGATCTTTATGTACCAGCAGTATGTTTAGGAAACAGAAAGAACTGAAGTCAGACACCGCATTACATTCCTAACTAACCCTTAAAATCTGACTAACCCAGAAAACAGGATTAAGGGGGGCAAAATATGGACTGACTGAAGCAGCCAGATTATACACCCACATGTGAGGGGTGGAAGAGGAAGAAATAATGTAGCAAGAACAAGTCCTGATAGACTCTACAATGCATATCTCAGTGCATTCTTGGTGTTTGTGTGAGGTGCTACTCCAAGAAGGAGAAGAGCAGGAAAACAAAGCACTTCAAGAATAAAGTCCAGTTCACAATAAATATTTAATGTACTTTTTTTTTTCCCTGTTCAGTGGCCGAGGTGCACACAGCAGCTGTTCCAGGATCCTTCCAAATTGCAAAGCTTCTATTGCAGGCAGAACAAATACAAGGAACTCAAATGCTGCCAAAAGTAATTGCTTCCTTGCTTAACTCTCACAGTTGCTTTCTGCACTGCTGGCTGGAGGGGTCATGGTTTTAGGCAAAGCAGGTAGAACAAAAGCCAGGTATGCTGTAGAGCAACAATTTTGCATTAGTGGCTGGTGTGTCTAACAGCACCAATTGCCTTTCAGGAGCTTGTTACAGAAGAGGAGGATGTGCAGATAGCACTGCGATAACATCATCAGTACTGAGCAAATCAAACAAATGATTAAATAAATTAGTAATGGAAATTGTGGAAGAGAATCATAAGAACACAAGATATACATACAATATTTATTTTCTGTAATCTTTTAAAACAATCCCTTATCTCCAATACTAGCTATATTATATTAATTAATTTTACTAGAGCTCACAGCTATGGCATTTCTTGGCAAACTGTATGAAAACAGATGTCTGAGCCTGAAGACACTAGCTTCTATTTTTCCCCCAAATAGTGAGCTGTTAGCATTCTTTCTGCTGCTAACATATTGAAATTTGCTGCCATTTTCTCTCCTGTTGTCTCAATGTTAAATGAGAAAATATATTGTTGGTAGGGTGAGAGAGAGTAGATGCATTATTCCAAATAGAGATTAAATAATAAAAAAAAAAAGACATGATTAGATTCCCTTTCACAGCATTGCCACCTCCAAAAGAATACAGTCTGGGAGAGAATACTGGACGTATTTTCAGCAGTCAGTGAGGAAAAAAGGATAGTGCATATAAGTGCATCTAATACAGTCAGGAATACATCAAAAAAGATGTTCTGTTCCATGCCCTGTTAGTTTCTTTTGTTACTGCTAAAGCTACTAAGAAATTGAAAGCTTGTATTCCAAAATTTGGATGTCTTGGGTTTCTCTTGGATGTATACTAAAGAAATCTTTTGATTTTCTTTCCAGATAATCACAATTACTTTTTTTTTTTTTTAAATATATGTAGAAAAATGTATTTTCTAGCAATTCATTTTGTTTACTGAGATTTTGTAAAATGGAAAAGAAACAAAATATGATAACTGCAATTCGTATATCAGATCTAGTAATGCTGATTCCTTGGTTCTATTTTGAAAGCTTAGGAACTGTGAAGAAAAGATTTACAAAATCCTTTGAAAGAAAGGGAAGAGAAAGTGTAGATGACTGGAAGATTAAAACTTTTGGGTAGTATACTTCAAGCCTTTTTGATACAAAATTTAAAAAAATATATTGTTCAGGAGGAGGAAAAATTATTCAGTTGAAGGCATTTGTCCAAGTAAAAAGAGCAATCACCAGTGAAATGTTCTGTCCTCCCAGCTTGAAACAACTTAATTATAATCTGAAATGGTTAATTCTGTGAGCACTAACCACAGTAACAGGAACTGCCCCCTATGGCTGTGTGTAAATGGCAAGCCACCTCTCCCTGAGGAAAAGCACATTCAGCAATTTCAAACAGTGGTCAGACAATTGAAGGGATCAAGCACAGTGAAATGACAATAAAAGATACAAGTCTGAATGGACATCCCTCAATTTTCAAGTTTAGGTCTGATGACATTCAGCACACAAACTGGGTTCTCAGCGTATGTTTGCAATTCCATTCTTACCCAGCTATTCCCAATAGAATAAGGAACATGATGTTGGCAAACCCTTACTTCTCCATCAGTTACTCCAGAGAGAATATGCCTAACATCATCTTTTTGTCACTGAAATTATATTTTCAAACATGTTTAATGAGAAACTTTTTATGTTTGTCAAATCCAGTGTCAGATGAATGATGATACAGATCACTATGTCCCAGAACTCATCAACATCCTGGTAGAAAAGCCTAACAAGCAAAATGCATCAGCAAAACAAGACTCATCTGCAGTGCTGAATAGATGTTTTTGACTACGTTCTCCAAAAAGAGACAAAGTGCATTTGTTTTCAAAAGTCTGCAAACTTGACATGCTAGCTTTATAACATTAAGCTGTCTAGAACCATGCTGTATTATTTTAGACTACATATGCCTTACTGATCTCTACAAGAAATATTTGTGAAGAGAAATATTTTCAGTTATAGAACACGCTAGGTAATTATTACGTGGAAAAACTGAAGCCAAGTTGGCTACTGAGTAGAACTTTGGCAAAATTGTTCTCTGATATTGCTTTCAATTGTGTAAATTTGGAATTAGAAAGCTAAAGAGATGTATAATGAACTCAGAAAAGATTAAGAAAGGAGTGGTGGATAAAGAGAAAAAATGACACGAAAAATCTCAAAGTTTGGTGGGCAATGCAGAAAAATCTAAAATGTATGTTACCTGTTAAGTCCCTTCAGATGTTTGACTGGTATTGTTAATGATTAGGTCTATTTATTACTAGGAATTGCATAATTCAGAGTAATCTGGTGAAATTTACAAATCCCAAAAGAGGAACAGATTAGAGAAAGAAAATCTAATACTCAAACCTTTCAAGAAGAGCTGACTTCAATCAGTTCAAATATGTTTCCAGGTAATACAGAAGGCAGAACAGAGCACTTCTGCCCTCGCTTATCAGGTCTACATTTTACCAGCAAGCCCAGGAGCGACTCACTTCTCATTGCTTAAACTGTGCTTTACTAAAAAAAGGATATTGATACAGCCACTTTCTCATTCTTTATTTCATCTATTGAAACTGTAAACCCCTCGGGGAAAAAATTGCTTCTTGCTACGTGTTCATAGAGTACCTTGCACAGTGGGATTCTAATTTCAGTTGAGCTCTCCAATTGCTGCCATAATACAAACAATAAATGATTATGTATTAGACCACCAAAGAAAAGCCCTCCAGTTTAATAAATATAAATCCTCACTTGAGATAGTAAAATATACTCTGGTCTTAAAAATACATATTTTAGGGAACAATCCTGTAACAGTAGGGGAATAGCTGACCTATTTTTATCTCCAGGACCATGAATCACAGAAGTTAAAATGGATGTATTACAGTATCAAATGTCTATTTTGAATGACATAATAGGAGAAGAAATCGTTTGAAGTTCCTTTTCTTCTGGGCACAGTACTCTACATATTAAGCACAATGAAAGGTGCTTATCTTTGAAGTACGGAATAAAAGCTGTTGACCTTTCAAACATAAAATCTTGGTGAGCTTTGGTGTGGCGTGGTCTAATTATATTACAGTGGTTAGAAGGTAATCTCTTATGTATGCTGTCCAGACACATCACCTCTTATCAGTAATCTGAGGGAAAGAATTGCATTTATAGTAAAGCAGTGATGTAGCAATCTTTGTTGAAAGACCAGGATACCATGGCTTCACAACAGACAACAAGAGATGTATGACATTGCTAAGCAACACCATGAGCTAGTGAGGTTTTCTCTGGTTTCATATGGTGTGGTAGTTAAGGAAGAAAGAGCAAGGAAAAGGAAGATAAAAACAACCAAATTAACAAAACAGTGCAAGAAAGAAGGAAAAATAAATGAAAAAGTAAGAAAAATTAATGTGAATTAATAGGGCGATTGTAGAATATCAGAACTGCTAATTTATGAAAGCCTTGATATCATTTTCTAATTAAAAAGTCATAAGAATCAATATGTTTGCCAATGGATCTCTCCAGTTTAACTTTTATCATCCCACTTTCCTCTAAATTTTACAATAATATACAGTTTGGATAATGCTTCTTAAAATAAACTATATTTTAAAGGAAATCGCTGTTTCTTAAAGCTGTTCTCCTGCAGAAAGGCTACAGATCATTTGAAAACCAAAAAAGTGGGATCAAAGGTGACTGACAGAATGTTTTCGCATCTCAAAGAATAGAACAATTGAATAAACGGTGAAAACATTTTCTTCCACGGCTTGACAAGCTATTTGCACTCCAGAAAACAAAGCTGTTCATTTGTCCTCATCTTTTGCCTCTTTGAGGTTAACTCTCAGATGATGATAACATGTTTGTCTCTATGAATAGACACTTCCAAGTTTTGTTCTTTTTTTAATAGAAATATTTGCTATTGCTCATTTACTGTCCATGAAGACAACATTGTTAAAAGTCTTCCCACCAGAAAAAAATCCAGAAGGTAATTTTTTAAAGTATAGCTTGAATTGTTCCTAAATATGATTAAATGCATGTTTAGATGCAAGAGAATCTATTCTAGAACTGTTATCATACAGTCATGTTTTCAACTGAAATATAAAAGAGCATAAATTAAATTTTCTAGACAAAGTCTTCCAAATCCCTTCCCCAACTCACATTATTTTCAATTCTTTCTAAGCTCTCCAATTCTTGTGCAATTTTCATTTTCTACCAAATAAATGACAGTTGATAAAAGATTAATGAATGAACCCAATCCATCTCTCATTCAGTGGTGCAGAAGTGTACTGTCACCTCCTTTCAGGAAAATGTGTATGCTCCAAATTTACCTTCTGACCTGATTTCCCACAGAGCACTTCCTCATAAACCAAATCGAGCATGCAAAATTATGATCTCTTAACTTCTTGAGGTTGGATACTTTACAACAGCCTAATAAATCATGCAAAAGTTGATGCATAGCACTTCTTATTGTGATATAAAATTGTTAGAAGGACTGCCCAAAATAAATCAGTTATGACATCACTATAACAACAACTACATCTATAATCATTGCACAAATCAACACAGAACAATGTCTCACTTATAACTGGTCACCCTGTGAAAACATTTTTATAAAAATAAACAACTTAGCCAATTTAAAAATAAAAATCACAGATCAGAAACCAAAGTATCTGTTTGATGCTGAATATGAGTCCCTGACTTCCCATGATATTTTCATTCCAGCAAGTTTGGAGTGTCTAGTTTTGTAGCGTTTTGTAAGCATAGGGCATGAACCACCAGAAATTAACTTGTACAGGAAAGAACATCAAGTACAGGCTAAATAAACTACAATTTCAGAGTTATTGTACTTGTTTTCTATTTGTTTCATTAATAAGAGCAAAAGTAAATTTGGTAAACAATTGATGACCATTAGCAGTCTCTGGGCAGCAAAGCTGTAACACAGTGCTACCAATGAAATTGATACTTCATAACTATTATTTCTATGTGGGAAGACTGATTTGATTTTCTTTACAGGTCTCTAAGAATTTTCAGTCTTTACTAAGCGCCTACAATAAGAAGCTTATGTTGTAGTATCTGTCACTCCAGAAGTTGTTTCAAAATTCTTCCCATCTTAATGAAAACACGCTTCTTATCTTGTTGTTAATGGCCAAGAAGCACGTTCCATTAGACTGAGGACTCTCCACTTACATATATGGCATGGTTATGCAGGACTGGAAACACAATGTAATTAGATAAGCTTTTGCTTTATGGTGAGAATGACCCTCAGTCCTTTCCCTTTTTCTGCACACTTCTAAATCTCAACTCTTCTTAATACTGAGGGACATCAGAAAATTATTCTTTAATTGAGTCCAACAATTACAGGAAAATCTGCAATATTTTAGCCACTTCACACTTTTCCAGTTTTGTGAATGAGAAGTGACTTCAAACCACAAGAGGGAGCTCATATTGTTCTGTTATGCACAACAGCAATGCGTGGAGGCTCACAAGATAATCTGCCTTAAATTCATTTAGTATGGAAGTGAGAAAGGTCATCAGATATATTTTACCAAGCAAGATACAGATGCATGTTTTAATTCAAATTGATCTTAATTAAGCATTTTTCAACAAAACAAGGATTGTTCCAGACTTTGTTCAACAAAAACAAAATGCTTCTTATTAACTATAGTTTTTGATAGGAAAAGATTTACAGTTTATGGCTGCTACTCTTCTATGAAGAACTCCATAGTTTCAGTGGTACCATTCATGAGATAGCAGACCTCTATCATTATGAAATTTTTCTCTGTGAAATGTGAAATTTATCTGTGCTGTGAAATTTATCTCAGCTTTATACATAATAATATACAAAGGCTAACGTTCCCAGAAGAAAATTCAGATCAAGCAGTAGTAGTAACAGAGTCCTTTGAAGGCTTAGAATAATCTTGAGCCTCTTATCCTTAAAACTGAAAAAAAAATAATCAAAGCAGCAGTGTGAAGAAGAAAAGAAACTGAGCTTGGTCTGCAGTCACAAATCACCAGTTGCTCTGTCTGCAGTCAATGAAAACCTACATATGTGCAGCCCAAAGAAGAGATGCTATAGGGAACTCTGAAACAAACATGCTGGGAATACATTATGTATTACCTGCTTCAAAATGTGTGTTCTGCCATGGCTGAACTGTTTCCTGAAGGCCTCTTTCTAATATTTAGGACTGTAGAGTTCTAAATGCCCTAAACTATATGGCATTCATAAGTTCCCACATTCTCCAAAATCCATAGGTCAAAACTTCTGAGATGTTATTTTTGTCTGGTATTCAGTCTTTTCTTTTTCTTTTTCTTTTTCTTTTTCTTTTTCTTTTTCTTTTT
>JAPSGF010000001.1:39426835-39624320 GCA_035772895.1 Perdix hodgsoniae
TTTTTCTTTTTCTTTTTCTTTTTCTTTTTTTCCCTCCATTTTCATCTGATTACTTACAGCCCTACTTATCTTGACAAACAATCCATCCTGTTTCTTATTGCTTACCCCTTGATTAAGTAGTTAGTTGTTAGTTTGTTTTTTTTTAATCAACAATTATCCACACAAAAATTCATGCACACATTGGAGTTGACGATGATTAAGCCCAGACCTTAGAGCCACAAAGTATCAAAAAAGTGATTCAAGTACAGAATTAGGTAGGGAAGGTTTGGCCGTTGTTTTTTTTGTTGTTTCCTTGTTGCTGTTGTTTTTATGATAGTCATTTTTGTTGGTGATGGTGTTTTATGGTGAAAGAATATAATTAATGTAGGGCTTGAGATAAAAGCCTTCAAAATTTTCTCTGGTATCTCAAGTTTTTCTTATGTTTCACTAGCAGTAGCTCCTCATGCAATTTAACTAATTGCACATGTCCAGAACATGCATCTTTTAGATCATTATATTTTAGATATTTGCCTGAAACTATTCCATTTTTGAGGACATTTCAACCATTATTGGAGTTTTCAAGAGGGATCATTTATAAAGAAAAAGAAAATATGAGTGGTATTATTTTCTGTGCAGACCTATTTCAATTTTATTTGAACATTTATATATTGGTTTATGCTTTACTTTGAAAAACAAAGAAAAATAACACGACTATGGTTCGACAGGGCACACAGGCTTAGCCACAAGTTGTTCCAACATCTTGCTAAAACATAACAAACTTTCCTGAAATGTATGTAGATCATTAGTGGTTTAAACTAAGTGCTGTTCATTGATTCTAAAAGACCACTCCTTTCTACATGTAGTTCTTGGCAAACTCACCTACAATCTTTTTCATCCCCAAATCTTCCCTGAAGGAAAATGTAACACCTCCAAATTTGTACTATTACCATTAGTGTAATCAAAAAAAATATTTGAAGATGTAGAGATACATAACTGCATGCAGATGGTTTTTGTGTGCATCTAATTTGCACGGAACATTTTGCTACATTGCAAATCTATACATGGTACGTGATTATATTGTGATAGAAATGCCATTAAACCCCACAGCACATTTCTCAATGGTTTGTGGTAATTTACATTTCTGTTCATGTCTTCTCAGTAAACTGCAGAAAATTAGATTTGCATTTGCTTTATTACAATCTGAAATATTATTTGTAACTTATTAGAAGTGATGCATGCATTTAAATAAATAAATAAATAAATAAAAGTCTCCTTTCTGTCTACACTCCAAATTAAAACAGTAGTTGAGAGTATAAGAAGAAAGATCTTGTTAAGGACAAAGCTGTACACATTTATGTAATAAAGGCATGTCTGACCTTTTCACAGTCCCCAAAATTGCCAGCTACTGTAAGGCTTTCCATAAGCTGCCTGCCAAATTTATAGAAAAACTGGCCACCTTCCTACAGTTCACATCTGTGTTCAGTTGCATGCAGCAAGAAGAACATAAGACATTGAGAATATTTGATTAGAGCCAATCTGTAACATTATTTGTGATGATAAAGCTACTTTATCATGGGAAAGCACCAAAACAAGTATTCTAGATTGTTAAGGAATATTTGATTAATAATAGATCACTTGAAAACAGAGCTTACTTCTACATGCTAAAGTCAGTTAAATCACTTCATAATGCCTGAAACAAACATTTCCATTGTAGCAACATTACAGACAAAACATTACCTCTATATTTTCACTGTCCAGAGGCTTGGATCCCAGTTAAAGCAAGGAAAACATTTGCAATGCATGGTTTCATTATTAATGAGCATTTAATGACACCAGCAAACCACAACATGAGCTGTTAAAAGAGGAAGCCTTTTCTAAAGAAAGGCACAATACTGCACTAGTCTAGTTTGGAACCTGAATTTTAAAGTTTGTGTGAGAGATATTCAATTACAAGGCATGACCTTGCAAAAATCCTGATTATTTGATGAACGCATTTGTGTTAGCTCGCCAGACCTTTTCTTACTGTTACACAGAAGTGAAGAACCAGTTTAATCCATCCTCTGAGGCTGCCATGATATTCTCAATTTTCCTGGGATGCAGCTGCTAAAAGCAACTGCAGCCATAGCTACTTACGATCTCTGAGAGTTCCCAATTCAAACCTAACTACACAGACAGTCTCACTACTCCCTAATACTCAACACATCTAGCTTTAAATGTGAGTTTACTGCCTTGTGAAAGGAAAAAGACTCGCTGAATTTAGGTAACTGCTGACTCAAGACTGAGAATTTGTGCCACAAACGTGATTCAAATACATGATTCAAAACCCTTTCAATAGCCAGAAGAGCTATGTAAGAATGGTTAAAACATTCTTTTGGATATGTTTTACCTCATGACTTTAACGAGTGCAATTTCTACAAAGACGAAGTTTACTCTGAAGTGTTTTCAAAATCTAACAGAAGGCTCAAAGGTTGACCAACAGTAATATAATAAGTGTAAAGGCAGTACAGAATGGCACTGCAGAGTACTGACTCAATTGTCTTGCATAGTACAACAAAATCTAATGCTTACAAAGATCAAAATTGCCAAAGAACTGTCTGCTACATTTATAATACAGTGCTAATTAAAAAATAAGCACACGAAGCCCTTACCTCTCATGCTCAAGAGACATGTGCAATGTCAACGCTTTAATCTGACATATCTTTGTCAAAACTGAGAAAGCTGGACTCTTCTGTTCAGGTCTCTTCTTTCACCTGCAAAGATAGACACAAAGCAAAAAAAAGGTATTACTGATACTGGGCATTCTGCCTAGGACATCTTAAACAAAACTTGCTATTATGATGTAGGAAATCACAACTTTTTGAACAATGAACTTCTCCTTCAATTTCACGAACCAAATGCATTTGCAATTACTAATCACATTTGTAGTCTAGCCACCATTATCAATACTAGCACTTAAATAAAAGTATCACACTTTATTTATTTAGGTTTATTGTGAGAATTAAATTTTCTACCTTTAGTGAAGTGATTGAAATATAAAACATGTAACTATTAAACATAAAATAAAAAATACATATGAGGGTGCATAGTAATGCATCCTATTTTATTATGTTGGCTTACAATATCAGAAGCAGTTGTTGGTGGTATAGCAGTAGAGGTTGGGTCTTCCCAACCAATATCCCACTACATTTTCTTGCCATGTGACAGATGGGAGCAGAGGGGCAATCTGACAAATGGGGTCTGAAATGGAAGTGCAGATGAAGTAAAGATGTGCCATTGAGTTCCTTCACGAGGAAAAAATGAGACCGACTGACATTCATCAATGCTTGCTGAACATCTATGGAGACCAAACAGTGGATGTGAGCACACTGAAGCAGTGGGTGGTGTGTTTAAGCAGTGGCAAAAATGACATGACAGGCAAGCCATGTGCTGGACAGCCATGCAGATTTTTACAAGTGCAGCATGCAGGGTCCTGTTCATCTCTGGCAAAAATGCACAGCTAATGGTAGTGGCTATGTTGAAAAATACTATTTGTAGCTGAGCAATTGTACTACCAAACAATGTTACTGCACTCTCTGTATCTATTGTAGTTTCCATGGAAATAAATAGGAGGCATTACTTTCAGAACAGTGTACATATATCTATAAATCTTGAGACAGCCTTAACAACTGGAAATTTGAAAGAAGTTTTGTTTTATTGATAAGTTCTAGGGATCCATTAAAAAAACAAACAACAACAACAACAAAAAAAAAAAAACCAAAAACTAGAAACAAGTACACCTTGCTCTTGAAACATATTCTTAAAAAATATGACAACAAATGCCAAAGCACTAACTTAAAAATATTTCTTAAAATCTGTAGGTTTTGTTACTGCATTAAAAGTAAGTTAAGGATAGACTTCACCTACAAAAAGTAAAAAAACTAAAAAAAAAAAAAAAAAACCCAACAAAAAAGATTTTCATTGGGAAATAATTCAAACATGAACATGTCTGTATGTAAATAAGGACTGTTATTGATTACTTTTTAAATCGGTTTTCTAGCTTTAATATTTTAATTGTTCTCAAATAACTTTCTGACAACCAATAAAATGAATGCACATGCTGGTCTTTAATTCGAAAGACAGCTAAATATGCTTGTTCCTATTACATTAATGCTACTCCAGGCTAGTGTTTACTATAGGAGAGCCTCATACATAAACATAGCCAAGATATCACCTGAAGATATTCCTGATTTTCTGTACATCATTAATGAAAAAATATTAAAAACACTGTTGTGATTTACAGTTTGAGCTTCTTACGCTTAACATGAATGTTAGCCCATAATTTTTTTCATAACAATTCAAATATTCCAAGGTAGGAACAATTTCCATATCTTGTTTATTTTCCAAAACGTTAACCACTGGTACTCTTACTTTGACAAAGATTATTTTTATTCCTCTCTGTGCAAGAAAAAAATAACAAGCAAAATCTCTGAATGACAATATCAGTTTGTCCTGTTGGGACTCATACTTAGGCAAAGGATAGAATTGAAGCCAATTAGCAAGTGCAAGCTCAAGGCAGAACACCAAGAAGCCACATATGAAGTGTCTGTTCTACATCTAAAGAAAAGGAACAGAACAACCACAGTTATTTTACTAGTTAAGCAAATACAGATACTTTCCAACTTGTATTTCTCTGATAGAGTGACACAATAAGTCTAATTAACCATCAGAGAAATATGAACTAGCTCAACATTTTCTATGACCCTCAAATAGACTGCAACGTGAATGCCTGAATGTCATTTTTTTTTTCTCCTTGATTGCATACATCTTTACATACCCTTGCTCTACCCCAGGGATGAAGTAAAAATGATGTGAAAATGAACAAAGCGAGTTTGTTTCTGGCTGTGCCTTTTTAGTTTCTTCTTGGGAGAAGCTTGAAGCTTCTTGCTCTGTCTGGTTGGAAGAGAGAGTTTACCTTCTAAAAAGTAAGAGCTGCTTATTCTCATCTCTTTATAGTGAACTCTAAGGTCCTACACGGTACTTCTGACTCAGATATTTGGTATAAAAGGGCAAAGAAATAACTGGTTTAGACCTCCTACCTTTTTCCAAACTCACTCCTGTCTTCTCTATATTGGAGTATTTTCATCTAGTTTTCACAGAAATTCTTGTACATGGTTACCTGTGCACTCATTTTCAAGCTGGTGAGTGAGGAATTCAGGAAGGCACAGAAAAGGAGGATGCTGCCAACATTTGTGATGGCTTTTAAAGGCCAGAATACTAGGAGAGAGAGAGGTGGATTGCCATGTCAGGCAGAAAGCAAATAAGTCCCTGAGGAGTATTTGAGAAGCATTAATCTTGGTGAATTGGTCTACCGGAATGTACTTTCAAAGACTCTATTAACTGTTTCACTGGACGTTGGCATTTGTAATGTAAATAGCATAATATACATAACATAGTCCATACCTGAAACAACTGAGGGCTGATTAGCAGCACTGTAACCAATAAATAAAAACACAAACTAAGATTAAATTGACTCCTGGCATGTGAACAAACAACATCTAAAAAGCTGGGCTTTCTAGGCTGGTACAAAAAGCAGCACTAGCTCCTGAACAAAGATGAAGAGGTCTGGAGAGATCAGGCCTTAGCATTGGTCAGGATGTGTCTCTGTGTTCAGTCATACTGTAGAGTCCTCCCTACTGACATAGCCTGTAAAGTGAAATTAGGGGCAATATGGCTGCCACATGTGCAGAGGTTTTTCTTGGATTGACTAAATGTGAACTTAACAAAAAATAAAAACGTTTTTGAAAAGGTTTAGTGGCATGTACTTGGTTTAGTTGCATTCACTCACCCCCTGCTAAATGTGAATCTGAAATTTCTCTTTTAAATATTTACCATGTCATCTAACTTGTCAGATGCTCAGCTTACGCTGATGAACAACAGCACGTTATGGCTTAGGCCAGTAATGAGGAAAGGATGAACTTAATACTGTCAAGCCATAAGGAAAGTCTTCCTCATATATAGTCAGTTGGCAAACTTAGAAGTGATTTAGATTTCTAAAAGAGACAAAAAAGAAAAAGAAAAAAAAAAAAAAAAGGAGATTAAAAATGTCAACAGGTTTCTTTGCACTTCTCCTTGCATCTCTTCCTAATAAACTCAAGAAAGCACAGGCTGGAGGAGTATTGCTTCAAAGTGAAGTTACTGAATGAAGATTCTGGAGATCTTTGGTCATTTCCTAGCTATGTTATAAAGTTTTTGTCTGTCTCCATTTCCATTAGCAAAGGCAAAAGCATTTACCTCATCCTGGCTCACTACTTTATATATAGACATGAAATATAACTACTTTTATTTCTCTGCTTTGTCTTAGTTCTGCTGTTTCAAGACTCAGAGTTAATCAAGTTGTATAGTTCTACTTTTGTCCTTTAGGATGCTTTTCAGTAACAAAGTATTATGTATATATGCTTATTGGTATTGATGGCTCATGGTGTCACAATATAACACAAAGCCCCAGATGCCACAAAATTCTGTTATGGAAAGCAGTATATAGACTGTTAAACACACTGTTAAACACATTGTAAGAAGTCAGCAAAAAGGCTATAAATAGCTCAAAGAATTAAGAGAATTTTCTCAAGCTAACAGGAAATGCAACCAACATCCACATGAAGCATGTCTCACATGGGTGGTGGCATGTGCCATTAAGTGACTGTTTATCTCTTTCAAAGATAGTATTGATAGACCTGGCAGTAAGCCTATTCAATGTTCCTTTGGAAAGATAATTCTATGGCTTTGCTGGGCTCATGCTAGAAATTCAGGACAGTTTATTGAGGTGAATACCTAATGTATGATAAAAAAAAATCAACTTATTTACTGTGAATTTCCATAGAAGAATTGCACAAATGAATTTAGATGGAGTGAAATTTACAGTAACAACCAAAGCAGATCATCGAATGCTTAGGTGCTTATTTTGTACCTAAGTATCTGGAAATTCTAGCATGACACTCCAGTGCAAACGTTTACCACACCAAGAAAAAAAAAAATCAATATGCAATTTTATTCTATGAAAGCTTAGTATAATAGCTACTTGACAAAGATAAATGGAAAGTGGCTTACGAGAAGTCAAATTAGGCACTGGTGAATGGATTGAGTGTATTCAATTACTGTATCTATTGTTGAAGCAACAATAATTTCTCTTAATTGATTTATGCAGAATCTGAAAACCAAAAATTTCTCAATAGCACCTGAACAGTTTTATCTCTCTGTGCAAACTCAAGGTACGTGCATGTTTCCAATATTCAAAATAAGCCTAAAAGTGTAATCTCAGCACAAACACAATGTTCACCTAAACAGAGAGATCAAATCTTCAACATAAGCCTTTACATAATTTATTTTCTAAGACTGTGATACACTGTGAGCTTTCTAGGAAGCTTCAAACTCTTTCAGTTATGACAATAACAAACTGGAGTCTTGAGCCACCAGGAATTAGACATTGCATAGGAAACTTTTAACTAAATACTTTACTTTTGTCCCTTATAAAGAATGCACTGCATGTCTACCAATACCTTGTGCGCCTCAAAATATTCTAATTCTTTTGGCTGTTCCTGGCTTTTAGAAATAATTTGATAAAAAGTTTGTGACAAGTAGGGAAGGTATTTTTTTCAAAGCAGTGCATTTCATACTTACACTCCCTGAAGGTACCTGTATTTAAGTACCTTGCTATGTGCAGGCCTGGATGAGAATCGCGCACCTAATTTCTGCTGCTTCACAAACAATTCACAAATCCAGCAAAGCAAGCATTGTCTCCAGCCTGTAATCTATCAGTCACCATCACATCTTTGTGTAAATGCCAAAGTAAGATTTAAATCTAGAGATAGACATTGTTTGGTCAGTAAAGTATACTTGCCCTGAAAAACTATGAGGTGCACTGCCCAGCATGATCTTTGCTAAGAGTTTCAGTTCTGTTTTTCTATTATTTTAAATAGTTCTTATCACTAGATACGCAGGATGCACCCAAATGAGTGCAAACAGAAGCTAGATAGATGAGATTTTTTTCTTGATAAGCCATTGAATGTTTAGTTAGGTCCTTGGTTCTGTATTATTCTCCCGTGTAACCCTAGATGCAGAGCTTGGGTAACTTAATGTAAAATAGAACAATATGTCCCTTTCTCAGCATGCAGTGTATGCCTGTTCACTTCAAAGAAGGAACTGTCTTCTCTTCAAAGCCTTCTTCTCCCTGTATTAATACTGACCAGGCTATCTTAAAGAAAATATGTCAACAACATTCACTATTCATATTGCATTACCCAGCAGAGTGAGGTTCAAATTTCAATCACGAATGCATATATGGCTTCAATCATCTTTTCTTCAGTAGATGAGAATTATTATCCTCATTTCACAGATGGAAATCAAGATGAGGAAAGGGAATATCATCTCCTTCACAGGTCACTCGATGTGTCAATGGCAAACTTGGGTGCAAACTTTGAGGGCTTTTTGGGTAAAACTCACTAGTCTATTGAGAAGGCCACACTGATTTTAGTCTTGTGAAGAATATCCTTATACAAACTCACCAAAAACAAGACAGTTGTTCCCTAACACAAAATTATAGCAAGGGACACTTTTCTCACAGGATAATCACATCTAATAGTTAAAATACTGCGGTGACGAAAAGAGACTGCGATAGTACAGAAAGTCAAGATGCACTGCAACTTCTGTGCATTTTATTGGAGACATTTCTAAAAATAATCTCCTTCTCACTGACGTCACTGCTTTCCTTGACTCATGGGATGCCGTGGTAGAAAAAGATAGCTAACTGAAACTTCAGCTGTGATAGTGCCTTTAATTACTGATGCATGGTTCTCACTTCTCAAAGCTCATAGCCAAAATAAACCACAATGGAATATATATTTAACAATAGCTGAAGTATAGGAACAGTGCTGAGCATATTAGGATAGCTTTCCATCCATAAGAGTCAAACTCAAACAAAATGCTTAAAATTAATATAATACAGTCACAATATTTGTTTCCTGGTATTCTTCTTACAAAGATACAAACAGATAAGAACATTCATGATTTCCCAATTCTGCCGTCAAATGCTTTGCAGAGACCTTTGACTATAAGCTTACGTGGGAGTAAACTGAAAAGTTACTTAAATAGCAATGCTGAACTTAACAGCTCAGCAATGTGTGAACATTCTTTAGTCTTGATCCAATAGTCAAACCATGGCCAAGATAATTGCAGCATGAGTTTATTTTGTACTCATTTAAGGTTTTACATGAGTACTGGAACAAAGCCATTTACAGTACTCTAACATAAACACATTATTTCTCTCTCAATCTCAGTGCTCACCTATCCTAACTCTCTAAATTACCAGACAGAAAAGCTGAACCAAGGTACAGCCTCGTGAATCTACATTTTGTCCACCAGTGTCCTGTGAAAAGCATTGTGATGCTGTTGTTGTAGACAGTAATGCTAAAAGAAAATAAGGGACTGAGGACAGCAAGGGAATAAAAAAGAAAGGAAAGCAAAAACTGCTGTTTCATAGGAGAATTCCAGGCACATAACCACTAAGCACATGCCATGTGGTAAGTTATACTTATGAAGGGTATAAATCGAGACTTGGAGCACAGTATCATGAAGCTTATCCTGTTGAACAAGTGGTAGTTTAATTATGGGAGAATAAATAAGGAACTTTTTGCAGAACTTTGGAGGACCATCTAAAATTCATCAGAATTCGCATGAATCAGTTATAAAATTAACTGAATACGATAAAGCACACAACTTTATCCTCAATCAAAAAAAGAAAAAAAGTAGATAAGGATCATGTTTCTTATGAAAAAATGTTGAAAGCATCAGCCCATAACAAATTCAAAATCATTGTCACATTCTCTTACCACATTTGTGTACAAGTCTATTACATAACAGTTTTGAACAGTAGCATAGGCATGTCCAGCTTTGTCAGAGAGAAAATACCTTTATAGCATAATGGAATGGCAATTCATACAGAAACTTAAAGAAATCCTGTTGGGAAGAAGTATGCCAAACTATTTTTGTGTCACAAGATACTGATAGATGGAAAAAAAAAGAAAAAAAAAAAAAGAAAAGCTTCACATGTTGAAAACTACCTAGCTCTATTTAATGAATTGGCAATTCAAATTACTTAGTAAAAGTGCAGCATTATAATTCTCTATTTCAGATGGGATAATTAATATTTCGGAGTACGCACAAAATATAATCAAACTGTACAACATAATCATTGTGATTAAACCTGGATAGGAAACGTATGTGCATTTTTCACATTATTCACTTCCTTTCCCTCACATGTTTTTCTCCATATTATTAAAATAGTATCAGACTTATGCTTAAATTTTTCTTACATAGAATATATTCATTTATGGAAACACAATTCTTTCCATGGCAACCAACCTTCATGTGAGGGATTCAGGACGTGTGAGCTTAATGGCAGGTGAACAGGAGCAGGAAAGGCTAGCAGTGGAGAGAAAGTGGCATAGACGTGTCCAGCCCTCTAATGCAGAATTGCTGTGGAATGCTGTAAAACATCATCTTGGAGAAAAGATGCTTTTCTCATATTTGCTGTATGAAAAGAGAAAGCATTGCATGCGCCTGCACTGAGTGCAGGGTGGGCAATGAGGGCCCTAAGATGGCGCCTGGTGGTGAGCCCCTAAGATGGCCTCCAGCAGCTGCCCTGGCTCTACACATGGCTCCAAGCATGGCACCTGGCAGATGAGGCGGGTGAGCTGTGCTCATAGCTCTTTTTTTTTTCTTTTTTTTTTTTAAAGTATATTTACACACAGGATTGTGCATTTGTAGGAAAGAAAGATTATTTCATCTATTTTTTTATTGTTTTTTTTCTTTATCAGGGCTGGTTTCCAGGACCTGAAGCCTGGGATAAGCACCACAGGACAGGATAACTGCTTGGTCCATGAGAGAAATTCTAACTCTGCAATTGCCCTTTCTCAGTGTAATGGGCTGAGAATGAAACAAAACAAAATGCCCTGGCACAGTCAGCTCCAGTTATGGCTGTCACCTTGCTGCAAATCAAGGTCCTGTATCTTAAATATGCTTTGACAAATATTGTCATATTCACCCTCCCTAACACCTAAATGGCAAAAATCCCTATCATCAGTCCCTTTAAATAGGCAACTGAACCCTAAGCTTAAATAGCCTTGCTTCCAGCCACTGGCACAGCTACCAATACATTTCATTAAACAGACAGGAGGCAAAGAGAGGGTAAAGCAACAAATATAACCGGTAAAATAAAACAGATAGTTTTGAAATCTATTTAAAACTTTCACTCTTGTCTCATGCCCGTAGACAGTGGAAGTAAACAAGACGTAAAAAGAATGAAGTTGCTCAGTACCTTCCCCAGCACTGTAGGTAAATTACGTGTTTCTTCTGGAAGAGGTATTTTAGCACAGTGGGATGTTCTTGTGTTGTGACAAGATAATGTGTGTGTAAAGCACTCCTATAATTTAGCTGTCACACAGACGCGCCTACTCAAGTGCATGTGTGTCAATGGAGAATTAGCTTTGATCTGTAAAATACATCAGATGGTTTCCATTCCTTACTCTGAATCGACTCCGTTTGATAAAGAAATTAATCTGACCATTTTTCTTATACGTATTGTCAGGATGTTTAATCTCTGGAACTGATGCTGTGATTGCATCCAGCTGTATGTAAGATAAAAAAAACTAATGTTGACACAGATAAAAATCACTTTTTTTTTTTTTAAATTATTTATCTCAGCACTTCCTGTTTGAGTATACTAGACATTTAAGAGCTGTCAGGGTAACAAACTAACTATGCTGGGGGCAGAAAAAATTAATATTTGATCCCAATCAGACACACTCAATTGTGGATCTGCAAAATATATTTTCAATCACTTCTGTAATTTTACCATTAGTGAACCAGATGTGAAAATAGAGCAATTTTCATGACTATTCCTTCCAACACTAAGTCTGACTTAAGCTTGTATCTATCTCCTCTCTCATTCAAACATCTGCAAATTTAAAGAAGTGAGGAGGTACTCATGAGGATATGAATTCTTACACACTCCAGCAGAATATGGCTTTAAGCACAGCTGGTGCCAAGCTTTTTCACTGCAATCGTTTTTCTTTCAAAGAAAATTTAGCTTCAGTCTGGACTCTTAAGTTCTTCAATATGTGCTTTTTCAGACAATCAACATACAAACAAGAAAGCAAAACTGACTCAGATTTCCAGGAATAAGATCATGAAGAAAGGAAAATGATAAGCATATACTATAGAGCTAGGGTAACAATTTTCATCTATTTTTAAGAAGTCAATATCCTTTGAAGCTGACATTTACTTTGAGAGACTGTGATCTGTTTCCTACTTTCCTCATTTACTTCCTGCACGTGCTCACTTGGATGCTCAAAATGCTTACTGTAAGAAATTGCAATGCATTTTCTACACTGAGAATGTTTCAGTCTCTAGAGTTTTGCTGCTAATGAAATTCATCCCTAATTCTTTATTTGGCACATGAGGAAAAAAAGGCTAAACATGAGATAACAGAATCTTTTTAAATAGAGTATTTATCTCATGTATTTCTTACCGCTATATAAACTGTAACACTCCAAAATCTCACCAGAAATAAGTCTAAGTCAAAGGCGAGTCCTTAATTAGGAATTTAGTGGCAGAGACAGCCTACGGTCATTTAGTACAGTGCAAAAAAAGAGAATCCAGGATGACAAATGAAAAACATGCCCATACTAGCTCTTAACCGTGTTACATGTTTGTCTCATCCTGTCTCATTTGCTTGTTTTCAAAGACTACTTTTTTAGAATGAAAACATTAATTTTGAGGAATACGGAAGTCTTTACTGCTAGTACTGTACTTCTACACATTAGTACGCCAATAATCTAACATAATACATATGTTAATACTGGTGAAGGAAAACAAAAATCTGCCCAGAGGTGGGCTGTTTTGCTTTCTGATGAAATCCATGTGATAGGGCAAAGAAAGATGAAGTTGATAAAAGTTTTTAACTTCTGAACTTAGGAAGGAGGAGTGTAGAGGAGAGCAAGAACTGAGAAACTGTGCTGAACAATCAGAGCCAAGTCACCTGAGCTGAAGGCAGCAAAGTGGTACCAAGAGCCGCATAGTCTCTTCTCAGTCTCTCCGTGGCCACATGTGTGAGTGACTATTAGCTGTTATAAGCAGCAGTTAATCTCTGAACATCAAAAAAAAGAAAATAGCCATATTTGCAAAATATCTTCCGAAAACGATTCTCAGATGTGAGGAAGACAGAGGCAGTCATATCTGTAGTTTCAGCCAGACCAGGGAAGAACAAGCAGTGTTTCACAATGCAGCCTGTATGATTTGTTGCAAAGCCACAGGAATCAGCAGCTTTGTCATCAATCCTTTGCTTTGGGAATCAGCTCTTCTCCAGTGTTCACACGGCAGCTCACCTCTATTTTCTCAGTGATACCAGGTTCTGCTAGTTCCTGATCTCCTTTCCCTCAGGCATCTGTGTACATTCTTTCTTACTTACCACCAGGAACACCCTCCATGCAGAAAACAAACTAGCAGCCCTTAACCTTTTTCATGTCCTCCCTCACCACTAAGTCCTACTCTCTGAAGCTACGACTTTCACCTAATGATGGTCAGGCTGGTGGCAAAAGCATAGGATGCTGCTGGTTCATTGACTGCACCGTTCTCCTTCATGGGAGGAAATACTTATTTTACTTTTCTTGCTTTCTTTTTGCCTACAAACTCTATTTCCTTTGTTACTTTACCCTGAAAATAAATAAATAAATAAATAAATATCAAGAGAATAAAAGAATCCAAGTAAAATCAGAGCAAAAATCCCAATATTTACTTTAAAAAGAAAAAAAGAAAAAAAAAGAAACAAAAAGCTATCCTTTTTCAGTGGTCTACTGTTACTTCATCACCATCTCCTCAAATTATTCTTCTGATATCTTGGACTCCAGACACATGCTATCCTTTTATTACTGATACGAAACACAGTAGATGGGATTTCATCTTGATCTGTGTTCTAGGCTGCTGCAACCATTTTAAAGGACTAGTAGTAACAGGTGTACTAGAACTAAATTCAAGTAAGATGAGATTTGTTGTGAGAAAGAAAGCAACAAAGTGCAATGCAAATCTGCTAAAAATTGCATTTTTGGCTTAACAGTGGGCTAAAAAAGCATGCATGAACTTGTGGGTCCATTAAAATTGCAGCATTTAAGTCTGCAGAAGTTTGTTATATAGAAGCTGCGGGTTTGTTTCTGGCTTGAAAAAAAAAAAGAAGTACACGAAGCCAGAATGTGAGTAGGCAGAAAATCTTAATAGATTTGTCCTCAGAATACATTCAGAAAGAAACTTGTCACAGAAGAGTTTAATGTCTTTCAGATACTCTGTGCTGACCAATAATCAGACAGAATTAAAGTGTAGCTAATTAAACAGTTTGAAATGAATGTATTAGTTACTTAATGCTACCACTTCTGCCCCTAATAGACTTCAAGCTGTATAACCAAATTAGAAATTGGAACACTAGCCCAGCATGATTTGCCATATGCACAGATAATGGACAGGGACCATTAACTGCCTTTAATGGTGTGCACACCAAGAATTTACTGAAGAAAGAATACCTGAATCGTGTGCTACAGTGAAGGTGAAAACAGGAATTCTCTAATCTCTGGTGGAAAGGTAAATGCAATGATAATAGCATAGAAATAAGAACTCCTAGGGCAAGAAAAGCTGGGCTAACTACCAACATACAAGAAATAACAAATAACCAATATTCTTTTGATGAAGGTTTGAAATCATCAGACATAAAAGGAGCTGTTGAATATTTTGCACCAGAACGTGTCATTCCCTGAAGCATTTTTGTTGTTGTAACACATACATATACACCTATTTTAGAGACAAGAGTGAGCAAAGAATTATGCTGAAATTTCTAAAGGTTTCACAACATCTGATGTACAGAAAAGTGATACATTCGACCCCTCCAGCTGCCTTAAGGTAATGCAGACACACACGCAGGCTATACAGAAAAGCTCTGAAAGAAAGGAACAAACTTCCAGATATCTGGAGATCTTTACAACAGGCTATTACTTGTGTGCAACCAGGAAGAAATGTACTGGTACTCATCATCACCATCATCAACAGGGCTGGACTCAGTGATATCTAGAGGTCCCTTCCAATCCCTACAGTTCTTTGATTCTGTGATCACAATATTTGTTTATCACTGTCATAAAATAGAATTCAGAGGGTTTAAAATTTGACACAGTCACACACCACAAAACTTTTACCAGCAGAACGTGGTATATGTGCTCCCTATACTTACACAGGTTTTCTAAAAATAACACACATAAAACATCATTTCAATGCAACTTTGATCTTGCCACCCAAGAAAGTCCTTGCCTGCAGACAGAGCTTTATAAATACTAATTCGCTGTTTCAGAAAAAGTGTAGACTGGTACCACATGATCAAAAATGTAAATCATCTACATAAAAGTATATTTATATCTCTAAAATTTAAAAAGGCAAAGGTGTACAGATATCTCACAATACTGTCATATTAAATGTGGAAGAACCATTTCAGATACACAGGAAAGAACACAGTTTTTCTGTGAATGAATGACAACAAAATCAACCATTTCCAAAAGCTGACACTTGGAAATGTACAAAGAAATCTTCCATCATCTTCTAGGCTAATTATCACAAAACCAATTGGGTAGCCTCATGCTATTCTTCATTAAGTATAATTAATTGTGCGATTCCATGCTATGCATATGCAGCATCAGCTTGTAAAATAAATTGCTATGAAAGAAACTTCCATTCAGCATCATGTGCTTGACAAATCTGCAATGCCAACTATCTTAATAATTATAATCTGACCCCAGTTCCCATCATTATAAATTTTTTGCATGAAGAGCTAGAGATTTCCTTCTCACAATTGCATTAGTAAAATTACCTTATTGTTTTTCTCCAATAAATAAATTATACCCTAACATTACACTAGACACTTGGCTTGTATCCATATCTTTATGCCGTATCTTTGTGTCAATAAGCTTTACTTATGACTGTTATTATTAGATCAATCATTTCTTAGACTGAAAAACTAAATAAATAAATCAACGGAGTCAAGTTGATGGAAAACACAAAGCCAACTACTGTGACTCTTACCCCTAAACCTTTGCACGGCACCAGTGCACACCATAATGCAGAAGCCACTGCTTAGACCTGGTTATATAGTCATAAAAAATTGTGACAACTTACAGACAGTAAAAACTCAATGTGAAGCTTGGAGATTGTGTGAGGTTGACAAAGCCAGCTCAGTCCCGTAAAAAGAGGCCAAGTTCAGCCAAGTCTTTCACACCACCTTCAGAGCTGCTATAGATTTAAGACACTGGCTTAATCTTGCCACTGCTGCAAATCCTTCTGTGGTACACATGCAGATTGCTTGCCTGTCCCCTTGGTGAGAAAATACAGAATCAACTCACTGTCACTGTTGCTGTCTGGACAAGAGCACTGCTGTGTGAGGCAGGGATTACCTAATGGGCCTTTGTGACTAACCCAGTTTAAAGACCGATCTTTGAAAAGTAATATACAAGTGTGTATATATATATATATATATATACAAGTAATATATATATATATATAAATATATATATACAAGTAATAAGCCTCTCCCATGCCAAGCTATCATTAGCACAGTGAGAATGCTCCTACAAACACCAGGGAAGAAGACGAGAATTGAGCCTCACTTACTGGACTTGTGAGGTGCTTATGGCAGCTTCTAGGAGGACCATACAGCAGATTTCTCTGTGTCCCTGATGAAGGAGAAAGTATAGATGGAGAGTTTCCATTCTCCAAATCTTACGTTTAACACACAGTATATTTCCTACTCAGAGTCTTCATTTTCTTTGAGCTGGCTGCAACAAAAGTACCAGATTACCAAGTACCAGTACCAGGATTACAAGTACCAGATCAGCTCAAACTGTAATGCTGGCCTAGTGCTGTGCTGGGGAACATGAGCAAATTTCTTATAACTGTGCATAAAAAAAAGATTTACTGCTGCAAGAATATCAAGCAGTAACATGAATTTCTTCTAATTTTAAATATAAGTACCAGGCTGACTGACCCGTACAGCTTTTCCTTTCTGTGTATGCAATGCCCTACTTCTATGGCTTTTTGCAGTTCCCCAGCTATGAATATATGTAATTCAGTGCCTTGTGCAAGTATGCCACTGGATCTAGCATCTGTGAAGTTAAAATATCTTTTCGGATAGCTTTCATTTGAACAAGTCTTCCATTGTGAAAAGAGAAGGACAACTGTATCTGTACAGGGGATCACAAAGAGACCCTCTTATAGTTTCAGACTAGAATTTTGTGGGCAAAATTATAAGTGAATCAACTGACAAGTGAATGTACCCCACTGTAGTTCCAATAGTTTGAATTTATCGCAATTCTTTGCTCTGGGTTTTTAAATGAGATTCAAAAAAATTATTTAACTTGGGTTCATGCAAATGGGATGTGAAATGATAGAACATTCACATGTTCTAAAATATCAGTACAGTATCATTTAGTAATTAACAGCTGAAGCGCTAAGAAAGAATGACTTCTAACCAAAGCAGAGATAAAAACATCTGTGACCCCCTTACCATTTTAGGATTCAGTATCTACTGAACTCAGCAACAAACTGCTCTTCGATTTCAGATGGCATCAGTAGGTTCTTTGGAACTTCATGACTTTGTTCCCAGCTGCTGCTTGTCAACTGCTTAATAAACAATTAAGACAGCGCAAAATGAGTCACAGTGACAGTGATATACAAGAAATAAGTAGCTTCTTAGTTGAAATATGTAAGTAAACAATGAAATATAAATCTACAAATATTTCTATGTCTAAACTTCTGTTGTTACCAGCAACAGGCTTCAAGAGGTAGAAATATTTATTTTAATCATTGCCTCAATTTAATTTGTTTTACCTTGCCTAGACTTCGAAAGATTCTTATTTTATCACCATTTTTCTTATGAATCGTGAACAGCAAAACTGTTAACTCTTACCTCTACCCTTCATCTATTTTATCTGACTCTCTTGAGCTCAGTGTTACATCATTAAGAGAAAAAATGCAGATAATTCTAGTGTCAAAGTAGTTCAGTCTTCCTCCCTCTTCCCCCCTTTTATGCAGAGAATGAGCTGTTTTCTTTTTAGCATATCATTCAGCCAGCTTCCTGCCCCACACATCCCTTACGCGTGCAGGGCCAATGTCATATTCACAATACCTTCTACAAACTGATCTTTAAAACATCAGCCAGATATTATTTGCTTTTTAAAAACATAGCTACGGAAAGTGCTTACCAAAAGAAATCGAAGGATTTTAGAATACTTTTAACTAACTTAAACTAGGAAGGGATTCCACATGATGCTGCAAAGAAGCAGTATATTGTGTGAAATGTGCAGAAATCTAGAGAGCAGCAATCCTGCAAATTCTTCAAAAGCAGATTAAAATCTTGTGAATGAATGAAATATGATTACTGAAATATTAACCATTTTATTTATGACATTCTAAATGCCTGTCCTAACAAAAGCTTCAGGAGCAGAGTCCTCTCTTACTTGCAAGATATCTATCATAACTTTGTAGTAAAACCTATTTATCTCAGTACAGTGAAAATCTACTTTTGCTCAGTGATAGCAGTTTGATGTATTCTTGGGACATCACTAATGTCTGCTATGTGTTTACATCTCACTTCAGTTCTCCTGGGAGATTCTGGGAAGTTAATCACATATGCCACCTCATATTTATTAAACCAACTACTTCAATAAAGAACTGAACTCATATTTTAATCTTTTGAAACAGGCAGCCCATGTCAACAGCAAAACCATCCACATTTCAGTCTACCAAGAATGAGCGACATTTGCTTTCATGCATCATGCAGACACAACCTTACAAAATGCTACTTAATTTCAGAACTCTTGACCATAAAGGTCTCCCCAAAAGAACCATCGCAAGCTGTGATTTTTTCAGTGGCTTCCATAATGCTCAAGTTAATGCCATGTGAAACCTCAGCAACTTGTTCTCCAAAAGCTAAAAGTATCGATTTTCTCATTTCTGTCTATTACTTATCCTCTCTCCCTACTGAATAAAACTATATTTCAGTATGTTAATCTTAAGATTTTTTTCTATGCTATGGTCTGTAAAATTCTGTAACTCTATACATTCTAAATGGTATCAACTTTAGCCATGATTTAAGAATTGTACTTCCTATTGGAAGAAAACTGTCCAGTTCTGGGAACTGCTGAGGGCACTGATGTTCACTTAAAAACGTCTACCATGAATTTTCCACAACTAGCTAAACTATTACTAGAGCTTATTGTCTATCCTCATAGCCATTGGTCTCTCTGCTCTTATAAAATGAAATTATCTTTTTCTAAAAATGGATCGCTCCCAGCTGTCTGCTGGGAGTGAATCCTGGCCCAAACCAGCTACTCTCATGTCCAAGAAACTATCAGGAAAAACTCTGACCGGGCCAAACAGAAGAGGCAAGAAGTATTCTAACAGGAAACAACATAGGCAATCAAGATTCAGTACTGGGAAATATTCCCTGTGACTGCTGGACAGGAATTACAACTTGGCACTGCCTAGAAACCATAAAACCCTATTTAGTGCAATGCTACATACACACTAAGTATTTGAGGCTCAGATAAAAGCTTTTATTTTTCTTTTCCCCTCTCTTACGAAAGGTTACATGTAATACTCTCTCCTTTCATTAGCATGGCAATAAGCAAGCATAAAGGACAAATATTCTTTTAAAATTTTCTCTTGAGTCTAGAAATGATGACAGATCTGAAATAACTTTAGTTTTGCTGTTGGCAGCCTTGTGCTATTCTCTGAGCTAATATAGCAGGGCAGGTTGTTTCAATAGTTCCAAGTTCCTTAAGAAGACCAAGAGTATTGCGTTTCACAGTTGAGCCACTGGGGACTGAATGTCAACCCCACCAGCTCCTTGAGTTTGGTAACAGCGTGAGTTCTTTTTACTACACAGTTACATAAAAAACAAAAGCAGATCATGAGGAGTCATATCCCAGCACCAATTAGATTTTTACACACAGATACCAGGCAGGCACCCACGTGAGGCTCACATGTTACGAGTTCAACATTTGCAATCTCCATTATGCCGGCATACAACCTAATCACAGTCTTATTTATAAAAGCTCCAATAAAAAGTCAAAAGGTTGCTCCTCTGAATCAGCTCTTCTGCCTTTTACTGATTCATTTTTCCTTTTGCTGTAATCCAAGTAAGGTGCCATGAGTTCTCGTGTGCCTGCTCCAGGGGGTTACCACCTGCCTTGCAGAAGGTGGGTCCCTTTCTGTGCATGGAGCACTCTTCAAAATAGCCCTGTATTCTTTTTGCGGGGCAAAATTTAGTCCCACTAAAACCTGTTGTCCAATTGTCTTCATGTAATCACAGCCACAGCGCAACAAGCACTGCTGCAGACAAAAAGCCACAGCATTTTGGAAACATACTTTATTCATCTGAGATTTAATGACCTATTTGCTTTTTCCAGAAGACTACATGTTGTGACATTTTGCTCTAGCAGATATTACAAACAACTCTTCTCAAAGCTGTGACCCTTAATTTTGTTTGTTGGTTTTGCATAATGTGAAGACATATTTAACAGTCTCTCCAGTAACATTGAGAGTTACTGCAATGGATTTATTCTAAGTATTCTCTTCACATACATAAATTTCCAATGAATCTCAGCTCTGTGTAATGATAACTCACATAAAATCTTCTCTTACAAAACAATTGCTTATGTCTTGACATTCTTCTTGATGAATGTTTGATTTCCTTTTTCTTGTTATTCTTGTCCTCTACCAGCAAATTTATTTTATGTAAGGACCTGAAGGAGCAGTGAGTCTTCTCAGGACAAAAGGATAAGGGTGTTTCAGAGATGATGTTTGTAGAGTAGCTGTGTCACCATGATTTAACTTAACAGTTTAAGGATAAGCCAGTTGGCCAAATTCACAACAGACTGAGAAATTAGATTTAACTGTATTAAGGGAACATCTATGATGTAGGTTTGCAGTGATCTAGTTAAATATGCATTTGCTTATGTTTTTACACATTATTTCTTATATTTGCCGTTAGTTTTCTTCAAAAACACAACATTAGCACATTTTGGCCTTACTTTCCAGGGACATTTTGTCCCAGGATGTCAAACACTGTTGATTACACAAATATAATATATAGCAATACTTGCATTGCACAGTTTAAAAGTGCTTTGTAACAATTACTTATTCTGACACCTTAACCACTTGTTGCAACAAACAAGGGATTGTAAGAGATGCCTTTAGAGTCGTGTTGCTATGGTGTGCTGATACACAGACAGCAATGCTCACACAATTACTCATCTGTGACCGAAGTTAGGTGCTCATCGTCCCCACCACTGCAGTCTACACCACGTAGCAGTCCCATGAGCTGCATGCATTTTTATGTGACAGGAAGTAATGGTCCGGATGGATGCAGTGAAGAGAAAGAAGTATTCATCTTGCATCAGGACAAACAGCAAAACCCAGCACTAATGCTTTTCCTAAAGATATCCGTGCTCTCTCCACAGCTGTAAATGTACCTTTCCTCCTCTTCATCTCCCTGTTTCCTCTGACACTTCAATTTTAAAAAGCTTTATTTTGGAATGCATTCTGTATGAAAAGTGGCACTGTCCTCAGAGGAATAGATCACTGACCCACAAAAGCTTCTGTATGGTTACCAATCAGCCTTTTGTGCACACTTAGGGATTCGCCAAAGTTATCTAGGCTGAAGAAATCTTATCAAAGTCTTCAGTATTATACCAACTGCAGAAGCATCAAGGGGAATTTTATGCTAATGATTCTC
The DNA here is from genome assembly GCA_035772895.1 of Perdix hodgsoniae. Classification (NCBI taxonomy): domain Eukaryota; kingdom Metazoa; phylum Chordata; class Aves; order Galliformes; family Phasianidae; genus Perdix; species Perdix hodgsoniae. The sequence continues at coordinate 39,448,665 of JAPSGF010000001.1, forward strand.
TTTAATCTCCATATAATTCAGGCCAGCTAAAAATAGATCTTTTACAAACAATGAATCATCATGACTTTAAGTGAATGCATCTCTGCCACAATAAAATTGAAGTCTCTGTTCCATTGCACCTTTCTTTCCTCTCTTCATCTAACGAGCAGCCAACAAGCCAGTTGACAAAAATAAATACCATTGTTTTTTCTTCTCCTCTCCTAATTCATCTACCAACAGCATGACCAGAGACAAGAAGTTCCAAATAACATATTAATTTGAAGCATAAAATTATTCCAGAGGAAAAACAGCATTTACCAATTGTTTAGAATCAAGAAAATTGGACATGAGACTGTCAGACCTCACAGTGGTAGAAAAAGCCAAGGTGATTTCTTTCAGGGATGGTGTGGGGGAAAGGAACCCAATCCCAGGGATGGTTGTAGACCCACTTTTACTGCTGTCCCGCTGTTCTGGAATGTGTGGAAGAGATACATGGAGTGACTGAAGCTATTTGTATGATTAATTAGTGCCCATGTAACCTTACAGATCAGATCTGTCTCAAAAACTTTCATTCAGTGGTATTCTATATGCAAAGATTTCTCTCAGTATGTCACCGTGAGCAGAAAAAATAGCTTTGAAAATGCTCTAAGGCAGGCCTGCACATTAAGGAAATTCTTTTGTACCTCTTAGCCTATTTTACTCAAAGCCACTACTGCTGAAGAGAAGTAGAAACAGTCATCCCAGTCAATCCTAAACAATAATTCTTCTGACAATTGGTAAACTGCTCACCTCTCAGTGACAGTATAATTATTTCCTAACATAGATCTGGATTCCTTGAATTTTATCAACACCCTCATGAAATTCCCTTCAGACTGACATATAAGATAAAGGTTTGTATGCATTTTTCTTAGACAGCAGGTGGAATAAATGAACAACTAAATGGCAAAGGCCAACTGTTAATATCAGAGTGGTTTAGGGCTAAGTGAGATCCAGGTGTTGGCTGATGAAAAGTAAAAAAGAAAGATTGTTTCCTGGACTTTTAAAAGCCTCTGTGCTTGAACTTCTCTCTTCTTGCTTTTGAATTTCATTATATTTTATTCTATGCACTTCAGTGAAAGTTAAGTATTATCCCAGAGTTAAGATAAATCTCTTACTGACTGTAAGAATTATCTCCCAGTTTCAGATTTCAGCCCAGGGAGCATCATGGATTTGATGTGGTAGGGTCCTATGCAGATACCAATCTTGGGTGGCATGATGGCAGCAAATCCCCATAAGTAGCACCAACCCAGCTGCTACCCAGTGCTAGACAATCTCTGTGACCCCATGCACCATGAAGAACTACAGACTTTTAGAGCACTTTGAAGCTCTGTTGAATCTTTACAAGTACTTTTTAAAGCCATTGCAATATGTGTATACATTCATGTAAATATATAAATCAACAAAATCAATAGGTACAGATACAAAATACAGACCAAGATACAAAGAAGAGTAACCATGACGCCTGTAACTGTGCAGACAGCCTAAGCAGAGAAATAGATCTTGTAGGATGCCCAGGAGAGTGGTTCTTCCAGGCAACAGACCTCACTTACCTCTCCATAATCCTTTCTGGACAGCTGAAGAGGCCGTTAGTTGAATACACCATTTTCTGCTCTATCATGTTTCCCAGTGTAGAGCACAGAGTGGTCAAAGTGTTTGAACTTTGTATCAGGATGATGATAAGAGTATTTTTCAGAGACCACAGAATTTATCTAGGATTCAGAATTATACCTGAACAAAGCATAACATTAAAACTTTGTTATTTGCCTTCAAAGTGGCTGTCCAAATCTCACTATCTTGCTGATATTTTAAACATATGACCAAGAAAATTGTTTTTTCCTCAGTTTGAAGGTGCTCTAAAGAGCTGAGGTATAAGCTGAATTGGAACTGCTAGTTTATTAGGATTCAGATTTTTATATTATCTGCTGGAAAGTCTTAGAAGAATTTCCTTCTGGACAAGTAGTTACAGATACAGGTACAATAAAAGCAGTTTCGCATGTTCAGATCTTATGGGAATTTTCCTATAAGTGTGTATGTAACGAGATAGATTTCCAGGAAAGGCATATTAAAATATGAATTGTAATACACACTGATACAGTAATTCACTTTTGTGGTCAAATACCACAGTGAAGAAGTTGGGAGATAATTCAGCTACGGGAAGACTGTTGATTTCAAATTTTCCTACAGTCAGTAAGAGGAAAGGAAAGCATAGAGAAGAGCTAATGAAAATCCTGAGAAAGCATCAAACATAGAAAAAAGTACAGTGAAAGTGCTATTAGACAGACAACATGTTAAAAATAAGAGTTTGTCAATGAAGCTGAGAGAAAAGTATCATCTCAAATTCAAATAAAAATTTGTTCTGTGAATACAATTATATTCTTGAGTACAGAAGCTGAAGTAATATAAAGAAGTAACACAGACCTGGGCCATTTTTCATGTGTTGAACAATCCCTCACTTCACAAATAACACTTCACTTTTCTTCAGTATCCACTGTACCTGGGGAAGGAGCAAACACATGGGAAAGTACACTGGTATCTGCTAAACTGTACAGGTCAGAAGGCTTGTTGCAAGATTTCCTTCAAGTATCTCTGTTATTTTCCAACTAACTGCTGGCTTTTTATGTCTTCTAGCCTACAATCTAGGCTTTCAACTGCGCTACGGATATATGAAGAAAAAAGGGAAAATTGTTGAAAGTACTTTTGTTTGGGTAACACTTGGGTAAATTACTTGAGTGGCTGCTGCACAACAGGTGAAAGAATCCAGCTTTCAGAGTAAATATCCGAAAGCTCTTATTTTATTTTCTTTGAACTACCTCTAGCTTCCCTTTTCTGCTTACAGCAGTCTCCTTGCTATCAAGCATTGCCTCTGTCTTTCTCTGTGCTACTCCTTAAGTTGCTACACTCACAGAATAATGAACACTGAAGTGTGATTCCACATTTTGAGTTACCGCTAGAAATCAGTGCAGTGGACACATCATCTGAAGGACACAAAATTATGGTAATTAATAGACATGCAGTAATCTGTAATGAGATTAGATCCCACCGTAGGGTATCTGCTGTAGCTTTCTAAGCCTTAGAACAGGCTGTTGATGAGCACTACTCATGCATGACGTGGAACATGCACACGCGCTTCTTTAAAGTCAAACTATAACAGCATTCAAAGGAGGAGTCCTCAATGAATACAAACACATTTCATGTTCTCTCTGCTAGGCAGCGACTGAGGTATATTGTTTTTCACAGAACACTGAAGTGCCATCAAGCGCATTATGCTTCCCTGCTTACACCTTTCTTTGAGTAATTTCTGGGCATTAAGAAACCTTCACAAAGGTGTAAAAGCTGAGGGCTTGTGGTCTAGAATGTAGGATATCAATTTACAGAGCAAGTCCATGTAACATTACTCTTGTAATTCCTCTTGGTTTAGAGTAAGCATGAGATTTTTGAACCTTTTGGGCCTAATCGACCAAATGAGACAGAAACAGTCTCTTCCAGGTGGGTTAAGTTACTTTTTGTGCATTGCAAACTCAGAACATCAGCATGGGGAACAGAAAATTCATATAAATTCCCATGTGACTTTAGTTCATCTACCATATGCATTCATATTTTTATTCCATAGGGCTTGCTTTCTCAGGAGTAAAATATGCAAATTGTTTCCTTGCATTAATTAATCTAGCTTACAGACTTAAATGTATGCCAGGGAAGTCTTTCCTTTAAGATTCTCCCAAAAGCTTTCCACATTTGTATACTTCGTTATTTCCATACCACATTGTACATCATTTTTAATATCCTCAACACATTTTTGCAAGACGTGCAATTATAAAAGCTTAAAATTATCAATTTACTGATTACTTTCAAGGAAAATGAGCACTATCTTCATAATGGCCCCTCCATAATTTATGTTAGGGGGGTTATTTTCAGTAGTGTACCTAGCCCACAGAAGAGCAACAACAACAAAAAACGTTATTTTGTCTTATACTTGCTTCCTATTTTTCTTTTATACTATTGGCTCTTTGTTATAGAAGATAGGATGCAATTTTCTGATTAAAAACCCTTTTTCAAGTTCTTTTTTCACTGAATGGCACACTCTGCACTGAGCTACAAGTAATCTTACTGCTAAGAGTCAGGGGAAAGCCCTAAAGTACCTTAGCCTTCTAATGAGATTATATACAATTGTGAAATCTGTGAATTAACTCTCTTAGGAAATGTTAAAAATAGATCCAATTTGGTAAATTATTTTTAATGCTTTCAAATAAATTAAATTGAAGAAAAAAAAAATCATGCTTGTAAGTTGCTTGCCTGTTGGACAAATAATAACAATATCCTTATTCAGCTGTCAGCTACATTTTTCAGCTGCCAAAACCTTCCCACTCCAAGTAGAAAAGCACACAGAAAAATCAGAAGAAAAAATAATAAGCACCCCCCCTTGTTTTCTGGTTCTTCTCTATGTTGATAGGTAAATATTCTTAAATGGAACAGGTTTCTTTCACTCCCTCTGTAGGGCAGACAGCACAATAACACTGGAGAAAAGACCGTCTCGTGCTCCAGCCTTCTTGAACAAGCCATTTGTAACTGTCTTCGAATTGGGGGAAATATCCACCAGAGTTTCTTGGGCTTCGTATTGTTAGGCACAAGTCTCTAACACTTAATATTCTGGAAATTATTTATCAATACCTTTATCTGTTTACTCATTTCTTAGGCTAAAAACGTTACCAAAATGAAAGCAGATCTCCCAAAAGAAAAGTTTGCCAAACATTATCATTGATTCCATATCTTGACTACCACGTTGCAGAAACAAGTCAGATTAGATCTGCCACTAAGGTATTTTCAGGGTGAATGATGTGAATCAGATAATCCATGAACCACAAATTAAATCCTATAATGCACATTTTGTCATGCTGCCAGAACTGGGGACACTGTGACCATACGACAAGGCAAGCTTTTTTTCATCAGCACAATTACAACACAACAGGTATCTGCAATTTCTCCCATTTCTGAAATTTCTCCATTTTCACACTTTTTTCTTTTTTTTTTTTTAAGACATAAATTTAAAGCAATACAATAAAGGACAGATGCCCATTGGAAACTACATAACTAATTTTCTACAGTTTTGTGATTCCAGTAATATTTCTGGTGTGTGGCTGTTTGCACAGCTTCGAAAGGTTGAAGCTTTGAAGCTGAAGAATTTTTGCACTGCTTTTTAAAATTATTTATATTTAGAAATACATATTTACACTTAAAAAAAAAAAAACTTTTTTCCCAAAAAATATATTTATATTTTTGTTCCTAAGCAAAAGCAATAAGATGGCAGTATTAAGAAATGTAAGCTTACATAATATTAAAGATGTTTATAAGCACCTGACTGAAATTTAATAACTTCGTTCTCTTTTGGAGGTGTTCTTACTATGTCAACAAAGTGCACAAGTTAATCTTGCCATTGTGATTAAAGATCAGATTATCCTTTTTTTTTTTTTTTCCCCCAGAGCATTCTGATCTTAGCCAGCCAACATGTGCTTCTGATCTTAGCCAGCCAACATGTGCTTCTGTACTGTATAACTCCAGAACACAGTCAAAAAGCCATCTTCTGTCTCCTCCCACCCACAAAATAGGATGCCCAGCTTGTCCACTTTGAGTTTATTCTAGTGGTATACAATAGCAAGTTTATAGATGCTGGGAACTGGAGAGACACCAGTTATTTCATTTCAAGATACTGCTGGGTGTTCCAGATAGACCTGTTATGGTGGACTCTATACATTAATGTATCTTTATCTCACTGGCCTCCTAGCATAAAGCTTTTTTGGGGAAAAAAAAGAAAGCAATCTATTTTTCAAGTAACAGATGGATAAACAGATGGGTGGGAAAGTCTAGTGAATAGTGTGTTGGCTGCCTGTCATTGCCTGTATGACTGCCAATAAATATCATATGGATTAAACCTGTAAACTAACATGTTCCTATTTGATGAATTCTTTCAGAACAGTATGCATTTCCTTGCCAATACCAGCATAAATAAAACGCCACCTTGGATAAGGTAAATTTTTGCAAGGAGACCTAGCACCTATGCACAGCTTGTTCTAAGATTAATAACCAAAAGCAAACAGGAGAGGAAGCCCCACGGTAAAGTGTGCACATGTTGTATCTTTTCATAGTTAATCTGTACATGTTGCACACCTGGAATGAATTCCTGGAGAGAATTTAATCACAAGTATGTTTACACTTAGGATAATGTTTTCACAGTGCTTTCATGCCTTGTTGTTGACAACTTTGGGTTTTTGCTTCTTGGGATTGCATGAAGGAGCTCAATTCAGAAGGCAGCCATGAGATACATACTCACTTCAGGCCAACAGCAGAATAAATACTATGTAATTTTAAAGAGATTGTCTCTACTTTGGACAAACACTATAAAAATAATTAAAAATATAATGAGATGTTCCTTATTTACTACCACTTAGGCTTTCCATTTCACAAGCATCTTCCATTGCAAATGACTACAAGTTGCGTGCCTGCCAATGCCAGCATGACTACATGGAGTGGAAAGTTCATGGAACTGGAAGTGGAAATGAACACCATAGGGCATTTGTCAGCACAGAGATATCACTGTGTTTATAAGGATAGTTCCTTCCCTTTGCTTCAAATTATTATTTAATAGTTTGTCTATTTATAAGACTATTAAAAAAAAAACCTATAATAAAGTCTAATATTCCTCAAGTAATTCCTAACTCCGATACTGAGAGAAGGTGGATACTTTTTACTTATTCTACAAACAGATGTAACAGAGAGATGGGAATCCTAGTCTTAGGTCTACAAGCTGGAAAATAAGATGGAGAGAGATTAAGAAAAAAATGTATTCAGATGTAAAAAAAAAAAAAAAAAAAAAAAATTGAAAAATTGCATGCAAACATGAGTTCAGTTTTCCACAGCCTTTACAACATGGCAACCATATTCCTGAATTTTTGAAGAGAATACGAAAGCAAATATTAAGGCTGAACAAAGGCAGTGTTCAGCTACTACAAACAGGAAAAAACAACAACCTTTAAGAATAGATGTCAGAAATAGTGACTTGCTGTGCCAGGATGCAAAATAACAGAAAAACAAAACAAAACAAAAAAAATCATTATGAAAATATAGTTTAACAGCCTAATGCTAATAGATTCAGAAGTTTCTAAAAAGTTATAGACTTTAAATAACACAAAGAACATTATGCAACGCTACCAGATACACAGATATGGATGTGTACACCAGAATGGTGTGTCAGAACCTGAAACTGGTAATAACAGTGGTATAACTGGTACAACAAAAGAAATAAACACTTAGTTGAAAAATCCTGATTGTGGTAGAAAAAGCCTTTGACCTGAGGAAGACAACGAAGAGAAACATGAAATTCAGAAATAATTTTTTTCTGATTTTTTAGCTGGTCCTAAGCAGAGTTGGGCATTAAAGCAAAACTGGGGCAATCCATTGGTGCAGGATTATGCTAAAATATGCAGTACTAAGTCGTTAGTATAATTCAATTAGTTAGTGGCTTCTCTGAAAATATCCTAGAAGCCTTTGAACATCCTTTTTATCTTCAAAGTCTTCCTTATGAGGTTTGAGTACAGCCAGCAAGACTGGAATGCAGAATCCATGCCGATACCACTCTTAGTGTACTCAGAAACAGGTAAATTTAGTTTTGGAAAAAACAGACATCATTGTTCCAGCCTCTCTGGGCATATGAGGCTTGTGTTTGTGAAGAAATTACCTAGATATAGTCTTGCCTAGGGCTGGAGAATTCCTGAATGGTTGGTTCAATTTTCTCTTGCACTAGAACAGCCTTTCGAGTGACTGCATACCTCTAGTTCTGACTGAAGGGGTGAATTAAAAGTGGAATATTCTCCTCTAGTGTAATATTACATGTCTATGCATCTTACTGTACACTTAGTCATCCCTCCATGAATAAGTCTTCCTGTGAAAGGGCTTCTCTACTCCAGGCATATTCCTGCATATTACCACGACTGACAGAATCTGTCAGAAACCGTACTGAAATTTCTGCCTTCCTTTCCTTTCCTTATGTATAACAGAGAATACATTTTTAAAAAGTAAGAAAGAAAAGGGAAAGAAAAAAAAAAAAAGCACATAACCTCTAGAAATACAGTTGACATTAAGAAACTTATTGAAAATTAATAAAAATTATTTTCATTATTTTTTATCTCTCATGATGCATTTCAGATTTCAATCAAACTAGACAGTTTCAAATGAATTTTTGTCCAAGTCCTAATTTATTTACTTTTTAAAGATAAGTCTCACATTCTAAAAATAACTAAACAATTCAACAGAAGCTTAGACTAAAATTAAACGAGGCTTAGATGTGTATCTGAACTAATTTTCATTCCATGGTTGGTTAATCTCTGGGGTTTTAGGAATGTTTGTGTCCCACTTATTTAAGACTATTCAAAGTCCCCAAAATCTGACAAGATCCAAGCTCTGAAAATACCACCATACACTCTACTGCATATGAGCAACATAAATCGACCAAATGCTCTCAGCCTCCTGGGTACATAAAGACTGAAAGCTACTGCAGTCTGGATATTTTAGCATCCCAGTAGGGATGGGCTAACCCAGGGAACAACCGTCACAGTGCAGTTGTTCACGTAAAAGTAGATTCAAACGGAGTAGATTATTATCAGCCTTTTTGTAGTTTTCTCCTCCTATCCTCCTTTCTGACTGTTCTGATCTCAATAGCCACAGAATCATCCAACTTCCTATTCTCCATCATCCAGAGGATTATAGTCACTGACTACTTGGCTACCTCACTCTTGTTAGGTAAGGTGATCACCTACAGATAGGTAATGCAGAGCTTACACACTGGGACAGAACTCAGATGTATTCTTGCTTCCAGTCCATGCTCACGTGCTTGTTCTTCAGACATCAAAACTGAGTTGCTACAGAGATGGTCTTGAAAGTAAGACAGGCAGAAAAATCTGGAAAGTTTGGCCTTTAAGATCCAATTTAAAATACAGTAGCTCTACCTACCCCAAAGTAGATGTAGAAGTAGGTTATCTTTTAATAGCTGTTGCTTTTCTTTGAATTGCATTTCTCTTTCCTTACGTCAAACAATGTCAAACTATGAAAACTATCTTTAGGTATTTATTATTATATTATATTATTACATATTATATTATTGTATTATATTATGTTATCTAGGACTAGAACCTACAGGAAAACAGTTTGCAATATAAGAGGAACATGGGCTGATACACGTTTTATTTCTCTTATTTAAAGCCTCAGTGATTCACGTAAAATCACCTTCTAAATTTACTTGCTGATAAAGCAAAAACAAAAGGTAACAAAATGCCAGAAGAGTCTGTTACTGAAGCACCTAAAAATGGAGGTAATACCATGCAGGGATTCTCGGGGCACTTAATTTCCAATGTTTTTTTCAACTTTTGTAAATCAAAACCCTTTTTGGAAATCAAATTGTTCCTTTACTTTGCTTCCACACATTGTTTCTAATTAGAAATGCTGAGAAGTCAGGATTAGAAGGCTGATTACATAGTGCTTCTGGACTCATAAAAATTGAGAAAAGATCCCATACACTTCTCAAATATATCTTGTGGTTCCAAGCGACTCAAGAGAAACTTTGCACTTTGGCATTTTTAAACCCAAACCCCTAGAGCTTTCCAGATGAAATTTTCAGTGCATTAATAACAGAGTTGTTTAAACAAAACTGCCATTTTAAGAACTGAACCTCATATTACAAGTACCTTAGAATTTGATCTTTACAAGCGTCTCCACTAATAAATCCTTTCCAAGCCTCCGAGCTGTGATTCAGAAAGAAAAGAATAGTTCAGGGGCAGAAGTACGGCGAAGCCTTGAGTCACGCACGCTTTGTGAAAAGAGTTGGTGTATCATTAGGTAATACAGGAGGAAAGAAAAATTGATATGAGCCTACTCAGCCCGGAGAGGACAGCCTGCATTTTTGATGTGTGACTCAACACACTCCTCAGCAGCAGCAATGCGGACAAACAGTTCTCTGCAGGTCCAAAAGGAGCGGGGGCTCTTGAGAGAAGAACATGGGACTTTTCTTTGGTGATGTATTACAGCCCAGAAAGTCTCCGAACAGCATCACTCACATGTAAATATGAGTTACATACATTGCAGAAGACGATTTGAAAACAACTAAGCCCATCTTTGTTACTCTTGCTGTACTTCATATGCTACAAAAATAGAACTGTATTAAATAAATGTCTTCTGAAGGATAAAATAAATGTATTTTAAGGGTCACTGAAAAAGTAAACAGAGCTTAGGAACTTCATTTTCCATCTCAATTGTCATTTTAGCTGCAAAAGTTCACCTGCTGCTATACATTCCTGTGCATACAGGACTTATTCAAACAGTGGTCATGTAACACAGCATTCTGACATCACAAAATTTGACAATTAAAAATCTGACATAGAAGGGAAATACTGGCATTCTAAATAAGAAAACAGGATACCATAACTGCCAGGACAGGAGAGAAGGGGAAAAGCATGTGATTCTACCAACATTTACCATCTCTTTCCAATTTCACTTAGAAAAAAAGCTTAATCAAGTGGCTCCCACACACTCACGTAGCCTGAAATGAGAAATGGACTTCATTCAATTCATTCAATTAATTCCCCTGCCACTTCAGAGTAATCTTTTACATTAAAGTTATTTCTTCCAATTTAGTTTTAAAAATCCTGGTAAAGCCACCTCCAAATATACTTTGGAAAATACACTATAGTTTCCCAATAAGTTTGCTTTTATTTATTTGATTCATTTATTCAATTCCCCCTCCTTGATATCATGCAAAATTTCTCTCCCTCTTGCTCTTTCCATGATTCAAATATTTATAGTTGAATAACACAGTTCCTTGCAGTGGTTGTTCATTAGTCAAACAACTCAGCTATCAGCTGCAGACAGTTGCAAGACAGCATTCTAATAAACAGACTGATAAGTACAAATCATTATCGCTTTTCACATTTGATAGTTTACAACTTGGTGCCTGAACCTACAGAAGCAGCTCTTATGCCATTAAACCTCACATTTCCACTTTTTCAGGTATGCTTTGCGCCTCTCTTGCAGGCAATACTTAGAGCGGGGAATACTGTGTAGTGAGGAGCCCAAGGCAGTAGGATGCGAAGATCAGATTTTGATGAGATAGGGCGCAAGATAATACATTAGGAAAATGTATGATCTAAGGAATAAGATGGTTGTGTTTATGCAGGCACCCTGATGAATGAGCAGATTAGCATTTATCAGCTTGGCCTCTTCCTGCTGAAGATAAAGACTTTATTTTCCTAAAGAGCATAAGGATGGTTTCGCTGATTAATGGAACATTATTTCCTTGTGTATATGTATAGACAGAAAATATAAGCATATGTATACCTACATCTTTGCCTCTACACAAGGCTGTTAAAACAGTATAGGTATATAAGCTTTGTGCTGAGGTGAATGAGTATAAAACTCACCCAGAACTCTACAACATTTGATGCAAGGAAATCTGCAGCCACGGGACAGTTTACCATTGTAGTCCTTTTTGTATTGTCATTAATACCTCTGCAAACTGAAAGATTGCCTTAGCCTCCAAATTAAAAAATATATATATTTTTAAAAGTTCAATTTTTTCCTCTATTTTCATTTTGGGATAAAGAACGATAGAATTTTCTTTGCTGCTACTTAATATGCGAAAAAGATTTGCTTGCTTTCCAACATGCAATCTATTTTATTTCTTTCAGCATTTTGAGTGAAAATGCTTTGTTTTCCAACAAGCATCATTTTGGCAACATTCTTGCTAGGCGCAAGGTAGTTTCCAATAAGCTGTACATTATTTCAGTAACCTGAGGAGCAGAGGGGGATAGGATTTAGATAGGGGAAAGGCATAAGTTGAGAAGAAATACTTCAGCTCCTGGTAAGCAGCAGCTGAAAGACACTGCCATGTGAAAGCTGATCTTTGTAACATGAGGTGTTTACCCTTTCAGTTTACATCTAAAGATCTCAACATCAATAAAGACCTTACAGTGGTAATTAGCACCATTTCAAACAAATTACATGAGCTTGTAATTCATTGCTTAATTGATACTTCACCCAACAGAAGGCATTTAACACTCACATAAACCAGAATTGTATTAGAAATGTGGTGAATGTTTTATTTTATAGACAAAGTAGCATGCTAATAAAGACCAAGCTAGAGCTATGATTTTGAGACCGTGCAATGACAACTTTGCAGCAGAAACTGTATTTCAGCTATGCTCATAAAGATTTATGTCATTTTTCTATATGCATGCTATTCAGATGATTTTACATATTTACAAATATATAAATCTAAGCATATTTATGATCTACTTTTTCCTGGTCAGAATTGACTAAAAACTATGGCTACCATTTAATTAAAAAGATGAAGAACAGCATAAACCACCTCTTCCTCCCTAAACTACACTGGAACACTGGAAGGCAAGGGAATTTAAAAGTACTGCATCTGCTATTTCATTTTTGTTCAAGTTCTGCTGTTCAGTGTTTCTGCAAAGACACACAAGTTTACGACATGTGGATTTAGGCACTTCAGTGCTTAATTTCCTAAGTTCCGTACTAGAACATCCCAGTTTAACTGATTTGCTGGGAGCCAGCAAGGAGGCAGGATTTGACCTGGGAACCAAGCCCAGAGCTCCTGCCCATGTGGCATGCTTTGGCTACAGCAGTCTGGTTAGCACTAAACTTGTTTTCATATTAACTCATACACAACTTAGCAGCAACTTCATGACACTGCAGTACCGTATTTCCATGTCAGGTCTTTTGAAATGTCAAGTAACCTGTTAATTGTGCAGCACAGATGAGGTACGTAGTTTTTCTGCCAATTCCAGCTTTACAATAGTCTGTACCACTTTGAGGGATGGCTTGCCTTTCAGTAGGTATTTCCTTGAAGCAAGAACTGCACTTCCCTTCTGATAAGAGGATGAACTTAATTATAATGTACTAGAAAATCCTGTGGCAGGTGGGTTGTTATTAATGCATCATGTTTATACAGACACAGAAACTGTAACTCTGTTTTTAAATACAGAATTAATTCATTTAAATGGAGATACCTGGAGCTTTTTAAGGGAAACAGACTTGTTATTTTTAAGCCTAGGCTTAAAGAAAGAAAGATGTAATTAATGAAATGTGTTTTGTTCTCTGCCAAGATTATAAGAGAAAGCAAAAGTATATTTCTGCAAGAACATATTAAACCCACTCATGAACTGATCTTCAAGGAAATAAATCTTTCCCTAAACAGTCACTTAGATTAAATGGAAGGAAATTATTAACTGAATCATGAATCCGTAGGGCTGATGTTCATATTAAAAAGGAAAATAATAGGAACCAATCACCCACTCTTAGTCTTTTGTGGCTGTTACAGCTTCATTTTTGTTCTTTGATTTTTTTTTTAAGAAATGAAGTAGGTAAAATTACACTCTCTTATCAGTAAGTATGTATTAACTCTTGTGGAAAAAAAATAGGAGCTTCTCTACACGGCTGTTCACATTAGCTAATATTCATTTATTGAATAGGCTTAAACATCCTGAGTGATCAACCAAACACCCAACAAAAACATTCCAAACAAATTTTAAATAAGTTCAAACTTTCAAGCCTTTTCAATTCTTTGGTAAGCAAAGCTTAATAAGAAATTGATATTATTTCCCTTTCTAATGTATTGTTCACAAAATGCGTTTTTGTGTGTAGTAAGAATCACTGCAGCCAGCCACACAAAGACAACAGATTTCATTTCATTAAACAAATCCACAGTGTTGGGCGGCACTTGAACATGAGCACCTACAAATCTGCCCCTTTGGCAGTAAACAGCACTGGATATAATAAAAGTGCACCTATAGATGTCAGGAAGACATTTAACTTCATTTATAATCTGTTAAGAGAGAGAAAAGTTAGTACTTTCTCACCAGTCCCTTTGAAAAACCTATGTTGACTGCAAAAGAGCCTTCCACCTGCTCCCCTTCTGATAAATGAGGAACAGAAAACAAAATACCCACCAATTTGCCTCACTGATTACAAACAAAAGAGCAGAATCAGGTGAGGACACAGAAAGAGGCTGGTCCCTCATCTTGCCTGCTCACTTGGCCTTGCCTTGCAAGGTAATTTTGTGCCCTCTTCTTCCATTGGAGATGGAAATCTGCAAATGCCAGTTGTTTCTGAACATAACACACAACTCACCATTTGCTTATTCAGATTCTCTGACCACTTACTCCCCCAGAACAGAAGACAATCCTCAGCAGCATCCTAAAAGGAGCATTTGAGCACAAGTATACCTGTTTGCACAGCAACTTGATACAGGTCAGGGAGAGCTCAGAATACTTTTCTGTGTTTCAGAACAGCAGCTCCCCCAACAGCAGCTTCAGCAAAGGACATCTGTGGTGGCAAATGAGAAGAAATGATAAGAACCTTTGGGTGAGCAATGCAGTCACAGGGAGCTTGCAACACAGAAAAGGAAGGTCATAAAAACAGAACTGTGAATGGTAAGTAAAATATTTTTAATTATGTATGAACAAACATTAAGTAATATACTCATCTCTTCATGCGGGCACACATTCTCACACTTCAGAAGCTCCTAGTTGAACATCAGATAGAATTTCCTATGTGCGTTTAATTAGATGATGAATATTTTTTATATATCCTAATTATTTAGAACATTTCCAAAATATTATGATTATTATTAAAGGTGCTGACGAAATTTGGGGCATTTCTGTAACCAGGATTTTCATCCCACCTGTTCTGGCCAAACAGCTTCTGGTGGGACACTGTACCATTCATTAACTATTGCCATTTGTGTAGCTCATTCTAAAAGTAAAAGCTATTGAAGCTTTCAACCATCCATAACCCTATGCATCTTTTAAGCCAGAGGCTAAATCCTTGCCAGAAGTGTTGATACATCTTAGGGATCTGTATTCCGTCCCTTGGAAACAGCTTTTTAATTAACTTATTTATTTATTGATGAGTGTAGATGATAGGAAAGAATCAAGGGTAATAAAGAAATCGTACATTCCCAGCCCATTAACTTCTGCTATGCAATGACATGCACACACACGTACACAAACCCCTTACATTTCTTTTTGATTTTTCCTCTCTAAATAGATAAGGTAACATGTTTTACATTCAGCACGAAGATGTAAACATCCTTGCCAGCTACATTTCTGCAGAAAATGAGTACTGGATCAATAGATTTGTGTATTTACAGACATCTGCCACAGATGATGAATCCTCTTGTAGATTAAACTCAGAAAAAATGACAAGTAGTTGCTGGCATGCTGCTGGCATGCTGCTGGAATGGTTATTTTACCATTCCCCATTAAAGAGTTCTGAATTCTAACAGTTTTATTTCCCCAGTTGAAAAAGCCTACTACACTATCTGCCAAAACTGTACCCGTCAACTTTAAAAATAAATAAATTAATTCAACATCACTTTTGTGTACCTGTGCTGCTCATCACAAACTATTTTAAATAATTCTGAAGAGATGGATAATGTAAAAAAAAAATTGTTATAAAGAGTTGATAATCACATACACTGGAAAGAAAGCAGTTAAAGATGGAAGATGAGCTAGGATTTAATGATACTTTAACATGGTTTTAAGTCAGCTGATATGGTGCTAAGGAGAACATCAGATAAAAAGGCAAGCTGGTACAGAGTCAAGAAAAGGATAGCGTAACAGACACAATTGCTTTGTCCCAAATGGAAGTCATCGTAACACACTATAAAGCCAATAAATTCTGTCCAACAACTTTTGGGTTTGTTTTGTTCAACAATAGCAGTTCTTGTTTAACTGACCTGCTTTCATTTCCAGGATTAATACACCATCCTCACAGGTTTAATTAAATTTGCTATTAAAAACATATTAAGTCATCTGCGTTAAAGCTAATTCTTTATTCAAAGCAAAATGATAGCAAGGGGCCAATTCTCTCGATGCAAAATCCTGAGCTTTTCAAGCAACATTCAGGCATCTAGCAGCTCTTCACACCTGCATAAGTTACCTAAGCTTTTTGCTGGAACAAAGCACAATGACATTTTTATGCTCTTGCCACAAAACGCTGGTACAACATGCACTGGAAAGGCAACTAGTAAACCACAAGTCTTTTTCACCCATTTCGCCCACTGGGCTTCAGAAAAGCAGTAGCAGCTGTGCTGAATGCTAATAGAGATAATAATTATTAAAGACAGCCTCCACTAGCAAACTGGGTACTAGCCACACATTCTAATGCTTCTCAAGTTTTCTCACAATGATACTTTAAATCCTTACAACTTTTCAGGCTGCTGAATTTAACATTGGGTCAGAGTTGCTAACTGCCCACCTGTGTAGCATAATTTGAGGAAAAAATGGAAACATGACTCAGGCAATTTAAATTCTATGTAGAATTTAATCAGTGAAAGTGATATTCCTGAAGATCTATCTTTGAAATTAAACAGTTCTCCCCACTGTAGATGATAACACACCACCCCTCAAATGTAACCTGCCCCAAACCAGCCATGTGCAGTATTCTCCCTGAGAATGATGATTCTCCACCAGTAACCCTCAATCTTCATCATACCCAAGGCGACTTTAAATTGCACAATAACCAATTATACTGTGCACTGCTAGAGGTATTCCTCAGTTTCCATATCACTGAACAATCCTTGCAGATTTAGTCAAGTTGGATTGTATTCAAATGACCTATTGCTTCATCACTCAGGATTGTCTTAGAGGGTCCTGAAAGTAAATTCTGAATCTCCGAAGGCAACACATCTTTAAAATTGTACTTGGTGTTGGGGGAAAAAAAAGTTTATGTACATATTTTTAATTTAAGGAAATAGAGAATTCACATTATACTGTTTCAAAATACTTATGTAAGATTTGTTCCACTTCTATATCCACAGATTTGGGTCTATTAGCTAGTCCTGCATTACTGGAGTTTACTGTGGCCTGAAAAACAAAGACCATGTGGCAGATTTCTCACAAAAGGGAAAGGACTGAACTAAATGATCTTTTCTTTGACAGTGAAGTGAACCGGACATCTCATTCTTCTACTCAAACTAAGAGGAGGAACGCATGTTTTTCATCTAATGACAGCAACAGAGATCAAGGTAAACTCAAACAGTCAAACAAGGGCTTTAAGATCACAGAATGAGAGAATCACAGAATGGCCTGGGTTGAAAAGGACCACCATGATCATCCAGTTTCGACCCCTTGCTATGTGCAGGGTTGCCAACCAGCAGCCCAGGCTGCCCAGAGCCACATCCAGCCTGGCCTTGAATTCCTCCAGGGATGGGGCATCCACAACCTCCTTGGGCAACCTGTTCCAGTGCTTCACCACCCTCTGGCTGAAAAACTTCCTCCTAATATCTAACCTAAAACTACCCTGTCTCAGTTTAAAGCCATTCCCCCTTGTCCTATCACTATCCACCCTCATAAACAGCCATTCCCCTTCCTGTTTATACTCTCTTTTCAAGTACTGGAAGGCCACAATGAGGTCTTCCCAGAGATTTCTCTTCTCCAAGCTAAATAAGCCCAGCCCTCAGCCTTTCCTCATAGCAGAGGTGCTCCAGCCCCAGTACTGCTCTGAAAGTAATGCCTCCTATGTTACGATGTTGGCCCATGATGTCAGAGGCAGATCTTGTTACGGCAGTAGAGGTTGAACCTTCCCACCAGTATTTCATTACATTTTGTTACTGTGTGACAGACAGCAGCAGAGGAGCAGTCTGACAAAATGGCGTCTGACATGGAAGTGCAGATGAAATAAAAGGGTGTCATTGAAGTCGCCCATGTGGAAAAAATTGGGATTCGCTGATGCTTGCTGAACATTTATGGAGCTCAAACAGTGGATGTGAGCACAGAGAGGAGGTGGGTTTCATCAGTGGCAAGAGCGACAATGGGTAACTTCTGCTGCTGAAGACTTTTAGGATCATGGTATGCAAGTTCTTGTTCATCATCTTTTTCATCAGGTGAGAAAGCATAGCTCATGATGTTGAATGTATTGTAAAACAGCATTTTGTAACTGATTTGTAGATTTGCTCTATGAAATGGTGTTGTGCTCTTTGTATCTGTTGTAGTTTCCATGGAAATAAATAGGAGGTGTTACTTTTGGAGTGACCTAAAATCTTTAAAAATCCTTTTCATACTCTGAAACCCACTGTCACTGCTATTAAGCCCTTGTGAAATGAAATCTAAGATACACAAGTAGATCTGCCTCTATATCAAAAAGTTTGTTAATTCATCGTTGTATCTACTTAGGTAGTATTGCATTAATCTGGGCAGTTAGTGTGGACTGCCCCATACTCAGTGGACTCTGGTAGAGCACCAAGCCTGTTCAGCTTCCAATAGAAGCTCACCTACTAGAGTGCTGGACTTACCTCCACAATGCTATCTCTCATTACCTACCCTGACATCTCAGCTCACATTTCCATTACAATTTCAAGAAATGGGACATTTAGAAATAACCAGTGCCTTTAATAAAACTATTCTCATAAGTAAAGGTTGCAAGATTAGGCTCAGACTGTGCACGTATTAACAGGCATGTTTGTGTCATTACTATTGAGAATATATATTTTGTACTGTATGAAACAGTTCTTATGATATCCTCATTTTCAAATACTTATCAGCCAGGGCTGCCAATACTTACCATTTTGGTTCTTTGTAAAGTCTATGAGACATTTTTTTAAGATTCAAATTAATTTTGATTAAAAAGAGAAAAATAAATTACAAGAAGGGTGTGTAGAAATGGGCATAATATATAGTTTGAAATAAAAAAGAAGCTTATCTAGCCTATGTTGTTGGTGGCTGAGTTATTAAGTATTTCACACATTTTGGCACACAAGTTATAGCAACATGCTTCAAGTTTCTTGCAGTTATTTTTATAGTTACTGACTTGTGATATAACTTTGCTTGCCTTCTTAATATAGCCACAGCTAATATAAGATGCTAATATCATCATAAACATAGTAGATTTTCTCTGAGCTCTACTATACGTTAAGTGCAAATACAAACCACAAACCACCTAAACCTGAAAATCAAATTAGATTTTTTCAGCCAGATTCGCATCCACACACTCAAGCTGATGTGACATGTAAACAAATAACAATGGAACTTAAGTATTCACTCAATTATGTCATACATGAATTCTAAGATGTGATTTATATACCATAATTTATTTTCATTTCAGTATCTGTCATTTCTCCTAAGCTTTTAAATTTTATGCAGATTTTTCCACCAGCGTAGAAATCTTTTTTAATTAATGTCAACAAAAAAGAGGTACATTTGCCTCTGCTGCAATTTCTGTAGAAATTGTATGGGAGCTAATGAATATCAATAATTTTTATTCATATATACATTTTACTCTCATAATGATGTATATTTGAGAATAAGTTTGTTTTTCTGCCTTTTGAAGTCGCCCCTTTACAGCCTTTGTTCTCTGAAAACTACAGTTAGTGTAAGTGGAAACAACTACTGACCTGTAAAAGACACAACAGTTCTCCACATCTTTTTGCCCTGTATCCCCACATTGAACACGCTGTTACTCTGATCATTTGTAGGTGCACTACAAAAAGAATAAAGCATAGGTATTCCCAGGGCAGACAGAGGGAGCTGTATCTCCAGTTTTACTCTTTAAAGAGACAGCTATAAACGAAGTGTCAAGTTTAAATTCACAAACACTGTAAATTCAATAATATCTCTAGCTTGATTTTGTCTGAACACTGTAAGCAATAAAAGTAGGCTTTAAAACTAGCAAATACGTGATTTTCCTAAAGAAGAAGAGATAATTAAAATATTTTATTTTTAAAAAACCTGCCTACATGAGAACGTAAGAAATGTCACCAACCAATCATCTGCTGTTTATGTTTGTTTTTTTCTTTTTTAGCTTAGACTTCCATGAACAATTATTCATGTGTTTCTGTTTTGGTGATGTGAAAGGTATCGGAAAGCCCAGTTTGTCATCAGCAAACTACGTAAAAAAGTATTAAATGCAATGTTTAATAAAGTCAGATTGACAGCTACTGAGTTTTCTGAAAAAAAAAAGAAAAGCCTTTCCGTTTCATTTACCTTGAGACAAGCTTACATCGGATTCACAGGCAGACACAATGCTAACCACAAAGGACACAAAGATAAGAATATACAGAGCTGGATTTAAAAGCATGTGTTTTCCTCCTATTAGTGTTGATCATGCATTAGAAATCACGCATCTGTATAGAGGCATGGAGCTATCTCACCACTGCTGCTTATCCTAAAACAGGAAAAAATGAATGAAAAAAAGTAACATAATATTGCATTCATGTGTGTGACATTTTATTAAAAATTTCAAGTTGACTTACTGAACATCACCATAAAGTGGATTTTTTTCCACTTCAACTTCACAGCTTACTTCTTACATTTTGATTAAATGCTTTTTTTCCCTTCTATCTTCCACAAGATCTGTGAGGAGAGGAAGGGCAGATGTTGTTCTACTTTCACTCAAATTTTTTGCTATGTTTATTATAACACTGCAGTTTTAATTAATCCCCCAAAATCCTGTTTTAATTGTACTATACGTCAGGTGGAAAAAGGCCTTCATATTTGCTTTAATTCTGAAAGACTTGTAATAGCATTCTAATTGCCTTCAAAAAACAACTTCCACATTAAAATAAATAAATAAATAAATACGTGTGTGGATATAATGACAGAAACCCACAGCCCATCAACCAGAATTTGTGATCCTGTGAAAACAGCCCTTACTGGAGAGATTCTGGGGACATGAGAAGAAGCAGGTCTGAAGTCTTTAAGACTTTAGCAAAGACATTGGGTAGGACAGCAACAAACTGGCTTATGGGTTTTGTTACTTCTCTGGTTCTTCAAGTTCTTTTCATTTATCACAAGTACTTTTGTACAGTGATACTCCAAATAATGAGTCAAGACTGAGATAATTTAAATTAATCAAATGAAATCACCAACAATCTGCATCTAGGGCTGCTTGTCACAACCATCTCACCTCCGCGTGTCTCCTTACCTCAGGGAAACATCCTCACACTTCCTCATGGTGCTGTGACACTCCTTAAAGTATAAACTTTCTAATTAATACCATGTATTTTCCAATATAAACAGCAGCACTACAGCAAATTACTACATGAACCAGTAATAACAGTAGAAATGTTAGTCCACAAAGCAGCGTGCAAAGCCTTATACAACACCTGCTATTAGAGGATGGCCATTTGTTAATAGTGTATACAGAATTAACTATACTTTCCATTCACAGTGTATCAAGACCCCTCACTTCCAAATACCACGACATATATATACCAAAAGCTCACATTTCTGACACACATTTTTCCCAGTCAAGTACCAATCCCAGTAGATGTGACTATGCAAATACAGAGAAATTACTCAATTATAAGACGTAAAAAAAAAACCTGAAATAAATAGATATTAATTCCTTATATTACTTGAAATATATATTATTAACCATGCACATTCTGAAAGAATGAAAATGAAAATCTTACCTTCTTGCTTATCAACTCTTTGCATTCTATTGGATTAAATAATTGAGTCGGATTTTTTAAATACTTTTCAAAATAAAGAACATTTACAATGCATAAGAATAGTCTCGATAGCTGAGTTTTGATCTTTTTAATTTTTTTCCCTGAATTCTTCTGAAGTACTAACAAGAAAAGATATATTCTGGCAAGATGTTCTGCATGTACACATTCCTTGGCAACATCTCCATCTTTCTACTACCACTACTTCATATTCTACTTGATATTACTTGATAAAATTTGATGTTCTGCAAGTATTGCGCATATCAGCCATTTTTGCTCTGCCTGCTACATACAGTACCACTGGGTACTGCCACATTCTTTGTCAACACAGGCTACAGTTTTTGTTTCTTTTTTTTGATATATGGTCTTGCATTTTTCTATTTTAAACTGAATATCACCCAACTTTAATGGCAATTTTTATTTATTTATTTTTAGAAATGATATAAAATTTGTATCAGCAGGATTTAATTTTCATTAAGGCTGATTTTCCAACAAATGTCATCACATTCATGAATACTGTGTTTGATTGTGTTAAAATAACAACAACCACCAAACAGTAAAATTTACTTCTATGACACGTACAACACGCCACATTAGGAAAGTTCAAAATATGCTATGTGTACAAGTATCCTGGAAAAAAATATAAAGACTTAATATCCTTCAGATAATATAACTTAACCAACTAAACAGAAGCAAGCCTTGAAAATATCAGAATACTTTAACTAAAAATAACCAGAAGAAAAAAGTTCTATTTTCTGGCACACGTAAATTAAAATTCAAGGACTTTTCTTATTGAAAGTTCAAGGCTGAAAGTGAAGAATCATAGAATCATAGAATGGCCTGGGTTCAAAAGGACCACAATGATCATCTAGTTTCAAAACCCCTGCTATGCCCAGAGTCACATCCAGCCTGGCCTTGAATGCCTCCAGAGATGGGGCATCCACAACCTCCTTGCATAACTTGTTCCAGTGTGTCACCACCCTCTGAGTGAAAAACATCTAGGATCCATGTACACACAACAACTGGCTGGTCTTGCCCTGAAGCACGTTCCTAAACAGCACGTAGCAGTGCGTTATAACACTAAGCCTACAGTAGAAATTTTTCCAATTTTTCCAACTTACAATTGGAGTACATTTCAGTATGGAACCTAAACTAAAAATAATTTTACCGTTTATATTTAATGTTACCTTAAATAGACATTTTTTCATACAAACATCTGTTGTCTCTAATATGTCAACAGCAAATAATATTTGAAGTAGAATGTTGTATTTAATATTTAATAATACATATAACAAAAGTAGTGAAAAATATTGAAATTTCAGAAATGCCATCATTCACCTGACGTTTTAGATTACTAATCTATGTTATCATGACCAAGCTTTATCAAAGAATTAAACAATATTCAAGTATTTCAATGAACGTTATAGGTGGTTAATCTATATCAATTTGTATATATATCATATAATCAATGTTTGTATCAATGTAATCCTAAAAAACTCCAGAGAAGTAAGCAGCGTGAAAAGGATGCTTGATGAAAGTCAAGTCTGTAATGATCCAGTGCTCTTTTGAAAGCTAGTGAAGTAGTTATTTAGCTCAAAGTCAAATACTGCATTTTCTTATTCTCTCTGCCAGTCTCCAGTCTCTTCTCTGCAAATGATATCCTCCTACAGATTTTATTATTCAAATATTCAAATAAGGACTTTTTTTTTCCTTAAAAAATGAGTCAGAGGTCAAATATGTTGAAACATACTATTATGTAATCATTAACATGCAAAAACAGCAGCAGCAATGAACTTTTACAATACAGTACAAATCTACAGCTAAATCCAATTCATTTTATCTTAATCAAAAATATATTACCAATTTACTAGTTAGTATGCTATCCAAGTAGGAAACTGGCGTTAGTAGTTCACTTACAAAATAAAAGTCACTGCTTACCTACAATAACTCTTATTAAAACATCATCTGCAAAGGAGAACACTTTGGAAGAGTCACAATAGGCTGGTTAATAATAATTTCATCAACACATGAAACTTTTACTTGACTTATGTGCAGAATTTAGGACTACAGGAATAACTTCAAATTATCTAGTACAAATCTTCCTGCTGTTCGCTCACTGCTTATAATGTCCAAATGCAATACAGAGGTCTTCTGAAGTACCTTTTTTCTCAAGACCTATTATTTAAAAACAATAAACATTAAATAACCAGGCTATCGTATATGTAAATATTTTCTTATTAACAGAGGTAAGAGATCATAAATTCCTAGATTAGGCATAAGGTTATGATATCAATTTATGCAAGATCAAGCTACTGTCATACAGATGTTAATTCAACAAATCAACAGACACAGGTTTATACATCAAGAATTTTTTATATCATGAGTTCTTCAACTAGCTTAAAAAAATACGCTAGGTTAGAACAGTCAGTTGGCTTCGTTGTATGACATCACCAGCCATAAAAACATGTCCATCTCAATCAGCTACTGAATATAGACTGGAAGTGTCAGAGTTCTGAGTTGAGTCTAAAGGAAATATTTTAAATATATCAAAACTGGCTTATAAAAGCTTTAGTTTTTATCCTTTTTAAAGATAAACGTTATGTATAATCAGCAACACCCACTGATGCAACTTATTCTACTTATTTTATTACTTTACCTTTTGATGTTCTACTTTACACCTTAATAAAAAAGTACAATGATGGGAAAAACATTTTTTAACAGTCTTTTCCATTTGATTTTTCTGTTTGATGTTATCTGTCCAGTTAGTCCTCCAGAAAACGAAACTGTAGGAAATGTTACAGTGACATAATGATTCATTTCTATTTCAGAGTTTAACAGCAGCTCTTAGCTTGGCCGACCTTGCTCTTGGGTTTGTTAGAATATCCTTGGCCTGGGGTGTGAGTACTTTTTTCTGTATAAAAGTCCACTTTGAGTTGGATTTTCCATGGGGGAATTCCTGTGTATCTTCTTCCTTGGAACAATTTTTCAGAGCCCGTCTTATCTTCTGCCTTGAGCCAAGATTGTACTTTTCTGTCATGTCTATTCCATGAAGAAAACGTTTGATGATACGATCTTCTAGTGAATGAAAGGAGAGGGCTACAAGACGACCTCCAGGTTTTAGAAACTTCTCAGCTGTCTTCAGCCCTATAAAGAGTTCATGAAGCTCATCATTCACAAATATTCGTAGACCTTGGAACGTTTTGGTAGCAACGTGTGTAGGTCTCTGAAGCAGATCTTTTCGTGCATACAATGCTGATGCTGGAAAAGCACCTGTCATACATTTGAAAAGGCACATGTCACAACTTTGTTATTTCCACATTGCTATTCTGACATTAATCCATGTATGCATGATGACTTGGAAGGAATGCATACTTTCCACAGAACCCTGAGTGAGCTTCCTTCTTTTAAATGCATAATTAATCTTTTGCTTTAGATCCCCTTTCCTGAAAGTAAACCCTATTCCACTGAGCTGGCTTGCAGGTTTTCCTACAATCCATTGGAACTATTTCCTCAAATGCTTCAAGTTAAAATGCAAAACAATAAAAAAATACAACAAAAAAAAGATGGACACTAATTTTTAACTGTTGCCTTCTTGCTCATAATACATATATTTTCATAGAGAGATATAATGAAAACAATGTTTTCATGTCAACTTACTTAGTGGTATTTTTCAATTAATTACTTAAAAGCAACATTCTTGTTTGGAGATAAAAATTCTTTCTCACTAAACCAGTGTTCCTTCAAATGTTCATGAAAGAACTTTAAGAAATTTAGAAAATGCAGCTAACACTGCCAATTTTTGACACAGCAGAATACACCAAGGTAAGAGTTACTCAGAAGAAAAGTCACTAGCTTAGGCGACACTAGTGGCACTAAACTCCAGAAACTCTGTTCTTGACCTTCCCCAGAGATCTTATGAGTTATTCAAGTCTCTTTATAAAGAGACTGAAAATTTGATGGAAACTCTAATATAGTCTCATTTGATGTATTTTAGGCTTGAACCTTCATTATCAAAGTACAGAGCAAAGAACTGGAGATTTGATGGATCAAAGTAAAAAAATTACAAGAGCCTACAAGATCTGTGAAACCTGCGTAAACTTATGATCTATTATGTAAGTAAATGCAGAAGTCATAGGAGCACATGGAAATGGAAATAATTATTTTTCCAAAGAACAAGGTCCATTAAAGATAAAACAATACATCATGTATATATTAAAAAGCCTTAATTCCATTCCACTACTAAACTACAAAATTATAGGTAAAGAATTTGAAATAATTGCAGTTCATAACCAAATAACCAAGTAATTGATAATCCACATAATGGAGAAACTATTCTGTTCAAATGGACAAGTAATAGCTACAAAAACAAGGAGTTTGCTCACAACTCTTGAGTAGTTATTAAATGAAATGTCAGGTTCAAAATCTGCATATAATGTATTAAAAAAAAAATACATTGGGACATATACATTGCAATTGCATTCACTAAATGACTAAACATACATGATTTTGCATTCTCCATAAGACCTGTCTTATGTTTTAGTCGGAGTAAAATTTTTCTTCAACAGAATTCAAAACAGATGTATCAGATACTTGGTTATCTTTTGAATTCAACTACAAAAGACATGGGTTCTTGACTATGAAATGAATTTGAAAATTACATCAGGCAACAAGTCTAGTTCTTTCTTCTTCCAAGCCTACATTTTCAAAAAATTCAAAACATACCTCACACTTCTCTCTGCACTTCCAAAACCAAGCCTATGTTCACTCTACTGAAAACAGCCGTAACTTGAATGAAAAAGCAGTTTCCATGCAAAGTATTTCCTACTAACAAGCTAGTGGCTTAAAATGCACTGTATTTTTTCTTCCACCTAACTTTACTTGTACTATTCTACAACTTTTATACAGAATCTCGTTTCTCTTGCAACTTGCTGAAAATTTAAAACTGTGACGTCAAGAGCATCAGTTTTACACTTTCAATTTTGGACTGTTAATATCCATAGCTGGTGTTCACCTCTAAAAGTAGATCCACAGCATTTTTCACTGTTTTATTTTAATAGCCTTTTTTAGCAGCCTAAATATTCTCCAAAAAAATACTGCTAGCTTTCTGTTAATAATCTATTTCTGATATTCTGAGCATATTCCAGTTTCCAAAAGTATCACAGATAAAAATGAAGTCAACTCACAAGACTACAGGATGAAATTTTGGTACAAAACAGTGCTTACTGATTGAAAGCCTAGGATGAGATTCTTTACTTAAATTTCCACAGTCAATCTTAGTGAAACACTCAAAGTTTCAGGTTCTGTGTCATCAAAATATCTTTGACTTTTTGAACGAACAGGATGATATTAGACCTATTCCAAATTATTATGTAAAAGTCATGTCCTAATCTCTGGTCAGATAATTGTCCAATATGGTTGAGTGCAATGCCTTCCCTCAATAATTTTCTATGACCATTAACTTTGTTTCAAAATATCCATAAACTAGGATGTAAACTTGAAAAGTGAATCCTTGTGACACAGATTTATGACAAACTTGAAAGAGAAATAAAGAAATTAAGACCCTAATATATTCTGTAAATTAACGCTTTAGTTCCAGTACGCTACATGATGTTTTGATGTGGAATACTGAAAACCAAAAACCGTAAAACCATGACAAAATATATTAACACATTACAAGCTGCAGATGAACATGTGCAAACAGCATCGTTAGACATATATACTGGTACAGAATCCAATTCAGGAAACCGGTAAAGAAATATAGCCACTGAGTAGTTTTATGCAACCGAAAACCCTAACTAAAACCATAACATCTTAAAATATAATGGCTTATTGGTTTGTCTTTAGAGATTGCTATCAGCTAATACACATAATTTGTAGTAGTGATTTCTGTCACACGTTTGGACCTTCATCTCTTTTAATAAACACAGCAGCTATAATTATGTGACAGATTTATTTTTTTTTCCTATTCCACTCTTAGCGCTCTGGTATTGTTCAACAAAATCTACCTGTATTTTCTGCAAAAATTTCTCACCCAGCCCCCTCCAACTGCCACAACACTAAAACAAAATCCTTCCTGGTAACAGGCTGTACAATGTACAAAAATACATATATAAAGAACTGTATGGGAAGCTTGCAAAATGAATGTCATTCATAAGAACATCACACTTCTGGCTAGACAACTGGTCTGAAATCCCAGTGAGAGAAATTATCATTTTTAGTTTTGGGATGCCCTGATGCTACTCACACTTTTAAAATTGAAACAGATTCACAAGTTAAAAGGTATTGAAATTCTTAAGCTTGTGAATGAAATTAGCAACGTGCTGTGCCTGTCAATAAGAACTATTAAAGTCCCCAGAGTGCATGAGTGTGGGAGAGTTTAAAAATTAATTCAGATTGTGCACCTGTTTGCAGGAATTCGTCTGTTGAATTAGAATTGCATTTAATAAGTTTCTGTGACGCAACTAATGTCCTTTTGTCTAGGCTCCCTCAGTACAATGTTAATTCCCACTCTCCTGAAATTCAGGCAATATTACCAATTCCATACTGATAAAGTCTATAAATGTGGACCAATCTGAAGGAGATTGGCTTTACCTATTAAAGCTTTTTAAACTGTTGTTTCTTCAATATCTCATCATTAGCTCCTTTCAAGTTAAGTCCAAAGGATTACCACATACCTAAATGTCATTACAAAAAATACCAATTGTGAAAACAAACAAAAACATATAAAATTATATTACCCACTTGAAACAAAAATTGAGAGTTGTACAGAAATAACACAATAAAATTAACATCTAAAAAATTTCACAATTTCTAACCAGTTATTCCACCTATCCAGTTAATTCTACAATTTCAAAACAGAACTCAAAAAGCTTCAGCAAAAGCCATCAGAAATGTTTCTTAGATGACTTCCACACATCTATTTACAGATGTTCAGCTAAGAACATCTGTTCATTGTCACAGATATCTGCAATGAAAATTGTAAGCAGTACATTAAACTGCTGGAGAAAGAGATGGTGTTCACATCAATGATAAAAAAAAAAATTCTTCTTTTTTCCCTATGTAAACTCTAGACCCCATAGAATACTCAGAGACCTCTGTATTTAAATGGATCAAAAGCGTTTAGAAATACTTTCTCTTCTTTTTTTTGGTAGGATCTTATTCAGTGGCATAGTATGTAGAAAGACAACTTCCAGGCTCTGCGCCAAGAGTTAGGACTTGTTTTCTTGAACTGAAACAAAAGACTGTAATAAATGTGTTGATACCTGAGCTAGCCTCAAGCTGTTGTAGGCAAACTCAACATACAGATCTATTTATAAATTTTTTAAGCTGTACCTTACCATTCTAATTCTTGTTGATACAAACTTTAGAAATGTCTGATTTTCATGCCACTGTTGTGGAGGTGATTGTTGTTTTTCTTTGTTTTATTTTTCCAATTATATCCTTCAAATTCATCTCCCAGTCAATTAGTAACAGCAATATATCCCTCTAACTCTTTGCTTTTTGTTTCTTAGGTAGTCTAGACTTGCACTCGCCTTTTCCAGTTTCAGTCTAGTATAAATCTATCTTGAATTCACTGGGATTCACTTAGCAGCCAGAACTTTATACAGAGTTTGGTGTTCTAGAAAATCTGAAGTCATACTAAATGATCACATGAAAAAAGAATAGGGACTATATATGAATTATCAGGTATTCAAATCAACAAAGAGATACACAGAAATAACCAGTCTCCCTGACTACATTTTTTGCTTGTATTCTGGCTTCTTAATCAGGCAGAAAATGTTCTTGTTCTGGAGATAAAATTGTGCACTGATAGAATCTGGAAAATTTAAAACATGAGATTTTATTACTATAATGATTTAATTGCTTATTTTTAAGGACTTGGCATTTAACTAATAAGTCATGGAGCCTAATCTGCTTAAATCCTTAACTAGTCAAGGTTTTCTGAGCTAGGCTACAAGAGGATTTTAAAGCTGTAATCTTTGGTCCTTTAGTTATTGTTTACCTTAATAACTTCATGGAGATCATTTTACGGAAGAACTGATTATCAATTGAGCTGTTAAACTTACCAGAAATTTTCTTAATGTATACTCAGTTCAAAAACTAGTAAAGATTAACCTTTTCTCCTTTACTGGAGGAAACAAATTAAAATTGTAAAAATTTCTACCCAAAGAGAGATAAATATAGTAGTCCTAAAACTGTTTTAACTTACTGACACACTCCACAAAAAGTTCAAAACACGTATTTACTGTCTTGGCAGAAAAATCTTCCTTGGCATGCACAGTAAAAACTGCCTTCCTAGTTTCATATATTAAGCAGCTCTTCAAATATGTTAGTTTAACATGAGAAGGAGAAAAGCCCTGTCACTAAGGCAGAAAGTGACCATTAGGTGACAAGTCACATGCAAGAGATCACAGGTTGAAGTCAGATGGGACCACTTGGGATCAATCATGTCCAACCCCACTTCTTCAAGCAGAGTCACCTAGACGATATTGCCTAGGATCACATCCAGGCAAATTCTGAATATTTCCAGAGAAGGAGACTCCACAACTTTTCTGGGCAGCTTTTTCCAGTACTCT
This sequence comes from Perdix hodgsoniae, assembly GCA_035772895.1. Classification (NCBI taxonomy): domain Eukaryota; kingdom Metazoa; phylum Chordata; class Aves; order Galliformes; family Phasianidae; genus Perdix; species Perdix hodgsoniae. The sequence continues at coordinate 39,478,764 of JAPSGF010000001.1, forward strand.
GTCACCCTCACAGTGATGAAGTTTTTCTCACATGAAGACAGACTTTCCTGTGTTTTAGCATGCACCTGTTGCCTCTTGTCCTGTTGCCAGGCACCACAGAAAACAGACTGGTCCCTGCCTTGGTACACTCCCTTAAAACATATTATTAATAAACACATTAATAAGATTCCCTCTTCAGATTTCTTCAGGATGAACAGGCCCAGCTCTCTCAGCCTTTCCTTTTAAGGGTGATGCTACAGGTCCCCAACTATCTTGGTTACCCTCCAGTAGGTCCCTGTCTTGTTTGAAATGGGGAGCCCAGAACTAGAGACAGCAGTCTAGTAGACGTGGCTTCACCAGGGCAGAGCTGAGGAGGAGGATCACCTCAGCTTGCTGGTGTGCTACTCTTCCTAATGCACCCCCGGATCCCGTTGGCCTTCTTGGCCACAAGGGCACACTGCTGGCTCATGATCTGTCCGCTGTCCACCCAGACACTCAGGTTCTCTGCAGAGTTGCTTTTCAGTAGGTCAGCCCCTAGACTGTACTACTGTGCATGCAGTTATTCCTTCCCATATGCAGGACCCTGAACTTGACCTTGTTGAACTTCATGATGCTTTCCTCTGCCTATTTCTCCTCTTTGAAAGGACTCTGAAGGCAAGTGTAGTCCTCCGGTTTATCTGCCTGTCCACCCAATTTGCTATCATCAGCAAACTCAGAGGTGCACTCTGTGCCTTCACCCAGGTCATTGTTGAATAAAGTGAACACTACCAACCCCAGCACGGATCCCATGGGGACACCACTAACTAGTTCTCTGGTCAGATTCAGTGTTGTTGATCATAATATTCTGAGTCTTGCCATTCAATCAGTTCTTGATTCATCTTGCTGTCATTGTTTTTTCAAGTCTTCAGAATACAGACAGAGCTTTTAACATTTAGTAATGAATAGTGATACATTTGGGTAACCATTTTAAAGTTCTAAATTTGGCTATCAACAATTTATAGCTGTTACAGACCCAGTAGTTTTCACTTCTTGGTAAAATAAAAAGTCCCAACATTATATATTAGAATGTTAAGGCACAGTATTTCTATCATACATTTTTCCTTGGAAACTTTGATTCAAGAATACAAACATGAAGGTTTTGAATGTGAGCACAGCTGCTGCCTAACTACATTTTGTTCATGTTGTTTACAGTTAAGAGCAGGTAAGATGAAGTGTTTCAATAGGTGCTTCAGGCTGCTCTAGTTGGCATTCACGAGATGAAGCAAGCTATGTATTGCTTTACTTTTTGATTCCTTGTTCTTTAAGCAGAGGGAACAAATCTAATTTCATTCATAATTGGAAACTGCCATCGTACTTCCCTTCAAAATATTAAAATGTAGAAAGTTAAAACTATGAGATGCATATGACGTATCTGATATTTGAATGCTTACCAATAGCTGGGACAAAAAAATCCCTAGGCTGCTGTCATTCTGTGTTTTAACTTGGTAGGCAAAATGATAAATCACTTCATGTACAATCTATTATTAAACTAATCGGCAAAATACAGTATAACAAGTGGGAATTTACAGGGGAAAAAAGAGAACTGACATCAGAGCAGAATAGGCAGGATCAGATCCTGCATGATTTCAAGTACAAATAGATCCCTCTGGGACTTTGGGGATTAATATTTTTTCCTCTTTCAGCCACTGTGAAGAATTAATGAGGGTACCTGCAACAATGCTTGCAAGCTGCTGAGTTCTGGTGATGGGATATATGCTGCGTGCCTGAACGATGGCTGAAGCGATTTTCTTGGCATGCTTCTCCTCCCCGTATGTTCTCAGGATGGACGCAAGTGCCTGTTGATCTAAAGCATTCACAACATCAGCAGCAGTGGGCATGTCAGGGTACCTACGCACAAGAAGAGCCAATTAGTTCACTGACGTCAGTATTCATTGACAAGAGGTGAAGCTTCATAGCTTTGAGACAAAGTCAAACACACACAGTGCATACAAGTGCCTTTGAGGTTTTCAAGTAAGAGACAGCAAACCTATGAAAATGCACTTCTTGTTACTTTAAGTGGAGTTTGTTCCTCAATATCAATTAAAACAGCTGAAACTTCCAAGTATGATCATAAACTATGTCTAATGAGTTGACGAGGACAAATATAGCTCAGTATCATGATAAATTGGAAATGCTGTGTGACTGTTCCTATTTTGACAGCTTTAGAATATAAACTTGCCCCTTATAGGTTCATTTTTGTTACTTTGCAATATACAGTGTTCTTTATTCAGAACTGATCTCAAGGATCTTTTCTTTCACATCTCCTGCTATGAAAACAATTGCTTGTGAAAACAACTCAACTTTACGTTTCATTAAGAGGCATAAAAATTAATATCCACATATTGTTTTTGAGAGAATACAAGTGATCCAATATTGCAAATGAATTATTACAATTGAAAGGGTATAAGTCATACACATGTATTTTTTTGTAATCTGTGCCACTTTACTATTGAAACAGTTGAAAATATTAACCAGTTAATCCTTAGATGATGAACAATGTGGAAAAAAAAAACATGCAAACTACTCAAATTCTCTCCTACAAAGACACTAGCATGCTGAATATTTTTCAGGCATTCATTACTCTCCTGCAGAATCTTAAAAAAAAGATAACAAAACTTAGATATCAGAAGCAAGGTGTATCATAGCAACAACTGTAGCAGAAGGCTTTTATTATGCCACAGGTAGCCTTTGTTCTTATATACTGTTACACATATGTATCCTCATGATGCAAATACAAGTCTGAAGTTCAGACTCATGAAAACAGAGGGCTGAACCCCAGTGAAATTTTTACACAAAAATACAAAAAGGGAGCATCAAGACATTTCCTGTGTTAATTCTTAATGTTAATGTGGTAGAAGAATTGCTTAGAAACAGAGGTTTCCCATAGGCTCTGTGTGAACACCAAAAGACCAAATTACATTTTTTAAGACTACACGTTCATCAAAACACGAGACAAATTTTCATACTCCTAGCAGTAATATATTATGCATTTATAACCACCATCTATGCAACACAGATCTCTGTCATTTTCACAAAAAGCACAACACTACAGGAATATATATTAGGTCATTTGAAGATGAAAACCGCTGTGTAAGTGTAAGTTCATGCTCCTGAATGAACTCAGCACCAATACTGATTATTTTAAATATAGGTGATTCATTTAGTCATTGTTAATTTAACAATTAAATAAGCCTGATGTGCCTCCTGAACAATACAAAATAAAACCAGCAAGACTGCTAAGGAAAGTGCAACAGTATAACATTATTCTAGTATGATAAAAACAACTTTGCGATCGGATTTTAACTGTTGGATATCACCAATAGGATGTATTTTTTTTTAGATGGCAATGCAGCCAGTCAACAAGTTGGCTTAAACCAAGACAAGATATCACACAATGACCAAACAGGAAAGGGCAGAGTAGCTTCGCTTTTAAAGAAAGAAAGGAAAAAACAAATTGTCTTTCCCACTCACTTCCCAATGAAAGGGAACAGAAATTCTAACAAATATTTTAATTTAATATTTTAATAAAGTCTGGTTTTCTTTTTAAGAAAAATAAAATAGTATGGCCAGCAAGAAGGTTATCTTCCCTCTCTATTCTGCCCTGGTGAGGTCATACTTGAAGTACTGTGTCCAGTCCTGGGCTCCCCATTTCAGGAGAGACAGGGAACTACAGGAGGGCTACAAAGATTACTAGGGGCCAGGCATCTGTGAGGAAAGGCTGGGAAACCTAGGACTTCTCAGCCTGGAGAAGACTGGGAGGGGATCTTTCCAGTGATTATAAATATCTAAAGAGAAGGAGACAAGAGGAAGGTTGAGGCTCTATTTGGTGGTGACCAATGACAGGACAAGGAGCAATAGGAAGAACTGGAACACAGAAAGTTCCATCTGAACATGAGAAAGAACTTCTGACTTTGAGGGTGGCAGAGCATTGCAAAAGGCTTCCCCGGGGGCTGTGGGGTCACCTTCTCTGGAGCTATTAAAAATCCCCCTGGATGCTTTCCTGTGTAACCTACTGTAGGGAACCTGCTTTAGTGGGTGGTTGGACTCAAAGATCTCCAAGAAGTCCTTTAGAACCCCTACAATTCTGTGATTCAACAAAAGCCTCTAATTCTGCAGTGGAATGCACTACAGAAAAAGATCTTAAAAATACATCTCAAAGCTCTGCCTGAGTGTCCTATCAACATAACCATATTTGGCATCTTCTTTTGCTTTCCATAACATTATCGGAATCTTTAAGCCTTACAGTAAAACTTGTCCTTGCAACTGTATACCACACACACCAAAAAAGTAAGATTTGAACGGTGTAGCTAAGATAAATGTTACTAGATTAATTATGTATCATTGGAATGTTCCTCTTGTTTTAAAAAAGAAAGGAACATAGCCAGGGTTCTAATTATTGAAAATTAAGAAAAGTTTTGTAGCAAAAGATCAACAGTACATTTGAGCAAAATTAAGTATGATTTTATTACGTGAATTCATGGCTTTAAAAGGAAATGAGATACACGGTGTTACTGAGCACACCGCTGAGTTCCAACGATAAATATTTTATTAACAAGTACCTGTCACTATCCATCCTCATGTCCAAAGGTCCATCCTTCTGCAGGGAAAAACCTCTTTCAGGTGTATCAAATTGCATAGAAGAACATCCAGCATCCAAGAGAACTCCATCTAGAGTTCCAGGCTCAACTCCTGATGAGGTTAACAAAGCCTCTGACTGGCTAAACTGTCCTAGAAGAGCTTGAATCTGTTTCCTGTAAGAAAATCACAAATAAAAACCCTCATTTTTAACAGTGCAGTGTTTTCATTTTGTATACAAGTAATTAGGTGGTAATGCTCACTTGTCTCTGAAGTAATAGTGCTATTTCCAAAGTCACAATTTAGGCTCTTTTCATGTGCCAGCATGCAAAACTGATCCTACTCACTCAGTGATTATCAGGTGTTATAAAGCTTGTCTTTACCTACTTCCTGCTTAATCTCAAAGTTCCCAAAATGCTCACAACAAATCAGAAACCTGATAAAATTTCATTTTTCAGTATGGAAGAACTCAGAGTCATCTTTCACATCCAATGGGAATTCTCTGACCACCACATTATTCCTTATTCTGGGCATGACTCCTAGTTATGGGATGCCAAAACACAGAAAAAAAAACACGGTCTTCTTTAGGTCTTGGACTTAAAGAAAAGCAGGCAATATGGAATATGATGGCCCACTCTTGTGGTTAATACTCTTCTGTCAGGAAAAAGAGTCCTCAATTCTTGCCATGGGACAAATACTTGTTTTTATGTTAACTGTCAATTCAAAAATAATTGGGCAAAATTAGATGCACTGTATCACAAGCAAATAAAGGTAACAGAGTTGCTTTGATGTAGGCACCTAAAGAGTGTGGAGAGTAGAGTTTTATATGCTTTCTTTGTGCTTTGTATTGTTTTCTCTTGCTTTTAGGTGGTTACATGATTGATTTTATACCAATGGTGGAGTCAGGTGTCTTGTTGAATATAAATCTTTAATAAAAGCAGGTGCATTTTATAAGACTATAATAACTAGATTAAAAACTTCAGTTCTTTGAATTGTTTTCGTGAATCAGAAGAAACAAGTTCAAGCACCTCAGTTATCTCCAAATATTTTAATTAATCAAACCAAATACATAGTTATGAGTGATCATTTATTACCTTACCAAAACAAATACAGATGTCAACCTTTTTTATTTTACAGAATAGTAACAATGATGGAATGATGGTAACGTTGACAAGGACTCATCTATTAGATCATGTGTGTCCCAGTCTTTAGGCTTGCCTGGGTCACAATGAGTTAAGAGTAGTTACCTTGGATTGCACATAAAATATGTAATATAGTTAATGTGTGTAAGTAACAAAAAGTTTTTTTTTTTTTTTTAAATTAAAACATAAAAAAGAGGGTAATAAAAACATAGAACTAGCAGGTTGGACACGTATGTGTTAGATGATGAGTATGACATTTACTCAAGGAAAAATGTTTCACCAAGCACTCAGAAGCATTTATTAAAACATAATAAACTCTTCCCTTGTCTACTATTCTTCATGCCTCTGTCCAAATACCAATGGTATGCTATGCACAAGATCTTCTTGAGAAAATGTTTCAATTCCTTCTGCCTTCAGATTTTTGTTTACATTGCTGTAAAACAGCCTCAAATAAACAAACAATAAAAACTGTGCACGCTACTCTAAAAAGGAGTATGTCCTACAGTTACAGGTCATTGGCTCTTCCTATGAATAGGGAAATTCTTTATGCTTTCTTTTTCAGTGGTCTGATGTTTTAAAACCACTTGCCTCTTGTGTAAGAGAAAAATGTTAAACACGGTACATGAATACCACTCTACGTACTCAGACTATTTCAGACACCTAAAAAAAACTATGAATAGCTTGTAGCCCAAACCTACAAATAGAGAAATAAGATGTGAAAAGTTAAACACCAAATTAAATGTATTTAGAAATAAAAGACAACAAGGCGATGGCGTGACGATATGAAATCAGACAACGCTCGTCACATTTTTAGCTTCCATTTGACTTGCTTTTTTCTTTTTGTTTTTGTAAGAGTGTGGTAAGTTTTAGTAAATTTCCAACTGTTGCTATCAAGCAACTTCTAACTTCTCAAAATATTCAACATACGCAATCTCTCTTCATTCTTTTTTTCATAATTCTCACATTCTCCAAGGAAAAAAGTATTCCCCAAGAATGTAAAGGAACAGTGGGTACACACGGACAATGTAAGTCAATTTCAAAAATAATTAAGTTATTTCACTCCCTACAGAAGTTTCTGGGGCCCTAATAGATTTCATTGTAAAACAATCTCAAGGGCTTTCAGACTTCTTGTACTACCTGTAATAGTTCAAAAATAAGACATGACCTCAGGTTCAAGACCCTTCAAATCAGGTCATAACACGGTATTTAATTATATTATACTGTGACACAGAGTACAGTATTTCATACATACAGCACTTGGATTCATACTTCTCAGTTATATGAAAGAGTCAAAAAAGAGAGAAGAGCTCAAAGTCTAATACATTTCTGGCTCTTCTGTTTTCAGTTAACGTGGTATTTTATAATGCTTCATTAAAATATTTCACTTCCATTTTCCTCAGCTGAGAGGGATGCACACACACAAAAAAAGTAAAGCATGAATATAACTATATAACTTCTACAAAATAAATAGAGAAAATGTTTTCTCTTACCTAATTTCTCTGAGTAGTCACAGAGGTTGCTGTGACATCAATCACCAATAATTTCACAGAAAACTATGATTATGCTTTCATGGCACTCAAGTATTTTTACATGCATATAATGATAGTTGCTCTTGATCCTTTCACCACTGCTACTCTACAAATTCTGTCTGGATAGATAGAATGTCAGGAAGTGATGATCCCTTGTCAGTAATGAAAACTACCTTCTACCCAACCAAGAGTAAATGGTTCCTTTGAGAGAACTGAGAAAAAAGTTTTTCGGCTAACTCTTGCCAAAGCCACGAAATGAGGGGACCAGTCTGGTGCAGTGGTTTGATTCAGTAACTCCACTGAGACTGCCAGAAGGGGTGCCAATTAGTACCAGCTGTAATTAGGATACTGGTACAGGCCTGGTTTGATAACACTGACTCACTTCACCTAGGTCACCCAACAGCTGCCAGACAGCTGCCACTTCCACTCACTGCAGCTCTGAGCCAGAAACATCTACAAGAGGAAGCATATCATTTGTAAATCCCTGGAACTTTCAACATCCTACGTGGAAATTGTTATGAATATTACTCAGCCTCAGTGCAACCCTCCTCTCTGTACATGGGTTTGTGTATTGTGGAAAAAGCCTATACGTCGGAGAACAAACAGATCAGTCTAGGTTGGGTTTTGTACTACAAAATTACAAAACCAAATAACCAAACCACAGACACTGATTAACAAAGACCTGAAAATGGGAAGAAATATACATTAAAAGCAGCTCCCAGAAAAAAGTTCATGCTTTCAAATTTAAGGGCTGAAATCACAGTTTTATCCTGCATATTAAGATCATACAAATACCAGTTGTAAGTACTCAAGAGTTGGTGAACATTTAAGCACCAAGTGTTCCCACTTATGGTTTGGGAAAATTAAAAGGTATGCGTATGTTCTAGAAGTTAAATATTTATTTCTGCATAACTTGAAGACATCACAAAAAAAAGCAAACAAAACCTCCTTTCCCATTAACCTGTAGAACACTCAACGTCTTACATTGCCAAAACCAGTATATCAAGGATGATTACACTTGCTTTTCTCTCGTCTTGTCAATTGTCCTTCCATTTCTGTAACACAACCTCCTACTCAATCCATTATTAAACTAGTTATTTCCTGCTTTAATCATCCTGTAGCTTGCAACAAAATTTCCTCCCCTTATACGTACAACAGATTCCATAAAAGCAGGCTTCCAAAAGTACTAAGAATTGGGTATAACATCCTCACAGACACATCCATAAGAAATGTCAGGATGCCTGAAAGGTGACTGCTCATTATTTTAAGACTCTTTTTACCTCTACATAAAGTGTCTATTCCTTTGTGTCCAGTGAAAAATACTGCTTGATATCAAAGCTAGAGACACAGATTTAATTAAAGGAAAGTAGTTAATCAAAAGCACATATATCAACAACAATTTCCACTGAATATATCAGAAATCTTAAGATATTTGATATCCTTTTAAGTTACTCATCACAAAATTGTAGAATATATTTGAGAAAATTTACCTTTTATATTTCTTAAGTAACACAAAGTTTTGCTGAGTAACAGGAGCAAATTCTACCATTTCATGAAATTAGCAGGTAGCCAGAATTAAAACCTCTTATATAATGAGTAACATTTTGTTTTGCGTAACAACTTTATTACATAATATACGTAAAATATGTAATATGTTGTCATCTTTCAGATCTGCCAAGGAAGCCAAGCCATTGAAAAGATTTGCCTTTCACCTGTGGGACCTGTCAGTTCAAAGAATGAAACACCGTCCCAACAGAATAATCATAAATATTTTTCTGACTTTACATTGCACTATCTGGGGATTTTATTTTGCAATGTATATGAGGCTACCATTCACAGGAAATGGGCTAGCCAGTTCTACAAGGTTCAGTGGACACAGTGTAAGAGCAGTTGAATACCTGTATAATCATTTTGGATCTACCAAATACCGTGACTCTCAGTTTTATTAGCATAGAGTTTAACTTTAAAACTAATGCATCTCCTTGGTATCGCTGCCGCTTTTTATACTGGTTGTCATTCCCTCTCCTACTCACCTCATGTAACCTCCCTGAAACACAGTGCAGTACAACTTAAGAAAAAGACAGAACATGAACATAAAGTCCGAAACCACTGGCTGGGAAAAACAGTGAATCAGGTGGCCAAAATAGTTCTAAAAATGCTCAGTTTCCATGACCAGAGAAATCAAAGAGATTAGAGGAATTAGAGGAATTATTCAAGAGAGGAAAAAAAAAAAAAACTGGACAAACCACAGCTGTATGGTTTGGTTTGGATGTATTGCCTCTTCTGATACAAGCATGCCTGGCTATGGCAGTTCAGAATACTTCCTTTCCACAAGCACAACCACTGTGGTTCTACTTTTGTTCAAGTGGCCAGGATATGGCATAATTCTGAAACAAGGAAAGAACACAGTAATTTCCATAGCCAACAGGAGCACACCAGTCTATCAGATTAAATATGTACATATTATGTAAATCAATAAATCTGACTTATTTTTATATCCATTGATAACTACTACTACTTCAATAATTATTTCAATAAGTTTTGTCTTCTACTGGTGGTTTGCACAATCACTTTATAATGGACAGCGTTCATTTCTACATTTCAGAATGATTTTGACTGTTAATAAAAAGGCAGCAAAGCATTAAAATCTTACACATTACTTCCTCATTCATTCTATACTGCCATTTTTAAAAGATATTTTTATAAAACTTTCGTGCCCATCCCCCAGTAACCCATATAAAAATTCATACTTTCATTAAAGACACAATACTGCTTCACGGAACACAAATGAATCTTGCCACTGGCTTTAGAATGAAGAACATTTCTATTTAACACCAAAATCCTGCAAAATGAGCCAAGGAATTCTGGATATATATCAATAGACATTAGAAATACAAGAGCTACGCATATTAGTGGCGTAGTCAGTTTGTAAAATTAGAATATGGCTATTCAACTTTCAAGAGTATTCATTTATTAGCTGAACAAAAGGTTTTGTTTTCTGACAGTTATTGGCACATAAAACAAACTTTGTTAGCAGAATGTGTATTGATGATTTCAAAAGCAACATGCAATGAACTGTCAAAAAGGCTGCTTCTCCCAATACCAATGCAGTCAATTGCTTTAAAATGCCTCCTATCACAACTTGAGTTACATTGTGCGAGACCGTTATAAAAACACAGACATATAGCATCTCTTCATCCTCCCCACAAAACCAAATCATAAATGTAACTATTGTTAGATTTCATTTAGCTCGCAAAGCAAATTTACACAATTCTTTTCCACATCATAAATTCTGGCATTCTGAAGTGCTCTAGTCACAGAGAGAGCTTGCTAAAGATTGTGCATAATCGTTGCTTTGACAGACCTGCTGCTACTAATACTTGGAATATATTTGCATAGCCTTTGCCTTGTTAACAAAATACGAGTCTAGATCTTGCAACACGGTGGTAATACTATGACATAATGAATGGAAAAGCAATCTGAGACATAGAAGCTTTTTATTTTTTTCTTAATTATTCAGCAGCTGACAGTAATGGAGAGGGCTGATACAGCCCTACAAAATTTTTATGTCCTTTCACAAACTATTTCTTTGTTTGACATGGCAGTTTAAACCCTACAACAGTAAGAATGAGTAAATTTGGCATCAAGAATTTATTACAAATGAAACAAGCAATTTTTTCCTCCCTACATGTAATTCCTACTAAAAGCATGTTTGTGTTCCTAAATTACTCGCAGCAACCTCAACTTTTTCCCACTTCAAAAAACTCATTTGAAGAACACAACCTTACCAATAAAACTAGCTTGTTTAGGAACTTTAGATCTTGTGTTCTGAACACAACATTTAGTTACCATCCACACAAAATCTTAAAGGCAATTCTGTGTTAAATTCTAATTCTCTTCTGTCATGTATGAAATATTTTGTAAAAAAAGTAGAATCTCAGAGTATTTAATTTTTGAAAAATGCATCACTCATGAATCTAAAAATATCCATAGCTAAAGTGTAACTAAACAGGTATACAATCTACAAAGTCTGATTTTTTCAAGCAGCCGACATTTATAACTTAAGTTAAAAAGGTACCATAGGGAGGAACCAATGTAGAAACACAATGTGATTGCAAGGCTCTCAGAAGCTTTGCACAAATAAATTCAGAATTCAAAATTCATCATGAAACACGATCCTTAAAAATGCATAACCAAAATAAGTATTTTAAGATAAGTTCCTATGAATCTAGAAAAGGATACATTAACCTAGTTAAATTGCTCATAACTACTCCAATAAAGGATGCTTAAGTTCATAAAGAAATGAACAGAGAAAAATGGAATGATCTGAACAGCACAGCACGTGAAACTATGTTATGAAGTGACAGAAAGGAGAACTTGTATGAACTGGAAGCTTGTCATCTGCTCATAACCATGAGGAAAAGGAGCGTGAAGTTGATTTGATCATAAAATGAATAGTAAACAGTAGTGTGAATGTAACCATAAAAAAGAAAAGAAAGATGTACAAGTCAAAATTACCTTCATTAGAAATAGAAAAGCATTAGCTGTAACACTTCATCTGGAGTACTGAAAGCTATTGTGGGAGCTTTACTTAAAAGAGAACAATTCAAAGTTGAATTGGCAAGAGATGACTAGAATGAGTAAGAACTATTATTATGAGATGAAACTTAAAAAAAACAAAAAAACAAAAAAAACCACTCTAGTCTTGTTTTGCATACAAAAAAGAAAGCCAAGAATAGATGTTAATATTCTCTATTGAGTATTTTAAGTGCCAGGGAGAGAAAGGAACTAATAGATATTAATAAACTATTAGTTAATTTTATTTAACTAAAATGAAATTCAGTAACTACTGTAACCAGAAATTTACAAAAAAAAAAAAATCCTATCATGAAAAATTAGACTCCAGAGTAGCTGAAGTACTGCATATAGAACTCTAATTACTTTCTGAGATAGAGCACAATTGGATTAAATGATCACAGAATGGCCAGGATTGGAAAGGACCTCTAGGATCATGAAGCTCCAACCCCCTGCCACACGCAGGGCCACCAACCTACACATTTCATACCAGCCCAGGCTGCCCAGGGCCCCATCCAACCTGGCCTTGAACACCTCCAGGGATGGACGGGGCATCCACAGCCTCTCTGGGCAGCTGTTCCAGCACCTCACCACTCTCAGAGTAAAGAACTTCCCCCTGACATCCCACCTAAATCTTCCTTCCTTCAACTTAAAACCATTTTCCCTTGTCCTGCTGTTATCTACACTATCAAAGAGTTGACCCCCCTCCTGATCTAGGAGTCTCTTACAGTACATTTATATTTCAACAGTTATTGTAATTCTCCATTGTAAAGTTCATCCTTTCCTAGTTATTTTTCTCAAAGTGATGACCAGACTTTTGAACCAAACATAACATTGACTGGAAACTTCTTCTTTGCAATATCAAATCCCTAAAGACATGGCTTTCAGATAAAATGATTTACGGCTTTTTAAAATTCAGAAGACAAAGCATCTCCCAAAGCCTTTTCTTGCTACAAAAGGATGATTCTGATCCTGAGTCACCCACTTTTGACCATTACTGAAGGAAAAGGTCTATATCTATTTCTTCACTGAGAGCAGTAAGATTGTTTAAAGGCATTAGCTTATTGTAACATAGAAGAAAAAATCTGCAATAATCACGAAAACCCCAATTAAAAAAAACAACACCCAAAACAAAAAGAAAAAAAAGCACCCAAACAAATTCACCTTGCTCCAGCAGTTGTTTCTATATTTCTTTCCAATCAGAATACAGGAGGACTGGTTGATCTATATAAAACAATTCAACCTGGAGTGTGATGGCTTGGTATTTCGTACACTGTACTTTCTCCACTCCATTTATGAGCATTTTCTTATGCGCTTTATCTAGTTGCTGATTACCTGGTTTGGTGGATTTTCTTTTGTATTTCTAGTTTTATTAGCAGCTAAGATTGTACAGATAAAATAAGTACAGGTAATTTCCATGTGAAATGGAATGTCCTCTGGCTGCTTGAAAATGCACGGTGACACCATCATGGCAGGCTTCAGAAAACAAGTACAGTCCACTTCATTTAAAATGACGCTCTACAAAACTGGAATTACGTAAGAATCCTTTTCATACAATAAATGTTCAGACCGAACTGTTTTCTAGAATCACAGACACATCCAGAAGTGATCTAGCCCACTTCCACACTCAAAGCAGGCTTGATCAGATGGGATTGCTCGGGGCCACATACAGCTGAGCCTTGAACACCTCCAAAGGTAAAGATCCCACAACCTCTCCAGGCACCTTGCTCCAGTACTACCACCCTCATGGCAGTCTTTTCCCCACTATACCTAATGAGAATTTCCTGTCTTTTAAACTCATGTCCCAGAAACTCTAAAGGACTCTAGCTACATGGCAGCCCTTCAGGCGGGTGAAAAGCTTTAGCACACACTGCGGATAAAGCTGGGAAAGGAATTTAAATTATTTAAGTCTTCAAGATGAATGATCCTGTTTTGTGAATACTTTTTTCAGAAATTTAAAGATAAAATTAATACAGAACAATCCTTAGTATCATTATTCCAATTAGAATACAAGCATGGTTTGACACATCCTCTAGAACATTACCTGTTCAGTCTACTTTGTCACATATGTAGCTAATAAAATTAGTCCTGAATCATTTACACATATATTTCAGGTGGGTTCTTTTCTTATATCTGTGTACTAATACAAGACTCAATTTTTGATGTTGGATTCTTGACAGGATATGAAATAATTGCTCATCATTACCCGAGGACATGAAAATATTAAGACTCAAACTGTACAAGGTTTTACAAGCTGTATTTTTGTGTATTCTCAAAATAACTGCCTTTTCACTTACATGGCTTATCCTTGGGAGCACTGGTAAGTGGAGTTTCATTGTTATCCATTTTCTATGATACTCTTTTAGCTGAAAATTTGTTGTCAAGTAGAATAATTCCCATCAGAAAAAAATATATATTTTTTTAATTACACAAATATATTCATATTCCTGATCATGTGATGAAGTACTAACATGAATACGAATACAACTATCTGCACTTTAAGAAAGAAAATCTCTTTTTAAAAAGTGAAATAATCTTTCTTATGGGAAAACCGTTGAGAATCCATTACATTCTCCAAAAGACACTATGTGGCTTTACTAGTGTTAGTGCAGTGTACTCTAGTAAAGTTTCAAATCTCCCTTGGGAAATGCCAAAGAAATGCCTTACTATTTCATTTCAGTAATTTAATGCATTGCCTAGAATATACTCTTCACTGAGGTTGTATAACATAAAAGTGAGTATAACTTAATTTGAAAAACTTCTACAAAAGAAACTTAAAAGACAAAGCATTTCCAATAATTAAATATCAAACAAAACAAAATTCAATAGAATCATCAAGTAGAATGCCTTAACATTAGGACAGCCATAGCTCTGATCGTACTCTGCAAAACACTTACGAACTTAGCACAGTAAATTACATCCCTACCACGTGTCGTACAACATCAATGACTTTTGTGTTAAGTTTACAGTATGGACATTAGATTTGTTATCAAGCATATACGTGGATTTGATTTAGAAGAGTAGTCCTGAAGCAACCCTGGAGCTATTCTGTCCTAAAAAAAAAGGCCACAAAAACTGTTACCCAATGAACTTCCTCTGCAAGACCAAATGCTCAGTATTCATCTGCACGGACTGCATCCCCTACATAAAGCACTTCCAACATCACACTCATTTTGTCCTTAAAACCAGTGAGTTAGTTGAGACACAGATTATTATCACAACATTACAGTAGATGGTGTCTGGATAGAAGATGCTGTCTGGTCAGAGAGTTCTACTAAATGGGGAGGTAAAACTTACACACATTTTGCTACAATTATTTTACATCACTCTTTTTATACAGGATCTAGGAAAGCAAATTAAGACAAACAATGCATTCAGTCCAAAAGTCTTTTGAGCCTACTCAATAGATTCTCTTTGCAGTTTATCTTTTTTGTTTGTTTAGCTGATACCATCTCTTCATGGATCATTCAAATACTGAGATCTTCTCTAAAGTTCATCTATTCATCTATTGTTCATCAGCAGAACAATATTCTGCACAATTAGTACATATTTCAACAAGTGTGCATCTTCCTTTTGCTACTTCACCTAACAAATTTTGGTGATAGATGTTCTTCTGAATGAAATGGGAAAGCTTCTGCTGATCTCAGGGACTTGAACTGAACTTCTCTCATAGACAGGAAGCTGGTACACTAAGATCCTTTATCAGATCCGCATGTGTCTGGTGGTTATATACCAGTGTTTTAGACAGGAAAGAAATGGTCCTTTTAGACCATTGTCTGATCACCTTCACTTACTGTACCATTTTTAAATTCACTGTACTGGTTTTGGAGCACATTATTTGCATTCCTATCCAAAGAATCCAAACATGAAGATGAGTACTTGAAATGATCTAAGTACTAAGGGGCATTTGGTCTAACCTAGGGATTTGCCAGTAAAGAATGCACAGCGAACAAAGTAGAGACATCAGCTTGAAAGAGCCTTCACTCCTGCTGCATTCACACTGTGCTAATGAAGACAAGTCTTACAAATGTTTTAAACACAGATCTGGGAAATCAGAAGAACAAAAATTCATGACACAGACTCACATTTCCAGGTAGTACCTGGCTCACTTTACAAAACGCCTCAAAAAAAGGAGATGAGAAAAGGTACATCTTTAACACTTCATTGAAGTATTACTGAAGTACCCAAATGTAAGAGCCAAAAAAATAAGAAGGCTATGTAGATTGGTATTTACTAGAAAAAAGCCTCACGAAGCCTGTATTTTGATTAAGAGATTTTTATTATTATTGTTATTATTTTTCTTAACAGAATGCATGGACTGTAAATACTTACTATAGAACATACATAGCGCTATATGTTGACTACTGAATTGAACAATATGCCAAACTAGGAAGTTATGAATTAAAGGGTGCACAAAAAGTTTAAAAAACATCAATCCAGTTATTAGAAACATTCTGTAGACAAGCTAGATTGGATGATAACCCAACAGGATTTTGCAGGCACCAGTCCTTGGCCTCAGACAAGTGAATCTTTACTATACTTATGAAACAGTAATTTATTTACTATTTTTTAGAGGTTGCAAGTGGCTCTGAGCTGAAAAATATATATATAACAAAATTAGCATAACGCTGAGGGAAAAAAAAGGAGAATTTCATTATTCAATATAATATCCTATATTAGAATGTGACGCTGCTAGGAAAAAAATGAAATATTTCACACTATAATGAGCAGAAGCCTGATAAACAAAATTAAGAGTCAATTATTCCATGCTACACAGAACTAATTAGGTCTCATCTGAAGTATTTGGACAAGTTACAGATAGAGTGATTTAAATAAAAAAGTAGACAAACTGAAAAAGATCCAGAGACCAACACAAAGGGGGTTAGAAATAATTACTCATATGGAAACACTCAACGTTACGTTATGCTTTGTTTTGTTTTTCTTCTGTGATAAAAGAAAGCTAGAGGGAATCTGAATGCTTATCTCTGTAAGAAGTTGTTAAAAAGATGGCAGAATTAAATCATTTTGGATGCCAAGTGAGAATAAGTCAAGGAACATTTGGCTAAATTGCCAGAAAAGCAACCACGAACTAGATATTAGGATAAATTCTTCATGTGTAAAACCCACAAAATCACACAGACAGGTGGTTTCAGTAATATAGAAAATATGCTGCTTAAGTCTATTAATTCTTACTAGACTCTCCCACCTTAGGTATCATGAATGCCAAATCACTGTCAGCTGCTTTAGTAGGCTTACTTTATTTAACATAAATATACAAAGTCACCTCAGGAAAGTTACAAGGAGCACGAGATAATTATCATTTTGGTTTTCATTTTTAAAGAGCTGTTACATATAGAACCCATAGTTTTTTGTGTTAATTAAGTAACTATTACTAATCCACTTCGTGAGAACCAAGTAACTATCCCAAGACTTGAAACATCCTTGTTTCCCTACCTGTGTGCACATGAAGTGCCACAGGATTTTTGTCAAAAAAAATCTCGGCTGGTCAAAAAAACAGGTAGCGTTACACAAGCTCCTGCAAATGAAAATGGAGGCACAAAAATCTTCAACGCATTCAAACATGAGTTTGAATATACAGTCTCACAAGAGAAATGGAAAACTTCAGCTCAAAGCTGGACACAAAAGTGGCCCACAAAAAAAAAAAAAAAAAAAAAAAGCAAAGAGATGGCATTTGCAGAAGATGCTGCACTGGTCTGAGCAAGGGCTGAAGTGGGCTGTGTGTTCAAAAAAGAGTTTTCACCAACTGATTCCATGCTGAAGTGGACGAAGAGGTGTAAAGCTACAGTACTTTCCATGACAACTGTGAGAGAGCACGTTTCTCGCTGTACAGCAACACAGAAATGCACAATCATGCAAACAGCTATCTTTTTTTTCCTCTCTCTAAATAACAAGTTTATCTTACATTCAGTATTTCCATCTAGACAGCCTGAAGACATACCCTGTGGTCTCCCTAAAGCACCTTCTTGGCTACCCCCTACTTACCCACAAAACTTTAACTACTGATGCTGAATGGTCAATCAATATTCAACTCCGGTTCTTTGCCGTCTTGCCTGTCACGTTCCACATTTATATCTTTTCCATTAATTTTACCTCTGACTCATATTACTCCTCCTAAAAATGTCCTACTCCCTTCAATCATGAATTATTCAACACACTTTGACTTTCAGCATACTTATGACACTGCATTTTTCTCAGCAAACCTTACACAGGTCTTCCAGACCTACTTTGTATCCTTTGATTGCTGTGTATTTTTTTTCCCTTTCATCCTTATATTCCTGATTTTCCTGCTTTCATCTATGTTTTTCTCCAAGAAGTATCAGCACTACACAGCAGATATTCTCCAAACATTATATGAGGGATGCTCTGAAAGTAATGTCTCCTATTTGTTGGTTCAAGACATCAGAGGCAGATGCTAGTGGTATGGCAATAGAGGCTGAACCTTCTTTTATATTTCATTGACATGGGACAGATGGCAACAGAGAGGCAGTCTGACTGACAGGATGGTATCTGACAGGCAAGTACAGATGAAGCAAATGGTTGTCACTGATTTCCTCCATGCTAAAAAATAAATAGAAAATAAACAAGGCACCCACTGAGATTCATCAACATTTACTGAACATCTATGGAGACCAAATAGTGGATGTGAGCACAGTGATGGGTGGTGCATTTCAGCAGAGCCAACAATGATAATGGATGAATTTTGCTTATGAAGATTTTTAGGAGTGCAGCATGCAGGCTTTCATTCATCTCTGGCAAAAATACATAGCTAGTGATGGTGACTATATTGAGAAAAGTGTTTTGCAGCTGAGAACTCATGCTATCAAACAAGGTTGTTCTTTGTATGTGTTGTAGTTTTGAAGGAAATAAATAAAAGCCATTACTTTCAGAGAGACCTACATAGCAGAGAGACCTACAGTAGTAAAAGAAATTATACAATTAGAAACAAATTATACAATTAGAAATTATACAACCACTATATAGATTTTCCAAAGTAAGTGTCCCAAATATCATTAACATTTTTAAATTACTAGCACACACAGAAAAGGGCATTTTGTTGGTAATTTTAAAACTGGATTAACATTACAGTTTAGTTCTAAAGTTTGAGATTTAAAGTAGTATTCTATGCTGTAAAGGAAGATAACTGAAGTAGTGCTTGCCATATAACAACACTGGGATTGCAATTAGTAGTTCTATTTATCTTCATAGGCTCTTTTTGTTTCCTTTTCAAAGCAGAATAATGCTGAAAATCTCTTAAAAAAGCTATGTACTCCCATTTACTGCTAGCTGTCTGTATAGGAGTAACTCGCTATCTAAAGGCTTCAAAATGAGTCTATTCCAATGAAGGTAGACTTAACAGCCTCCCTCATGAAGTATGTAGGCACAAACAAGTGACCTGTCCACTACAAAAAATCAACCAAGGAAAAAAAACGGAAAGGATTATACAGGTAACCGTGTTCTTTCCTGGTTTCCGCTCGAACTGTGGAATTGGCTATTTCATGGCATGTGTGTAGAGTTCAGAGGGACTATTCAGACAGAAGCAGACACAGGAGAAGCCAACAAAGCTGCTCACTTTCTGGCAGACATTACCTGTTTTCCTATTGCTCAGGAGAAAAAAATATATATATTTCTACCTCTGCAATTGCCTGCTTGCCTTCTGCAAAGTAACTAGAATTGTCTCCTGCAGCTTGCCTTTCCCTTCACTTACAGAATGAAGTGTAGCTTTTCTCCTTTTTGCGTTAACGGCCCCCAAGTCCCTCCACCTCTTAAGCAGCCTTTCCACTCAGTCCCTTGGGCAAAAAAAAACCCCAAAAACAACACTTATTTTCACTCCTCACAACTACTTTTTTTCTCCCAGCATGTTTCAGTGATTTTCTCAGCCACTACGTGGTTTGTCTCCATTAACTTAATAAGGCCACGAAAACAGATTGATAAAGTAGACAGCAGAGCCCCCGACACACTGCCTGCTCGCAGATTGCCCAACACATCCATCCAGATGCTGCAGTTACCTGAAAACAACAATATAACTATATTACACATACTACAAGTAGAAAATGCAAATGCCTGATGCTTTAAGATAATGCAACTTCTACTCACTTGGAAAACTGGCACATGACTGCTGAAGGTACAGAACTTTGTTTACAACCGTGAGCATTGATACAATATATTAAAATTGGCCTTTTAAATTGGTGTTTGGATACCAAGTATTTTTTCAGGGAGCTTGCAACAAAAGCTGATAGTAATTTCACTGATGATCTAATGAATAGAGAGTTATTAATGGAGTGTAACTGAAATATATTATATAAAGAAGTGTTCCCTTCAAAATTTTCAAACTTGGAGTTCACCAGTAAAGCAGCAAATACAAGCAGCTGTTTCATAACAGGTGACTTCAGCTTCATGGATGAACACACAGCACATATCACCAAGCCCCAGGAGATGTTCGAAAATGACACAGAAGGAAAAACTGTCTGTTGTAAGGTGTGTTTGCACATAATGGCATTTCCCATTTCCTGAACACAGAGTGTGATGCTAACAACCAACAAGAAATAGGATCAGATTCTAAAACACTTTCCAAGGAGGGCTGTGATGCCCTGGATAGAGTATATGCAAGCACCCTCAAGTCTACTGTTGCTGAACTTTGAATTCTTGGGAGAAGAGCCAGCAGCAAACTGAAATTTCTCAACAAGGTGCGTTTTGGCCCCCCACTCCCAATCTTATTCCATCCTCCCTGCATCTCCCTAATTCTCTCTCTTCCTTAAGTCTTCGACCACTTTTACATCCTGCTGAGGCTGCCAGAAGGACCTGGAAGCATGACTCAGCTGTAATTGCATTAAATTCTAATAAAGGCTCACGCATTTGACAAGGCAGCCTAGCTTAACCCCTGGCTGTGAAATACACGCATACAGCAATCTCAAGTGTGGCTCAATAGTATGTTTTGTGAACTCTGAATGCAGTAATTCATATTTTTATGCTGTTGTTTTTAGAAAGCTACATTTAGTAAGATATAAAAAAGATCTCTTCCCTTATTTCTATATCAGGAAAGACTCCTAATTGGCCAGAACCAGTCATAAAAATTTAACCATGTTTCTGAAAACACGAGTGCCAAAGGGTAATGCATTGCTAATGGCTGCCAGTGGAATAAATAGCAGTTCTGACGTCAAAACTTTGTTACACTCCAATAACTGGCTCACTTGGGGTTTCAGGTACTGCAAGTTACATGTCAGTTTTAAATAAAGTTATAAAAATAGAATACATGGTGAACCATATTGTCACTATGCAACCTGAAGCTATATGATATATGTCTAATAAAATGTTAACAAAGGTGATAGTATAAAAATAGTATTTTCTGTCTCACAATATCTTCTTACTTCAATATAAGAGGGCAAAAACAAGGTAGATATTATTTCCCTTGCATTCCTCAAATGTATGGCCAAAACCAGAGCAAGCAATTTCAATTGAAAGTGATATTTTTTTAAACACTAGCAGTACTTTTATCCAAAGACAGTCTAGTAAAACTCAAGTTGTAAAAACTCCCACTACAATAGCACTTCGTATTCCCTCTCTAATAATCATATTAAGTTGCAAGCAGTTTTTCTTTGCTTTGCTTCCATAGAGCAACTTCTTAAAAAAATTACCCTCTTCACATTTAATGTTGCAAAATATACAAAATAAGGACCATGCTTGTATAACTAATGGTTTATAGGTTCAGTCACACAGCCACTACAGACAAGATTATGCTGCATGTCTGGAGCTTAATAATTGAACAAACAGAAGTTTGAATTTGCAAACTATGGTTGTGTTCACACAGAAGAGAGTGGACATTGCTTGCAAGGTAACATAGAAGACTAAAAATAGAAAGACTGACCTTAGAGGGTTCTCCCCAGGCTTTTATCTGGGATCCCATCCTGGTGGAACACTAGCATTAAACCTGACTCAGATTCTCCTTTCTAAATCTAAGACTGATCATACTGTCTTGACAAAATATAGCAGTAAGTGATAACATCTTCCATTTCAGGATGGCTGAAGTGCTCTGAGGAACTTCCACAAGAGAGATCTATCATGTTTAAAAATAAATTTGGATGTAATCTGTCATTTTGCCAAAAAGTTTTAGGATCATCTAACCAAGCACATCCAGCAGCACACAGTTCTGCAGCCAGGACTAGATGTGTGGCAACAGCATGAGGTACAGCTATAACTAATATTTGGGGAGCTGGGCTTGTTCAGCCTGGAGAAAAGAAGGCTGCAGGGTGACCTCATTGCAGCCTTTCAGTACCTAAACGGAGCCTGCAAACAGGAGGGGAATCAACTCTTTGAAGGGGTTGATAACTGCAGGACAAGAGGAAATGGTTTTAAGTTGAAGGTGAGAAGATTTAGGTTGGATGTTGGGGGGAAGTTCTTTCCTATGAGAGTGGTGAGGTCCTGGAACAGCTGCCCAGAGGGGCTGTGGATGCCCTGTCCATCCCTGGAGGTGTTCAAGGCCAGGTTGGATGGAGCCCTGGGCAGCCTGGTCTGGTGTTAAATGTGTAGGTTGGTGGCCCTGCGTGTGGTGGGGGGTTGGAGATTCATGATCCTTGAGGTCCCTTCCAACCCTGGTCATTCTGTGATTCTTTGATTAAAACCTCCTGCCCATCACTGGAAAATATATGCTATCCTGAATACTACTATGAGGTCTTCACCAGTGCCCCGAATTAAGTGTCTGAAGATGTACTATTTAATGGTCACTGGTCTTCCTCATATGTTCAGATTATGAACTGACAATCGCAGTCTCCCTCTTGTGTACATTGTACACTCACGGTTTCTAGAAGCCTTAAGCTGGAGGCAGGAAACTGTATGATCTTCCCCAGTCGTACCTAAACTTGCAGTGGAAAAGATTTTCCTGCCATTAATCCTTACAGATGTTGGGCGTTATTCCACAGTCTCCCCAGATGGTCATCAAGAAGAAATTCATGCTTATGTGGTGTCTTCCATGTTTCTCTCCAGCAGAACAAACTGTTCATGTAGTTACTGATAAGTCTCCTTCATTTTAAGAAGGAGTTCATTCATCTCAAATCATTTGTCTTGAGTACCTTTTAAACATTCCTGGAAGATCACACTTTACTACCATTTCAGAGATCAGAATGTGAGCCAAGTAACTTAAATATCTGTGCCATGCTTTGCATGCCTGCAAAGGTAAGTGAAAATGTTTGTTCACAATTTAAAAAAAAAAATCTCAATATATCGCTCCAAAAGAAGCAGCCAAAATAAATCTGTTCATTTGATTTGTAACCTCAGTAAAGTTTGCTTTTTTGTCCTGAGTCCATCCATAATGTAAGTGTGCCCAAATAACGTATAATGTGAAAGAGAAGCTACTCTATTTCTCTTTCCACACCACCAGGTACTTCAGGTTCTCAATACTTCTCCTGTTACTTCTATTAGACTTCAGAAATATTTGGCAAACAATCTTCAGTAATGTTTAAGAAACTGAATTGGAGTGACTGAATTTAAGAAGCTCAGCATATGCATCATTTAAACACTAATTTAGATGACAGCTAATATAAAATTATAACCGTGTTAGCATTTAACTCCTATTCTTTTCAAAAATGAAAAACATTATGACAGTCAAGATCAACCTGAAAAAATAGTGACCTGTAAAAAACTTGCCAAAGGGAATCCCTAAAGATAATCATGAGCACTCCAGGGGTGGGAAAAAATAGCTTACTACATACACTAAAACATTTTCGCTGCTATGTTGTCTAATTTCTGTACTTGATCCTGAATGGAAGAAAGCTACTGAGAGCAAAAACTGTCTGTAAGTGCCTTTTAAATAGTAAATTATACCCTATTTATATATTGCAAACACTTTTTTTCAGATGAAAACACTTTTTTTCAGATGCAAAACAGTCCTAATTTTCCAATAGAAGTTTTTCCCCTCCAGTGAGTAGCATGAAATGCTTTAGAGAATATGAATGAAAAGCAGCAACTGCCCTTTCCAAGCACAAGGGACTATGAACACTGCATTCCTTCTGCAAAGATAAGGTGGCTGTTAATCTTGCAAATGAAGGTCACTTTTTTTTGTTTTTTTTACCTGTTGTGTTCATCTAAATTTCTGCACACAGTACTTTCTACCATGCAGAACTTTCTGACATGTCAGTCTAACATGTCAGTACTTTCTGACACTGAAGAATAACTACTACATTTATACTACTGTCCAAAATTGCTAATTTTTATACACCAAAATCGGGG
Organism: Perdix hodgsoniae; assembly: GCA_035772895.1. NCBI lineage: Eukaryota > Metazoa > Chordata > Aves > Galliformes > Phasianidae > Perdix > Perdix hodgsoniae. The sequence continues at coordinate 39,502,843 of JAPSGF010000001.1, forward strand.
AAAAAAAAAAAAAAAAACAACTAGGGTCCTACTATTTTTTTGTTTGTGGTTATAAAATCAGCTGGTGCACCTGTCAAAGCTGGTGAAACAAAATTCATCCCAAGGGGGAACAAGCGTGTTTCAGCCACAGGTTTTTGTGAAGAACAAACAGCCAGTCTGGTGATACAGACAACTAAGATATTGCTTGCCAGGGGCAATGGTGAAGTAATGCACATTTGCTGCCTCAGCCACGTCCCCATTTCTGTCAGTATCTTTAATCTTCTGCTACACTGAGATTTCTACTCTGTCTTTTCACCAGGGAAAAGCAAGTTTCAATCCCTTTCTTATGTGGCAGAAGTGGGAAAAGATATTGTGGCTATGGATGGCACTGTTAAATCGCCAGGTTAGAAGCCATTAAACAATTACCAGGAAGGACAGGAGAGGAAGGAACCAAGCACAGGGGTGTAAGTAGGCAAGAGCGGGTGGCAGCCCTGCATGATACGTATCTTCTACTGACTGTGTACATGCACCTTTTATGCCATGGTGTGATGCCCTACTGCCATCACCTTAGACAGCCAAGCAAAGAAGTCATCCCTGTATTCCTCAAAAGTTGCCAATTTCTATCAATGCTTTCAACTCTCCCCAGGTGCTTTCTAACAAGCATCAAAGAAAGTGTAACAACCCTGGACATTCATTCTTGTAAAACAAACATTTTAACTGAAAATAAAAACAACTTAAACTCTAAGTGACTTCACAAAGCAGAATATAAGCAGAAATAAAGAGGATAAAAGTTGGCAGAACTTGAACAAGCCGAACAAAGACTGAAGAGCTCCCCTCTGAGCTGCTCCACTTCAGTCCGAGTTCAAGTAGAGACCTTTTGCAAGTAGCCTGTGTTCTGTTCAGTATATAAACTTCTATAAATAAGACAGGTATACTTCTAATATATTAAATAAGAAAATCCTCTTAGAGTCGTCTGTGGGAGGTAACAAGATTTTGCAGATGATTTCCAGACTTTTACTGGTTTTCCACATTATACATGATTCTAACACGGATGTACTTCTTTCACTTAGCAAAGTGTATTGTCCCAGGTTAATAGAACTTCTAACTATAATCAGCAGTTATAGTTCCTGTGGATGGGAGATATTCCTCTCATCATTTCCTTTCTCATTCTTGGTGTAACCCAAAATTGAAGTCAATGCCATGAAAGCCAATCTTATCACTCTCAAAAAGAAATAAAAATATCATCTATTAATTCTGAGAGCTTCTCTTTGCTTTCAAAGTTACGTGCTTGGGGTTTTGGGTTTTTGTTCTCAAAACCTACAATACTCGGGAATAATTGTGTTACTGTTTTATTATTATTATTATTACACATTAGAAAATTTTCCCTATGTAGGAAAAAAATAATCACTCATTTTGGCAATAAGATATGAACATTTCACTACCTTATAACATGAGCTTTAAGACAAAGTTATATTATAAAAAGCATATTCTGCATCAAGAAATCCCCTGAATTTTCTTTACTTATGGCAAAAGGAAACATCCTTTAAGAAAATACTGATCAAGTTTCAATACAGCAGAAAATGATCAACGTAAACATTTAATTATAACAGTACTCTAATCTCTAATCTTTGAAGTCAAACAGAATGGAAAGTATTATAAATTGTTAGAAAAAAGTATGCATTTTAGAGACCCTACTTTTAGTGTGAAATATGAAAAACCTTATTTGTATACACTACTCCCAGATGAGATGCCAAAACAGTAAAGGTATTAAGTACAACCCATATCTCTGTAATATTTGAGGTTTGATGACGGTTAATAGAAGTGAATATGCTCTTTCTTACTTTCCTTCACAGTTTTTCATTCCTTTTCTAATATCATAATCACAGATATTTCCTCAGATGTTTATGTAACAATGCCTAATGCTATAAAAAGAGAAGGAAAGGATGCCAGATAGGTTACAAGTAGGATTCAGGGAAGGCAGTACAATGGGTAACTGATTCATCTCTTGCTTCCTTACTGACAAAATATGATCAGAGAAGTTAAAAAGGATCATTTGTAATATTAACACAGACTTTAAATTCACATTCATCCAAAGCAACATATTCCATATCTTGATGTCATTATTTTTTAGGAAGGTCTTTAGGCAATCCTCAGATCAAAAATAACATTACAGTCTTATATAAATGGTCACAAGGTAATTATTTTTCCAAGTACAGAATTTATGAATATTTCCTACTGTGTCTGCAAAACAGACTCAAACAAAAACAGACTATACAAAGGGATTTTAAAGTTAAGAAACACTAGGAAAAAAAAAATTGTTTTCTGCTTTATCATTCTGAATGCCATCATAACGAGAACAAAGAACAATTCTTTACAGTGCAAACAAAAAGAGGGACCAGAACCTAGTAAAGAAAGAAACATTTAGCACTCTGCCCTGGCACGGTTTCTGTGGCTTATCAGGAAAGAATGGACAACACGAACAAGAAACTGAGTTTAAAAAAACTGAGGAACATTAGCATCAGATTCAGATGAAGAAATTAAGTGGCTAGGTTCACAAAACAGATTAAGTACTCAGGCAGTAAAGGAGGGTCTTGATTAATGAATATAACATAAAATCCATTCTTCTGCATTGTAATCTAGTGTTGTCAGAAATCTATTATATCTCTTAGTATGATAAAATAATGGTCACTTTACTGAATCCAATAAAGTAACACACCTAATTTTCCGTGAGAGGTGAAGTCTGGCTGTTGCATTTCTAAGTGGCAAATTTAAGCATCTTGCAATTATTTTCCCCATCAACAGACCTCCCATACAAGTGCAGACTTTCAAGGTCTGCAATTATGATTTGAGCCTGCTAATGTGAATGCTGGGTGTGTGAAAAGAATGGTTTCTTCTCCTCAAGAGCAATGGAAAAATAAGGAAAGATTCTCTTCATCTGTTGAACCTATTAGATTCTTAAACAAAACCCATGATTGACAACAATTTCTTCTGCATAATAAACTAATAAAGGTATAATTCTGCTCATGCCAATGGTAAGTGACAGATTCTGGTGTGAATTCATCCAGGACTGCTGAATCCACATAAGTGTACACTAGTACACTAGTAAGCCCAATATTCACTTTTTCCAATCCCCAATAAAATTTCAGATGGAACAAAATACTGCGCAAGTTTATCCGTGAGGGATAAAGACATCTCACCAATGAAACCTGGCAAAGTGCTGGAAAGTATTCATTTTACAGTGACGAGCAATAGCAAAAATAAGGAACAGAACAAACCTTGTAACTGAAGCTGATGTTGATTCTACACAAAAGGAAACAGAGCGAGCCAGTCTAGCTAAGAAACAAGAAGCCCTTTTACTCCTAAGTGTGTTGAGCATTGTTGCATGATGCCAGAAGAATATAGCTTTACTTTGCTGTACACTCACCTAGCAGCATAACTAATCATTCAACATATTGAAAATTTGAAACATATTTTTACTAGAAAAATCACATGATGTATGACCAGGACATATTCAGAAGACTGTATCAAATCATAATATAAACTGCACTCACAAAGTCATTTCAATACTACTTGCTGCATACAAACTTCAATATACGTTTCCAATTTGTTTAGTATACTGCAAAAATGTATCACATTAACAATTTATGCAATTGTAAATGATACAAATGTTAACAATTTATATTTAAAATTTCTGTTTAAGCCACAGGAGCAACCTCAGAAAAATAATGTTCGCAATCAGATGTTTAACTACAATGGTTTCAACTACTTTTCCTCTCATAAATGAAAACAAAACCAAAATTCCCACAAGTTGAGCATTTCAACCACCCAGACTTGCAATAAGCACATTGCCTTCAAAGATCATTAAGATCAATCAGTACCTGTATATGCAGTTCCAGATAGAAGTGCAATAAAATCACATCAACTTTAACTTAGCTTAGGAATAACGTTAGTTGTCATTGTGACCTACAGGCTATAAAACGTTTAGCTGAAGATTAAGACATCAGTGTTGTTACATACATTTCTGAAAGTGAAGGAAATCCAAATACCTTGCAGCTCTGTTCGTGAAGGCTCACATACATGAAATCATACGGCAGATCATGTCTGATCAATCTGATGGCCTTCCATGATGGGGTGACGGCTTTGGTGGACTGTGGAAGGCGAGGGATGTCATCTACCTGGACTTCTACAAAGCCTTTGACATGGTCCCTCACCACATCCTTCTCCCTAAATTAGACTGTTCGAGGGATTAGGAATTGGCTGGCTGAATGCAGCCAAAGGGCTGCGATCAATGGTTCTGTGTCAGGGTGCAAGTCAGTCACAAGTGGTGTCCCTCAGGAGTCGGTTTTGGGACAGGTGCTCTTCAGCAACAACACAGACAATGGCATTGAGCGCAAGTCTGCAGATGACACCAAGCTGAGCCCCATCTGCAGTACTGTGTCCAGGCCTGGGGCCCCCAGTACAGGAAAGACATGGAGCTCTTGGAGAGGGTCCAGAGGAGGGCACTAAGATGATCATAGGGCTGGAGCAGCTCTCCTGTGAGGAAAGGTTGAGGGAACTGGGATTGTTTAGCTTGGAAAAGAGAAGGCTCTAGGGAGACCTCATCGTGGCCTTCCAGTACTTGAAGGGAGCATATAGACAGGAAGGGGAACAGCTGTTTATGAAGGTGGATAGTGATAGGACAAGGGGGAATGGTTTTAAACTGAGACAGGGGTGCTTTGGGTTTTAGATATTAGGAGGAAGCTTTTCACCCAGAGGGTGGCGATGCACTGGAGCAGGTTGTGGATGCCCAATCCCTGGAGGCATTCAAGGCCAGGCTGGATGTGGCTCTGGGCAGCCTGGTCTGGGGCTTGGCAACCCTGCACGTAGCAGGAAGTTTCAAACTAGATGATCATTGCGGTCCTTTTCAACCCAGGGCATTCTATGATTTTATTATTCTATGATTCTATCCATTCTATGAAATCATGCCCTTGTGGTAGACTGATGATAAGCTTACAAGTCACCTACACTGCATCTAAGTGTCCAGCAGAAAACTCAAGTACCCTAAGAGGCTGGAGAAGCATGGAAGAAAACCTAGCATCAACTGCAAATATCAGGATTTGTGATCAAATTATCTAAGTACTACTATTATAAAATACTGCAATAAGAGAAGATTTGTCAGAAAGAATTGCCAATGCAGAGCTGAAGACAAGTATTACCCTGGGCAGGGGTGATTAAATAAAACAAATATATATCCCACTGCTTCATGTTTAACAAATTGTGCCCATTTAGATGGCTTTATATATTACTAGTTCAAAGATTTATAGAAATTAAGCTTATTCCTTTTAAACTTCAAGAGCCCTGTGAATAAAGAACAATACGAGAAATTATACTCTTCAAAGAGAAGCGTTCAGCACGGCCACAGAAATGGCTGCATTGTTGTTCTTCTGTATCTTGCAATATTGGAAGATACACTGCCTTCCTGCTCTAATGACAACCTCCAAAAACACTTATGATAGAAAAAAACTAGAAAAAAAACAATATATTAAGACCAATATTCACTTCACTGAATGGGCTTCTGAAAAAGCTATACAGTAATGTTTGTAAATTGAGGAATCACTCTATTAAATATAAAGAGGAAAGGCTAGGATCTTCATAAAGTTACAACAGAAAATTCATTATTCAGAACGGTGCTTTGTATTCCTTACAATAAAATAAATTCTGTTGTATCAAGTGCAACTAATAAAATTATACTTATTTTGACTTCTATAATTTCTTTGTTCATCAGCATCAATTGCACTACAGGCTCCTGCTGTTTATTGTCCTGGTTGATTTTAAGCCCTTAGGTGACTTGTTAGCAAATGATTTGGAAATAAAAAGTGACGCAAAATGCTGTGTAAATCTTTATTAATCGTTAACTCACTCTACCTTCAAGCCACCTGCAGTACCTCTTAAAGTTGATTATGAGATAGAAAGACGTCATAAAACCAAAACACTGAGAACATTCTGGTTCTAGTTAAAGGGTGTACATTTTTTCATATAAAACTCTATTGAAATTGTCATTCAAGCTTAAAATATTCCAGGAGTTTAACCAAACTATTTTTAAGGACGTTTTAAATTTAATCCACACTGTGACTGATGTGAGCATTGCAACAAAACAAAATATCTTACAGATTTTTCAAAATCCAAAACTGAAAAAATAAACTAGATTCATGACTGCCTCCCTCTCATGCTGAATATGGTTGATTAAGGTTATGAACTAAACCAATCAAAGCCTACTTTACTTCTTTAACCTATGTAAGTCTACAAACAGTCCACATTTACTTGTACAACTTGTGAACTTTCCGAAACCACATGATACTTGAGTGAGGAGCTTTACTTTCCAGTAGCGTAATGCTTACCAAGAAGATCTGCACTATAATTCTTCTCTAAATCTTACATTAGGTAGTAAAGAAATAAAAGGAAAAAATTCCATAGTCCAATGTCAGCTACAAAAAAAGCTGAAGACTCACTGTTGTGTTAAAGCAAACAGTCAAAAACACAGTTGACTTTAATTAATCTTATTATTTTAGAAATTGATGCTAAAAGGAGGTCACAGAGTTTCTCCTCAGCGATAGCTTTTGAAGACAAAAATATACACATCAGATATTTTTTTAAAAGGCAATTTAAACTTCTCAGTTTTTACTATTAGAAATTAAATCCATGTTATTAGTGAAAATTCATTTTGCAATAATAAACTCTTTTCATGCAATTTATCAGAAATAGTCAACCATGTATTTGTTAAGAAACGGTCTGCTTAATCAATTTAGTTGTTTTCTGTATGAGAAAGGCTGAAGCAGTAAAAATCTTTGCACAAGTATTTACCAGAAAAATCTTTTGGAAATACTAGGAAGAAAAGGTGCTAACATAGCCCTACAGAAAGGTCAAGCAAAACAGTCATACAGAACAGCTCTGGCCATGCAGAAAGATAAGGGATTAGATGACACATATTTGAGAGCATTGAGAGAGTTGTTTGATAGTGTGGCAAAGCTACTCTATCTGCTTGAAGAGACTGAGGCAATCAGGTCATTTGAAAAAAGCGTGTCGTGACAACTTAAAAACAGTAATTAAAAAAAATCACAAAGAATTGTCCCGAGAACTGCAGATTGGCCAGACTCACCTAAGGCCCTGGGAAAATTATACAGCAAGTCCCTCTGGAAACCATTTTCAGGTGTGTAAGGAACATGATGAGAGAAGCAAACAGATTTACTGAAGGCAAAACACTCCCGATCTGTTTTGTTGTTGTTGTTGTTGTTTTAAGATATAACAGACCACAGAATTGTAAAGGCTTGGGCTGGAAAGGACCTCAAAGATCCTTTAATTCAAACTCCCCTGCCACAGACAGGGTTGCCAGCCACTAGATCAGATCACCCAGGAATCCATCCAGCCTGGCCTTGAATGCCTTCATCCACAGCCTCTCTGTTTAGCCTGTGCCAGTGCCTCACCACCCTCTGAGTTAAGAATTTCTTCCTATTATCTAACCTTAACCTCCTCTCTTCCAATTTAAATCCATTCCTCCTTGTTCTATCGCTACCTACCTGCATAAAAAGTCAGTCCTCGGAAGACCTCAATGAAGTCTCCCCAGATCCTTCCCTTCCCCAAGCTAAACAATCTCACCTCCCTGAACTTTTCACCACAGATGAAGTGCTCAGGTCCTCTGATTGATATCTATATAACTAATTCACTAAAAATGCAATGCTTACAATAAACAAAAAATAAAATACTGTAACAAAAGCAGTAATCTTACAGACAAAGAACATTACTCCTTGAGGCAACTGTGCCATAGCTAGCACTAAGTTTCAGTTATCCTCTCCAAAAAATAAGAGATAAGCAGCAGATTTATTCAGATTTTAATGCATCTTTTGATTCTTCTTCCTATAATATGACCTGAAAGGCACAAAATAGACATGTAGGCAAAAAGCAGGATTCAAAGGCTATGGTACAGTAGAATGACATGTGAGTTGCACCTGGAAGTCTGGAGATAACAAAGAACTTGCTGTCAGAGGGACAGCCCTGCCTGATCTGCCAGGGGAATAGCCTGGTCAAAGAGAAATGTAAAGCCCTACACTTTGAAAGGGAAAACCCTGTGTACTACTGCCACACACACCAGGTTTGAAAGAATGACTGCTTAGGTGGCAGCTCTTCTGGAAAGGGCATAGGGCTTTGACAAACAGTGATGTAAACATGGGTAAGAAGTGAATCCTTGTAAAATTAACAACTCACTTCATAATGGGCTGTACAGGCAGGCTAAAGGAAAGAGTTACTTCCTTCTCTCTACTCAGTACTTGTGGAGGCCACATCCAGAACGCAGACTATGCTACTGTGCTCCTAAATGAAAGAGAAAAATAGGACAGAGCCCAAAGGCCACTAAGATGGGTAAGGCCTGACCCACGTGTGAAGGGAATTTTAGTTAATGTGGAAAAGGGAAGCCTAAAGGGGTTGCCTAAATGCAATCTTAAGAAGTTGCTCTTTATATCCTCAGGGCCTGCATCCTCAATGCTTCCTCAATTCTCTCTAAAGAAACTGAGTTCTCCTGAAGTGCAAAGTTCCACCAAGTGACACAACATGTTCGTTTGGTCTTGCTAGTTGGAAAAGCAACAAACTGCACATCCTAAATCTGTTGTCATATTCTTTTTTCTCCTGCAGAAGGTTAAAAGGCACTAGTAGAATTTTGTATATTTTTCACGTTAATCATTATTCAAAACTACTAAAGATCCTTTTTTAATATTGTACTCCTCAAGTGCTAAGATCCTCTTCACACAAAGGCAAAATATGTTCTCTCCTGCTCCGCTATGGGGAGGTCACACATCACTTCACTTAACTGTGGAGCCAAAGCTGTGTGGAGTGAAAATTCATTCTGATGCTCAGGTAACAAAGTGAGATTTTCATCTCACCTTCAACAGTAAATTATCATTCATCAGGAACAGCTTTTAGTCATGAATGAGATGAAGGATCATAGCATAGAACGGCCTAGGTTGAAAAGGACCACAATGATCATGAGTTACTACCTCAAACAAGCAGAATACATGACATGCAGCACATCTTAGGAAAGTGTGGGAACAGACAATGGGGAAATGGATGAGGTCTCCTCTGATAACAGAAGAGTTTTTAATGACTGTTCCACGTTTCATAGGAAATAATTTTCTAGTTGACTACAGGTTTTCAGATTCCCATGTATCCACTGGAATTAAAACAGCACTGGGTGCTTTCCCAGAAACAGAAATAGAATGTTTTAGGAGAAGGGAGTGCTTCTCATTCTCTTCTTTCCATCTCCAGGCTACTTCAAACCAAGTGAAGGTGATAGAAGGTGGGCACTGATCACCTTACAAATGAATGGTTAATTATCAGAAATAATTTAATTCCCTTTTCCTGAACTCAAATTTAGATATCTACATTTCAGAAGCCTCCAATTTCTCACAGTTAACGGAATACTATATAGTAAACAATAGTAATAACACAAGTTGCTTCAGCTGTTGAGACATGACATTTTTAGTATTTCTGAGAAATCTTTGTGACATTACCAGTCAACACTGGACTCAAAAACTCGAACACAAGGTAACTTGCACTCGTCTATGTTTTTCCCCCCCAGGGATTTAACAGAAATCCTCTGAAGTCTCACCATCCAAATCTTCACTGTATTGACTGTTGCTGTTCTTTTTATGGCAATCAAATACAAAGAAAGCAATGAAATATCTGATTTTTACTTTCGGACCCTTGGATATTCTGCACAACACTTGGTACAGCTGAGTCACAAAGGCTACAATCAAATTAAAATGCAAATGATGTTTATTATTATGACAAGAAAAAAATGTAATTACATAGTCAAACTCAGAAGTAATTCATTTTTACAGTTTATGTCACTAACACACATGATCCTAGTAAGAATAATAGTTTTTGAAGTACAGTGACTCAGAGAAATAATTCCATCACGTAATAACTTCCCACACGTACTTCATACTTATTTAACTGCAAAGCTCAATACTGATACAAAAATGAAGTATTTTCATTTAGCTGTGTTTTCCTTTTTCTTTATTAAATTTTAAGAAATAAAATCATGAATCTCAGACTATCAGATTTTATGTTACTTAATAATTGACATGTTTAGCTTAAATACTAAGAGAAAGCCAAGAGTGATTAATAAGCAACAAGCACCATTATGTCCTTACATTCATATAATCTCCAGCTTCATAAGAAAATGCTGGAATCTTCTACACTAAAAAACTATAAGCTATATACCAACAAAATGTAGTTTTGCACGTTTTGTCTGACTCAAAAAGCAGTATTTCCATAGTTTGTCTTCTAATTTTGTATAGACTGCCTCAACTCTTCCTATCATAAACAGGAATAAATCCAAACAAATTTTACAGCTCTTGACAATTAGCAAGCTAACATACCGCTGCTGATAAATACAAAGATATCATCCTTTCAAAGTGAATGTAAAGACCTGTAGATAACTAGCTACCAGGTGCACAAAACTTCAGATCACACACTACGTTCAATAACCTTCCAGTCTGTTTTTCACTGTTATCAAAATAATTACTTTAATTAAAAACTAACAGAATATTCATCCCATCAGTTTGGTTTGTAAGAAAATACTTGAATAAACACCAAACTGGCTTGCTACTGTAAAGAAAACATGACTAATACAGAGGTGTTCAAATAAAATGCTTTAGATGTTTATTAAAAATGCTTTTCAGTATATTTTGTATATACAATATGTCAAAATGTTAAAAACTAGAGTTTTTGTTAAACAAATAAAATATTTTACAGACACTCATTTTAAGAGGTAGAGATATCCTGTATCTTTTAACATCAATCAGAAACTTTCTTATCAAAACAAAGAAGAGAGAAAACTAGTTGAATTGAAAAGTCAGTATCTCTTTTATGGAACATGTAAGCTCAAAACATATTTCAGTATCATAATGATTAACTTTATTTAAAAAAAAGTGTGGAGGGGAGGGAAAGACATTTGTTGCTTTCAGGAAAAAACTGAAACCCAAATTAAACTACGCAGAGGTGTCCTCAGAAGCACTCTGTATGTAAAAGCAGTGGCATTAAACTTTAAAAGTGTTCTGAGCCATTTTAAATCACACTGATATAAATGAATTAAGAGGAACAATATAATGGATGTCTGAAACTATTGCCATCTAAAGTAACACGTGGCATTGTACTTCATATGAAGTCAAGCTAGCAGATTCATTTGATGTCTTTAAAAAATAAAGATCTGGATTTTTGTACTGGAAAGAAATTCACACCACCCACATCCAGGAATGTGTCCTTAACCAATACATCCCTCTCTATATGGTTTGGTTTTGTTGTTTTGTTTTTGTCCCCCCCTCCAGAAGAGCCTTACCCCTCTTAACTTAAGAAATAAAGATCCTTTCCCTCTGAAGGAGCAGTCAGAATCACAGAATTTCTCAGGTTGGAAAAGACCTTAAAGATCATCAAGTCCAACCACAACCTAACTATACTACCTAACAACCCTCTGCTAAATCATGTCCCTGAGCACCACATCCAAACAGTTTTTAAATACATCCAGGGATGGTGACTCAACCACCTCCCTGGACATCCTATTCCAGTGCTTAACAACCCTTTCTGTAAAGAAGTGTTTCCTGATATCCAACCCTGGTGAAACTTCAGGCGATTTCCCCTCGTCCTGTCACCCGCCACCAGTGAGAAGAGATCAACCCGGCTCTTAGTGTAAGCACCTTTCAAATATTGGAAGAGAGCAATAAGGTCTCCCCTCAGCCTCCTTTTCCCCAGAACAGCTGAACAGCTGCAGTTCCTCCAGTCTCCCCTTGTAGGGCATATTCTCCAAGCCTTTCTACATTATTCCTAGAAACACCAAACAGAAATTTTGATGGAAGGAAACTGACATTCTGCAGTATGCTTCTTGGTTTCCTGATTGCTATTTACGGTCAAAAAGCTGTACTTCTTCAGGCAAGAGGTACAGGCTGCTTAGCCTATGCTTGCACTAAATATGCTTCTGTTTCTCCCAAGACTATTCAGATTAAATAAAGTAGCATCAACTTGTTTTCCTAAATCAGAAAGATATAAAGGGGCTGTCCTGACTTATTTGACTGGAAATCACAAAGTCTAGCCCTGGTACATCAAATATTACATATGAAAGAAAATTCCAAATGTATTATAAGGCAACGAGAATGGTCTTAATAATATAATCATCAGACTATTTCACCAGCCTAAAAGAAAAATAAATGTATATAAAAGCTTAGAATCTAGCAAATTGAATGAGTTGCACAGACTGAATATCATCCAATCATTCTCCAAACATTTCTGTTACAGAACATAAGCTTCAGTGGAAGCATCAACATAACTACAGGCCTCAAAACTAGTGTGATTTTGCATTGAGCAGTAGCATTTGGGAATAACTACGTTTTTAAGATGTCTTATTCCTTCACAATGTAAACAGTGCATACAAGGATTTCTCTTTTATATAACCAGTGTATGAAATTTAAACTCAGCTACTAATGTTGGAAATGGCCTGTAGCCATCCCACCTCAATGCAGGATAGACAGATAGATCTTGCAAGTTAACTAGGAGTCAGATCAGGACAGTATTTGGTTGCAACTGAGGCAGAAAAAATTGGAGCTCTGAAGTGATTTTGATAAATTTGTAGAGTTTAAATGCAGCAGATAGGGAGCTTTTCCTTGTCATTCAGTAATAAAATTCTAGTATGACACACTGCTAAAAGAATTCTGCGATGTAGAGATATGAGATGTTGGCATATTCACCAATCCTTAACATCCTACACCTTGAGCATAAAAACTCGGCTCCAGCCTCCCAAACATATTAACCCATTTCAGTCAATTTCAAATGCAATTTTTCCCATGCTCGTTGACTTCACAAGAAAGAGCTGTTTTCTGGCTTCACATTCATAAAATAGTTAACACTTACTATTGCAACTAAATCCTTGTTTTCTTCAAGACTCACATTGCAATATGGGCACATAGAATAAATAAATTAATTAATAAAAATCAAAAACCCACTGTTTAAGACCCCATTTGGGTTTTACCATACGGATGCAGAGTGGCGATTCACAATGTCTCTTGTGTAACCACTCGAAGTTGCAACCTATCTGTTCATCTCTACGTCTTCTGAGGAAGAAGATAAATATGCTGGAAACTGAATCTAGCCAAAAAGCACATTAAAAGACCACCTCTTCAAGAGTATGCTTACTATAGCCTGCTGGACAAGGACATGTTCCAGAAGAACAAGCACCTAAAGATCCTTCAATTACATTTGCCTATTCTGAAACAATTATTTTTTTTTATATCAGACAACTCACAAACTTCTTTCACTTTACGATCTCAATGCCCTCCATAAAACCACTAAACTAATATTTTTGCTTCTTAAACACTATGTATAAATAGACTTCGAACTGAGTAAGACATAGACATCACTGAAATTGCAGGGTGAAGATATTAAGATATTCAGATAAGCGCTTGCATCCAACTCATTCCACCTTTGCAAGCTACAAGTTGACATCATCTGGTCTGCTAAACCAGTATAAACAAAAAGATTTTTCATCTTTCTTGTATTACTACACAAAATAAATAAATAGATGCATTCTATCTTACACATTTATACAAGTTTTTCAAACTAATTCACTGTTTTTCTTTACAGCAAGCTGTAAATAAGCTGAGCATGGCTGAGGATTCCCCCAGCCTTGCCTCTTCTCACACTGTGAAAAAAGTTCTTACATGCTCTATACTGCACTTCATCTCTATAAAAACACATTTAAGAGATCTTTTTACCCTTGCAGAAAATATACTAAAATAAATTTTACATTGTATTTTCTACGATGTTTTTACAATATAATTCGGATTTCCCATCTTTTTGCTCGTTTCACAGTGGGTGCTCATAACAACAGTTGATGTTAACTGGGGACAGTGGTGTGAGCTTAGTCTGTGCTTATATCCATACTATTGTTCTAATATACAATTTCAGATATAAGTAGCCACAAGTTCTACAAACTCTTTATATTCACAGCAAACAAAAAACTATTTGACTAAGAGACTAATTAAAAATATAGAACTGGTGAAGAAACATTGGCATTTGTTTCCATTATCTCTTGATTTAGTCAGGAAATAACCAACAAAATGTTAATAAACTGGTCTTATCATTGCACTGCATGTTAGTCACTCCATTTCAGCTCCCTGATCTAAGATTCCTAATGAAGACAATAAACTTGTCTTTCACAATTCCTTGGCAGAGACATATTGTTGTTCATTGGGAGTATATGACTGCAATAACAATTTAGAATATTACCATAGGAATGTTAGCTAAATTAAGAAAACAATTAAGTAGTGCCTGCCATACCTACTTAACACTGCCAGTTATATAAGAACTTGGTGCTGAGCATAAAATACACACATCAATGTTTAAAATCTAGACTGTGGTTCTCATGGAGTTATAAAAAAATTTCCCCAAGATGAATTTCTGTATACCAAAGCTGCCAGGGAAAGACTTCCCCACTGCTCTTTTTCATTATCACTTGCCATTGGGTATCGTGCACCCAAAAACGAAGCAATACTGTTCTTATTAAGCTTACGAATAACAGAATGGAGGATGGGCACATTAACTGATCTGTAGTAACAAGAGGGGGAAAAAAATAGAATCCCCTTAACAAAAAACTTCCCTTTCGGTCATGGAATCTGTTTTCCTCCTTTTCTCAGTTTTAGGGAATATTTACAGGAAGAAAGAAAACTCTTTCCTCTTAAAAAGAGAGATTCCACTATTTTGACTTCTTACTTTAGTTCAATTTTTGTTTGTTTTATCATGGTACAAGACGATACCACTTGGTCATTTCTGGATGCAAGATTTGCAGTAACATTTTTCTACTAGTACTTTGGAGAAGGAGTTTATCACTACAGTAGGTATGTAATAAAACAATTCCTGAACTACCTGAATGATCAGACTGTTGTCTGTACTTGGTAAAGATTTTTCCAACCATACAATGATTTAATGATTAATGTCAGCAAGAAAACAAAAATCAAGCAGCACACACACTGAAGATTTACTTGCAGTGAAGTGACATTGATAATAAAGTGTCTATAATTGTACTACGTAACAGATGACTGACACTGAAAGTGACGTGATTTTATGAAAGCCCAAAAGAAAACACAAAGAACAAAAAAGGAAGAAAACTATTTTCAAAATTAGGCTGCTGCAGAATATTTGTGCTAGAAGGTAACTTTGAAGTGGACCCAAACTTAAACCAAGAACTCAATGTATTGAAGGATCAGACTGTGGGCATGAAAGCAAATAAAAGTGTCTATCATTCTGAAGCCTGGATGGCTTCAGCAATAAGAGACTGAATTTTTGTTCATTATGCTTTTATAAGGAAATGCATATGGTTTTGTTATCCAAACAAATCTTTTAGGGAATAAGCTAAATAGCAGAAAAATATCATTCTAATACAAAGGGCACTGTAGCACTCTCAATGGCATTTTCCATCTCTTATTTAAGACACATGATTTATCTTTTGAGAGGCAGTCAGATGTTGACATACACGGACAATTCTTTAGAAAGAATTAAAGCTACAGAAAACTAATTATTATAGTTATACCATAATGAGGTCTGAACAAAATAAAGATGCCTTGTTAGCAAACTGTTAATTGTACCTTCCTGCATGACTTGCACTATGGTCAAAAGTTAAACGGTAGCCTAAAGAAATAATGCGTAATGAAAACAGCAACAATATATTATAGAATCATAATTTGAAAGCGCTTGAATGTACCGCAAATAAGTTGTTTTACCTAAAACTTACCATATTCTGCTTTACCCATAGCACAGAAAATAGAAGTTGATGACTATCACACTTGATCTGTAAACTTATTGTAACACAAAGTAAAACCCAGAAGCACCACAATCTCAAAATTACTTTAGAACTACAGTAATCCCACGCAGTGCAACAGGCTTGGGGCTGAGTAGCTGGATGACTGTGAAGAGGAAACGGACCTCGGTGTGTTGGTTGATGCTCAGCTGAACATGAGCCAACAGTATGCCTAGATGGCCAAGAGGGCCAACAGCATCCTGGTCTGCATTAGAAAGGAGCAGGATAGTAATCATCCCCCTGTACTCAGCTCTGGTGAGGTTGCCCTTCAAGTAATGTGTTCAGTTTTGGGCCCCTCACTGCAAGAAAAACATTGAAGCATTCTCCCAGGCAACAAACAGGGCCCAGGGAAATGGATGTTGTACCAGCAGGTGTTAAGATTAGACACGACGAAAATCTTTTTCTCTTAGAGAGTGGTCAGGCACGGGAATGGCTGCCCAGGGAGGTGGTGGAGTCGCTGTCCCTGACAGTGTTCAAGAGGTGTCTGGATGAGGAGCTACAAGATGTGGTTTAGTGCTTATGGTAACAATGGTGATGGGAGGATGAAAAGGATGTACAAGATCATCTAGTCCAGCCAACCTTGTGATTCTAAGAAAGTGTATAATAGCTTAATTACATCTGGAATTGTATATGATCTGTCTCTACATTTGGGGGCATGATTTCTTACAAAACATACTGTCTTTTCCACACAGGTTTCTCATACTTAAAAGCTTGCAATGATGTTGGTTAATTGCTAGATTTCAGTCACTTCTCTAACCTCTCCCCTTCAGTGGGTGTGAAAGGGTTTACTTGTAATATACATTGCCACTGACTAAATTTTATCTTGTTCTCCTGGATTCTCAGCAGCAATTCCCAAGTTAGAGGCTTCCCCAGAAAGAACGTCAAAGGATTCCCACCCACACACTGAATATCTAACAGGCCCTGACCCATTTTCTCCTTATTAAAGCAGCACTGCATGCTTAGGAAAAAATGGAAATAATAAACAGGGAAGGTAAACGAATGCAACTATTGCAGTGGGAAATCTACCCTCTTTGGATTTTAATTATGACAAAATCACTACCAAGCAGAGATGCATGCATTTAAAATACAAACATCAAATATATTTTCCCAGTTTTCTGATTCTGTGACTTACTACTTCTACTTCCTTTCAGCAAAGTACAAGGGAGACTTCATTTATTAGTTATGAATTAGAAAAATCCCCTAATTTAGGGATAGTTAAGTCTTTCAACCATATCTCTGGGCATATTTGAATGTTAATAATCTTGCAAGTGAATGACAAGATAAAGCATATTTAAAAAAAAGAAAGATTTGACCAAAATTCATGATGTTGCCTAGCCAGAGTTAGTAACAGTTAACTGAATATTTATAATTTTTTTTAATGGTACAGCGCATTATTGCAAAAGTCAGAAGACTGAAGACCAACAGTACAGTTGTTATGCCAGAATATATTAACAAATATATCTTCAAATGATGAAACAAGTATGACACTCTGGTTTAAGTATAAACAAAATGGCAACAGAAAATATGGTTTATGTATGACTTTCAATTTGTCCAATGCACTCAATTTCAGACATAGCAAAAAACTGATTTTAACAATTACAGTTGCGTAACAGCCTTTTTTCCTCTTACACAGTCATCTTCCAAGAAAGTGAAGCACTTTAGTAAGTCAAATAACCTCTCCCAAAACAGCGACGTTAAACAGAGCTTAAAAACAACCCCAAATTAAACAATGTAGAAGTTTATACTTCTCTGTTGCAGGTCTTCTGCTAAATCCATGCCTGTACGTCTCAGAAAACAGACAGCCCTATATTTCCCTCTGCTTGCAACTGCATGCACCTATTATCACTTTTTTTTTTTTTTAAATACCACAGCTATTTCTATGCCTGCCTGGTAAATCAAATGAGGGAACTATATTAATTGACAGTAAACATGAACAGATAAAGATTTCAGCTGGATGTCCCTGGTTATTGGTGCCAACAAAGATTTCAATTAATCCTCTTAGAAAAATGTTATTGGTTTCTAACACAGTCCAGAAAATATACAATTAAAAAAATTCAACCTTCTTCTAATGAACAACAAAAGAAAATTGATTTATGAAAGCACTATATCTTGTAACATACTTCCAACCAATTTGTAAGCAGACCTTAACAGACTATCATTTTTTAATAATACACTTATTAGTCCTGTTCCCTTTTAAGTTAACTCATTACACAACTGATGTCCCAGGGAAAGCAAATTAATAATATGAACACATTCCAGATATGAACCTTCTCTATTTTAAGAGGGCTAACTTATCTGTCAGCTATCATAAGATGTATTTACAAAATGACCCACCTCTTCTTTCCAGTGAGAAAAATGAAAGCCGGAAAACATGTAAGAACATAGCCCTGTCTAATAGCACACATTCAAGTGGCATGGAGTCATCTTGCAGTCATCAGGACTTCAACAACAGTTTAACATTCACTTAAGAGTCCACTTCCATCTAAGGATAACTTGCATCTCTGAAGGTGGATAACATTATGTCTGGAGTCCAAGCGACCAAGTTTATATATAAAGCAGGAACTCAAAAAACTACTTAATTATGTTGCCACGGTAAGTTATGTCAACTGCAATAATATATGGGATAGAGTGAATCTTGCAATTAGAAAATTAACACTGTCAATCATTGGCAGAACAATATCCATCAGTTGTAAAATATCCTGATCTGGAAAATAAATTTCCTTCTCACCAGGTTTGCACAGGATACCTGACTTACAAGAATACATTAAGTCAAGAGGTCTGTTGAATATTATATGATTGTGTAGATGTTTCTGAAAACTTTTAGATGTAAGATTAGCTTAAATCCTTGAATTTCTCCTCTTGGACCTCTAACAATGGCACATGAAGAAAGGAATGCAGTTAAACCAGATTCTTTTGGAAGAGGTGAGAAATACCTGCTGCACTGCTTGAACAGCATTGCTGTCTGTCCTAGAATATGATTAACCACCAAGTATTTCTTTATCCACTGTTTTAATTTCACTACATACTGGAAAGATTTCCTTCTACGTAAGGAAAATTCTTTTGAAATAAATACTAGTAAGTTTGAATTCAGCACAACAGTAAGCATCCTCTCCTTACTACTTCCCCTAAACTTAAGTTTTAGTTCTTCTATATTATTTAGTTTTCTATCTACATATTTTCATTTCTTAGTGAAATGTAAACAATACCTAGCTCTTGGTGAAAAGTACATTCATCTCTGCATGTTGCATTCCTGTACATGAACATATTCATGCTTTGTGTTGTTTCTTGAACCAAATAAACAAGAGATTTGTATAACGAAAGAGCCCTTAGCAGTTAGCATTTAGCCTCTGTTCATTTCACAAATTCAGCACTACTAACAAGAAAGTCGAAGCATGAGGTAAATAATCTTTACAAAGAAACAGTAGCTCATTAAATAGTTCAGTAGTAACTGAAGTCAATAAGACAATACCAAATGAAAATTTTTCCTAAAGAAAAATATTCACTGATCCAAACTTAAATTACATTATTTCAAGGTATATTATTCCTTTTTTTTTTTTTTTTGAAATATTTACCAGTAAGTATTTATTTTAGCAAGATTTTGCTATGAGGATAATTTCAAAAAAAAAAAGCAGAGTACAGGTTGTTTTGAATTAAACTTTGTGTTTAAAATTGGCTACTAGAAAATACTTCAAATTATCAGAGTGCATTTACTACAAAAACCTTAAATAGACTTGCACACAAACATTCACAAATAAATTGAACTGGATCTCTTATTATGTATACACAGGACACAATGTAATGCCTACATAAAGGCATTGCAAAGTATATATAAATATTATGGAAACTTAAAACTTTGTAGGTAGTAACACAGTGTCAACCATACTTAAGTCAGGAAAAGACAACTTACGGGTATGATTCTGAAAGCTGCTGAGCTATTTTATAAGCCGTGGGGTCTCTGTCCAGTGCATATATTGTAATGTTGCTGGCTTTCTCTAGAAGAGCTGTACTATGACCTCCGGCTCCAAATGTCATATCAAGGAAACGCTGAAATACAGAAGAGAACACCATTACCTCATAACAGAACCATAACAGATGGAAAGAATGTCCTGAGCTGAAAGGGACCTGCGAGGACTATTGAGTCCAACCCCTTGCTCCAGACAGAACTACCCACGCACAAACCCTACATCTGAGAGTGATGTCTAAACACCTTAACTCTGGCAGCTTGGTGCCAAACCCACTGCCCTTTTCCTAATCCCCACTGGACCATCCCCTGACAGCTCCATGCCGTCCCCTCGGGTCCTGTTGCTGTCACCAGAGAACAAAGCTCAGCTCTGCCCTCTGCTCCCTGTCCTGCATCCAAGTCACTGATGAAAACATTAAAGAGAACTAAGTCTAAAATGAACCCTGGAAAGTGCTGCGAGGGAGGTGACTGAGTCACTGCCTCTGGGGGCATTCAAGAAATGTTTACATGTTGTACTAAAGGACATGGTTTAGGGGGAAGCATTGGTGGTAGGTGGACAGTTGGACTGGATAATATGGATATATCTTCCAACCTTGGTGATTCTATGATCTTTGCTAATCTGCAAAAAAGAACAATCATTTGGTCCAGTCAATCATAGATTCATTCTGATCATTCTGAATTAGAGGGAAGCTACTTGTTCCACTGCTTGATTGAACTTGTATTGAGCCATATGAAGATATTTAAGACATAGGGCTACATGAAATTGTCAGTATCATCTGCTTTGTAAGACCATCTAAAAGGAAAGACGATGGATTTATGTATAAATATTAAAAATGACAATATCGTAGTTTCATACCACAAATCAAAAGTGTGATGGCAGTGCAGGAACATATATTATAACTGGGACTAACTAAACTATTGCAAAAAAAATGTAAGTTTTGAAGACAGTAGTATTGATTTCAGGCTCAGTATGTGAGTATCAGGGTATGTTTTCAGGTTACCAAGACAACATCTAATAGCTAAATACAGAATAGTATGGGATACCTACCATAACTGCAAGCATTTCTCAGTTGTCAGCTGTGACTTACTCTGAGGGCTTAAAGTTGTACCATTTGATAAACAACATCAATTTCTGTGCTTCTGAGGAATGTCTACATCCCCATATATGTATCATATTCATTTTCTTTTCAGTATACACATGAACATTTTCTGTAATACTAGACACAATATTCTGTTACTGAAGTTGAAGACAATCAAGGAACTCCGAATTCTCTCAGACTAAACCAGATACAGGTATGAATTCAGTACAAGTTAAGGAAGACTGAACAATGTAATTCCTGGAACAAGACTCATAACCCCAAAGTCCCAGATAGGAACACATTTCATATTCCCATGATCAAAACTTCACCCTCCCCCAAAAAAGCCAGCAACAAAAGACTTTCTACCGCATCCTGTCAAACGTCATGCAGAAATAAGCTAACTTCAAAGGACTGACTAACTCAGCCACATTCACGCAAGAGGACACTTGGGGAAAATCATCTGCCTGCAAAGAAAAGAGACTGCTCTATATCTTCTGTAGACTCCACTCCAGAGGTTTCTGGTCCATTTGACCACTAGGCTGATCAGGCTTTGCTCCTGTTGCTCTTCTAGGTCATGGCCAGCCACCTTGGAGGAAGGCAGGCTGAGCCAATGAATCCTGCTAAAGTGGGGAATACAAGCAAGCGAGCTATAATTTAATGGTGTTTTGTCTTTTGTATATAAGAAACAGCAGTTCTGTTTTTAGCAGCTGCCCTGCAGGCCTTACTCCTTCTGGCTGACAACCATGGTACTTAACTGCTCAGAAGTCAAGAGCTACTTTGTGGACAGAAATAGCTATCTCTTCACTTTCAGAGGTTGCATGACTACGCTTTCGTTTTGAATAAAATTTAATAATTCTATAGTCTAGGAAAAATACATTAGAGTTTAGGGACAAAAAAGATTGTTTAATACCAGTGCGTTTTAACCCAAGTATAGGTGAAACTTGGCAAAAGTATTTTTCCTGGTTTCTGCATCTCTGAGTTCCCACAACTCTCTCCTCTCAGTTTACTTAACTGAACTCTGCTGCTGGGGTAGGGGCAGAAATTAGACTCCATGTAAGCTAAACCAAACCAGAACAGATTCTTCCATATCCTCCAATATGAATTACAGACTTTTTTCATCTCTTTTTTTTTTTTTAATATATGAAACAGATTTTAAAAACCACTTATAAAGAAAATCAAAGTACAAAGAATTCATCTGAGCAATGTTTTCAAAAATTACCCAAATTCCATTACCCAAATTACCATTATTCCAAACATTCTTTCAAAGGAAACATCGTAACATCTTAAAAAAAAAAAAAAAAGAGATTCAACCGAGGAATAAAATGGGAAAATCAAAGGCAACAAAGACCAGAATGAAAAAAGAGGCACAAACTTTTATTTATGTTTTCTAAAAATGGCTTCTGGAATAAAAAGCTTTAAGGAAATCCCTTGATCATTATAGAAATTTCATAATAATAAAACTATTTATGAAACTAATAACTGCTATTAAATTGCAACAGCAGTTGTGATAAAAAAGCTATTGGAAAAAAAAACTTTAGGGACTGCTGAAATACTACCACATCATTATTCTAGTCAGCTGGACTTGGAAAAAAAAATTCAGATCACAAAAACTCAGTCATTTATTATCTAAACCACCTGAATTTATTATTTTACTTTCCCATTGATACTGTATGGTACTGCAGCTCACACAAAGTTAGGAGAGAAAAGATCTGCCTTCTTAAAAGTCAATCATTTAAGAAAAACCCCAGCATTTGATTTGATTTCTCAAAATTAAAGGAGCTAATGACTAGAAGTGAATAGCCCTTCAAGCTCTTACTGCACACACTTCACAGTCTAGTGGTTGAGGTACTTGAGATTCACTTAA
This sequence comes from Perdix hodgsoniae, assembly GCA_035772895.1. Lineage (NCBI taxonomy): Eukaryota > Metazoa > Chordata > Aves > Galliformes > Phasianidae > Perdix > Perdix hodgsoniae. The sequence continues at coordinate 39,525,597 of JAPSGF010000001.1, forward strand.
CAACTCTGAACTCTAACAAGTCCTTTTCCTTTCCAGAAGCACCCAAAGAAGTTGTTAAAAGAAACCTCATGAAGATCCAGTTCAGCACTATTTAGTCTTAACCTGATTCTACCTCCTTAGAAGGTGCATAAGGATTACAGCTGCCATTGTATGCTCAGCTTCCAAAGTCTTTGCAAACTAAAAAACGCCAGCAGCATTCAACATGCCTCTCTTGGTGAAGCAAGAGCAATAGCATCACATTTTTGAGCAAAACACGAGGGACTGAGGATGTAATACCCCTACTATAAAAATGATTCCATAACCTATTTATGCATTCACAAAACTGAAAAAGAAAAAAGGATTTTTTTTTTTAAATCATAACTAGATAGAACTTATCTAGCTTTGGAAAATATTTACATACATGAACTCCAAGGTACCAAAAATATTTCTTAGTCACTATCAATCAGCTTCAGGGAGCATCTCCTTCTCAAAGGGTCCATTTGTTGTGGATTTTTTGCACTGTGCCACTGTAACATTAAAATCACCTTGTCTATTGCTTGCAAATTTCTTGCATGAGATTATGCAACCTAAAATAGATGGACACAACAGCCTACAGTGTCATTTTGGAGGGCATTAAAACCAATTAAATTTACATAATAATTCTTCAAAAAAAACCAGTGAGTAACATCATCTGAGTTGTTTTTTGATGGTTGTTTTTTTGTTTTTGTTTAAAAATAAAAAAACAAAGTGCTCCTATTTGACATCATAAGCTAGAAATGTACCACTTGAGTTTTTTAAAACTTAAGCATTGCCTTTCCTGAAGCAAACTTAAAATGTCACCCAGAGTCAAGGAAGGCATAGGAAGAGCTAGAAATAAGTAGCTATTCATGTGTTCTATAAGAAGCCTGGAACAAAGTTACAAGCAACGTGAAGTTCTAGAACATATTCTTTTTTCAATGACAGACTTATCAGCTTGCATATTACTTGCTCTTTTTGCAAACACTGAGCTATTCTTTGGTGTACTCTAGGACAGACTGCACAGATTCGACCTCTTGCATCTTCTCTTTCACTAATAAGTCTCACTATGTCCATTGTTTTACAAAGTTTGAATATCACAACTTACGCAGTTAGAGGGTAGAGTTTTATTTTTCCAAGTATATTTCCAGAGAATGTAGTTATCTAAGCAATATTCAGATGCTGCTTTTAATATTTCCCCCCCCCCCAAAGGAATTTTTCAAGACTGTGTGCCTCACGTCAGTTAAGAATACTTAGCTGTTACTCTGCTTAACAATCTGACATCTCCTCACAAATATGTGCCTCCGCTTTCACTAATTTGAAATCTGATTAACTTCTAGGTTTGTAAACCCCTTATACATGCTGAATATTAACAAACCATAGAGAAGATCTTATACAGAAGCAAAAAATTCATACTGGCAGACGAAGGGAGAAGAAGAGAGAAGATAAAGATCATTGTACCATGACACAAGTGACATGCTCTCAATAATGTCACAGCATCTAAAAGCTTCAGTTAAGAATTCATGCAAGCATTCATTGTGAATAAACATGGGCTCACTAAACTATATTGGTCTTTCTTTAAAAAAATAAAAAGAAAAAAGAAGTAAAAGACCAAACCTTTAAGCAACAGCTGACACCTGCAACAAGATTTTTTAAACTGGGATCACAACTGAAAAGAGGCTACAGCTCCGATTCAAGCAGAAGTGACTGCAGGAAATGGTACTGGATAAAACACCACATCACCAGCATTAATGGAGTAGGAGCAAGCATTCTTGCATCCTAGCTGATCTTCTTAAGGCTAAATTAAGTACACCCTGACAATGTTAAGGTAATAAAATAAAAGAGGCCTTCTAGAACTTCTATGGATAGTCTTGGAAAAGTGTAGGTACGTACACCTACACTGGAAAGCTAGAACCTAATATAGATGCCTCGATCTAACAACATTTTGCATCTAGAACCTAAAAAAAAAAAAGACGTTAAGATTGCCAATTGAATTGCTTTTACTGCTAACACAACTACTTTGGAAACTGATCAGATTTGAAGTCACTGCCTGTACTACATTTTCATGTCATCTATATATAAAGCAGTATAATATATATACTTCATTCATTTTTTATGCCTGAAACAGAAGCACGATGCTTCGTTTTTCATCTTCTCTCCCCCTCTCATCTCGTAGTTTTTAATCAAATACAGTTTTACTCTCACGGCCATATAAATACAAGAAAAGTTTATTAGATGAATTCCTGCAGTGACTCACCACTCCATTGTTAAGTTATGATAGCCCCATCAGCGCTCCCCCTGGGAATTTCATAATCGGTTTTGACTGTACATTTTAGAAACCATTTGGCTTTTCAGCAACATACAGATAGCACCAAACAAAAACTTTATAGCCCTCATTTTACAACTAGCTGCCTCTAGATAGCTATATGGATACAAAAAGTTCATCTTCCTTTTTTTTTTTTATAAAAGACTTCTCACTGCCAAGTTATCTCCTAATAAATACCTTTTAAGCACTTCATTTCTCTATGACCAAAGTCACCTGCAATTCCACTTATGATTACGCCTTGCATCAAGTAAAATTTACTCCACTATACCTAGCAGCAATTCATTTTCTTTACCTGTATGACAAAACAAAAGGAGACTGAAAAAAAATTAAGAAATTTAAACACAAACATGGCATTCATAAATTGAAATTACCTTAAAAATATGCAAAATACTAGGGCTGGTGAGAAAGCTTGGAACTTCTAATCTGCGATTTCTTGGTTTCTGAAAGGCAAGAGCTTTTTTGTGTTCTAAAAAAATCTGTTCCTTTCGACTTATATTTCCTGTTACTGACACTAGTGCTTTTCAAGCAGTTATTGGTGATGCTCATCTTTCACAAAAGATTTTGTTGTTTTTTTCTTTTTCTCTTGCAATCCTGACATGATCTCAAAGAGGACTTTAGCAAAAACAGATTAATTTGATACATGAAATACCACACCAAGCAGGTTTGAATCCCAGGGGTGAGTTCTTCATCAGTGGCCTCTCTCCTTTCCACTGACTACATGACATACCAGCCATTTGCCTTTCGCCCAGACAAATCTGGTCTCAACTTATACGCACTGAAGGACAAGGCATGATACTAAAAGTTATTAACTGGTACAAATAAGACCTTCTCACCGTTGTTTCCAACAGATAACACGAATCTCTTCTAAAAGCTAGAAGCCCATTATTCCCAAAAGAATGAACATGCACCACATTATACTTTTTCTTTAACTCCTAGTCCTGTTTATCTACTATTTTTCCATCCTCTACCAACAAGGACCATATCCTCTGCCTCCAATGTGTGTTACCTGTTATAACAGGAAAAATGTGCTTCCTGAAATGCGAAAACAAAAAAAGCCAAGAATACTCTTTTCAGAAAGGAAAACACAATGAATGCAAGGTTTAAAATATGAGGTAAAGAAAAAATAACCTGGAAACAATATACGTTTTCTCAGTACATGTCAATATTATACATGAATATAATAATTTAGCAGTGAAATATGTCTGCTGGAGGGCTTTCCACTCAAAATTGAGCTTCTCAAGCAATAACTTAGAATCAAATAAGTTTACTTCGGAAGGTAAAGAAGGGAATTAGATCCACAGTTCCTATTGCCACAACTGGGATCACAGCCATAGCCAAAACAGTCCCTCACCACACTCCGTATTCCAGAATATTAACAATCACCAAATAAGCACCTTTTCAGTGCTTAACACATTTGGTCTGGAAATAAATTATAACCTCTCCACTTTTTTTTTTTTTTTTTTTACAGGCTTGAAATGAGCAGATACCACAAAAAATACCAGAGTATCAACTTATTTGAAGTACCTAGCATCCACACTACACTACCTGACTTATCAGATGAAATGAAAACATCTGGCATTTACTGGCTGAAGAAAGAAGCAAAATGAAGACAGACCTTCAGGCAGTTGACACATCAAATGTCAAAATCACAATAATTTCTCTTGAAATATTGGATCCTGAGTATTCTAAAAAAAAAAGTTCAGAGGAAGGAACAGTTATCCAAAGAATACGACAACACAGCTGTTTGATAAGTCTTCTGTCTTCACCAGTGTGCTCCAAATCACTCACGACTGGGTCACAACACTCATATCGACTTCCACCCATCTCTCTGAGTGGGATCAATCCAGCATTTGCCACAATAATACAGCCTCTGTACTTGAAATGAATGATACAGCTTTCTTATAAATACATAAAAGGTCAAGCTCGCATTTTAAACTAAGATGCTTGTTACTGCTAATAAATATGTGATTTATTATTGTCTTACCAGACACCATTGGTAGGTATCTAAGTACTTACTCTTTCTTTTTGTGGGGAAAAAAATCCCAAGGAAAGTATTATTATAAACAAAATCACCAACACATTGCAAGACATTTTTGCTTCTTCATTCTACCGGTATTTCTGTGATGAGTCATGTTCTCTAAACTTCTTGTCTGAGTTTCCTTGTTACTCACAACAGAAATTGTTCATTGTCACAACACAAGTTGTTTTCCACTCAGTTTTATTTTTCAAATATCAACTCTAAGCACATTAAAGTACAAATATATCTGACCTCTTGTTCAAATATCTTGATTTTACCTCAGCTTACAGCTTCAATTCACTCTCAGGATACAAGAACTACTTCATATAGATGTAAATAGAAAACTGAATTAAAGAGGAGAATGACAAGGAATTCTACAAGGATGTGTCTTTCACTAGCAGTAATGGTTGATCAGTTATATGTTTTTATTACTTTTTTTCTTTTTTTAAACAACTAATTACTGCAAAGCCATGAATTAATGTAAGTATATTAAAAAAAAATCTGGAAAAAATGCTAGAGTTCATATAAAACACAGACTATTATTTAGGCATAGGTTCACAGTGGGAAGACAGTTTAATTGTTTATTTTCCCTTCCTTTCCACAAAGGAAAATCTACCTTTTCAAAATCTACCTCAACAAATTTGACTCAAAATTGTAAACTGCTTCTCAGTCCTGATTTTTGTCAATACCAATCTCACTTAACCAAGTGACAATAAATATAGAAAGAAAATTAATCAGAAGTGCACATCTAAAAAATTATGCATAGAAGGAAGGAAAAAATATATTCAAACTTGACTATATTTCTTCCCAAGCCTCTAAAGTAAGGATTGTTTGTGTCACCTAAATGCTTCACAACATATGACTATCATGCACATCAGAAAACCAGGAATTTATGGGTATGTCCAACTTAAAGTTAAGGCAACTGCCCAACTTGATCAAGAAACAAAAATATCTTCAGAATGTATATGTAACCTACCATATTTGAAACAAACTTCTCGTGTTGCAACATGCAGAAACATAATAATTACAGGAAAAGAGCATTACGACTCCCTCCCCACCCAGTCAATGCTCAGTTTAATGCAGAGAATACATGCATCATTTTAGACAACCTTCACAGATTGCCCTTCCTATAAATGGGCACGAACAATTGAAAAAATGCAGTTGGATAATTTTACATAAAATTATTATTATAAAACTAGCCTTCTAAGTCAATCAAGAACAAATAATGTATCCTGGCAAACTTAATTTGCAACCTTGCTCAAAAATTGAACACTTTTCTCTCATCAACGTGTACATACATACATTATTCACTGCACAGAGAATTAATTCACCCAGCAGAAGCTGAACCACCACGTACCATAGAGCACTACATGTTCATAGGTCCTTAACATGGTGAGAGGCTAGTTTCATGTAAAACAGGTTATTCCTGGGACCAATGTAATTTGAAGTATTCCCACGCTGCCCAAACCACACAGAATGTGATTTTTAATCAAGAGAAAATATAACTATTTTGAGACAGCATTACGTTTGAGTTTGCATGTTTCTGTTAGAAAATTGGGAAATGTAGAAATGCTGTTCTGTAGAGCAAGGCATTTTAGAAAATAAGTTGTTGGTTTGTTTTGTTCATTTTTTTTGTTTTTCTTCCTCTTCTCACACCAGTATCAGATCTGAACCTTAACAGGTGCTGAAACTGTTCATTACCAGGAGAATGTATGCAGTGTATTCCTACCCTCTTTTTCCAGGTCACCACCTAAGCACATTCAGTTCAAGTGTGTTATAAGTATTTCCACAAACTGCTGATTTCTAATCATTATGGCAGTACACACAATAACATCATTTTCAAAAAACAACCATGTTAAAAACATTGTTTGGATATCCTGACTGCTATAATTTAAAATGCAAGTCAGCCACAGTATTTCTGTATTCTCCTTTGTATTTTTTTTTCCTACACTGCTGAAAAACAACCAACCATCTCCCCTAAAACATTTATCATGCATGCATTCAACATGTGCCCTTCTTACAGAACTACCTTTCAACCATGAAAAAAAAAATCTCAATATGTTTTGTATATTATATTTTATATATTCATAAATGTTTTGTATATTGAAACTTAATTGGCCAATCATCACGTTCTCCTTTTTTCCTATATGTGATGTAACCTCTCTTACACATTTAAAATTATTTTCTATAAAGTACAGAAGAACTTTAAACAAGAGCCTTAAAAAAAATGTTATTTGATGTATACAAAGAAAATCTTTGCTGTGTAACTCATCACTTTTGATGCAAGAGGTCAACATCTGTCAGAATGGTTTCAACAGATCGTTTCTATGACCAATATAAAAGAAAAACAGAATGAAATTTAAGGCTGCCTTAATGCGCCTTGTGAACAGCAGTGAGGAAAATGGAAAATAAATACCAGAAGATAAACTTAAAATCTGAATAATTTACAAGGTGCTATTAAGGTATAAGATTATCAGTGACAACAAAGAAGTAACTTCACATCTCTTTCTAGAGTTTATTTCAGGTATCATTTTGCATTTTAATTGATTCCTACAATTATGCCTGAACAAGTTATGATGATCAATACATGCAAAAAATAAGAGAACCTCAAATTTACTGAACTACTTCTCTTAATCTCTTGTCAAAACATTCATGTAAAAAATAAAATGAAATACATTTATTTTAAAACTTATTTAAATTGATATTTACAAACAGGAAAAAATATATTTATTAATTGTAGTGCTTTTGCACATCTATCTGTCATGTGTGGGGGCAAACTCATTTACACCAGCTCAATTACACAAAACAATCCAAGATGTTGGTGCTGACTTTGGACCATCTTACTATTGAAATAAACAATCTATTTAAAAGAGACTAATGGAAGTAGGATCATTTTTCATCTGAAAGACATATGGAGTCTTTTTCCTGTCAACTGAAGTTCATGGCTGGACTCAATTTACAACTCTGTTTGGAGTAACACGCTTGAAAACTTATAGCATGTACAAATCTCACAGATGTTCTCGTATCATTAAATAATAGTTATGTAGCTTTGTGGCACTATAAATAATATTGGTAGCAGACCTTCTGTTAAATTATACTATTGAAATAGCTTAATATAGATACCCAATTTGATTGTACTATACCTGTTATTGTCAAAATATCACCAAGGTATTCTCAAGCAAATAAATGCCTCTTTAAAAATAATTTATTTATTCACTCACCTTTGGTTGAATTTTAAATATCAGATCATGAAATGTGCACAGCTACCAATTCAACTGCACTACAACAAACATTTTCTCTTATTTCATTATTTCGTTCAGTATTATTTTTTCATATATCATTCCCTGTCTAAGTAGTAGGTATTTCAAAACAAACTATCATTTCAAATTCACATCAAATAGATAATGTTTTCTATAATAGGAAGTCAAAAAGCAGTGATCTGAGTGAGCGTGATGTGCTATTTGTTTTTAACATCATTCATCCAATGAGATTGTTAACAATTTCACCAAAAAATCAACTTAAAAATCACTTCTCTCCATCTCTAAGCTGATGTTAAATTTTATCCTTCAGAAGTCATTTCTGAGTACATTAAAAACAGGCTTCTAAAACTCAGCACCCAAAGATAAAGGCTTTAATTTCTATAAGCAGAAAGCTAAAGTTGCACAGCATTTGTCATTTCCAACAAAAGGTTAGCTGCCAAACTACATGAAGCATTGTCTTCAACACAAAAGGTTCACTTCATACAGTTTAGAAGAAAACAACAACAGACCATCATATTCCATATACTCCCTGTACAGACAAATCCACCCCATTACAGTATCAGGTAAACAGCTAAACTGCAAACATGCAACGCCTACTGAAACTCCCTAAACAATGTTGTCATGAAATTCAAGTCTTTGTCAGAGTATGCATTCTGGAAAGAGTACATTGTTTGTGCTGCTACCCTGATCCTTTCTTCTCCTAATTTTCATTGATTTCATGCACTCAAAATTCCAAGTTCCTTAGGGTGCTTTTAATTTTTAAAATGCACACACATGCACACATACACAGTGGAATTGGGGAGAAGGAAATCAATGAGTCACAATTAACTCTGCTCCTCAGGATACTGAAGCTCAGCTAACTTGCAAATGAAACATTATATGCTCTATAGCTAGTTCTCTTCCTTTGTTAAAAAATTATACAGTTGGTAAAGAAAAGTCAAACTATTCATTATATTACTTACTCCACAGGTAAGCAACAACAGCTCGTCTGTTTTACCCATCTCATCTCAAACAAGCCATGCTCAAGAACTGTGGGCATTCAGTATTTTCCTGAGAAGGCCATAGCTGCTGACTTCTTGCTTCCCAGACAGGATACTTACAGTTCAGTACTACACTAGAACAGATAGAGCACAGAGATGCCTTTATGTTTGTGTGTGGCTGGGTTGATGAGTCAAACAGATCATTAAAAACAATTTTTGAGGAACTGTGTAACACAGGCATACCCTTATTGAAACCAGTTCAAGTGAACCCACCAAGCAGCATTTGCTCCCATAACAGGCTTGTTGAACACTGAGTTGACAATGTCCACCTGGAAGGAGGTAGACTAAGGGTTATAAAAAGTGATGTTCTAGACCAGTGTAGAGGATGCATTGTGCATGGACTGTCTTCAGCAATAGAAGCATGCTGTAGACTACTATGCCTTAAAAACTAAAGGATTTCTGGTCTCCCCTGACACTGGTTGATGCCCTCCATTTTCGGACTGCTAATTGTCTGCTTATAGTGTGACTTATTAAAAGTTTTGGTATGCCATGACAGTGAACTATTTTTACCTTTTTTTTTTTTTACTGTTGCTGTTGGTCAACCACACCGCATTTGAGTTATCTGAAGATTTACTTGGATTTGAAGAAGTCACAGATACCATGTAAATAACAGAGTTAAAACATCACAAGAAGACAGATTCTACCAAATCAACCATCAGCCTTGCTTATGATGCATTTCTGAAAGAAACTCAAATTCCTTCTTTATATCATAGTGATATTTGCAGCATGGCATCAAGAGCACAAATATATTTTATCCTTGTTATCTACCACTGCAGTCACTGCTAAAAAGTAGTAAGGTTTTGTACACCTAAGACTAACAACTGACAACCTAAAGAAAAGATACATTCTGAAAGTCTCTTGGTCTCAACATCCTTTCCATAATTTTTACAGCATTTTCAGCGTAAATAACCCATAGCTGAAGAGGAAAGTGTCTTAGTTTCAGCTGAAATTGAATTATTTTCTTCAGAGTGTTTGAAATGATGCTATGTTTTGGTTCTAGGACAAAAACCAAGGCTGATAATACACACATTTTGATGGTTGTTGCTAAGCAGTGCTGTACAGTCAAAAAAAAGTTTCAGCAAAGGGGCCAATGAACTGGGAGGTAACAGAATTAAGACAATGGACTTAAACTGGCCAAAAGGATATTCCATATTATATGATAGCCCACAGAAGGAGAGTTCTGAACAAAATGGGAATTCATCTGGCTCTCTTCCACTTACTGGGGGACTAGCTGGGCATCAGTCAGTGAGAGATAAGCAGTTGCTTGTGCATCACTTGTCATATACATTCAGATAAATATGTAGTCATACCTACTATACTTCTTTCTGTATTAGTGAATAGCTTCATCTCATCCCACGAGTTCTATTTTGTTCTTTTTGGTTCTCTCCCCATCCCAATAGGATGGGGAGGGGGGGGAAAGTGAGCAAACAACTGTATGGTGCTTAGCTACCTGCCAGGTTAAAGCACAACAGAAAGTTAAGTGTAAAGAGGTGAGGGAAGAAAACAAGCTGCTGTTGAGAATACAACTTACATCAATGATCTTTTCATTACATTAACATGGTGTTTTTTGGATCGTGGTAGAATACAGCCATGTATTACTAGAATACAAAAAATATTCTCCAGTAATTATGATAAGCTTTATGATTTTAGATTAGAACATCTCAGAATTATTTGCAATGACAGTTTTCTAAAAATACTTTTGTAATTTTTTGGCAATTGTTTTATGACAATTGTCCTCCATGCTGTCAAAATCCCTATGGAGTTACTCACAAAGTGAGTGAGTGCCTTTCTGTAGCTAAACATAGCCGCTCTAAAACAAACTTCATAAAGCAGGGAAGATTTAATGACCTCCAATACACCGTAACTTGAGATGCTCACATTCTCATATAGTATGCAGGTACAATACTGTAATACATAATTAAAGAACAGCCAGTTACTGATTTATATTTATGTGAGATCAGCTTTACAAAAAGGAACATACTTCAGACTCATGGGCAATTAAAACCAGATTAATTTCCTACCACAAATATGAGTTCAAATTCCTAGTGAGACTAGTATGACTTATTATTTACTTTAATACTCTTTACTTCATTAATACAGCGATCAAAACATAGAGACCCCAAGAAAAATCTTATCATTCACCAAAAACAACAAGCTTAAAAACCAAGTATAAATACAGTTTTCATACAATCCATTGATCAACAAAGGCACCTATTGCATTCTTCGAAGCATACAGTCAAACACCAGGAACCTTCAGCCTCTTGTTGCACCTTGGCAGCAAGTTCAACATGGGTTGATCCAAGCTGTCTTGGAACAGAATAATGCTCCTGAGCACTTGCAATATATTGATGATATTGTGGTGTGGGGCCATACAGCAGCAGAGGTTTTCAAGAAAGGAAAACAGATAATCCAAATTCTTTTGAAAGCTGGTTTTGCCATTAAGCGCAGCAAGGTGAAGGGGCCTGCCCAAGAAATCCAGTTCTTAGGCATAAAATGGCAAGATGGGCATCGTCACATCCCAGCAGATGTGATTGACAAAATCACAGCTATGTCTCCGCCCACCAATAAGACAGAGACCCAATCTTTTTTGGGAGTTGTGGGTTTTTGGAGAATGCATGTCCCAAACTACAGCCACATAGTGAGCCCCCTCTATCAGGTAACACGGAAGAAGAATGATTTCTCATGGGGGCCTGAGCAGCAGCAGGCTTTTGAGCAGATAAAACAGGAAATAGCCCGTGCCGTGGCCTTGGGGCCTGTACGGACGGGGCAGGATGTGAAAAACATCCTCTACACTGCTGCTGGAGAGAAAGGTCCCACCTGGAGTTTGTGGCAAAGAGCCTCAGGAGAGACCCGAGGCCGACCCTTGGGATTTTGGAGTCGAGCATATAAAGGGTCTGAGGAGCACTACACTCCAACTGAGAAGGAGATCTTAGCCGTGTATGAGGGGGTTCGAGCGGCTTCTGAAGTAGTTGGGACAGAGGTTCAGCTTCTTCTAGCACCTCGCTTGCCAGTAATAAACTGGATGTTTAAAGGACAGGTTCCCTCCACCCATCATGCTACTGATGCCACTTGGAGTAAGTGGATTTCATTAATTACACAACGAGCTCGAATGGGAAAACTTAGCCGTCCTGGAATCCTAGAAGTGATCATGGACTGGCCAGAGAGTAAAAAACTTGAAACATCACCTACAGAAGAGGTATCACGTGCTAAAGAGGCACCACCATACAATGAGCTACCAGAAAATGAAAAGGAATTTGCCCTATTCACAGACGGATCATGTCGTATTGTGGGGAAGCATCGCAGATGGAAAGCTGCTGTATGGAGCCCCACACGACGAGTTGCAGAGGCCACTGAAGGCAAAGGAGAATCAAGCCAATTCGCCGAGGTAAAGGCTGTTCAGCTGGCTTTAGATGTGGCTGAACGGGAAAAGTGGCCAATGCTTCATCTGTATACGGATTCATGGATGGTGGCAAATGCCTTATGGGGGTGGTTGCAGCAGTGGGAACATAATAACTGGCAACGAAGGGGTAAACCTATTTGGGCTGCTGAACTGTGGAAAGACATTGCTGCCCGAATAAGGAACATTGTTGTAAAAGTGCGCCATGTAGATGCACATGTGCCTAAGAGTAAGGCTACTGAAGAACATGAAAATAACCATCAGGTTGATCGAGCTTCCAAAATTGAGGTGGCTCAAATAGACTTGGACTGGCAGAACAAAAGTGAATTATTCCTAGCTCGGTGGGCCCATGAGACTTCAGGTCATCAAGGAAGAGATGCAACATATAAGTGGGCCAGAGACCGAGGGGTGGACTTAACCATGGACGCTATTGCTCAGGTTATTCATGACTGTGAAACATGCGCCATAATTAAAAAAGCCAGGAGGATGAAACCTTTTTGGGGGGAAGGGCGATGGCAAAAGTATAAATATGGAGAGGCATGGCAGGTTGATTATATCACCTTGCCACGATCTCGCAGTGGTAAGCATTATGTACTTACCATGGTGGAAGCAACCACTGGGTGGCTCGAAACATACGCAGTACCCCATGCTACCGCCCGAAACACCATATTAGGTTTGGAAAAGCAAATCCTGTGGCGGCATGGCACTCCAGAAAGAATTGAATCAGATAATGGTACTCATTTCAAAAACTCTCTCGTAACCACTTGGGCCAAAAATCATGGCATTGAGTGGATTTACCATATTCCCTATCATGCACCAGCTTCTGGTAAGATTGAACGATTCAATGGGTTGTTGAAAACTATGTTGAAAGCAATGGGTGGCGGAACATACAAAAATTGGGAGAACCATTTAGCAGAAGCCACCTGGTTGGTCAACACCCGAGGATCTAGTAATCGTGATGGTCCTAACCAATCCAGCTCCCTACGTACCATGGAGGGAGATAAGGTTCCTGTAGTACACATAAAGAGCGTGTTGGGAAAAGCAGTTTGGGTCCTTCCAGCATCTGGAAAGGGCAAACCTCTCCGGGGTACTGTTTTTGCCGAGGGACCTGGGTGCACTTGGTGGGTGATGGACAAAAATGGGAATGTCCAATGTGTACCACAAGGAAATTTGATGCTGGGGGAGTGCCGCCAATGATTGCTTGTATATATATATATAGGTAGAGTCTCAGAATTTTTTTGTTGTTATTGTTGTTTGTTTATTTTGTTTTTCTTTCCTCCTAGGGCGAATGTCCGATTAGGTATAAGACTTAAGATAGAGTGGATTAATATTTAGGAAACACTTTCTATATACCTTAATTAGGCATTCTGTAGGCAAGTTCTCCATCTGGGCTCTATATCGTGCACTGGCCATGCATGTGTAGAGCACACATGGAAAGAAATTTAAGTCAAAAGGAGACCTGCTGTGGTGGTTGAGAAAGGATGAGTGCACCTTGATGTGGGGGACGCCCTACTAGCGCTGCCTTTCTCCTCCACCGCTGATATGTTTTCCTTCTTTTTCTGACATTTTTTTTTCTTTTTGCCATTTCCTCGAAATTAATAAAATAATAGTAAGTTAGGTTATAGAGTTTTGTTCTCAACTTAGGTTAATTGTATGGAATAAACATAAAATAATGTAATGATGTAGAATAAGGGGTGGAATGTCATGGTTTAATACTTTTGTAATTCTGCTATTAGTATTCCACATCACAACATCATGTAAAGTATGGATAGTTCACAGAAGAAAACTACATTTCCCAGAGGACATCACGGTCAGGAGATAAGTCACGGGACCAGAACAGTATATAATCTCACTCCCGTGACTGATATCACTCACTCTCCCGGATCCCTTGGAGCGTGGGGTGCCTTCCAGCCGTTTCGCCTAGAGCTTACAGTAGGCCTTTCGGTTTCTGGGACTCACTCTCTCTCTCTCTTTCGCTTAATTACAATTATATTGTATTATATTGTATTATTCTGTATTCTGATATAGTATTTAGTAAATAAGTGTGCCTCCTTAGATCGCTGCCGCTGTTTTCTTTTCCCATTCCCTTTTCCCCTTCCCTTTTTGGGCCAGCGGCCCTTTTGGGCCAGCTGCCCCCCTGTCACAGGCACAGGTAGATCTTGCTTAACCCGCGACAGTTCAATATGAGTAAAGGGCTTAACTGGCAACATGCAACTACTGTCACTAAAAATTGCTTGACGTGCTTGCAGCGTTTGACATCAGTCACTGAAAAATAACATGCATCCATAATTTGTGTTCTAAACAATCATTACTTTCTTCTTGATGCAAAAAGCATTCTCATTTGTATTACTGAGGTATTTTAAGATAGCACATGGTGCTAGAAATCACAGCATGCAACGTCATGACTAAGCTAGACAGACCTGGTTTTGTTATTGTTTTTATTTTCCTAAAAAAATTTGCTGTTGCTGATGCTAATTACAAAAAATAAACCAACTCACATTAAGTGCAACATAAACTGTATATTACATCAGAGTTGTTAAACTAATTGCTTGCATTTCAACCGATACTATCACATTTCAACAGATATTATTGCAAGTTCTCGCCAAAAGCTACAAAGAAGAGGCAGCATACTTAACTTCACATCCTGGTAAGACACTCTGTTTATGAGAAAAGTCCTACCTGTAGTAGCATGCTATAAGAGGAGTTGATGTGGCATCACAAAGAAAAAAAACTGCTAACAACCCCCAAAATAAAATACGAATAAGATTCAGGTTTTGAAAGCATAGGATTTTAATAGGTGTTTACAACAAAACTTGTCAGCTCAAGAATTTATTGAATATCACCAATTAATAAACTGTAGGACATTTACCAAGTAGAACTGTTGGAAAAGGAACATTACATCTAGCCTTTCTGCTCTTCCAGCATTAACATTTTACTCAGGCAATAAAATATTTTCACAGGTAAGAATTAATGGTTGCTTCTAAAGTATCATTTGTTCCACATACATCATTAGCATCGCAAAGGAGACTCCTATACTTGCAAAAGAGAAAAAGCAGACAACAACAAAAAACTGTGTTCATGTTTATTGATGTAAACAGAAGAATGAGTCCATGATCGGAGGCAATCGGTTATTTCCCAGAAGTCACACACAAGAATTCATTCTGCATTCAAAAACAGAGTTTCTATTTGTGCCCAGCCACTCAGAGCCAAGTAGAGCTAAACTAATGAAAATTTATTTATAAGGAAAGTCAATGTACTAATGTAATCCAACTCGCTAAATCAACTAAGCATATCCACATCCATTCTCTTTCACTCTACAACCTCACTAAGCAGGACAGAAGCAATTTCCAGAGGAAGTAATTTTTCAAGCATGACAGATACATACACATTCAAGGATGGCATGTTCTCACACATGTCTGATGATTGGCATCTCTGATATAGTGCTTAAACCTGGGAGTTTCCCAGAACAGTATTGTAGCATCTGACCAAAACCATCACTTGTAATCACTTACATACTTTTATCCAAAATGTATTTCATCAAAAACATCATATAAACATTTGAAAAATTTAGGTTGGTATGGTAACTCGCATCTCCTCTCAACCTCTCACATTACATTATGGATATACATTTATGGTGATAAGAATTGCTGTTTTACTAAGTTTTTAGTACTCATCATAATAATCAGATAGTTGATTTTGATAACTTGTGCTTTTCATTCCACTCTTTTGCTTATAACATTTATTTTAATTATTGCAACCTACTGCAAACAATCTGACCTGCTGAGAGAAAAATAAAGACATTTTAAAGTCAGCCAGGAGAGCTCTTTACAAAGCCATAAAGATCACTGGCTAAGAGCATGTTTCCAGATCTCCTTATTGAACTGTTTGTTATATTACTACAGCCTCTGAAATTATTCTACAATTGCTACCTTACTTGTTTTTTTCATGCCTCAGTAGGTGTTAAACTTTACCTTCCAGATTTTCTAAATGCCAGCTCTAGCATGCTCTGAGTACTTATTTATGCTCACTCAATACGGTCAGGTCAGCAAGAGAGAACTCTTGCATAACATTTGCTGAAATTACATCTTAATTCACCAGTTATTCTCTACCAGCAGACAAGAGATTAACACATACTTCAAGAATAGTGTTTCTGATGTCATTCAATGATTATTTTTTACAAACCTGACTAGAAAAAAAACTATGTAATCTGAAAGAACTTCTGTACAATTTTGGTTTTGCCTTGCTATGGTTACCTTGTACCATTGGTTGTAACATGGAAAACCTCAGTGCATGCAAAAGAAACAATCCACAAATATTTCACTTAAAGACTGCATGAAATTATAGAGGTAAAAGATAGCACCTATCACCATTAATTATTTGCTTGTGTTATGAAGGAAGCATTGTCTTCAACATAAGAAACTTCATTTATTAAACAGTTTATGAAAATATTCTCAATTATTTCCTCTCTGAAGAAAAAATGAAATTACTACCACTGGCAGAATGTTCTGGACTTTTGCACTGAGATGCAAAAGCCCCATTAACAAATCTTATTTATTCAGAACTGGTACACTGAAGATGAATAGACAGATTTTGACCAGCAATAACTTAGCCTAAAGTCTGAGAAACTAAAAATCAAATACATGGGTATTTGTATGTAAAAATTGTTTGTAGAAAACAATTTAAGAATAGGAAACTATCACCACTTATAACTACACAATGCATTACTGTTCACATAGTGTTGGCTATCTTCAAAAAGAAGCCACTTACTGCCATCACATCATGCAACTTCATCTCTGAAAGTGCCACTACCACTGTTACTGTAGCAAACAAGTTGTGGCAGTCCCTAAATTACGGAATTTAAAATCAAAACTTCAAGAGTTCAGAACAGAAACCTTTTCCATGGTCTTCTATAAGAAAAAAGAAAAGTTAAGTTTTCCATTTCATATTATCTGATATCATTCTATTTAGAAACTGGGTGCCTCCAGAAGAGCTTTATTCTCTTCAGTGACTATAAGGAGGTAGAAGCTTTGCTTTAGATCTTCAATGTTTCTCACAAATTTAAAAAGATGTTTTCCAGTATGCTGCAGTTTGCCTTAAAATTAAATGTATTCTGAGTTTCTAGGATAAATAATTTGGTGACTATATTCAAAACATGTATCTTCAGACACTGACATATTTAAGATAGTTTAATGTAAAAAAAAAAAAGTGTATAAATCTATTAAAAATTCATTTTAAAAACATAGTATGTTTTTAACACTTAATCAAAACCAAGCCAGTATACACTTCAACAGAGAATAAGCATACAAGTAGTGGAGCAAGAATTGCTACAGAAGGAATGGGACTAGATAAAAATCAAGGTAAAGAAAGAAAAGAAACGAATGCAGGAGGAAATCCCTTAAAAGGGAAGGTGGCTGAGAATGACTTGCATCAGATATCAAGACACTCTTCTTCATATTCCAAAACTCATGACCCTTAGGTGAAATCACTGATGACTGGAAAAATGGGAAAAATATCACTCCCGTTAGACACAAACTTGATAAAGATATGGAAATGGATGTGAAGACTGGACTATTCAGTGGATAAGGAATTGGTTGGGTGGTCATAGACAGAGGATTGTGTCCAAGTGGAAGCTGCTGACAAGCAGAGTTCCCCAGATGTCCATCTTGGGACAGGGGCTCTTAAACATCTTTATCAGACAGACTGTGGGATCAAGTGCAGCATCAACAAGTCTGTAGACTATACTAAGCTAAGTGGTGCACTTGGTATGACAGCAGGAAGGGATGCCATCTAGAGCATGAGCTTCAACAAGGCCAAAAACAAGGTGCTGCCCTCATGAGGCCCCCATCAGAGTTCTGCATCTAGGTTTGGGGCCCTCAACACAAGAATAACGTGCAGCTGTTGGAGTGGGTCCCAGAAGAAGGGCACAAAAATCATCAAAGGACTGGAGCAACTCCCCTATAAAGAGGGTTGAGGGAGCTGGCCTTGTTCAGCTTGAAGAAGGCTCTGAGGAGACCTCATCATGGCCTTCCAGTACTTGAAGAGATAAACAGGAGGGAGACCAGCTTTTTACACAGTCTGGTATTGACAGGACAAGGGAGAAAGGCTTTAAATTAAAAAAAACAGAAAATAAGTATTAAATGGCAGGCACTGGTACAGGTTGCCCAGAGAAGATATGGATGTCCCAAGCCTGGACACATCCAAGGCAAGGGTGGATGGGCAGCCCGATCTAGTGGTTAGCAACTCTGCCCATAGCAGGAACCTTCCTTTAAGGTTCCTTCCAACCTAAGACATTCTGAGAGTAAACCTTGCATTCCTAAGAGAAAGATGCGAGGGAAATTCATAAAAATAAAAAAAAAATCACATTAAAAAAACAACAAATTTCAGAGTTAGCTTTACGACCATTTTAGGAGAGACCAGAAAACCTTCAGTCACTGCTGCTTCATATGAAACTGCGCTTAGATGAAGACAAGACAGGAAAGGAGGAAAAGGAGTCCCTTAGGACACACATCGCTGGTCCAATACAACATCCAGAGCCTCCAGCTATTTTCTGCAGAGGGCTATTAACATTGCTTTCATACAGCTGGAGCAGATGGTATGATTCACTTATCTCAAAATACAAGAGCTCAGTAAACCTGATGATATTATCAGGCATCAAGTTAGAACAAATAAAAGAAAGTGCTTTTCATGAAAATACTGGAACCATGGGTATCCTGCCAAGGGAGAGGGCACAAATTGAACACATTTTTAAAAGAGATCAAATGTGGATGAAAAAAGACTATGTCAGTCAAGAACACATGCAACATGAATGCAACCCTACAGTTTTTCGTTTTTCTTTTCTCCTCCTCAAGGACATCCTTAAACTACTGTCAGAAGCTTGAAGGTGCAGGATGGATAAATTAGCTAATTTCCTAATGGACCTTTCTGTAACACTTCCATTAGGACCTGTTGTTGTGCACCAGCAGCAACTACAAATCTGGTCAAGTGTACTTCTGATGTGAATCAGCAATGTATTTCTGATAGTCGTCTTTGGAAAGATCTTTACATCTAAACATAAAGAGGAGAAATTGGTCAAGATAAAAAACTAATAGGAAATCAAAACATCTTCTATGTCCTCATTTGGTCTCTGGAAATAAATTTCTTCATCATCCAAGCTTCAGTATATAACTCACATGGAAACATTATCTCGAAGGCTTTAAAAGAAAGAAACTCAGTTGCACACAGCATTACAAGTCATTCAAGTTTTCCTTCCTCAGTTTGCAGCTAGGGAAACCAGGAGTCATGCACAGAGCCAGTAGATTAAAAAAAAAAACAAAACAGTGGAAGTAATTAAGAATAAAAGATACAAATACAAATCAAGCCCTGATTTTTCTTCCAACACCCTGAACATTTTTCCTTAATGAAAGATATACAGCTTCAAGACATCTCTTTTCTGCCAGCACAGCTCTTTCCCTGATGCTCCTTGAGGAGGTGAAGAAGGAATCACACAAAGAAACTGAAGAAAAGGAAGAAAGGCTCCATTTGCCCCAGTATCTCCAGTCACTGGAAACCATCATC
Organism: Perdix hodgsoniae; assembly: GCA_035772895.1. Taxonomy (NCBI): domain Eukaryota; kingdom Metazoa; phylum Chordata; class Aves; order Galliformes; family Phasianidae; genus Perdix; species Perdix hodgsoniae. Next base: position 39,545,185 of record JAPSGF010000001.1, read on the forward strand.
ACATCATCATCTGGAGAAAATGGCATGCACTGGGATAAACATAAGCCATCTGTTACATTAAACCAAGGTACAACATTAGAAGTAAAAACTATCACAATTGAACATATAATCTGTAAGTCAACACAAATTACTTTTTTTTCTTAATTTTGCATCATGCTTACAAAATTTTGGGAAGAGTTGAAATGAGAAGATTTTCATCTGTGCTAGTTCAACTATTCTTAAAGATAAAAATTCTAAGAAAAAAATCCTCAAAGGACTCCACATATCTGTAAAGTCACAAGCATGATAAAGAGCATAATTACTGAAAACATTACCTAATAAGAAAAAAAATTCGAAGTGAGCAGTATAGAAATCAAAAAGCAGAGATATCAGCAATGGTAGACCTATTCAACATTAAGAGGATCCTAAACCACACAAACAGAACAATTAACGTAAGTTGCCAAAAACAAACTGTTTTACTGGGATGTCAATCAGTAATGCAGAGCTGACAACTGTGCTTTAATTAAATTTGAGACTGTTACCAATTAGTTAGTCTAGAGCACTACAGGCTTCATGCTGCCTATGACTCAGTACACTGACTCATCCAGTAAAACTTCTCTTACAGAAGAACTACACAGGCATCCACAAGGATGCAAGATCAAAAGAAAAGTAGTTTCACTGACCTTCTTAGAGAAAGCCTTGTTTTAAATTTAGATTGCCAAAGTACAGATACAACTGTTCAATAGATTTACCAAGGCAAGAATTTCACAAGTATCGTTGTAATTCCATTTTGGATAAACAGCTCAAAAAACTAAATGTAAAGTAATGTTTTGAATAGTGTGAAGCTGAAGCAGCAGATTTTAAATTTGCCTTTTTATAAGCTCCTCTGGTAGCATTATTTATTATTAATAAAATATCCATCATCTTTCATTGAAAGATCCTGTTTTCTGCCACCTGAAAGTCCCAACTAATCTTAACAATTGGAGCCTGAAGTATTCCAACATTACCAACAAGCTCTTAAACCATTGGGTGGTGGGAGAGGAGGTGAGAAGTTCTCAGCCATTCCTCTGGGGAGAGAAATACAGGTTACTGCAGATTCTTAAACTCCTACAGGAATTCTGCCATTGTACTTAATGGAACTGATATTTTGCAGCTCTGGAATAAAAAAGGGTAAATAGTGGGAAGGCAATCCTGGGAGAAAGACCACTCCATTGCTATTCTTGTAAACCTCCTGAAACGTAAGTTAGATTTAAAAGCAAGACTTGTCTGTCTGTTGTTCCTTCTGAATGCTACGGCTATGATGTCAGAGCTGCTAAGCACAGGATCTTAGGAAAGGCAGCTTCTCTTCCTCCCTCAGATAACACCATGATAGGGCCACCAGAGAGAGCAACCAGTTTGTGAAGGTTTGGATAAGAAGTGTCGAGAACCAATACATGCAATTTGCTGAGAAGCCCTGGACCAACAAACATAGCATTTTCTCAAAATGCCAGGCTGTTCACAACCATCTTTAGTTGCAGCTATGCATTCTTGATCCTGTCTTTATATTGACCCGATTGTTATAGGTTATATAAGCTTCTCATTCATCTGAGAAACAACAGCAGATAAAATAGTAGTTTTGGTATTAGCTCACTCCATGGCCATGGAATCAATCAAAAGAGCAAGAAAGGAAGTTAGAACGTCTAACCAGACTGCATCAGACAAGGTACTGCAGTCTGAAATACATCAAGACACGTCAGCTTAGAACAGGAAGAAATCTGCAATTAAGAAAAAACCTAAGTCAGAACAACCACCTACCAAAGAGCCTTAAGGGTATAGCTTCACAGGATGCTAATCCTTGGAGAAGAGGGAAAGGGGTTCTACATTAATTTCTCATACACAAGTCTTCCTGCTTCTAGTGCATTTCTCCCAGCACTGATGCTGACATCTGTATAATCAATGAATATACAGGTGTTGTAGTTAAGAAATATACAAGAGAGGTTGGCTAAGCAGGTTATTACACCAAAAAAGAATAGATAGAAGGCTTACCCTTGTCCTGGGGTTGCTGGAAAACTCCAAAAGGAAGATCTCCAGAAAGAGAGCCTTCCCCAATTGTAGTCAGCTCTTAAATAGGGTCTAAGGGAGTTGGAGCCAAGCTCCACCCCTTCTGGCAGCACAGGTGAACTGCCTTCACCTGTGCTCCCATGGCTGACTCATTGCTCACCTCAGGTGATCAATCAGAGGTTCAGGCCGTGATTCAGCAGTTCCCATACAACATCCATATGCCAATTTACCTTACCAGCACAGCATAGGAAAGCAACACAAGAAAAAGCTGGAATGCTTTCTGCCACTGTGTTTAACTGGTTTGCTAAACTGTCAGCAACACAAAGAGATAAAGATGCATGGGGAGCAGCAACTCACTCTGGCATCTTACCTGTTCATGCAACCATGACCTAGACAGCCTGGTTCTTCCAGCAAACCCTTTAGGAATCAACTCCTTCAGCTTTGTGTTTTATTTCTAAAAGCTAAGTGACACTGGAAATTGCAATACCAATACTGTAAATAAGAAATGCACTCAGTTTATAGATGAGCATCGGAACCTTAGCCACACAGTTCCTGTATGCTGCTCAGGAAGTCACGATAGCACACAGGTAGGTCACAGTATTGTCCCTTTTTCCTGGCTGTCAAACACACAAGCTCTAGATCTGCTTCCTAGACATGCTATGCACTCACTACTTTAAGTGGATGTCACTCCAAAGCAATAAACCAAATGCTGAATGCTAACCTCTTTACTTCTTTGAAAAAGGAAAAGGGGCATTCCTGGTTGGGCTCCCAAAGATTCTTACATAATTTTGATACCAATGGAGTCATAATTAACTTCTTTAAAAAAAAAAAATGTAATGCTGTTACCTTAAGGTCAGCTATGAAGATAAATTCTCAGTAATGGATTTGAATGAATATATCTATGAAGATAAACGTAACAGCTATCCATGAGTAATTCAGATGTTGTAAGGATGTGATTCATGATGGAAAACACAATTCGGCATTCAAGACAACATTTGAATAGTGAACACCAAATAAAAATGTGTGGCCTTGTGCAAGAACTAAACAAACAGCTGCTTACTCACACAGCACATTCTGACTATGCCTACTTTAGCAGGCCAGTAGAAAATTCTTAAGAAGCAAAACAACTCTTGTCTGAAATCCAACAGGCATCTCAAGGCAGTTTACTCCAGATTAGATCTACTTTGGTTGTTTAGGCTGAGTATTTGTTAATAGTTGGAGAATGAGGGGCAATTCTGGAACACAACCACTGGCGTAGTCTGAAAAACCCATCTTGCACTTTGCAACCTCAATCAAACTAGGCAGGAACATTCAATGCATTTTCTGAAATGCAGATAATTTAGTAAAGAACTAAACTGCTAATGCAGGTGAACCCCCTAATTGTGCGAAAATCAATTTTGTTAAACTATAATTTTGTTTTATTTCAACTTAGAGCTAGCAACCATCAGTTTCTGTAGCAAAGTAGTTTACATAGGGATTACAAATAATATAGAAACAACTGATGAAACCAGGAAAACCTCTCAATGCCACAAAAACTGAATTGTTAGTTATCCTTTCAGGATCCTCTTGTTCAGACAGAACAAGAGTTTCATCCTCAGATACAAGCTTTACTCACATTTAGAATCAAGTTGTAAAACATACAAACAAAAACCCTAGAATTGTGAAACACTGCAATACGAATTCCTGACACACAAAGCACACTGCATGAAGCATCATAGCTCTTAGATAACCTATTTAGTTCACAGGTTATCTGACAACTTTTACAGAGGGAATCACATGCATGATCTTCATGTAAGTAGCTGCTTTTCCCTATACATTTCCCAACTGAGCCTGACTCAACTTCTTGAAATTCTTTTACACATATATAGATACAGAATCATTTAAGTATATTTAATCCATCTTAAATAATCTGCAGGTTTTTTGTGTGCACTGAAGTCAGTCATAATGGCATAATAACAGTTTTTAATATACCAATACTCAGATTGATATAAATAATACAGTCAGAGGACAGAAATGATACATACTGTGCCCAGATCTATTTTTCACACACTTGGTTTAATATGTCTCTTGTTATATGATATGCCAGTCAACTTCCCATCTCTTGACAGAGTTGAGATTGGATGTAAAATAAAACATCAAATACATGTAATGCAACTTCTTCCTCCCCCTTAAGTCTGTGTCTGTACAAACAACACTTGTTCAACTGGAAACCAATGGTCAGACCAGCAGTTATATAAATATATCCTGAATATATAAATAAATCCTGAGTTTTAAAAAAAGTTTACAGTTGTTTTTGTTGATTTAAACGTATTTGTTGGGAGAAAAATCACATGTATGCACAGAACTATTGCAAAAAATCATCTTAAGTGCTGTAATACAGTGGAATGGAAAGTGCAGCAATAACAGCTGATCAGCAAGGTCCCAGACTGCAAGTGGGGATTTACTCAAATGCAAGATCCATGGGCACAGAAATAAAGGAAAGGAGCTGCTTACCTTCAGAAGATCTCAGGTACACAGGGACATCCAGCAAGACACCCTTACCTCCACTGACAACCCTTCAGTGAGGATCCTGGCTCCCCTCAATGCAGGTACCTGACCTCTTCTGGGGTGGCCCTGCCTTCCCATCAGGTTCTCAATCAGTGCTTCCAGCCCTGACTTAGCATTTCCACTACAAGAAAGCTGTTCAATATTTTTGTTTTAGAAATCCAGTATAGTGTCTGTGTCTTCAGTATTCTAGGTCCAGTCTGACTTCTATCAGTAACCATATAACATAGATGAAGACACACTCAAAACAACTGAAGAAATCCATTAAGGAAAATTATAATAACAAAGGTAAATTTGTAATACATCTTACCAAGAAGTAATTAAAGAAGCGCAGCAAATCTTAATTATCTGCAATGTCTGCAAATTTCCTCAAGACAGGAAATACAGCCCGATCATGTCACCAGAACAAAACAATCTAGATGAGTTTGCAAATCTTTATAATGCCTTAAAACATCACAATGAGTCACATCTTGGACATCATCCCAAATAATCTATGCAATATAAAGGAATCCCACTAGTGTTATAAAATATGTGTATATTAGAAAGCTCCCTAAAAAATACTATATTATTCAGAAAGAATAAAAAAAGAAAATACAAGTAACTAACTGGAGTTCTGCTCAACTAGGAGTTTACTACTTGAGAAATAGGAGGTTTACATTCTACTAATAAGGCCTTTTCAATAAGATACAATTTCCCACTGAGAGGTCACTTTGTCATTCTTATACCTTCCCCAGGTAAGTGCTTGCTTATAAATTCAAGACCACCAAAGCAGTTTGTATTCAGTCACTTCATTCTGCATTGAAAGCAAACAAATATTCTCTACTCAAACAAAACATACACCCCTCTTGCTCATTTTAGACTTCACAGCAGTAATCTTTCTAGTTTCAGGGAACAGCATCTGTCAAAATTTACGAAGTGTTTAATCAGATCATGTTTCTGGAACTGTCAGAAATCTAGATACATTTCTGTTAGGAAGCAGAAATACTGATTAAAAAGTGTTATGAGTTTGAGATTTTTCTCCATGATGTTAACATTTCAGTCACCAAAGTACCAGCAGATAAGTTACCCACGAGAAGACTTCTACGAATCTTTCCTCTCTTCTGTTACTACTAGAAAGGCTGCCATCTGTTGAAAGAACACACCTTATGTAAGCCAAAAGCCACTTAGCAAGGACTTCAGACTAATTTGAAAAGCCAAGTACCAAAGTCTAGCTGCCTGCCCTGATGAATTCCAAGCAAATATCTGTACATTTTATCGATGAATCTTCCCAGTTCTAAGGAGAAAACTATTCTTCAGTTGATCAAAATTTTGACTTGAGATAAATAAGGGTCCCTCCTCCTCCCAGTTTACCTGAATCTGTTTACTTTACCTACCACTACCTAATACACACGTGGACAAACCATGTAGAATAAGGATTATATCTGTTTATGTACAGCTACATAAGAAACTATCTTATGTCTTTGATTCACGTTAAATATACAAAAAAATTCAAGAGGCATACTTGTATTATATGACTGCCACAAGGCAGGGCGCTTTTAACATTATTTTAAATTAAAATGATCATTAACAAAATGTTGGCACGGTGTGACATACAATAAAAGTTATTCTTGGGATCATAAAGATTTCTTAGTAGAGAAATTTACTTCTAGAGAAATGCTGGAAGGGTTTTACTGCTTCTCTAAATAAATTAAGAAAATGCACGCACTTAAAACCACAACTGAAAAAAAATACATATTATAACATATTTTGCTCCTACCCACATGCAAACGAGAAAAATTATCCTAGAAGGAAGGAAATGAGAGGTCAAAGATACTCCAGCATTCTTAATCAGAATCTTTTTATAACACTGCAATGGAACAGAAAATATTATTTAAGCTTTAGTATACAAATATTTCTTTCCTATTATGAGAATACAACACATTTTACAAAGATGCTTTGTTTCATAAGGTATATCAGATTAGAATCTCTATATTCTATATTATTACACTGGAGTGCATCTATTTTAATTCATAATTTTTGTTTCAAAACTTAGAGAACATTGTCATAAGTGAAGGAGAATATTACTACAAACCTAGAGAACCATGTATGACATACAGACACTCAGATAACCTGAAGGTCTGAGCCATAATCCAGAAAAAGCTGCACTTCACAGTCTGTTACTCCTACAAGGAACTCCAAAAATGAAACAGTGCCTGGTATTAAAGCACAGGCACTATTGTCACCTCAACTTAAATAAGAAACAAAAACAATGTCATGTTTTAATATCAAGTTATTTTACAATGAAAAATGAAAAAAAAAAGAACTTCTGAATAAAAACATTTATGACAAAATGTGGTCAAATTCACCTTCTGAAGCAGTCCTTCCATTCTTCCATACAGCAGCACTTGAAAATGTTGAAAAACATATGCAAGCTAATTCAAGCTTTCCAAGTCTTCACATGTACTACCAAAAAAGTGATGATATCGGTATCAAATGTAGGAACTCTCCTATTGTATATATTAAGCCACAGATGTACATAGGCACAATTTTCACTTAAGCCAAACCATGCACAATTATAGAAGAGCTGAAGTTGACAACACAAAGGAAGTAAAAAGGCTTACATCTCATGGCTTTTCCTGCCAGAAAATAAAGATGACAGGAAAAGAATCTTAGCATTCTATATTCTTGCAAATAATCTTAGCATTCTAAATTCTTGCAAATAAAATAAAAAAATAATTCTTGTGCAAATTTGCCACACAAATAATTGTTATGCTATCCATTAGAGAGAAGAGAAAGAAGCAAATAAAGTACACAGTAAAGCAAAATTCCAGCAAGAAACAACTATCAGTTCTACCTGGTACAACTCTTTCACCTGCGTAAAAGTAGCCACAAGTAACCTGAAGAGTAAAACTTAGTATTAGCAGACTGTATATTATTACATTGAAAGAATGCATGAAGTGACAAAAAGTTGTTGTGCAGATCTGCAGTATAAACAGAAAGAAATCCAAATAAATAATAGGCATGTAGGAAGAACAGCCTTCCTCCATAATGTATTATATTAAGTATGATATAAAATGATTTTCCACTTTTGGTCCATTCAGCAAGTCAACAAAATGCTGCCAATGCTACCCATTTCTTACATTCACCTCACTTCTGTACTTGAACAAAGGATGCTATTAAACTGTACTTGTATACAGTTGAAATACCTGAATACATACCAAGTCTGTGACCTTGCAAGCATTACAGCAACTTGTATCATCAACATCATTCCAGAGAAAAAGGAAAAAAGGTAACGATGGACACGATATTTCTAAGCACACACCAATCATAACCAACATCCCCAAAATTAATTTAACAGATTTTCTTCACGAGGGTCTGATCTGATTGCAGCCACATAGAAAACAGCAATTTCATAGGGAAGATACTCCTTTCACTTAGGAAGATTTCATGTATCAAAACAGAAGCCACATTTACTCTTCTAATTGTTCGCTTGCTTTTAAGACTACATACCTATATTTCACACCTTGATTCTACAAAACTAGAACATTTCACCTGCAAATATATACAATTTGTCTTATCATACCTTCTGGCTTCCTCAGACATCAACTCACAGGCCTTTCACAGAAACCCTGCAAGATTCTGTTAACAGGAAAACCACACTTATTCTCAGAGGTTTAACCTTGGAAGCAAAGGGAGTTATGTTCCACAACTTCCACTGTACACCCAGAAGCACTCCTTGCCTCAGTGTGAAACCCGACAGCCAAGTTCTACACTTCTTGTAACTGAGTGACACATCCAGAACATCCAGAAGCAATGTGGTCATGTAGAAGGTACTCCTGCAGGGCTCTTTGAGCTACATGATCTTTAAGGTCCCACTTGTCAGTGCAACAAAGCATAAGTGAGTCCTTACCTTTCAAACCAGAGAGAAGCCAAGCAGACAAAAACTGCCACCACCTGGCCCTTGCCACCTGTTTTAGAGAGTTCAAATAGGCCTCCCTTCAATATGCATTATTTACTTCACTCACTTCCCTAAGAGTAATGATGTCTGGAATGAAATTTAATGATATTATGACTCAAGCACATAAGTATTAACATTTCCATATGAAATTAAAATTTCAATCTCTGAATGACCTCAGCTAATCATTAGACTTAGAAAGATAGCTGATTTCCTCAGCTACATCTAAAAAAAAAAATCATATTTCCTCAGTTATAACAGAGAAGATATTTAAGAATTTTACGAAGAGTGAATTGCAAATCTACTCTTTCCTTACATATTTAGGGTCAGCAAACCCAAGATACATACTCATACTTGGTAAGTCTAAGCTGCCAGGTACCTACAGTAATTTTTCAGTAGATAATACGAAGAGTGTCCTGAAAGTAATGCCTCCTGTTTTATTCTGTTGGCCCACAATAACAGAAGGTGTTGATGATATGGCAATAGAGGTTGAACCTTCCCACCAATATTCCTTTACATGTTGTTGCCATAAGGCAGATGGCAGCAGAGGGGCAGTTTGACAAAATGGTACTTGACAAGGAAGTGTGTATGAAGCAAAGAGGTGCTATCGATTTCCTCCATGCTGGAAAAATTGTAGCCACTGACATTCATCAATGCTTGCTGAATGTTTATGGAGAACAAATTGCAGATGTGAGCACAGCGTAGTAGTGAGTGGTACATTTTGACAGTGGCAATACCAGATCACTTCCACTGGTACAGATTTTTACAAGAGTAGCATGCAGGCTCTTGTTCTTGCTCTATCAAACAGTGTTATTGTGATCTTTGTATCTGTCGTAACTTCCATGCAAGTAAATAGGGGGCATTATTTTCAGAGAGACATACATACTAGCTAAGTTACATTTTACAGAGAGAAAGCCTGAAGCAATATTGTTTCAGTGATTTTAAATAAACGTATTTACACTTTCAAACTACTTTTAAAAGTATTCTTCCAGAGTGCTGAGCCACCAGCAAACACCATCAGAATGATATGTGCTCAAACTCTGGGAAGAAAAAATAAAAAACAGACTGTACATTTTGATGATTTCAGATACCCATTAATTTTAGACAGCAAATTTGGTAGTTTATATCTGAATTATTCCTTTATACAGAACAAGCCTGCACAAAGCTGCTCAAAACTGGATTACCTTAAACAGAAATAAAAGACAGCAAGAAAAACCCGTAGATGTTTCCCACAATACCATTATGATATTAAACCCCTAGTAATATTTTGTGGTAAAAACTCTGTACTCCTGTTTGCAAACCAGCATTCAAATATTTAATAAGAAAGTTTAACCAAAAGGCTGACTAAATAAGGCACACAGTACTAGATGGGAAGGAAATGAGTAGCTACATATATTAATTATCACCCTTTCTGGGATCACAGGCTCACTCAAGTTAAAATTTAAAGGGCTTAGATTACTTTCTGGTGAATTTTATTAGTTTTCCCCAAGAGGTGCAAAGACTAACGCTGTCACAACAGAATAAGAGAGCATATACAGCGTCATTACAAGCTGAGTCACCCAAAAGCATTGAATCTTGCTTTATTATAACACAGACTCTTAAATAGTCTCCTGAAACAGTATCATTTGTTATGCCATAGAGTGATAACAGCAAGCTGACTTGGTATTACAATAAAATGAAATCTGGTGCATCTGCAGAGTTGTTCTCAATAGGCAGACCAAGTTCCCTTGCTGGTCTCTTTGGAGATAGCAGCTGCAAGCTTCCCTTCCCCTACTGCAATAGAGAAAGATGCAGAACAAAGTTGCTGAGAGTTGTCTTGTTGTTGCTGATGATAACATTTAGATTTGCCTGCTGAGAGCAATGCTGCAGGTGGGAAGAAGAGGTGGCTGGGCAGATGCCCAAGAATTATAACCAAAAGATTCTTCCCTGTGCAGATGTAGCCATCAGCCTACTCTTCCCACCTCAACTCCTTCAAGTTTTAGAATTACCATCTCTCTACAGCACAAAAAAGTTGAAGTTCCATAAAAACTAAACTCCTAAGGGATTCCTGACCATGCCCTGTTCGTATGTTGCCATGTTGGATATCCAATATCACTACTTATTTCCTGCTTCCAAGGGTCTAAGCACATAGCAGTATCAGCTTTAAAACAGAACAGATGTGCAGTGCTCTCAAATAAATCCTATTAATAAATTAATAAATTTTAATTTGCCTGCCATTAGGGGATTTATAATCCCTTTATTTTTCAGGACCCACTACAGAAGACAGCAAAGCAAGATACTCCAAATTAAGAGCATGACTGGATTTTGTCCACCCCCTCAATTAACAAGCTGTTCAAATACCATCTTCTGTCATGTTTTCTTCCCTCTCTCCATTTTCCCCTCTCTCATTTCATGACGGAACCTCTGTAAAAACAGATATGATTACTCAATAAAAATAGGTATTTGAGATCCTTGTGTGCGTATTAAATGAAACAATTTCACAAAACATATTTCTTTTTCATATACTATCTTCAAAGTGGTTTTTGGATGAAAAAAAGGATTTTTACTTTTTCAAGTATTTTTTCCATTTTCAAATTTTTTTTTCTAGTTTTTCAAGTGTGATTTTAATCAAATATTTTACACAGCCCTTCAGTAAAATGAGAGGGCACCTCCACAGCCCTCCATCTCTCCTCACCCCTCTGTGCTCAGTGTTGAGCAAAGGCCATGCCCATAGTCTGTCAGGCTGCCATGTGCCCAAGCCCCTTCCCAGCACTGGGTCTCACCCCATAGGGCAAAGTTGTTCCCTCTAGAGAGAGCAGAGGGGATCCAGGAAACTCAGGGCAGACTCTGAAGTAGCAAAAGTGGTAAACTTAGTGGCTCTGCTTTAGAAAAAAAAAATGTTAACGTTTTTCTTACTGTTATTTTGCATTGTTCTATTAAGCTGTTTATTGTCCAGTTTTGAAACAGAAATCGTAATGAAGTATCTGGAATGAACCCCCATGCTGAACTTGAGTCCTTCTTCCTCTCCAAACCAAAGTTTTCTGCTTCTCCAATAGAAAGCTGCCTCTGTACCTTCTCTGATGCTGCCTGGAGGCTGCAGGGAGCTTGGGGCTGCCTGCTTCATTCCTCCTGGTCCCAACACAGCAGCTGAGAGTAGGCCAGTCCAAGTCATGCCCTCTTCTTCAGGGCTCACCTGGAGGCTTCAAGGATCTCCATACCATCTGCTGGGCTCCTCCCTTTGTCCTGACACAGCAGCTTAGAGGACGCCATTCCCAGTCCGGCCCTCTTCCTTGGGACTTGTCTGAAGGCCACATGGAGCTTGAGGCTGTCTGCTGGACTATTCCTATTGTACCAGCACAGCAACTCAGAGGATGCCAGTCCCAGTCCTGCCCTCCTCTTCAGGTCTTGCCTCAAGGACACAAGGAGCTCAGGGCCATCTACTGGAGTCCTCTTGTCCTAGCACAGCAGTTTTGAGGACACCAGATCTAGTCCTGCTTTCTTCTTCAGGACTTGCCTAGAGGCTAGACTCCACCTGTTGCTCTGACACAACAACTCAGAGGACACCAGTTCCAGTCCTGCCCTCGTCCTTGGGACTTGCATGGAGGCCACAGAGAGCTTGGGGCCATCCACTGGACTCCTCCTGTTTTCTCTGTGCAGAAGCTTAGAGGACACCAGACCCAGTTCTTCCCTTCTCCTTAGAGCTTGGAAAAGAAGAGGTGAAAGGTCTTGGGGAAGGACGACGATGGGGGACAGGGAAGAAGGGTTTCTAGAGAGCAGAAATTCTTTAGCAGATGGCAACTCTTCAACGCCAAGATGGAAATCGAGAGCTCCTACTGCACCACCAACAGAAACAGAGACATCTCTGGGCAAGCATGATGTTATAGTGCTTACCCAGGCCTCATGGAGGTGGATCTACCTCCATCAGTTCACCTCCATGGGCTCAACATCTCCCTACACTGGGTCTACATGTATTGGCTTGAGCTTGCTGCTGCTGCTCTCCAGAAGCTGAAGCTTCTTTGGTGAAGAAGAATCCATCCTCCTCCACAAGAATTCCCAAAACGGGAGGAAAGGATCTAGGTAAAAAGCTCCTGGTCTCAAGTGTGTGCTTCCCAGACAGAAGTCAGGCAGCAATTGGTGTTCTGCTGTCAGCACCCCCGTATTTATAGTGGTTGGCAGGGATGTGACTTGTGACATCGTAAGGCGATGGTGATGAGACCCTACAAATGTTCCATGACAACCAAAACAGGGCTGACTTGGGTGGGGGAGGCTATGGTCTGAGAGTTTCCCTACTTGTCACCAGTAAGGTTCTGATGAGCTCCACTTTAAGGCCATTTCTCTTTTATGTTTTCACCATTGATTCCAATAAAGATCTGGAAGTTTGTCACTGTTTTATGATTTTTTGTTATCGGTATTCCAAATCATAACATCATGTAATGCTCTGTGAGTTCAAGAGTTAATGCTCCAGTTCCAGAGGGCTATAAAGACAGTGAAGGGTCTTGAGGGCAAGACACTGGATGAATGCCTGAAGGCTGTAGGTTTGTTGCTCCCAGAGCAAAGTAGGCTGCAGGGAGCCCTCAAGACACCTGCAGCTCCTCACAGGGAGCAGAGAGCAGTGCTGAGCTCTACTCTCTGGTAGCAGCAACAGGACCCAAGGGAACGACACAGAGTTACATCAAGGGAGGGTCATGGAAAGGTGGGGGTTATGGAAAGGGTCTGTACCAGAGGGCAGTGGGCACAGAACAGGCTGCCCAGGGTAGCAGGCACAGCCCCAAGCTGCTGCAACTGAACAACCATTTTCATTTGAGTGGTCCCTCGTTGAGTCAGAGGTTGGACTTGATCATCCCTGTGGGTCCCTTCCAACTCAGGATATTCTACGATTCTACAGTTTCAATATTTATCTTGTTATGTAATTAATATTCTGTGCCGAGCTTGGTATTTTGGCTGCATCCTGCAAAATGCCTCATACAACTTGAGAATTCAAAATACATCTTTCCAGGTTCTTTTTCAAATTCCTATTTATCTTGCAGACACTGTAGAACACTTAATTTTGAGAGCCTTTACTGTAAATATACTGTACCAGTCCAATCATTTGCAGATAGCTTTGGAAGCACTATGACAAGCATGTAGGCCACCAACACAGCCACATAACTATTTATATGCTAGGATACTTGGAAACCCTTCTCACAAAACAGAAGTCCACGCTGCAGGGCACTGTAGAGAGGAAGGCTATTTTTACCCTTAAAAGCTTATATTCAGTATAAGGCAGAAAAAGTAAAGGAATACTGACATATGGACAAAGATACAAGGAAACTAAGACAATATTTTCACAACAATAGGCTATGCTTTTGAACACTAGCAGTTCATCTCAGCTTCGTGTGATTGTCACCTTGACTAACCAGCTCCATAGAATAAGAGTGAAACATTTATGCTCTGAATCAACGACACACAAAAGTGGCAACAGACCTTTAGGAGGTAAAAGGCTACTGTCTTCAAACCAATTGCTCAAGCAGGACTTCACAAAAGATCAACATGAGACTGTCAGCAGTAACTGATGTTTCCTTCTGTTACTTTGGAAGGCCATGCTCATATTTACTTCCTGCTGGAAATTAATCTTTAATTTGACACGTGCAAGAATGAAAATAGCAGTTCTTACAAGAAAAAGGGAATAAATGTTCTCAGTCATTCATCCTCACCACCATCCTGATCACCTATAATTTACAGACATTCAAAAGGAAAAACTTCCACAACTACTATAAGTCAAATACTACCCCTAGAAATTACTCTATCTACAATCCTGTCTACACTACACAGCCATATTTAATGTAAAACCACATAACAAGTTTCACCATTAAATCTGAGCATATATATACATAGGTTCTAGTTGAGTTTAAATATTATACATAAATACCTTCTGTTTGTGCTGGAGCACTGTTAAAATAGGTTCCTAGAACTGTGCAACTTGTAAGAACCTGTGTTAGAAAACCCTCATGGGAACAATTAAAATTCCAAAGTTTCATAGAACTCAATGCCGGTGAAATTATTTTTTTATATCACTATATAACACAAAAGAGTCTAGCAGAAAAAAAACGAAGTAGAATGAAAATGAGGAACAACATAGTTGGGGATGTCTGAAGACATTCATCTTGAAAAGGTATGCATGGTTCTTTCACTACTTTTAAACCTCAAGAGAAAAAGGAAAGGAGAAGGAAAGAGAGAAGGATGTGGGAGTCCTGATGGATGAAAAGCTTAACATGAGCCAGCAGGGTGCTCCTGCAGCTCAGAAAGCAAATGGCATCCTGGGCTCCATCAGAAGAGGGGTTGCCAGTAGGGACAGGGAGGTGACTGTCCCTCTCTACTCTGCTCTTGTGAGGCCCCATCTGGAGTACTGTGTACAGGCCTGGAGCCCCCAGTACAGGAAAGAAAGGGAGCTGTTGGAGTGTCAATACAATAAACTTAAAGGGGAAATTAGCAGTGTGTGGATTTACTGCAACAGACTTTTCATTGAAGAAAAGGAGATCAGTAAAAACTAATTTGTACAAAGCGTTTTCAAGAAAGGACTACCAAAGGGACTTTATAGAAATAGGTTCTAAAAAGTAATAAAAGGAGACTTGAAGGTAAGCGGAACTATTATTGCTTATAACCCTGACAGATTCCATAGAGATGTCAATCAACAGAAATATTCAGTGGGAGGGTACTAATGCCTTGCTCTCAGCTGTGACTCACTCTGGAAGTAACATTTATGTTCTTAGCAACCTCATTCACTAGAAAGTTGTCTTTCTAACTGGATTTTCTATATATTGGCAATTCATTGTCTTGGGACACTAGAAGAAATAAAGGCCCCCTTGTTATTTTATTTAATAACAGGGAACATAACTGTATTAAAAATGAGTAAAGGAAACCTTTGTGTACACAGGAGAGAAGGTAGGAAAAACAGAATTTATGTTTCCCATTCCCAAAAATAATTTTAAAAGAAACAAACATGGCCTTTCTAGTTCAACAGCCATTTGAACAGAAACTGTAACATGCAAAGAAAAAGCAGTCTCAATTTCAGTTCAAAATTTCACTGATGATGCTTACTCTAATAAAACTTGGTTGACACACCGTACCCTTTATCACACTTATTTTCAGAACTTCAATCTTTGTGAAGTGCTGCAAATGCATGATTTACTATAGTTTACACACACGATAAATGCTTCTGCTCAAGATGACCCTCATTCTTTTATGCCTGACACTAGTGGTTGACCACTAGTACAAGAATTTCTGCAAAACAATCTACACGGATGTGAAAAACATTCCCACCCCCACTAACATGCTGCTTTACTAACATAAATATTTGAATCCTTAAAAAGCTGTCAGAGACCAGAGTTACTCTCCACAGTTTAGAATCAGAAATAGTTGCTTTCACAAGTTCAGGCCAAAAAGGTTTTATGTATTGTACAACTGATGAATATACAGGTGTTGTAATTAAGAAATATACAAGAGAGGTTGGCTAAGCAGGTTATTACACCAAAAAAGAACAGACAGAGAGCTTAGCCTTATACTGGGCTTGCTGGAAAACTCCAGAAGGAGGGATCTCCAGAAAGAGAACCTTCCCCACTGGTAGGCAGCTCGTAAATAGGGTCTAAGGGAGTTGGAGCCAAGCTCCACCCCTTCTGGCAGCACAGGTGAACTGCCTTCACCTGTGCTCCCATGGCTGACTCATTGCTCACCTCAGGTGATCAATCAGAGGTTCAGGCTGTGACTCAGTTCCCATACACGTATCAACAGCTAAAGTTTAATAAACAGTCCCCCACATCAGCCTGAATTCTTAATTAAGTAGAAACTTACAACTGAAAAATACCCTTTACATACAGTCTCACAATTTATATATTCACCTCCTGTGCACAAATGTCATGATAGTTCTGAAAAGTGAATGAACCCTGAACTTTAAGTTGAACATGTGGTTCATTATTTAACTATTTTCAACAAGTAAATGTGCTACAATAATTATGGCTACTCTGATTCTCACTGGCTTTCAAGAAATTTAAAATAATGCTCCTACACCTCCTCTGCCATTCCTGCACTTCTTCTGAGCCCAGTCAAAGGCAGACATGCTCTGTGATTGACATGTCTCTGGTTCTGATTGCCTTTTGTCTGACCTGGATGCCAGCCTGGACTCCTGAGCAGGAGCACTACAGGACGCTTTGCAGGTCCTGCCAACATTAGGGGGGGATGGATAGCTCTTAGAACTGGGCTCATTGAGGGCTTTGGGCACCTGATCGCTACCCTGTGTGCAATGTCTCATTACTACTGAGATCCCTGAAAACCCCCCTTCCACTTCTTCTTGGCCTCAGAAGGATGTAAAGAAAGCATATGCCCTGATTTCTGCCTGTGGCCCTATTTTTTGCAGTGCACGTATACCCATGTACTGACATAACTCAACCATAGGGCTCCCCAGCTTATGCCTAAACCACATAAAAATTCCTAAACCCCTCTGGCTCATCAAGCCCAGTCCTGGCAGGGTTCAGAGCCTGGCTATTGCAAGGGGTCTCACTCACAGAAAGGAATGACCTTATGGTTCCTTCATAGTTAGTAGTATTTTTCAGGGATGCATAAAAACCTCAAAAGGTGGGCCTGGATGTCTCTAATGAAGTTCAACACAGCAAAATGCAAGGTTTTGCACTTGGGCCAGGGGAATCCTAGGGATATATACAGACAGGGAATGGCAATCCTTGAAAGCAGCCCTGCAGAGAAGGACCTGGGGATCCTGGTGGAGGAAAAACTTAACGTGAACCAGCAGTGCGCGCTTGCAGCTCAGAAAACAAATGGTATCCTAGGCTCCATCAAAAGAGGGGTAGCCAGCAGGGAAAGGGAAGTGATTGTCGGAGAGGATTCAGAGGGCCACAAAGATGATCAGAGGGCTGGAGAACTTCCCCTACAAAGACAGGCTGAGGGAGCCGGGCTTGTTCAGCCTGGAAAAGAGAAGGCTGTGGGGTGATGGGAGGAGAGTCAACTCTTTACAGTGTTGATAAGGGTTAGGCAAGATAAAGGGAAATGGTTTCCAGTTGAAGGAGGGAAGGTGTAGGCTGGATATCAGGAGGAAGTTCTTTACCAAGAGAATGGTGAGGTGCTAGAACAGGCTGCCCACAGAGGTTGTGGATGCCCTCTCCATCCCTGGAGGTGTTCAAGGCCAGGTTGGATGGTTCCATATGCAGCCTGGTCTAGTATTAGATATGGACACTGGCAAACCTGCCTGTGGCAGGGGGGCTGGAGTTTGATCATCCCTGAGGTCCCTTCCAACCCAGGCCATTCTATGATTCTGTGATTCTATGACTTCCAAACTAAGGAAGTTCTCACAAGGCAACACAATAAAATTAGACTACATCACTTTGATCTCTCCAAATCCATCTCAAACTTGCCACATCCCTTTGCACTGTCAGTTGACAGCATTTCAAGTATATATAAGTAGCTGCACATCTTGAACATAGTACTTCATGTACAATTTCATTGTTTTAGTTAAAACTTATCATTGATTGACTGATATAGTAAGCCTGTATGAAGCTTACATAAAAAGCACTCAGTTTGCAGACAAAAGCATCTGACAGGTGAAAACCACTTAACCATTGCATATGAAATTCTTTCAACTTAGTATCATATTTAAGATCTCCCAGATGCAAACAATTTCACCACTTAAGTTTTGTGAAGAGAGCGTGAAACAGTATACCTAAACTGCATATAACACATGTAGTGTAGACATACCAATGCTACAGCATAGACAGATCTGAGCAAATCCAGACACCAGAAGGAATCTTTTCATAGTACCTTGGCCAAACTAAGCAGCTTCAATACTTGTCTGGTATTGATACAAAACTGTTTCTGGTGCTACACATTGCCATTTGTAAGTACAACACCCCTACACCACTCCATGCAGTATAAGCACATTCTAAGGAAACACAGTACTTCAAAACCACTGAAACAGTAAAAATAATAATGAGGAGGCTTAGACTGAATATAAGAAAGAATTTCTTCAGAGGTTGGTCAAGCACTGGGACAGGCTGCCCAGACATGGTAGAGTCCCCAGCCCTAGTGTTTTTGACAGACATGGGCACGACACCAAGAGACACAGTTCAGTGATTGGACTCAGTAGGTCAGGCTAACAGCTGGATTTGATGATCACAAAGGTTTTTTCTAACATAATTGATTCTACAATAATTGTTTACCCTATATACTCACTTGCTCTTTCACAAAAGGAAGAGAATTCTTCACAAATTGATGACATAACCACACATAATTCCGTGTTACTGTTAGCAATTAACACTACTTAATACTCTACAAATGCACAAGAGCAGTATAGAAAAACAAGCACAGAAGCAAGAGATTACTTGAATGCCACAGTTTTAACCAACAGATTATTTTGCAGGATTTGTTAAGGTCAGACAGAGAGATACCAGATTTCTACTATCTTAAATATAAAACCTTAATTTGGATGGCAAAATAATTTAGAAGTTTTAAAAGGTGGAAGTCTCAAAGAATAGCCCTTATTTCTCTAAACGAGAATTATCACCACACTGCACAAACTTTTCTGCTGCATAGATAAGTAAATCATAGCGTCAACCAATTACTTAACTCACCTGGCCTGACTGGGGGGATAAACAATTAATGACCTCCTCCAGCATCACTGGTATGTGCAATCTTCCCAAATTTTTGTTTTCTGTACTATGAAGCAACTCTTTGGTTTCACTTTTGTGTGTAGTTTGCTCCGTTAACTCATATTCAGAAGGCTGTTTTACTGAAGAGTAGATCCTTCTGGCCAAAGCAGCTAACTTGACTGGATTCAGTTTTAAGTTGTACGGAAGCAGACTCTTGTTAACCTGGCACAGACACTGAGATAACATTTTGGAGTTGATCATCCTAGAAAAAAACAGATGTTGGGAATTACTTTGATAACTATTTAAAACATAAAATGTTAAAAAAAAAAAAGTGCAAATGCTGTAGATAAAGCACGACATTTCACAAGATAGGTTTTACAGAAATGCCATCTCAGCAAAAAGGCTCTGATAATTTAACTTCTTTTCAGCAATTTGAAGGCCATCTAACAATCAATCACGTCCAAGGAAATAGAGCTTTATTTTCACAAGGAATACCTTCATTTCCTTTACATTGCTAGGACTCTATCAGTGTTTAAACAACTTGAGAGAAGCCCCCATTAAATGACTAACCACACCTGAGCACAACCAGAACAGTGGCTCAGCTTTCATATTGTTTCCCTACGTCCTGCCACGCACAGTGAGGCGCTTGCTCTGAGTGGCAGCACTTAGGTTGCCAACTTTCCTGTATTTCTAGTTGAAATGGGAAAAGACAAATTGTGCCACTGGGTTTTTAACAGAGTTATGATTAGTGTTACAACCTACACGTGTGGTAAAACTACAACAGAATAAGTCAAAGCAAATCAAAAAACAAAAAAAGCTGAAGGTTAACATAAATATTATTTGCATTTTTATGAGCTCACACCTGTTGTTGTGTCACATTTCACACTCCCTCTTGCCACACGAAAAGAGTGCATACTTTGGCAAGGGGCCCTTTGAATAAAGGCTATCCTACTTTTATAGCGTTGTGTTTGTAAGCACGTATCAGCCTATAACCTTGAACAGAGAACTCCCAAGCCCTCTGCAACAAACCCCAAGGCCTCTGTAGTAGCTAATACAGGGATAGGGAGATCAGTGACCATTTAACTCACACTGCCTTGCTCTATGACCCCAGGAGGCGCTTCCTACCCAGAGCACAGCTCAGAATCGCTTATCTGTGCAATTAAGGAAACTTTTTGTGTGTTTTCTGTCTCAGGGTGCAGCAGAAGACTACTGAGATGATTAGGGGCCTGCAGCACCGCTCTTACGCGGAAAGGCTGACAGAACTGGGGCTGCTGAGGCTAGAGAAGTCCGAAGTAAGCTCTTATAGAAAGTATCGAGCAGGCCCAGGAGACAGCAGCTCTCCCCTTACGCAGCTCCCGCCCGCCCCGCGCAGCACGCAGCGCTGCAGAAGCCGCCCTCGCCTCGCGCTTACCCGCTCGCGCCGTCGCCTTGATGACGTCACGGCGGCGGCCAATGAGGAGGCGGCGGCGGGGGCGGCCGCCGGCGTTTGAATTCGGCGGCCGGGCTGGGTGGCGGTTGGCTCGGATCGCGGCGCTGAGGTGAGCGGCCGCCCCAGCGGCACGGTGGGAAGGGCTCGGGGGCGCACTGTCCGCTTTTGGCCGTGCTCGGTGTTTATTGTCGGCCCTGCAGGAGAGCGAGGCCTGGAGAGCGAGGCCTGGAGGGCGGCCCTGTGCTGGTATCTGAGCGTTGTGAGGCCTATCATCCAGATGCCGAGAGAGCTGCCTACTGCTGTGTGAGCGCTGTGAAGTAAGGGAGAGCTGTGGGTGGATCGAGAGCTGTAGTTGCGGGGGTCGGGCTCTGGCTTTCCCTAGGGAGGGCTGCTTAGCTTCCTTAAAGCTGTGTGGGGAAAGGTCGTGCTTTTGGGCCACTCAACAGTGCTCCTCAGAGCTTTGTGATGGTTCTTACAGCTGACTGAGTGTAGGGCAGGGCTAGCACAGGTGTGTAGTTAAACACCAACTTATAGTGCAAACTGATGGCTGCAGGTTGAACCTCACTGCAGCCTTTCAGTACCTAAAGGGAGCCTACAAACACGAGGGGAATCAACTCTTTGAAGGGGTTGATAACAGCAGGATGAGGGGAAAGGTTTGAAGTTGAGGGAGGGAAGATTTAGCTTGTATGTCAGAGGGAAGTTCTTTACTACAGGAGCGGAGAGGTGCTGGAACAGCTGCCCAGAGAGGCTGTGGATGCCCCGTCCATCCCTGGAGGTTTTCAAGGCCAGGTTGGATGGAGCAACCTTTATCTAGTATTAAAAGGGGAGGTTGGTGGCCCTGCAGGTGGCACAGGGGTTGTGGATTCATGATCCTTGAGGTCCCTTCTAACCCTGCCATTCTGTGATTCTAATGAGAAGGTGATGTTTCATGTTTAAGACCTTTTACTTCTGTGGTTGATTGCAGGAAAGATTCAGCTGCATGGTCTGAAGGAGCCCTGGAAGCAAAGAAGGAAGAGCATGTCTGCTGCTAAAGATGATGTCTGTAGCCACATGAAAGTGGTTGTCCGTGTCCGTCCAGAAACTCAAAAGGAAAAAGATGGCAACTTTGCTAAAGTTGTTCATGTTGTTGACCAGAACATATTGGTCTTTGATCCAAAGGAAGAAGAATTTAGCTTTTTTCATGGAAAGAAACTAACCCACAGGGATATTAATAAAAGAACGAAGAAAGATCTTAAATTTGTTTTTGATGCTGTTTTTTCTGAAACTTCAACTCAGTTGGAAATTTTTGAGCATACAACCAAAGGTGTACTTGATGGCTTCCTAAATGGATATAATTGCACAGGTATCTTTGCTATATGCATCTTTTCATTCACTAAATTCTTTGGAGGATCTACCCTTGTATCTGGCTGCTGCAGAGGCCTTAGGGATCTGCATTTAAATAATTTTATTTGTAATTTATAGTTACAACCATATTACTTGTTGTATATGGTAGGTAGACTAGCTATGTTATATTTTGAAGAAGAGTTTGTGATAGGGTTGTAACAAGCTACAGAATTTGATCTGAAATACATGTATTTATGAAAAGCATTCATAAGGAAGAGTAATTCAGCCAGAGGTAGCTTCACTGACAGTACTAATCTATTTTGTCAACTTAACCTTTCAAGAGTTTGTTTTTAACTATCAAGTAGAACACTGAGGTAATGCTTTATGTATCTGCAATAAGTTGATAGTTTAGGGTTAGGAGAGCAAAGAAATAATATCTTTCACTTAAACTGCTTGTGAATTAACTTGGAACTAAACACTTGAAAATACATGTGACTTTTGAGATAGCTTTCTGACTTCAGTTGTAGAAAGTGAATATGAGGTAAGATCATTAAATAGTTTGTGAAAATAGTGGTACAGTGTGATAGGGGGACGTGAATGTCCATTTGAAGTTTGTTCTTTTTTGGCTTTCTGATACAAAGTGTATGTTTGTGTTGGTTTTTTTTTTTCCTTAATGCAGTGCTAGCATATGGTGCAACAGGAGCTGGAAAGACTCATACAATGTTAGGCTCCCCTGAAGATCCTGGAGTGATGTATTTAACCATGATGGCACTTTATAATTGCATGGATCAAATAAAAGAAGAAAAAATATGCAATGTTGCTGTGTCTTATTTAGAGGTAAGTCAGCTTCTGGATTTAGTATACTGCTCTTAAGGCATGTTTTTATAAATCAAGTTTATAAATTTAAAATCAAGTTATAAATCAGACTTTTTATTTCCTCTGTCCTCCTACTCATTATGAACTATTCTGGAACTTTAGAAATGTATCCTTGATGGGACTGTAAGTGAATAGTGCTCAACAAATTTGATGTTACTAATAGACACCTGTTACTGTCTTGTATCTTCCCAAAAAGGCCAATCTCTTCTAACACATTCATTTCACATTCTAATAATACCTGTCCTGCTTGCTCCTTGGTTAATTTCCTTCTATCTGTTAATGGGTACAGGAAAATACTTTGTCAGGGGTGTTAGCAGTAATGTCCTGTAAACACTGAAATTGCACAACTAAAAGATGGTTAATTCCTTTTCAGTAATATTCAGTTCAGTTTTACTGTATCTCAGATTAAAGAAATGCTTCTGTGAGGGCTGCTATGGTACTGTTTAGCTCGCTACAGAAAATTATTTTGGTCTTTGCTGCCAGCTTCTCTTCTCGTTATCTTTTTGGCATTGCATTTCTGTTCTTACTAGTACTTATCTTCGCATTGCTGCAAAGCAGCTGTAGTAAAATTACTGTCTAGCCTCCACTAAGTCATAGTGGAATAGTAATCAGTGTTTGTTAGGGGAGGAGAGTAAAGAAGAGGAATTAAGCTATTTCAAGTACTTCCACAGACACTTATCAGTTTATTCTTACCACAGAATGTCACTTTATCTTAAAATAGTATTAAACAATGAGGTTGCCATTCAAATCCAATCCTGTCAGGTATGATAGGGAAACTTTTCTAAAGAGATTTTAAATTCCTTTTCAAAGGTGTACAATGAACAGATCCGTGATCTTCTGGTCAACTCAGGACCGCTAGCTGTTCGGGAAGATGCCCAGAAAGGGGTGGTGGTTCAAGGGCTAACATTACATCAGGTATGTAAATAGATACTGAAACTCAGGAGGCCACACATTATTTGAGGTCAAATTAACTTGTGATTGCACAGTGGAAGCTGTTTGTAACTTAGTAATCTCCTTGTGGGTTTTGTGTTTTGTTTGTTTTTTTTTTTGCAATAATCACTAGTAACGTAGTAACCTACAAACCTATTAAATAATTAATGCATGTTCTGAAAAAGCTAAATAAATGGATTAAAATTTGTCTTGATTACCAAACATGCTTCTGGTTTGATTCTTATCTTCAGGTTGTGGAAAGCTTGTTGTTTTGACTTATAGTCTTAGTATTTCTTAAAGGACTTCACTCTTTTCAATGCTATGCATGAGTGTTCAACACTTCTGCAAATCTTGTGCCTAGAACTTGCGTTTTTCTGTTTGTTTTAATAAAGACACTAAAAAAGAAGTGCTGTTTCCAGACAAGTACAGCAACTTCAAAGTTGTTAACACAACCTCATTTCCCAATCTGATAATTAATGTCATGGACCTAACTTTTTTCTTCCTACAAAACTTTGGAGCCTGTTAAATGCTATGTAATTTCCAGCTTCTATGTGCAACAAACAATGAAGGAAGGAATCACATTAATTTGGCTCATCCTTTAAAGGCCTTTTTTTCCTATGCTTGAGTCTTGCACAAAAACAGTAATATATTAATGTTTGAAGCATCAGTACAACAAAGATTAATTAAGACATTCTTAGGACTTCTTTCTAACTGTAGATAGTACTTGCAGATTTAAGGGGTTTTGGTGGGTTTTGTTTTGTTTTTGGATTTCAGAAAGAAGTGTTTTCAGTTTCTGAAGCCCTTAAGTACTTGTTTTTCGTGCTTTAACATTTTTAGCTGAGAGTATTTGAAGGGCCTCAATTCTAAAACAGCAATTTCTATTAAGTCTATTTTTAAGTACCATGGTTTTCCTTTAAGGTGAATGCTGATTTCTTAATTTTTTTTTTTACCATTTTAATCTATATATATGTAGATTATATAGATACATACATAAGTAAGAATCACTGTAAAATCCTTAAAATCTTACACAGCTAATGAGAAAGAGGGGTAAAAAAAAAAGAAGTGTACTTACCCTGTGCTCTACTTTTAAAGCCGAAATCAGCAGAGGAAATCCTTCAAATGTTGGATTATGGAAATAAAAATAGAACACAACATCCCACAGATGCGAATGCCTCCTCTTCTCGTTCCCATGCAGTCTTCCAGGTAAGATGATATAGCAGGTGTACACCAGTATTTTTGTAAGTTTTACTTGTTGCCTAAATTTGAATATGATGGAAGCTTTTAAATATACATATATTTATTATATTATATTTATATATTATTTTTTTTATATATTATATACTTATATATAGGTATATATAAGTAAACACGAGGAAAAGCTTTCTAATCCCAACTGTAATCTTTAGAAATATTTTTTTCTTTAAAACTGTTGTTTGAGGTAAGAATATGCTTCGGTATTGTAGATTTACACTTTAGAAGACCTTTTAATGCTTCCTACTTTTATGCTCCTCTAATGCTGCTCAGCATTCTTGTACAAAAAATATTCTACGGAATGTCATTATTCTACTGCCTATAAAGTGAACGTTTCAAATACTGTTTTTCTGTTATTTGGTTTTGCATTGATTCAGGTTTACTTTGTATTTTAGTGTGTAGCCAGTTTTAATACAAACTAGGATTTAAGCAGATATGTACTTGAACCATGAAAATGAAATGCATATTTCTAGTTTTGCATACATTGTACTAACGTGCTAGTATTTAAGAGTTCTCCAAGGATTATTCCTGCTTGCAGACTATTACAATGTCCTTCCAACTGCTCTTGAATACAAAATGGTATAAAACATTATTTGAAAATGGGTCCTGTTAGCTAAAGCTTCTTGATACATTGGCTGTAATGGCAAATCACGTTATCTTCTATTATTTATGTGTTGCTGTTCTGGGTTGAAAAATATTACAAAGCAACTTGAGCTCTTGTCCTTGCATTACAGCTCTATTATTATTTAACTGTTAGACAGTTGTTAACTGTACCTGCAAACTGAGGCCATGCTTAATAATGATAGTCAAAAGTTGATATTATCATTTAGATGATGCAAATGCAAACAGCTGTAAAATAAGTACTCCAGATCTAATTTTCAGTCATTATTATTGACAATAAATAACAGTAAATGTTTAACATATTTACATATTTCTGAAGTAGCTAACAGCAAAATTTCCTCACTAAAAGTGTTGGTTTTCCTATAGCTTAGGCTTCTGTTTGAAATTGTCCTTTTTCATTTCCTCAGAGTACTTGCTTATGATCATAAATTCAAAGCAACGAATTCGTACCGAATTGGGTGGCTTGACTGCTGCATGGTCACCCATGTGTGCATCTTTAATAAGGCATAAAGTGCAGTGCCACAGATTGAGGTCAGAGCAAAAACAGCTGATTTCCTTGTTTACTTGGGGCTGGAATGTCTTATCCTCACTCTTACTTGACAGCAAAGAATTCAGATTTGTTTCGTCAGGCAGGCTTTGCATTCACCTCAGTTCATTTCTAAAAATGGCATGCAATTAAGTAAATTAGGTAGTTGTTGCAGTCTAGTGGTATTTTTAACAGGAAGGCAAGCAATTAAGTGACTAGAGATGCTGGAGAGTTCATCTTCTCCAGCCTGCATTCTTTGTTTACTCTGGCAAATTGATCTCAGTGTAGGTATATTTACTCATTAGCAAAAATTGCTTAAGCACCAAATGAAATAAACTGTGTTGACAGAATGAATATGTTTGTATTTTACTGCAATTTTGTTGGAATGTATGACCAAAGGAAACATCCTGTGTGCAGACTTGATCTTTCTTTAAGTGCACTGTTGCAAAATAATTCTCATTAGAGAATGGGTTGGAACAAAAGTGCTTGAAGGTAAGTGGGTTGTTAACTGTTGGCAACAAAGTAAAAGCATAACGAATAGAAAGATCCAATTGAATCTAAATGTTGTAGGAACAAAAAATTCCATTTCTGTGGATGTATGCATAAAAAGCAATGTAGGTTGCTGATACTTTGTAATGTATTAAAGAAAAGCACTGTGGTCATTGATTTCTGTAGGTACTATTCGGGTGTTTTCAAGTAACTTTCATTTTGTATGTATATGAATATAATCTAAAATGGTATGATGCATCAAAGAGTACAACTAACACTGAAAGGATTGTTTACAAAATACTTCTAAAGAAAGCATTTGACTTGGAAAAAATAAGAGCTAGTGTAAGCTTATGCAGCTCACATGTATTAATCCCTGAATAGAGAATCATTATTCTCCAGATCCATTTGCAAGATTGTTGCTGCTAATAGCTTTCTTATGACATCTAAAAGAAATACAGTATTTCTCTGAACTCATGTAAAGGGACAGATTTACTTTTGAACTAATCTATGTGGATTCATCCTCTGTTTTTTCCTGTGTCCTGGTGGTAGTAGTGGCTGACAGAGTAGCCATGATAGCATGAAATGCACTGGTTGTGTCTTAGTCCCCATAAGCCACTGCAGTCAGCTAGATGGAATGCTTGATAGAACATAATATTTGTGGTTAAATGTCTGGATAGTCAGACTTCCTCACAAAATAAAGCATCTCAATATGAAGACTTGACACTGCCACATCATGGCTCTAAAAGCATGTTCAGCAGTGTAATCAGCATTTCATCAAAGGTACAATTCTTTCACAAAAACAGTTTGATTCTATTCAAGGCTGGTGTTGACAGATTACTGTAGTCAGCAACATTTTTTGGTGTGTTCTTTGTAGTATTCCTAATGTACTTCTTTTCTGTAATGAGACAATCCTGAAGTTTTACTAGCTATTAATAAGGATATTTAATAGCTTACTAGAAAATCTTTTACCTTACTGCCAGAAGTCTTTCTTTGTTTTGTTAGATAATTGTGTATCTCAATTCTGTGATTTAAGTAAATATCTACTAATGTTGGTTTTAATAGAGAAATCATGAGACATTGCAACGTTAGATTAGTTGTTCATTTACCAACAAATGGCCTTTTTCACAGAAGTGAGTTGATACTCAAGGTTGTGAGGGGGAATGTGTCATTTATACAAAAGTGTGTCTGTGAAATAATAAAAACAAATTGTTTAATGTTAATATTGCATCTGCACATGACACTTAAATGGAATAATGATGTCAAAAACTACTTTGATCCAATGTAACTGGAAATTTCGAATTTAAACTAATGAGTATTGGTTATAAACTAAGTAAATTCACAGCCATACACTTCTTAAAGGGGGAATTTCAGATGCTTTGTCTGCCTGAGGTCCTTATGAGCAGCACTGGCATCTCTAAGAAATAATTACAAACTAGTCAGCTAGTACTGTAAGTAATTGCTTATGTCATTTTGCAGCTATTTCCTTTATTTACAAAACATTCAAAGGCTTCTGTCAATGAACAAAGAAATGGGAAGGATTGTGCTTTGGGGCATTTCCTATGTCTTTTGGGCTTTTATAAAAGCTTGAGTCACAGAACATGATTTGGCTGTCACTCCACCTTTCTCTAGTTGATTAATGGTTGTTAACTGGATTTTGTTAGAGTATTACCAGCCTGGAATAGCTCCTTGACAATGAGAAACACAGAGAAATGGTTTTTCTCTCTTGTTGTATATTGAACTTACTAAAATAGTATAATGGGTCTTGATTGTATTGTTTGATGCAGAAATATTTACATTTGGTATAGACTTGTTTATTCCCCCACAGTTCAATGTGACAGAAAATACAAAGGGCAAAAAGGGGTGAATGGGGAAACCATGTGGTTCAAAATAAAGGCAGTTGAAGGAGGACAGAAAAAGTTATTGCTTTGGAAAATGCAACCAGTTTTGTCACTGGATAAGATGTTACATGAATTATATCACTATTTGGATGAGGTCTGCTCTCCAAGTTGTGTCATCCCCTCCTAGCTTCTTGCTTACTCAAGCTGACTGACTGGAGTGGAGCAGGGGCTGACTGAGAAATGGAGAAGGCTTTCATGCTTTTTAAGTACTGCTCAACAATATGAAAGCATTTGTGTTATCAATGCATCACAGTTCAACTGTCCTAAATCTGAAAGACAGCAACATATGAGCTTGTACAAAGAAAACTTACTACTCCCCAGCCAAACACAGTGTACAACCATACCCAACTTCTTTTTTTTTTCCTACCTGAAATGGTGAATTTGAGGTGTCAGAAATTGTGTTCCGTTAGGACAAACTGCCTGTTGATGAGCATGAAAAGGTTTAACTTAAAATGCAAAAGGATTCCAATGTGAATTTCTGACGACAGTTGTTGCAGTGTAAAATTAACTTAGAGTAATAAGACACTGAATAGTGGTCAACTTTTTTTTTTGCCTTGTAGATTTACTTAAGACAACAAGACAAGATAGCTAGCATTAGTCAAAATGTTCGAATCGCCAAAATGTCCCTCATTGACCTCGCAGGATCTGAACGTGCCAGTGCCACAAATGCTAAGGGGGCTCGTTTTAGAGAAGGAGCAAATATTAACCGCTCCCTGCTAGCTCTTGGAAATATCATTAATGCCTTGGCAGATCCAAAGGTAAGTGGTGTTCCCAAGCTGTCTTCAGCTTCTCGTCTTGTGGAAATGTTTTTGAACATGATAAGCATTAAGTGTTGTATCTTTTTGACCCTTTGTTTATAATTTCCTCATTGCCTGTCACCATGGAGCATTTCAGACAATTTATGTAATAGGGCCTTTATTCTCTTAAGAATAAGAGCCTCTGTAGACTCTGCTGAGGGGTGTGATAGGGAAGGAGCTGTTTTATAAACATTTTAGTTACTGTCAATTATCAATACTGTCAATATTTAGTTACAATCATCTGATGTAGCTTAATTTTAGCCATGTGGGTTTTGATGCTGACTAATTTCCATATGAAAGAGAAACAACGTGTTTTAAGTATCCTTATTTGACCCTTTTTGATTTATCCTATGTCTGATTACATTGATGATTGGAATCATCATTCCTTGGATTGCCTTGAGGTTTATTTAGCTAAACTACAGGGTTAGGTGTTTTTGTTGTTTTTTTTCTTTCTTTTTTCACACAAAGTGTTGAATGAAAATGTCCTAGACTGTGTTGCTTAAACTCAGAGCAGAAATCCTAAGGTTTTAAACTGTTACAACTGTTAGGGATTCTGCCCATTATTACAGAATGGTCCAGGTTAGAAAGAACCTCAAGGATCATGAATCTCCAACCCCCTGCCACATGCAGGGCCACTAACCTCCCCATTTTATACCAGCCCAGGCTGCCCAGAGCCCCATCCAACCTGGCCTTGAACACCTCCAGGGATGGACAGGGCATCCACAGCCTCTCTGGGCAGCTGTTCCAGCACCTCACCACTCTTACAGAAAAGGGCTTCTCTCATAGTAAAGAACTTCCCCCCATTATCAGCCATGTGCAAGTCTATTAGGCTTGATGATGTGCATCTGAACTGTTTCTTGTTCTTTTTTTCTTACCTCCTAATTCTTTCTGTTTTGTGATACACACATTATGGACAGTAACAGAAATTAACGGATAACTTTCTAACCAGTTCATCATAATGGAGATTCATTTGAGGATTCTTTTTATTTATTCAGTAAAAGGGCAGAATGTTTTGTACATGGAAGCCACCTTAATAATCTTTGACTTTTAAAGTGGAAAAATTGGAAGTATCCTTTTTATAGAAAGGAAAAAGAGCAGCTATTTGGGACTTCCTGTAATGCATTGTTGAAGAAACTTATTTCCTTTCTTTTCACCACCTTAAACTAATGGACATCAGCTGCTTGAATGTGGGTTGTACTGTCAATAGCACAAGAACTTCAAATAAATGTTGAAAAGCAGAATTGAAACAATACAATTATTTATCAACTGCTTTTCAACAAGACACTGTTTTTTGTACATCAGGAAAAATTTTCATGGACATGCTTGCTTTTCTGTTTCTTCTGTAATTATTTTTTTTTGTCTTTCTATATATTTGACTTGGTTATTGTAATCCGCTTCTCCCCTCTGATTTTATTTTTTAATATAGCTTCCTTAAAGTGCTAATGTTTCCACTTGTCTTTAAAGAATAGTTTCCAGTGTTGTCATTGTACCCTTGTATATGTCCAAACCTGTCTTGTCATGAAATATCTTATGACTGTTGCTGTGTACTTATTTCCTGCGTTGGCTGGGAGAGCCTTGCATTTCCTTATCTACTTTTCTAGCGAATGCATGTTCTTTCTCATCTTTGTTTCTCTTATCTTCTGGCTATAAACTGACTTTCACATAGGCCAGTCAGAATCCTTGTATTTCCTTTGATCTTTTCAAAGTATTATCCTGTTTCAACAATTTTTTTTTTATTTTTAAGCTTTGTCCCTATTTTAATATTTTGTTGGGTGAGGTCTGTAAGGTAGAGCATGTTTGCTTTAGGTTGAAGAAAATCAATATGCAAGATGTTACCTGTTTGGTACAAGTGTCCAGTAGAAAAAAGGTATAGGTATTTAATAAAACAGTTTTTAAATAATTATAACAGTCTCAGCTGAATTACAGTGGATGTAGTTAAGTTGGATAGTATAATACTTCCCTTCAGTTACTTTCCATTATAGTCATGCAGGACAGAATAAGAGTGGGACAAGAGGGACAAGGACAAGAATGAGAGTGTCTTCATTGCATGTCTTCTAGGGATAGGGAAAAAATTTGTCTAGTCAACATAACAGATATTTTCAAGAAAATAAACTGCCTCCTTTCTCTCCTCCAGAATAATATCCTGCACTGAAATTTTGATATATATACATATATGTACACACACAGGAAAGCTTTATTCCCTATTCGGGAATGGCTGCCAAAAATACAACTTTACTTTGTGCACAGAATTACTTCTCAATTTTAAGGGGTTTAATGAATTTTTTTGTTTGTTTTTTACCCTATTGAGCATTTGTTGTTTCAGTTATTTGTGAGGATTGTTAGCAGAGATTTGGAGAGCAGGGTAGCATGCCCTTCTAGTCAGTAGTAAGTTGTTAAATCTCAACTGATCAGTCAAGGGGGTTGCCTTATCAGGCTTTCCTGCCTTTAGCTACTCATGTTCTCTACCTTGCTGGCAGCAGGGTCATGTTTCCCAGATGAGGAAATGCCTTTTGTTTTGGGTTCTATTTACCGGTGTTTATTTTGAAGGGGGAGTCAAGGTGTGCATTATGAATTTGATTGGTATTTTGTGCTCTTTCACCCACCTTGTTTGAGGCAGTAAATTATTCTCCTGATTTGGCTCAGCAGCTCAAGGGAAGTAGCATGAACAGTTGTGCAAGAGAGGGACAAAACATCCTGAGTTTTTGCCAGACTCAGATCTGTAGCTTGCACCTCTTGGTTAGCTAGCAGTTTCTCCTTTCAAATAGGGTAATTGATCAAAGCTTTTATTTCCTTCTATGATGCCTGGCAAAACTGCAGATTTTCACCGCCATCTTGTTGGGGTAAAAGGCAGAACTTAAAACCTGTACCAATTTATATAAGTAAAATAATTCATGTTGACATATGTAGTATGGAATTGGTGTACTAATTGCTTTTGTGCTATGAGATGAAGACTCTAAGTGTAATAAAGAAACTTTACTGAGCAAACTCAGGCTGCTGAGTTGCCCGGGGAAGTTGAGTCAATATCATTGCAGATAATCAAAACTCAACTGGACAAAATTCTTGGCAGCTTGCTGTAGCTGATAATGCTTTGAGTAGAGGGATCTTGAAAGGAAGGACTTCATAACCTCAATCACTCTGAACTGAAATGGTTTAGCATAGCCTACTTCTTTGTTAGTTGCTCTCACTGTAAAAAAAAAAAAAAAAAAAAAAAAAAAAATTATATACAGATATTGGGAAGTAACACCAACAATTCTGCTATAGAGGTATTAAACAAATCTAATAGATTTAAAGCAGGTTGTTCTAGTTGTAAATGCGATTTTTGAGGAAGTTGATTTGTGTAAAAGAGATATTCCATTTGTCATGTTTAGTGATATTCCTGAAGGGGTAAGCAAACATTCAAGCATATTGAAAGTACAGCTGCTTAATACATAACAATGTTTTCTTTATAGAGCAAGAAACAGCACATTCCTTATCGAAACAGCAAGCTCACTCGTTTGTTGAAAGATTCCCTTGGAGGAAATTGCCGAACAATAATGATAGCTGCTGTTAGTCCATCTTTTATGTTCTATGATGATACATATAATACTCTTAAATATGCAAACCGAGCAAAGGATATTAAGTCTTCTGTGAGTATATTGGTATTTATTGATCTTCTGTCAAAGTATAGTAATATCTTCTTAAGAGAAGGGTTATTTCTTTCTGAAGACTATTTTCAATTTACCTACCTTTTTTTGCTCATAATTCTTTTGTTTCTTCTTTCTTCATCTGGGTGTTTGTTACTGAGAGTGAGCTGAAAAGATTTTGTCTTCTGAGCCTCAGATTTAAAAATAATCTTCAACTGGTGAAATCCGCAACCAGTTTCAGTGTCTTTACCATTATATATTCAGAGATCAGGAAAGTACATGAAAGAAGTGTCTGAACAGTTGTGCACGAGCCAGTCCAGCTCTGTCTCAAGTAGGATTCAACTGGAGCTAAGAATCTGAATGAGGTTATACTGACAAGTGGAAATCCACTGGGGCTTCCTGTCTTCTGCTCTGTAGTATTTATTTAGATTGTTTTGACTTTTTTTATAATCCTTCATACCATCATACCAAAATTTTTTTTACATACTATAGAGTTTTAATATAATTTCCATTTTTGCTGTTTTTTATTTTTAATATTTATTGCTCTTTTGAGGAAAACTATATGGCTGTGCATATGCAGCGGATGAATGCAAAAGCTAAAAAGCTCAATTTTGTGGCTAAGCCAGAAATATATTCATCCCTATTCTCAGAGTATAGTGCAAATGTAATTATGCAATACTTAAACATGGTCGTTTTTATGCAGGGAAATTTAAAAAAAAAAAATCTCCTTCATGAATTATAATTTGTTTCATTTCTTTAACAGTTGAAGAGTAATGTTGTTAGTTTGGACAGCCACATAAGCCAATACGTTAAAATTTGCAATGAACAGAAGAAAGAGGTATGTCATAATCTATTGTTAAAATAGTTTGAATTTTAAAATATAGTTAATGTGATTGAACCTATAGGGCAAATATTGTCCTAATAATTCTGTGCAAACTTAAGAAATGTTCATTTTTTTCAAAACGGATATCATTTAATGCTATTTGTAACGTGTTTTAAGACATGTACAGAAGGATGGTTTTAAAAATGTAGGGCAAAAATCTAGCTAAAAGGTATCTCTTTTGTTTAAGATCATGATGTTGAAGGAGAAATTGAGATCATATGAAGAAAAGAAAGCAAGCATCCATCAAAGCCAGGATTCTTCTGTAGTCTCAAACAATCAGCAAGTGGAAATACAAAGGTAAATTGATCACATGAAGATTTTTCCTTCAAGACTGGGGCTTGGGGTTTACCTGATTATAAATAATAAATATATAGTAATATTATATTTATTACTATTACTATTTATTACTCTCTCTCTATATATATATATATATAAAATATGAAATATATAATAAAATAAGAAAAATATCTGTAGAATGAAATTAGTCTTTCAGTATTGGTTTTATAACTCCTAACATTGTTTTACATAAAGTAGTGCAGTACTGCCACTCCTCTTCAGAAAAGCTGAAAGGGTGGATTTAAAATAAAACAAGTACTGAGTACTTGAGGAAGTATTTTAACTTACTAGGCAAACTATTCAACAAAATACTGCGA
Organism: Perdix hodgsoniae; assembly: GCA_035772895.1. Lineage (NCBI taxonomy): Eukaryota > Metazoa > Chordata > Aves > Galliformes > Phasianidae > Perdix > Perdix hodgsoniae. The sequence continues at coordinate 39,579,588 of JAPSGF010000001.1, forward strand.
GATAATCATGTAGTCTGCCCATCAAGAAGCTGATATGACTCACTGACTTCATGAATGGTCTTACATCTATAACTACTTTCTTGTGAAGTGTTTACTGACAACGCTATACTTCTGTCATGTAGATATTATGGTGTGGATTATATTGATTCCCATCAAGTTTTTGTGTAACTGCTAGTATCCAGATTATTTGTATGTGTGATAGGAGATGAAATCTAACTGAAGTTATGAACGTTGAGAACATATGATTATTAAAATGCCTATGTGATGGGATTTGTTAAGCTTATCTTTGCCTTCGTTACTGAAATGAAACTACTTCATTGAGAAGTTGGTTATTTTGTCCCAAGGCTACCAGTATTCTGTATAATTATGCATATGAAATTCTACCACTGACAATATAAAAGATATTTAGGGCAAATATTCTCCTAGCAATCTCTTGTTACTCTGTAAGAGTACCAAAACCTAAAAATTTTGAGGGGAAAAATAACTTCTTTCACTCTCAGATGTATAAACTATTATATTGTATTAACTACCATATTCTAACTTCAGTTTTGAGATAAGATTTACATTTCCCATTATCAAGTCTTACTCTATTTTGAGCCCATACTTAGCAATATTGCTATGAAGTTATTTTAACTAGCCTTTACTTTGGATCTTACTTTCTTGTTCTCGTATTAGTGGAAGGACCCACACCTGCAAGTGATGTCTTGCTAAAAGAGAACTTTTTTAGAACTTGTGTGCACATACATACATATAAAATATGTATATTTACAGACCTACAGACCTTTGTGTATAGTGTCCTGTTGTACAAAAATGAGATGACATTAAATATTTACAAATAAAAATACTCAGTACAGATCTTGTATGTGTGGGTAGCACAGAGCTGGCTTAGGGTTGTTCACTAAGATGGTGTTATTCACATTGAAATATCACTACATCTGCTAATAAGATTAACTAACAACTGCCAGCCAGATAATCAGTATGAGAAGAAGAAAAAAAGGTTGTGGAAGGGATGGGGTACAAAAGGAATAAATCATGCAACTATTAAATATATGTAGGCTGCACAGTAAGCTGAGGACAGAAAAAGAATGATAAATGCACCACTATAGATTAGTGTTGCATTTGAGTGCGGTGTGATAAAATAATACAATATGCTTAAGAAAAGGGAAAAGCATAATAGAAAAGCTTCCTGATAAATAACTGTGGAATAATCTTGTGGGGTGATGTAAGTCCATTCTATAGGACTTGGAAAACTAGACAGTCTTGAATAAGAGAGAGCAATTGTCGTTTTTTGTTAATGGAAAACTGATCTTTGTAAACTAAAAAATCGGAAAATAACTTTCTTACTTGTAAGATATTATAGCTTTTAAGATATATTATCAATAAACTGGTTAAGCATAGACTAATAGAGATAGTATGTTTCTGGGAGAGGTATACTAGAGTTTCTGTAAGGCTCTGTTTGTTAATTCTAGGAACATGTTATCGGATGGAAATTGATACTCTACTGCATAATAAAAAAAAATAAGAGTATGTGCAAGTTCTAATGCTGTTGTTTCTGCTCACAGCTAGGTTAACTGTTTTACTAGTAACCTTTCAGGGTGAGGAACAGAGGAACATATGAATGCCAGCTTTCAGCAAAGCCACTTAACAGTTTGTTTTTGTGGGCTGACAATATAGAATGCATAAATGACGGCAGATGCTGCTATGGCTGACAAATATTTCATCAGTAGTATCCTTCCTGTGAGATTTGAATGGCAGGAACTGGAGTTATTCTTTCACATAAAAACTCAATCACATTAGTAGGCTTTATGTTCCTATTGCTTTTAGATTTCTCAACTTTCATAATGACTTCATGATGTTCCTACCAATCTTTCTGGTGTTACAAGAGAATACTTAAGATATTTACATGTATTGTTACACAATTCAGTATATTCCAAGAGAAGGTTTTTGGTTTGAAAGTTTCACTGGGTCGGGCCCTTCATATTTCATCATATATTCCTGATATTTATCCACCTACTTAGCTCAGTTAATACTTTCACTGGCCTCTTGAATGTGTTTTCTATCTGGGAAAACCTTCTGAGATAGCAGTAAAAATCCATTTCTTCAAATTACAGGTTAGTGCAAGAAAAGAAATGTTTACTAAAATAGTACCCAACAAGATTTCATTGAAATTGAGCTAGCATAAAATCTTCCATGCTCTTAGGCAGACTTGACTGTTTAGCAACAGATTAGGATCTTGGAGATTTTTCAAGGAAAGGAGGTAATCTTTGTTACATTTGTTTGGCTAAACTTAAGCTTGTTAAGGTTCATTGTGTATGTGTTTTTTATCTGCTGAAGGAAAAGAGATTTATTATATATTGTTTAGAGATGTATTGTTAGCATCAAGTGTCTGGATCAAAACCAAAGAAATTACAGCTGTTAGATATATTTAACTGTGCTTATGAAACCTCTTCAGAAAATAGTTAAGAAATTGTGTAGGGGGAAATGCTTTTACTTACTGGACATTAGTTGTCTCTTCATTCATCATAAAGTAAGAGTTTGATATTTTATTGGAAAGAGATGGTAAAGTGTCATTCTTATCTGCAAAACATTAGCAGTTTGGACGAGTTCCTTATTTAACTGTAAGTTTAAGAGGTCATTTAATGGATTACTTTGTCCTGTCTAAATATTACCACTTTTCTACTGTAGCATATATACCATAGTTCTGTGAAGAACATTCTTTGTTTATCTATATTCTTCTCTCTCCTATCTTGATTAAGGTTTTGACTGCTATGGCTACATCAATTCACATGCCCCTAAATTAAGGGTATTTGAAAAATTTTATAAAAACATTTTAAGTAATAGTATCACATGATGAGAATTTTGAGGCTAACCCTCAAAAAACAGACATCTTCCAGTGTGATCTGAAAGAGGTTCAGATTTACCCGATTACCCTTCTTGCTCCTGCAAACCTAGAAGTCATTCCTGTGCTTTCTGTTGACTAAAGCTCGGAGACATGATGTCTGCCAAACTTTCAATTCTTCAGCCTATTGATGCAGACCGTGGACACTGACTTTGGTACTGCCACCCATACGTAGGTCTGTGAGCTCTGAAAGTAGGTAGTCCAGAGATAACTATATCTTGCATGTGCTTACAGGTTCACTCTAACATTTTTAAGTGAAGAATAGGGAAGATTCTTTCAGAGAGAAAAGTATGCTTATTGAGAAATCCATCTCAAAGCAGGAGTTTTGCAAAGGCTTCTCTACTTGATACTATAGCTGGGACACTGATTTTTAACTACACAAAAGGTTCATTTACTGATAGTTATTGATAATATTTCCTAATAATTACGGAGTACAGGAGATCCTATTCTGCAGCTTCACTTAAACTGTTTGCAGAGTTTTACTCTGCTAAAATGAATAGAATTTGCCCTCACTTCTCTGCTGCTGTATTTCCAAAGCAGGTGGGAGGGACCATGTTTCTATGGATACTGTGGTGACAAAAAAAATCTCAGCCACTTGTGCAAACATTCACTCATAGGGTGACTGTTTGTATAGATATGAATAGTGTAAAGTAAAAGCAGTCATGTTCTGCAGTAGAATATCTTATTCCTTAAAGAAATATTTCTAAATTCACTGTGTGTCTGTACAGATTTTTACATCAATACAATAGCATTATCTGGAGAACTTTGGGCAAGACTCCTGAGTTTCTGAAACTATAGAAAAGAGTTGCTCTGTTCTTAAAATGCAAGTAATAAAACAATTTGGGTTGTTCAGACTTCAGACTATGAAATTGCTACTTCTGAAATGCATTGTCTAAAAGTTAAATATATGGCAAGAATGTCTCTTCAGCTTGTTCTCTACTTCAGCCCATTCTCAATTTTATAGTAACTGTACAGCATTTCATGATGCTCTGTAATAAACAATGTATAACAATATAATTTTGCACATATTTAGAACACTTGCATGTTGAACTGTCATGTTATGTGAGAATTATCTTAGTATCATGATTGACGCATGCAGCATCTTTTTGACTATTCTGGACTCCACTTGCAGTATTTGGGTGTGAAGGGAGAAAGCACCACCACAGGAACTTACATTGCAGTGTGGTAATCCTTCTAGGCTTTCTCCTTATGCTTGTTACTCTAATTTGCGTTGCAGACTAGGGATAAGCAGATTTTTGAGACCTTTTAGACATCAGTCTAGTTGGAGTAACTTCTAAGTATTTTCCATCACTGTTTCCCCTAATAGCCTGGTAAGTGTTAAGATATGATGCATATTCTGGTTACAGCTTAAGTGGGAGATTTTTCCCAAAGTAAAGGATGACGTGTGTGTGTGTGTGTGTGTGTGTGTGTGTACATATATGTATGTATATAATAAAGTATTAGTAGCTCACTCGCTTATCTTTATTGTGATACTTCATTTGTAATAGATACAAAGAAATTCTTAAAAATGTGTTTGCAAACCGTGAGGAAATCAGAGAAGAATACCTAAAGCTGGAAATGCAGCTTAAAGTCAGTACACTGAAGGCCTATTATCAGAAACAGTATCATGAACAAATTCAGCTGATATGCTCTGAAGAAAGAATAGAGAAGGTGAGTTGGCTAAATCCTGAAGTGTTTATGTAACTTAAACAATTAGCCTAGTGCTTTGTTATTTATACTGTTGATATGGGACACTCTGATTAACACTCAGATAATATTTCTACCATTAATACAGAGAATGTTATTTTAATGCCAGTCAGGCTTTTTTCCCCAGGCCACATAAACTGTGTTTCTGCTTATGACTGCTAATTGTGAAAACTTTTTTCAGCTTAACCTTCTGCAGGTTGGAGTGTCATAGTTACTTAATGCCTTGGGAGATTCATGGTGATCTTGTCCAAAAACAGTGTGATAATGTATGGATGGTGTACAGCCATAGAAGCTGTTATGAAGCTGAGAAATCCAGGTGTCATTACTAATCCTGTTCATAAGGAAAAACACTGACATTTTGCTAAACAAAACAGATTTTACTGTTTCCACTAGTCAACAGAATGATCTGAATAGCTGTTTATGGGCAAATTTATGTGAGTCAATCGCATTTACTTGCCATGAAATTTAAGTCAAGAGTATGAGGCCAAGTATTAACAATTGATGTTGTTGCACTAAATGCTCACTTCTTTCTAGAAGATCAAGGTAACATCTAGTATTTTAATTTCTCTGATACAATTTGACTTAAATGCTTTATGTAGTTATGAAACTGAGGGTGGGGCTGATTTTTGAGTGGCAGTTAAGTCTGTTGAGCTGAAGATGATGATTTGCTAAGTTACTATTTTTCAGTAATTCACAAGACATTTGGTCCAAATGGAAGAACATGTCACAAGTTTTTGGTTGTCATTAAGATAATTCAAGCAATTAATGCATTCTAAAATTCTTTCATGTCGTAGAAACTCTGAAGTAATGCTTTCGTCCAATGGGGCACAGTTGTGTGTTCATAATGGGGGCTGTGTGCTCACGCACAGTTTAACATAAATGTTTCTTAAGAGCTGGCTTAACTTCTTTCTTGGATCTTAGCAGTACTGCACTCAAATACTCCAATGATGTTTTTGCCATTAGGTAATTTAGAGGTGTGCCTAACAGTCAAGCATCATTGGTTCTATAAGTACAATAAGTTACTAACGAGAGTCGGTCATAGTAATGGTAAAATTAAATGAGACTACTTTGGTTGGAACAAATTGCATTTTAATTTGGAACCCAGATATCTGACTGAGTGATTACTTGCACACTACAATGCTTCTGTTCTTCCAAGTATTTTCTACAGATTTTAATCTCTGGGCCTTCTCTCTGAAGTGCACTGTAAGGCTGTGGTTGTATTTCTGAAATAATAATTTTAAAGGAAATGTCTTCTAAAGTTAGATATGTTTTCCATTTAATTGATTGTTCTCAGTAACTGCATATAATCATTTTAGACAAGTTAATGTAAAGCATGTTTTCTTACCTGTACTTGAAAAGCCTTAATTTGAAAGCTTAAATTCAAAATAACAATATTTTTGTTTCGCTTCTTTATGAAATTCTTCAAGTTTCTTCCCTTAATCTCTGCTGTTGCAAATGCTTTTTCTGTGACAAAATTTTTTGCAACACTTCAGTTAGTGGAAATTTGGTTAATCTTGACTGATCATCCCATTTTCTACTTAACTTCTCTGAGTTCCAGCCCTTCAAGAACTTAAGCACTATATGCTCAAAAGTCCTGTTTACATGCTCCTGCCTAATTCTTCTGCTTTGTTACCCCCGTTTCTGTCTGTTTTCCTGTACCTATAGTAGTGTTAACTTTACGAATTGTAAGGAAGTTTTTATGCAATTTTGACCAACGTAGCTTGAAGCTTTCTTTATCAGTCTTGCAATCTTTATTTTTCAGTATTTCATTTGTTTTAAGATACAGCAAACATTGCTACTCTCATAGGCTTTTAAAAGGTGCATTAGATATGAAGTCCTCCTCTTCTGATGCTTCATCATGGTTTTTAACACCTTCAAAAGGAGTGTAGTCCTCCAAAGCATTGAAATCATGGCTTCAGTTTTTCTGCCTTCTGCAATTGCCCATGTTGAATCTACTTGTTGAGTACATCCCAATTCTTCAGTCTGGGAGTGACAATTTTCTCTATCTCATGTGACTTATGCAGTCATACTACAGAGTAGGAGCCAAGTGTCTTGGCCAGGAGAATGTGTTTCAGAGGTCATGCCCTCTAAAACAATCATATAGCTAGCATGCTTAATTGTCTTTTTTCTATTTCAGTATAGTAACGTCACATCTTTTCCTTGGGACCTATTAGAAGGGTTCATCAAATGGTAGGATATTGTCATTGCCGTCTTCATTTGACATGCATTTCCTGTACCACGTAAAAACTAATGACCAGAATGAAAAATAATACATCTGTTTTTTCTGCTTCAACAGCCTTGAAAGTTTTGCCCTGGCCTTACTGGACAGCAGGAACCAGCAGTCACTGAAACTGCAGTCTGATAATTCTTTCTCTTGGTACTTTTCCTGAGGAACTCACTTTGATCTTCTGGCTTCTTCAATCTCTTTGCTTTTTTTCTTAGACTGTCTTGTCTACTAAGTGAAGCTCTGACCAGAGTCTAGTCTTTGCCTGGAGCAGACACACAGTTCAGGTGTCCTTGCCGTGCTGGTTCTGTGTTCTGCTCACCAAGTGTTGAAGTAAATAAACATGTTGAAAAGTTTTCAAAAAAGAAGCATGAGAATGTTTACGTGTGGTTCAGTAATGCTCCATAAGGAGAATGAGCTATTTTACTTTTATTAAAATAGCCAAAATTGCAAAATATTTGCTGTGTAAGCATATGGAATTACAGTGAGATGCTAGAAAACATCATATGAAAGTTGCTGCTTTAAATGCTGTGTCTTTTTCAATTTTAGGCCACTTGCAAGCGGGATCATATGCTTGCAAGGCTTAGAACCTACTGTTCACATGTACAGAAGAAGAAAGAGGAGAAGATGGAACATTTTGAGGAAAATACCAATTGGCTGCATCGCGTTGAAAATGAAATGCGCCTCCTGGATCAAGGTGGCTGTATTCCAAAGGTAAAAGGCCTTTCACTTCAAGGGCAGATTTCATGCATTGTAAGCAACATCTGACTCAATAATAGATTACTTTTTTTTTCCCATCTCACTTATGATTTTTACTGTGACTAATTCTTTCAGAGTGGTTTCAAAATCTAGTGTTAAATATTCTAGACTTTCTACCATAAAGGTATCATATTGTTTGTACAATCATTCCATGTAAAAGTGTATAATTAACTGTAAAAACACATTCTAAAGGTAAATAAATGCTATGGCTGAGAACTTGAGATAACTGCTTGAGAGTTGATCCTGCTTCTTGCCCTACACTTCTATTCTTGCTTTCACAGTAGGTCTTAATGTTTGTCTAAGCATGCCTAACCTAGTTTTTATCTTGGCAAAAAAAAATAAAACAAAAAAAAAATGCATTTCAAGGTTGCGAGAGAGGTGAGAATCAGGGAAGAAATTGTGTTAAGCTCTCTTCCAAGTTTTACCGACTTGAGCTTGATGCAGTCCCAGGTGAACACCAGAGCTGGCAGAAGGGGAGGGATGAAAGCATGTACAGGAAGGAAAAAAAAAAAAAAAAAAGATGAGGAAAAGAAAGGGTTGGGATTTTCCTCCCTGACTTTTGATTTGAGCTGGCAATTAGGTTGGCTTGAATTACACTGTGTAATGAGCACTTGTATAACTCAGGTAATGGAATATTTGTATTAGGATGACTAAAATTTTTTATACTGTAAGAGTGAATTTTAAAGTATTTCAAATAAAATATTGGCATCACAGGAAGATGACTGAATATAATGATGACTTGTTCCAGTCAGTGTCACTGAAATCCAAATATGGAGCAAGTACATAAGAAAAGATGCAAGTGTATCTTTGGCCATGCACACATAAATACATATATGCCTGCTGGACTCCTAGAGCTAACTAGAGTACGCTCATCTTTTTGTCGAAGGAAATTAACAAAACAATATTTATGCATGTAAATTAAAATCAAGCAATTAACAGTAAATTTGTTAGAACGCTATTAAATCCATTTTACCTTTGCATTTCAATAGATCACCTATTAATATAATTATTTTTCATTTATGCTTCATTTTCTCACTGATAATTTGGTCTACAGTTGCATGTTTTCTTTTTTCATTGCTAATTTCCTAAGGAACTGCATGAAGATCTTCAGTGTTGCCATTTAAACCTTGAAGTTAAGGACCTGAAAGCCCAGATTGAGCACATGTTATCTCTACTGTCCCTTCAAGATCGGCACTATAAGCAGATGGAGAAGTAAGTACAGTTTCAGTGCAGGAGGCCTCTTCAAAACTTTCATTTTGGCATTTGTAATTTTGGAATACGTATCTATAGAATTGATATTTAGTTAAAACAGAAGCATGATTTTTCTCACTTTTATCTTTAGGTTAGAACTGTTTTCTTCTAAAAAAAGATAAGGAAAATAATAACTTGGTAAATCTTGGCTTCTGTCATTCTTCATTTATCTGAAACTACAAGCACTGTGTGTATCACTTATTTTTACTTCATTTCTTTCTCTGCATAGTTTTTAAGACATGTTAATAGGCCATTGTATCTTTTTTCACTTTAAGTTGAACAGTAGTGATTGTAACTGTTTGCATCCGTATTCATGTCTACAGTGCAGGATGTCAAATGTTTCTAGCTGTACTAAAAATGTTATAATTAAACTGGTATATTTGTGGTCAGACTGGAAGAAAAAAAAAGCTGAATTTGAAGGTAAATATCTGCTCTGTCATCAGTCTCTTGAACCTGCTGAATACAAACCTTCAGGGTATGAGATATGCAATGAGAAATAATCACAAATGTCTCGAGTAAATATATGTAAAATGTATACAGTTAAATAATTCCAAAATGAAATAACCAGCTTCTAGTCATCATTTGAAGAAAAGGTATTTAGCATAAGCTTTACAATAACAAATACACAAGCCTTCAAAGCTGAAAGCTACACACTTAACATTCCATTTCTGTAATTTCAAGTTTCCCAATTGTTTTTTTGGGTACGCATCCCCTTGGCTGCTATCTGAACCTACAGCTTAGTCTTGCAACTGAGGCAAGCGCTAACAAATTCCTTTGCTCATAATGGATTTCTGAAACTTCTGTCACTTGAATTTGTTCTGCAGTTCTGCATGCGTCTTATACTTAATTTTAGAAAATCAAAATTTCATCAGGATATAATGATCGGTTTTGTACTGTTTGAGGGATCTTAAAAACAGTGAGGAAAAACTGAGCATCTTAGACACTGAGAAAAAATTATACTTGGAAAATACTTATAGTGAAACACATGATTTTGCTAAAGAGAAAAGTTACTCAGCATAGTCAAGAATGTTTTTTCCTAGTTGAAATTTTGTGGAATAATACAAGACTATACAGCAGATCTCCAGGGTGGAGGAGGACAAGGAAAAACGCTTCTAGTACTAGTGGTGGCAGTAGTGTTAGGAGAGACTAGATTGTGATTTAGTCACATTTATCTTCTTGTTTTACAGAGTTCTAAATGCTTTGCTTCCAGTTCTTCGCAAGCAGTATCTGATTTTGAAAGAAGCTGGGTTGACTGATACTTTAACTGAGACTGAATTTGGAGAGGTAGAACAGCTGATTCAAAGACAGAAATCAGTAGTTTGGGCTGACCAGACTGGAGATGAGGAACAGAAGGAAAACTGTGAACTAGGCATGTCAGCTATCTTTGCATTCCCACAACTTGTGAACAAACAGAAGACTCCTTGCTGTAAGTATATAACTAATTTTTTTCTCTGGAAATCTTTAAGTATTTTATGAAAAATCTGTGTCTCATTAGTGTTTAACAGTGGATGTACACTTCTGCTAATATTGAGGATGAATGCAAAACTGAGATTCAGGGCCACTTTCTGTGAAAAGCGGATGCCATTCCTTATTAGATGTGAGGAATAAGCTTACACTTTCAGTGGCCAGACACTCAGTAGCTCAGTTCTAACAAATAACGTCCTTTTTATCTTGTAACACGGCCCATCCATCTATGTGCCTAGGAACTTTGTAGCATTACTAATCTATTTCAGTCTCTCAGGTGACATTGATGGGAAAAAGTTCTGGTATCAATTGTATTATAATTATTTCAAAGTGATTTTAAAAATTAAGCGGCTACTACAGTTACTCAGTTTGAAGTAATACCTTTGAGCAGAATGAGCTTTTCTTTTCATTATGAGTTGACCTGGAAACAATTTATTACAACCTTTTATAAATTTATTTCTCAAAGGATCAAAGGTTCAGTGTCCCTATTGTGCAATTGCCTGTTCTGCAGTGTGGTGATGGCCGCATGAATTCCCTGTAACTCTGGACAGCTGTTTCTTCTTATTTAGATTTTTTCCCAGATAGCAAACAAGTTTCACTGGAGTATTTGTCCTGAGGGATGGTGAATGGGATCTCAGAGCTGCTGTGGTGCAGTGCTTGAATCTTCTGTTCTGGATAGGTAACACTCAGCACACTGGAGCTTTCTGGGTAAAGCTAATAGACTGTAATAGTGAAAGATATCAATAGGTAACAAAATGGAAGCTTTTAATAATTGTTGTGCTTCTCAAAAGGTGGTTGACATGGAGAAGCAGTATGCCCTGGAGCACTGTGCAATTAGTTCCTTGTTTTCTTTAGCTTTCTGTTATTCAGCTTGTTCTGGGATAGAGAATTGTTCTGAAGGTCTTTTTTTGCTCAGTTTTCATCAAATGCATGCATGATTTTGACACATTAGTACTGCTGTTGATCGTAACTAGAGCACTGACCTGTTTATTTTGCTGTCTGCAGCATAAGGTCAGATTGTATTGTGTGGGCTGTTTCTTCAAGGTATAGAATTGTTTGTCTTAGTGCTCGAAGAGAGAAGGAAAGAGCTGTTGCACTTTGGGCTCTGCCCATGCTAGTTAGAGGCTCAACGAAGTGTTAAAAGCAGTTAGTGGCTTATTTGGTTGTCCTTCTTAGAGTGAGGGCAGTAGATCTCAGTGGGAGGCAGCATTCTTTCACTCCACTCCATTCATATTTCCAGTATAGAAAGGAGTTGGATATATTATCACAAGTTGCTGGCAGTCTTTGGGAAAATTATGGTAGTCATAAGTGATAGTAACTGCATTGCTTCTGTGATAGGATACTAATGAAAATCTATTTTGCAAAGCTTTATGAAATGAATAAAAAAAGTTACTTTCTTGTTCTAGCTATCTATTTATAAACAAAGAGAATACAGTTCAGTTTCCTAGACTGTTTATTCTGTCACAACAAAGCAGATTTGTTTAGTGAAAGAGTTAAAGGTGTGTTTCTGTTTTTGTCAAAACTCCTCTGAGAATTCAACCACTGTAATATCTTGATTCCAGATAGGTTAGGTTAGAACTTTAGGTACTTGCAGTTTAGCTCACAAAAAAAAACTCAATTCAGATCATGTTTTGTGTATATATCTAGATGAATGTACTTGTGGAGAGAATGGAAGAGACTTTTCCTTTTTGATTTTTTTTTTTGATTTTTTTTTTATATAATTTTGATTGTGATTATCTGCCTGGAATTTGAATGTTTAGCAAAAATTCATTTATTTTTTTTAATAGCATTTAGATTGTTAATGGTGGGCTTGTGGAAGTGTTAGTCTGACTGTGGAAGGAAAAATGTGAATTGCTTTAGAGCTTTTATAAAATGAGAACTCAAGATTTGTACGGGATCAGTTGTTTTCCCTTTGGCCTCTGTCTTATATATGTGCAAGGCAAGCACAAAGCTGTGCTCCTAGCTATTATTCATGTTATGGATGTATTACTGATTCAGTCTAAGACTGACTGGGACTCTTCTTTTTTTTTTTTTGCTCGAGTGTTAGGGGGAAAGTGTGTAAATATATCCCAATACCATTTCTGTGAACTCTATAAACTGTAGCTAAGTATTGATTGTAGAGATTGTCTTGTCATACATGAGATATTGTCATAAACTTAAATTTCTGTGGCTTACTTACGCTAGTGCAAGCTTCATTGTGGAGTTCCAGTTGTGTTCCACCTTTCATCAAATACTACACCAGATCTGTTCTTGCTTGGAAACACTATATGATTTCTACAGGAACTTTCAAGGCATAAACTGCTCATTCCTGTAGAATCAGTAGACATAAGTTGAGGGGTTGTCTTGCATATCTGAATGAAGTGGACATTCTCCAGTTCTAAATGTTGAACTTATGGCTTTCTAAGTTGACACTATTTTTGAGAAAAACAGATTCTTCTCTCCAGCTGTAAATGGTGTCTTTGCCTAAAGATGTTCATAGAAATCTTTATTGTATTTTTATTTTTGTTATTCTGTATGAAAAGATATAGCAAAAATTACATATTTGCTGCTTGTACTGTAAGTAGGAGAAAAGCAGTTAGAAAGAACTGTCTTTCAAATGGAGATAATGTAACACGATGTGTCTAGTTACCATATCATTTTGTCTTCTTTTTTGTCTCTTAATCTAATGTGTTCTTCCTGTTTGCTTTGAACTTGTTGTAGAAATGCATTATGATACTAATAGGCTCACCAATACCTGATTTTCCTCATCAGTAGTCTACCTCTCTCTCGCACTCTCTCATTGGCAGTCAAAGTTGGAAGGCTAACTTGAAATAAGTCGTCTTGGACAGCTTTTTCTTCAGGGGTGATTCTTACTGTAAAATTTACTGTTCAGTAGGTAGCCATAATTCTACAAAACCTTGTAGATGTAACTGCATGGGATAAAAATTTCTACCAGGTACCGCTGTATTGAGAACTTGATGTTTGAAATGGAATTGGGATTGAAATGAAAATTGACTTTGCATAATGGAATGTTTAAAGTTCTGAAATAAAGTTCTAAATTCTCTGCCCAGGAAAAAAAAAGAAGTTTATTAACCTATTTATAATTTTTACATTATTTTAATCTTTGTGCTCTTTCCTAAGATATCACCTGTTTACACAGTCATTTCTTACGTGTTGGATGGTGAGGGTAGAAAATAAGTAGGCCATTTCAGCTGAAAATGAAGTGACTTAAAACTTCCAGTGGAGCACAAAATAAATGCAATGAAATAGCTCCTCTTCAATTGTTTGTTTGAATTCACTTGGAAAATACTTGGAAATATTACCTGATATTATGCTATGGAAATAACTTCTCTTTTCCAGAAAGAAACTAATAAAACTATTCAGAAAAAAAAAAAAAACACTGTAAATAAGAAAAAAAAAATTAGCATGGGAAAATGTGAAGAAGTAGAAAGGCAGCATCCCAATCAGAAGTAGCTGTAGTAATTTTTTTTTCCTTTAAGATGAAATAAATTATTCAGGAATCCAGTTCCTTCTCCCATAAGTCATTTTCAGAAGTATGCTTGGGAAATGTTAGCACGCGCTGACCTAAGATCTTAGTGAACAAATAAAAAGGAAGATTTTTACGGATCCTATCACTCATTTAAGGTGTTGGGAAGGAAGCAGTGTTTTTGCACAGAGACAAATATGAATATATATTTATTTACTGTATATATATATATATATATGTGTGTGTGTATATATATAGTATATATAGCTATATACACTGTGTATATATAATTTGTGTTACACAGCAGTTACTTCTTCTTCTATAAAAAAATCCATATTTCACCTACAACGTAACTGCGCAGACTTCAGCTTGTCAGGGGGAAGGAGCAAAATAGTTCATTTTTTGTGATTTTATTCTTACTTTCCACAGTGTGAGTAGGGAGAACTGATTTTTATTTTTCTCTTCTGTTTCAAATAAATATATTACTTTGGAGAAGGAACTTCTGCAATACTCCAAGTGAGGAATTGTGGAGAAAAAGTTAGCCAAGTTACGAGGTGGCAATTTAATGATTTGTCCCAGTGAAACATGCTTCTGTAGCAAAAGGGAAGTGACTATAGCAGTGAGAGTTTGTGCTAGGTCAGCTGAGAAAAAATGTTGGCTTTTTCTTGGACCTACATTTGCATGAAGGCTTTTGGAGAAGATGTTTAAAAACAAAAAAAAAGACTGATGTTAAAACAAAAAAAAAAGTGGTATGTGATACTTGTGGAAAATATAAATTTATCTTCATATAAGCTTATGGAATCAATTATTACGTACTTGTTGAGGTTTCTAAGGATGTATGCACTATCCGTGCATTATTCACATTTACATATAGAAACTACATTTTCTGAATAACATTACACACATACATCTGTGCTTAAAGGAAACCACTTAATTCTGCGTATCATAAAACATGAGGCACTGATTGCAAGAACTCAATTTTTAGTGATACATTTATCTTTTGCTGACAGCTATTCTAGAGGGAACCACGACATTTTTGAAATGCAAATTAATTGTTGATGAGTGTTTTCTCATAGATTGGAATGCTTCAAGTCGAGTAACTTATTGGTTTATAATCACTGTCTCCAGAAATCCAATGGAGCTGATGAATCAGTTCTGTATATCAAGAAAAGTTATGAAAGCAGGACCTTAAGTTTTTATGGGTTACTCCATTAACTGTGTTCCATTATCTGATCCTAAAGAAGTAAGTCAAGCTAGTAAATGACTTAAGAAAAGAATAAGAAACAAAAAACAAAAATGATGCTAAAGGTCAAAGTAAGGATTTTTATACTCTTGTTCAAGGTGTATCACAGAAATAAGTATTTTGAATTTCATTTCCAAAACATTGACTTCATTGTCTAAGGTTTTGGATACAATCTTAAAAGACTCTTCTCTCTATCAGGAGTTTAAAAATGATGTAGAATTTAAGCTGAGTTCTTGTAATGCATAGAACTTGTAATAAATTTTCTTACTTTATGGGAAAACTCCTGTGTTTTAAATACTACAAAGCCATAGGTGTAAAGAACAAGATCAAAAGTCTAGCTGTTCATTCAACATGTTTCTGTGGTCAAGTTATTAAGGCAGTTAATTTTCAGCACAAGCTAATTAAAGCTTGTTGGCTTTGCCACAGTTTATGCAACTTTTCATGCAAACACATTGTATGTATAATGTTTCAAGGAATGTTTTCTAGAGAATGTAAGAGAATCTATAATTTCTGATTGTACTTTTTTTTTTTTACTACCCTGGGATTTTCGGACATAACATGAGATTGCTTCAAATTTACTCCCAGATTAAACATTTTGATTTAATTGCCAATTGTTTGATTTAAATAATTTAAGAACTTACAAGTATTTGTCCAATTCAATTTATTTGTTTTCTATATTACTTGATTATACATCCTTGGTAGTTTGATTTGTGTTTTCTTAAAAAAAATAAATGAATAAACCTTCTTATAACGTGACCAGGTTTGTGGCATTGTGGGGGGTGGGTCAGTAGTTGGACTAGGTGATCTTTGAAGTCTTTTTCTAACCTTAATGATTATAGCATTCTATTCTGTGACTGAAAATTCATTAATTTCAGAACCTCTTTGCTTATGTTCATTTTTAAGCCTTAACATGGTGTTTCCTTAACATTTGAACCTACGTATATATTAATAGGTGAGATCTTTTAAAAACCATTATTTTATGGATGTATGTTCCTAAGTTTTCACTCACATTATTTTTAACCTTAATTATACATTATAATTGTTTTTTGTGAATCTAAAATGTATAACTTCGAGCAACTCAAGCATTTCTATTAAATTAAGTACACGCTGGGAAAACCTCATGTTAATGTAAATGTAACCTCATTTAAAAATGAATTTAGACTCTGTTTTTGGCTGTTTAATGGAGAGCCATACAGAATTCAGAGCATAAGCTGATGTGTGGAAAGCTATGATTGGTGTTTGCAGTTATTTCTGTGAATAGGAAAGATCTTGGCATTGTTTCAGGCATCCCATTTCCGGAAGCCTTACTTTACATTAGCAATGAGAGAATGAAATTGATTTACAGTAGGGAGAAAAAAAAAAAAGTATCCATTACTTCCCCCAGTGACAAACATCCAAAAGTGAAGTCAATTTATTATATGGAATGACAGGAAAAGTTGGGATGTAGTTGTATATAGGAGGAGAATCATTAAAAATTCAAAAAGCATGCTGCTTGTATATAGGAAAGATTCTTCATATATTGAACAGCTATTTCACACTTGTCCTGTATGACTGAGTATTTTTCTCATGTGATGTGAAACAGTATTCCTGACCATTGGGACCCACAACTACGTAGCCTGAATTTTAGGCTTTTAGTTAACAACTGTTTTGTTTTTTCGGGTTGTTTCTTTCGTTTCTGCAAAATAGTTGTTAAACTCACCTTCACAGTGAGGTGCCTTTAGGTCACAAGAAGATTAAATAAATGAAATTTATTCACTAGACTTCATTTGCAATGCGGAATTCCACAAGTCAGTTAGTTGTTAGAAGAATCAAAATGTATGATTAGTATAGTAATTAGATCAATCATTGGTTGCTCAGAAATGTTTATTGAAATTAATACATTAATATTTGATTTTGCTTTAGCAGAACAACCTGGCAGACTTAATTTAGAATGTTTCCAGAAATATTCCCCTTATAAGCATGTATTAACATCAGTTCCAGAAGACTTTTTTACTTTGTCTTCTGCATCAATTAGATCTAGCCCAATTTATCATTTCTCTTGTCATTAATTCAACTTGCTTTTGTTGTGACTTGTTCTGTAAATATTGTGTTCTGTTTTTTATATTAGCCTGCATTTTTGCAAGTGTCTAATACTACTTTGTTTTCTCCTGATAAATCTGTTCTTTTAAGTAGTCTTTTAAAACAGGTAGTAAAAACTTGATGACAAAAGCCACCTCGTACTATTTGGGTGGTGGTTGCTCAGTTGAGGATGAGATTTACTTTTAAATTGAGTAAATTTGGTAAGATAAACAGTACATATAAGGAATTATGGCAATTAGCTTTAAACTACATTTCAGTCTGGGAAGGGTGAGCCCATCAAGTCTTCACCGGTGAGAACTCATTCTGGAGTACTTCATCCAGATGTGGAGTCCTTAATATAGAACAGACATGCTCCTGTTGGAGCACATCCAGAGGAGGGCCACAAAGATGGTCCAACAGATTGAACATCTCCCCTTCCCCTTGAGCATAGATAGAGTTGGGGGCTGCTCACCCTAGAGAAGGCTTTGGAGAAACCTGGTAGTGGCCTTTTGGTATCTAAATGAGGATATAAGAAAGAATGGGAACAGATTCTTCATCAGGATCTGTTGTGCTAGGAAAAGGAAATGGTTTGAAATTAGAACAAGGCAGTTTAGTTTAGATGTAAGATGTTTTTAGGATGATACTAGTGAAGTACTGGAACAGATTGATGAAAGAGGTAGTGGATGCCCCATTCCTGGAGATATTCCAGATCAAACTGGACTGGGCTCAGATCCCCTCATCAAGCTGTAGGTGTCCCTGTTCATTGCAGAGGAGTTGGACTAGGTGACCTGTAAACGCCCATTCCAACTCTAAGGATTCTGTGATATACATCTAAGTGACAGAAGCAGGCCAGGGAACACTGTAAAACTTAAGAAGGCAGCTGGGAAAAATCTCAGATTTATCCCAGAGGAATGTGGAGGGGCTCCTCTAAGAAGGTAATGTCAACCAACAGCCCAGAGGAAGAAGTTCTACGCCCATGCAAATAGCATGAGAGGTAGAGCAGGAGAGCTGGGGAGCTACAGTGGATTTGGAAAACTATGACCTAATTGATATTCGGAAATGTAGTGGGGTGAATTGTACCACTGGAACATTGTGATAGAGAACTACAAGCATTTTAGAAGAGACAGGACATCCACCCCATCCCAGGGAATGCCTATGTGTTAAGAAAAGGACAGCTGCCTTTGAGAAAGAGCCACAAACAGGCTGGGACTGGATGAATAAAGGACATCTGGTGGATGGGCTCCTACAGTAGGTCACTTGATCATGGGGAGCCTGTGGATGAGGCCTTCTTGCTTCAACTACAAAAAGTGTCATTTTCACAGGCTCTCATCCTGATGGGACATTTCAACCATTTGGATGTCTCCTGGGAAAACAGTGTGGCAGTTTCTAAGTAATCCAGGAGACTGAAGTGTGCTAAGGATGACTTTCCAATCCAGGTATTAGAAAAACTAACCAGAGATGTGGTACTGGACCTGGTGCTCACTGATGCAGAGGAGATCATTAAAGAGGTTAAGACTGAAGGTAGTCTGGTCTGTAGTGACCATGGTCTAGTGGAGTTTGTGATCTCAAGGAATATGGTCCTGGCAAAGAACAGAGTAAGGACCCTGACAGTAAGAAGAGTGAACTTCTGGCTGATTAAGGAATTATTGAGTGGGATCCTTGGGAAGAAGCTGTTCTCTGTGACAGAGGTATGAACAGAGCTGGCAGCTCTTCATAGATGAATTTGTGATAACATGAGCTTTCCATCCTTCTGTGCAAGAAATCCTGCAGAGGAGACAGGAAACTAGCATGGCTGAACAGGCATCTGCTGGTCAAGCTGAGGAAGATAAGAAGGGACCTAGATGGGTCTAGAAAGCAGCAAGCCCATGTGAATGTACAGAGGTTCAACAAAGGTAAGTGGAAGGTGCTGTACTTTGGATTGGTTGGTCTGGACAATCCCAACTATGTGTGCAGTCTGGGAAAAGAACTCATTGAGAGCAGCCCTGCAGAGAAGGACCGGGGAGTCCAGGTGGGCAGAAGACTGGACATGAACCAGAAGTACGTACTCACAGGAGATCAAGGTATGCTGGGCAGCTGGAAAGAGGTGGCCGGCAGGGAGAAGGAAATGACTGTCCCCCTCTGCTCTGCCCTCGTGTGGCCCCATCTGGAGAACTGCATCTGGATCTGGGGCCATCAAGAAACAAAGGACATAGAGCTGTTGAAGTATGTCCAGAGGAGGGACCGCATGCTACAGAAGTTATCAGAGATCTGGAACACCTCTTACGTGAAGAAAGGCTGAGGGAGCAGGCTTGTTGAACCTGGAAAAGAGAAGGTGTTGCTAGTAATGTTTTTGTTTACTTTTTTTAGGAATGACTTAATGCTATCATAAGAAGCTTTGAGAAGGGACTTTTCTTGAATATTTTATATGTTCTCCACTTAACTGGCAAAAAAAAAAAAAAGGCCTACGGCTTTTATTTTATTTTTTGAAACTACTTCTTGCTCTGAGTTTAATTCCAGAAATAATTAGATTTTAAAAATAGGTCTGGATTTTGACTAACGGCTTATTTGCCCTATGTGAACTGTTGCAACTGTCTATTAATGTATTGTCAGTGGAAATGTATTAACTGTATTACAGTGTGAATTACAGTTTATTATGATGAAATTCAAGAAATTATTAATGTTGGCAATACTTCTATGTTCTTTACCTATCTCATTCATGGTTTAAATGCTTGCATTTACGGTTAATTTGAAAATGCTTCCAGTATTAAAAATGCTTCCAGTATTCAGTCCTGAAGAAGCTTCTTAAACTTGGCACTCTCACGAAAATGTTTCCCCATCAGACTTCCTTCCTAGTACCTTTAGGACATTAGCAAAACCTCACTGTCTTACAGTAAGCAAACTTTCTGAAACTGGAAACTCTGTCATAATGCAACAGCAGAAAAAGAGAATTCTAACCACTCTTTTTCCCGAAACACTCTTACAGATGCATATGAGCAGGAAAAATATCTAATAAATGAATATTTTAAAATGTGTCTTAAAACATCTAATGGGTAGTTATTTCAAAGACTAAATTGCAATCATTATATAGTGATTTTTTTTTTAAGACTATAAGATCTTCTGTTATCTATTTTTGTTTGTGGTGACCAGGAAAAAATTTTGCAAGAGAAATGTTGGTATTGAACATCTTTTCTGGAGAAGAATATACTCTTTCAGAAAACCAAAATTAAAAAGAGCAAATTAATGAAGCATAGCATTGTTGATAAAGCAAGCAGATTAACGAAGCATAACATTGTTGATAGTGTCACAAATTACAATCAAGTTACTGTCTCAACATTTTGCTGCACTTCATCTGGTGAATACTGACAATACATTAGGCTAAGATAAGATATAATATTAAAAATAGACATTTTTTTGCTTTTATTAAAAAATCCCTTGCATACATTGTGTATAACAAAGCAGTCTGTAATGGATACACTCACAAATGCACGTATGCATAAATATTCAAATTTCATTTATTTCATGTCAAGCATGAAACTTTTTTTAAAGCTGAAGACATCATATCAGAATTATAACTGTTCATATAATTGTCTGTGAAACTCATCTCATAAGTAGCTTAGCTTCATTTAACCTCCTTTATTGTTTAGGACTTGTTTAAATAGAGAACAATCTTAACCAACATTTTTCACTGAAAATGAGCCCCTGAGTGTGGGATAAATGTCTATTTTTATGTGGTTTTGCTATTAAATGTTGGAGATATAGATTTGTGCCATATCTATTGCATTTCATTTACTTGCTGCTTTGACATGCTTTGGTACTACCCATTCCATCTTCTGAATGCTGAGGTCTTCCTTCCTGTGAATCAGTTTCTTCATTAAGGCTCCTATATAGTAGGGAAAAGGCCCGAATGTGATTTTAAATAAATGGTATTCTTAAGCCTTCTTGTCTGTAATAGACTGGATTTTAACTGTGGCTTACACCAGTAATGAGAAGTGGTCAACAGTCAGAGAAAGATTCATTCACACTTCTGTAGGAAATCAAACTTGGGCAGGTAGGAGGTAGATGCAATATCTTGAATCAGTTTTTCTCCTATGAATTATTATGGAACTACAAAAGTAGCACATTAAAGAATGATTTAATTGAAGTTAAGCATTCTGAGGAGTTTGAACTAATTCTTATTTTGGGGCTAAAAGAGTATGGAGTTTTAGGAGAAATAAGTTTTGCATTTGTTTGGTTTTTTGTTTGTTTGTTTTTTTTTTTTACACTATTAAATGAATACTATAGTTAATTCCTAAATAACTTTGAGCAATTTAAAAGTATGAGCGTTTTCTACAATTTAGTTATTCCTAGGAATGTAGTAGGTAATGCAGAAAGGGGAACTGGTTGATATGATGGCTACTAGCTGAAGTGGGGCCAGTCCATGTACGTGTTTAAGAATGGTGGCCTTTTTCTTGTTCTATTCATGCAAAGTTATATGTAGGAGTACTTTGTTTTCTGGCAGGCCTCTTCAACCCTTGATCTGTGTGTCTGTTTTACTTCCTCCCTGACACTTAATTTTCTGCATTTAACTATGTGTGGCTGACTTAAGTCACTGCTAGCCTAGCTGTTTGAACAGTGCTGTCTTGAAATCAGTCTCCTTCACTGAAACCTTGAATAAAAGAGGGACTTTTTTGCTTTTACTTTTGAGATTGCTATTGTTTTCAAGTAGGTGACAATACAAAATTCCTGAAAAATGTTACAAATCAGGATGAATCACGACAATGGCCAATTGGTGCTGTATTGCTTAGCTTTCTATTTCTAAGTGTGTTTGGGTTGGCTAGTTGTTTAACAGTTTAGTTTTCTGGAGCAGATATATCAAGATTAACAAATTTCGGATAACTGCTATCTTTGCCTTTTTCTGAAACACTAACTGCCTCATTGGCAATGTTAAAGGATTTCTTTCCCTCTAACAGATTTGGTCTCATTCTTGTGTAATAATTGCTCATTCTCCTGCGTGATACTTGCTAGGAAAAAAAGACCATGTTTAGGAGGCAGCTGTAGATTACTGTGATGATACCATCTTAATTTAAGAGTTGTCATGGTAATGCTATCATTTTCAATGCTCTTACTCTTCCATTCCCTGTTGTAACGTCTCATCTCTTGCTTGTGATTACTTGTAATATCTCTGGGATTAACTGTATCAGTCTATGCATATTTATAATACTTGGAGTGCCACAGAACAAATGCTGCCATCTGGACAATACTGCATTAGAAGTAATAGAAGTTACATGATTTAATTAATATGTAGATGAAATAAATAGTATTTTTGATAACTTATGCTAATATCTTCTGCTAGTAAACATATTTCAGAAAGGAATAGAAGGGAAAAGCATTATTTAGGTGCTAAATGTAGGTGAATGTGCTAACCAACTGCTGACTATTGCACAGGTTCAACTTCGGGCACACCATCACAAGAAGTGAAGAAAGATACACAACTAGTAGAATTTGCAGTACCACCACAGAAACAAACTAGACGAAAGCTAATGGATTCTCCAGTCAAAACTCCAAGTTCTGCTGCATCCAAGCACTTCAGCCTCTGTCATTTGGAGGATTCTCTCAGCAAGGAAGTTCAACCTATTGTATATACACCAGAATCTTGCAGAAAACCAATACAAGGCAGCTGTTCACAGGCTGTGGTAAAACAAGCATTACACCTGACAGGCCTTCAGGAAACAAATGAATGTAATACAGATATTCAGCTGAGAAAGCCCACTTTTACAGGCTCTGTGTGTGATGTTATCCTAGACTGTGATGAAGATAGAATGGACTCAACAATAATTCTCAGTGAAGGAACAAGTGAAACAAATGGAATTTCTATTGGCTCATCTGCAAAGGAGTCACAGTCATGCAACAATAGCATTCTTCAAAGGTATTTTTCCATTTATTTGGGCAAGGAATGTTATCTGTTGGGTTTTTTTCTGTTTCCCAAACGTCTTAATACTATTTATTTTTTAAGAACCGATCTTTTTTTCATTGATGCAGAGGTTACAAGTAAAATTAACTAATGCTTTGAAAATCAAACCTTCATTTTTAATTAGTATCAGATACAATTTTGCCATTATTTAAAATCAATGATACGTTAGTAATAAGAAGTAAGGATAATGTGCAGTTTTATTTGCCTTCTATCCAGAATACATTTCATAAAGGAAAATCATTTGTTTTCAGATTTGGTGTTTCTTCCTTGAAAAACAAAAATCCTGCTTCAGTACTTGAGAAGCCCTCGTATATGGCAATGACTTCAGCTGCTGAGAGAAAACGAAAGGTATTAAGGTAAGATGTAGCAGAAATGCTAAGTTGTGACCTGAAAGAGTGATTGAGGACTAGGTGGGAAATCAGGTCCAACTCATGGGAGTTCAGATGCAAGCAACACCTCAGTGACCAGAAGGGCTAGAGCCAGGATTCACACCTTCCCAGACTTCATTTAAGGGTTGGCAGCAGAGGTGAGAGTGTCTTGCTGGAGACCCCTGCCTGAGGCCTTCCAAAGGTGGGCAGTTTCTTTTCTTTGCTTCTGTATCTGTGGCTGCTGCACTTGGGTTTCTTCTCTCTTACTGCAGCCTGGGACTCTGCTACCCCGCTGTCATTGCTGTCATTTTTCATCATATTATGGTGTTACGTAAGGTTAAAGTTAACTCCTGCAGTTCTGTTTAGATGAGTTCATATTCATTTTCTTGTTCTTACTACAGTTCTGGTGTTATTTCAAATTCGAAAGCATCTTGTCATCTGAATCTGCACATGAGATATTGTGACTCAAATCTTTGACAATTCAAATTTTCTCTTGACAAATTGAGAAGAATGGTTTTCAGCTAGGTTTTTTAGTTCAGAGGTTTCTGTTATTTTAGTAGAATAAGTACACACAAACATATCTTCCATATCTGCTGTTGACTCAATAGAAAAACATCATATAATTCTGAAAAAAGGAAATTCTGTCATCATCCAAAAATCTAATTTATTTGGAGATGTTGTGCTTTCACTGGAAGACATAAGACTGCCAAAATGGAAAGTGGAGAAAACGTTTGACAATACTCGTAGTTATTTCCTTTGTTTTTCTAATAATTCACTTCTGCTCTGAGTTATTATGACTTCATTCTTGTGTTTCATTCTGTTTAAAAAAAAAAAAAAAAAACCTCCCATTTCCTCAGTTCTGTTTTTAGACCTGGAAAGAGGTTTTGTGGGAGTGGCAGAAAAGTTGCAACTGAGTAGAAACTAAGTGGAGTTTGGTACTGCCTGTTGTTTGTTTTCTGTTTAAAATTTCACAGAACCACAGAATGGCCAGGGTTGGAAGGGACCTCAAGGGTCATGAATCTCCAACCCCTGTGCCACACATGCAGGGCCACCAACCTCCAAATTTAATACTAGATAAAGGTTGCCCAGGGCCCCATCCAACCTGGCCTTGAACACCTCTAGGGATGGGACATCCACAAACTCTCTGGGCAGCTGTTCCAGCACCTCACTACTCTCATACTTCCTCCTGACATTCAACCTAAATCTTCACTCCATCAACTTAAAACCATTTCTTTATGTATTTGAGGGTAACCTGTCAGGTCTGTAGTGATGAAACACCTCCCTTTTTTTTCCTCAAAAGATCAAAAATATATACAACTTCTTAGTAAATCATAATATAAGTCACCTTTTGCTATACAGAAGTTTCAGTACAAGAAAGACAGGGAGCTGTTGGAGAAGGTCCAGAGGAGAGCCACAAAGATGATCAGGGGACTGGAGCACCTCCCTTATGAAGACAGGCTGAGGGAGCTGGGCTTGTTCAGCCTGGAGGAAAGAAGGCTGCAGGGTGACCTCATTGCAGCCTTTCAGTACCTAAAGGGGGCCTACAAACACAAGGGGAATCAACTCTTTGAAGGGGTTGATAACTGCAGGACAAGCGGAAATGGTTTTAAATTGAGGAGAGAAGATTTAGGTTCGATGTCAGGGGGAAGTTCTTTACAGAGAGAGTGGTGAGATGCTGGAACAGCTGCCCAGAGGGGCTGTGGATGCCCTGTTCATCCCTGGAGGTGTTCAAGGCCAGGTTGGATGGGGCCCTGGGCAGCCTGGTCTGGTGTTAAATGGGGAAGTTGGTGGCCCTACATGTGGCAGGGGGTTGGAGATTCATGATCCTTGAGGTCCCTTCCAACCCTGCCATTCTGTGATATGCAGCCAGTGGACCTGCCACCTCATGAGTCCTCTAAAAATGTTTCAAGACCATTAGAAACAAGTTCTACAGCTTTATCTCAGGAAATAAAAGAAACTTAAAGCCCTCTTTGTTTATTAGCATCTTTGAAATAGAAAATTTTCATGGAAGAATAAAATATAATCCATGTTTTTGTTCTAATTGTTATTACTTGTAGAATGCTTTCTTTCTGGAATAAGGAAAGAGGCATGTCATGCACTTTCAGTTTTTTAGACAATTATGAGGTTTAACAAAATAAATTATTTGCTCTCTGAAACTGATCTTGTTGCCTCACTTCTCTTTAAGAAAGAGTAACTGAACTTTTGGGGCTTGCTTTCTCTGATCTTAAGGCAAGTGTTTTGAGATAAGCTCCAGAAGCGTAAACTAAACTGTAAACTAAAACTCTTTATGGTTTTGAAGAGAAGGAATGAAAGCTACTTATTTGTCATAGGGAAAAAGATACTCCTTTCTTATCAGAGGGCTTCTTTTCAATTTATCTTCCTTATTTTTCGCCATCTCTTGTCTTTCATGCTTTACCTGTTTGCATTTCTTCACTCCAGTTGCTCATCTCCTACTAACGTGAAAATAAAAATATAGATTTCTAACCTTCTCTATGTTGTTAATGTAATTAGAAATGGTCCTATTGTTAGGAGATAAGTCAGTTAGATTACAGAGTTTGTTTTTACTAAGAGTCTGTTTTTACAATCTTATTAGCTTAAGCTCTATTTAGTAATGCTGTTCCAAGAAGCAGCAGTATGACTAGATCTTAAGACAAATACAGGGCAGACCTTGGTCTTCACTGCTTGCTATATATTTTCAGAAAATTATTAGAAGAGCTAGTACAAGTTAGATGACTATAAATAGAGATAGTACAATCCCATTAGAGGGATGGGGAAAGCACAGAAACTTTGACACAAATAGAATAGAGTTGCTTATGAGGCGTTCTTAGAAAAGTGAAACCAGGGATGCAAGTGAGGGAAGCATGTAAGGCTGAGATTACAGATAGGTTCTTATTTTTCCCTGTAGACTTTAATTCCATCATCTTAAAAGGCATAAAACATAGTTTTTTTTTCTTAGTGATTTTGAAGCTGTAACATCTTTCTTACAGCTTCTCTGAAAAGTAGAGAAGCCACCCCCTCTACTGCTGTTGGAGCCTATAGAACTACTGTAGCAATAAAAAGTTTGACCAATGTGAATTCCTTGAGCATGTCACTTCAGGGATATCATACCTAAGTTAAAGTTGTTTCTTAATGTAATCATGGGATGTGCAGTGACCATCAAACTGACTTATGGTTTTCTAGAAGATAATATATTATGTGTTCTTCACAAATTAAGCAACATTAAGTCTTGTTTTTACAGCTGAAATATTCTTCTCAGTTTTTTTAAAAAAGGAAGATGAATAGTTCTCATGTATAAACATCATAGAGAAATTAGTTTATTCTTTGCATTTGGTTGTGAACCACCAATACTATGTAATACTATTTAATGTATTTTGCATATTGCAAGGGCAAATTTACTGTAAGATAGCTTAATCACTTGACTGAGAGCAAAATCTCTGTTTTTCCAGTTCTACATCAAATGCTGGCTTAGGTAATCTGCAAGACCCAATTTCTCCAAAACGTGTTCGACAAGATATCTTGTTAAACAACAGAGTATTGAGAGTACCCAAAATGTCAGGTAAGCATCAAAACACTGTGTTGGCAATCAAGTTTTTATAGGTCAATGCATGTAATTTTGGCATGTAATTTTGGTGATTTAGAAGCACATGCTGCTTTGATCAGTATATTAAGCCACTGGTTTGAATAATATATCCATGCATTTAATAATAAATAAAATTGTTAACATTTTGTAACAGTTAACTGGATAGTATCTAATGAAAACTCAGTATTATTGCATGCTTGGTGAAGAGAACCTTGTCACAAGAGCTAAGGACTGCCACCAAAAGCTTTCTGTGCTGGTTGAAGTTTGAAATCTAGTACCACTTTAATTTTTTTGCCAATTGTAGTTTATCAGAAACTAATATCTTCTGTTTGTAATAATGTTTTTCTTCATTAGGAATTAAAACAAAGAGCTTGAAGCGAGAACAGGATGTGCCAAGAAACCTTGTTAGAAGCTTTTCTGAAGGAAATGTAGCAGTGGGTGTTAAAGCACGGACATCCAAAAGCCTTTTACTTCGTGTTTGCAAGAAAAAAAATAGGATTTAGATTCTGACTTCATCCATATTTCAAATGGGGCTGATGGAAAGCAAGTGAAAACAGGGACTTTTGTTTTCCTCCTGTAAATTATTTTGTTAAAGATGTCTCTCTCAGTAGTGTAGTATTTTATAAGACCCAGTTACTGGAAATATGTCTATTTTGTGAAATTCTGAAATAAAATACGTTTGGTTTTTGTTTCCAGTTTGAAGCTTACATATATTTTCAATATAATAGCAAATTAATATGAACTATGATTTGAAGTTGTGAATTTAGAAGTGGATGATATGCCTTACACTGTAACTTTTGTGAGCTTCTCCCTGTAAGTATGACTAGAAGATTAAGACTTGATATGATGCAAGACTTAAAAGGGAATTAGTGGTGCTGTAATTTTTCAAGTTCTTCTAATCGTTTACTTACACTCAATTTTCTAGTAATTTCATGATAGAGAAATTAGAAATTCTTTTGTCCTGCTAAATATTTTTCACTCAAATTTTGTAGTATTAATACTATTAAATATGTTTAGTGTACTTATCTTCAGGATTAGGATGCCAGCTTGTTCTTAGATAACATCCTAATTTTGTATAGATGATACCAATGTAGCATACCTGGAGGAAGGAAAAATACAGGAAGGATTTTATTTTTTTTAATGCGTTAGGTCTAAAATTTTAAACTGTTTTTACTCTTTTACTTGTAAATTTTTTGTAACTTGCATTTTTAATTGATTTGTAAATAGGATAATATTGTTGATAACTTTGAATAAATTTTTAGTTGTAAATGAGAGCAGTATGTGAATTTAACTTGATGAAAAATTACTTTTTCTTACCTGTGAAAGAGCCAGAATTTTTGAAAGTATTATAAGATCTACTACTGTACATTTTGATAAATTAATAATCAGAGACAGTTGCAAAGTTACATTGTAACCCTGGCATCCTGCTCACCCTTAGCAGTGTTATGCTGGTGTATTTGGCCTGTACAAATATAAGCGGTAAGTGGATGTCTGAATTTCCCCAATCTAATTGGAACTAGAGGAAGAAGTCCGGTAACTGGTTATCCTAATGTCAAATATGTGTCTAAATTCAGCAAGCAACTTGCAATTCAGTAAGTTAGGTGACATAAAGTGTGCTGCAGAACAATGTCCTGGCTTTAGCAATTCTAACAGGCCTAAGGGTTTAACACACAGTTGTTGTGATTGAAACAGAAACAAGTTTTCTTGCAATAGCAGCGAACTGGATTACATCATCTAATAGCCCTTATCAAATTTGTTCCTAAAAATATTTTAAGTATTTCCAAATCTTTATAGATTTATACATGTATTTTTGCTCTGTGTAGCCTTTGATATTTAGGCAAACTAATGCAAACTTTTGCAGTTCATCTCTCTAGCTGTCATGTTGGTGGCTATTGTTGATACAGTTGAGAGTTTTTAAGAGCACTTCTGAAGAAGAAAATAGTAACAGCCTGTATAAACTTCAAGGACCACTTGTGGGAGGAGCTGACAATACATCAGAGTCTTGATCTTCATCAGCAGGGTTCAAAGAAGCAAGAGCTCCTTCAAAGTAGGCATTGATAGTTAAAAATGAAAAGAAATTAAATCACCTTACTTATGTTCTGAAAGGTTTGTATAAATATGAGATATAGTCATTCTGGAGAGCACAGGTTGATCCTGGTAGCAAAGTGAGGACTGAGAAAATATTGGCTGTTGAAAAGGTTTTTATGAAAAACATCCTAAATGTAAGATAAGCATTAAAAAAAGAGTTTGGGCTTGACCATATCCCAGTCAGATGTTATAATAAATAGAATGAAATGAATGGTGAGGAAGTAATTTTAATAATTCACTACCATGCTGAACAACATGTTTTTGGGATTAATTTTAACCTGCAACCAGGCTGAAATTGTACAGACCTTTGTTTTTGATTTAAGACTTCTTTTTTTTGCAAGTTATTTAATACAAAATGTCCATGGGAGGCATTTATTCTGCTTCACATCTGCAGGAGACATGTTGGGCTTTGCTTGTTAATACCGTTGTGATAGGCACAGCTTTTGTTGCATGTAAGAGACATATTTTGAAAGGTTGTTAGACAAGCTTGTGCATGCAACATTTTTATGCTTGATCAAACCATAGAACCGATGAAGTCTTTTCTGTTAATGTGTTTTGTGTGCTCCTGAGTTGAACTGATTTGATTAGCATACAATGCTTCAAGAGACTAAAGAAAAAATCAAGTATGTTGTGAAAATGAGCACACATGAGATAACTGGGTAGCAGGAGTAGAGCTATGTTGACAGCAAGTTTGGTAGCTAGGTATGCATTTGTAGTTGATAACTAGCAAAATGGTTTCCAGAAATGATGAGATTGAAGGATTTTTCACGGTTCAGATTGCTGTTGATAGGTTTTCTGCTATATTAGTCATGCATTTATTGTTGTATTTTGTGAACACATCCAGACTTCATAAGGTGCTTCAGAGCACGTTCCATGCATGTAGCTGGTGTGGGACTTGTCAGTATTTAAGTTTTCTGTCAGATTACCAGTTTCTTCTTAAGTAAAAACCAACTGGTATTTAGAGAACAGAGAAGCTGTCATATAACTTATTTTATTTCCTTGCCTGTCTGCATTGCCTGTTACCTGTTGGCCTGCCTTTACAAACTGATATAGTAGTCAATCTTTAGGTGATGTTTATCTGAGATTGTGCATATAATTGTTCTCACACTGTTACACCATGCAGTGTTAAATTATGCCAGATGGGACATGAGGGAATATTGTACAACATAACGTGACTCAGACCGATTCAAAAATACAAATGATTTGAGTCTATTTAGTCTTATTTTGTGTTTAAGCATGATAATAGTTTTAAATCACTTGAAAATGTGCCTCTGATATCTTAAATACCAAATAATCTTCAGGTAATAAGTGAACATGTGATACCTGATGATTTTTGCATGCTTGGGCAAACGTACCTAGCAATACTAGTGCTCAGCTGGTATTTTTCTTCCTGTATATGATTGCAGTCAACAGCAATGTCAATGTTATACATCCAGTACCGTGTGTGTTTAGTGGAGTACCAGTAGTATAAGCTGGGAACCCTAGTAACCTCCTTCTGGGCCTCAGCCAGACTTTTAGGATGGCTTGCTATTACAGTTATTCAGAAAGCTTGTAGCAGTCTGTTTTACTAAGAGGTGAATAGTTCCCATGACCAAATAGGTTGAGATGTTTCTGAAAATCAATTTGTTCCAAGTGTGAAAAGGATGTTGATGATCTGGTCCCACTGGGAAATTCTTATGAAAACTTGCAAAGGCCATAGGGTATAGTTTGTACTGTGACTCATTTACTTATTTTCACTGCAGCAAAGTGAGATAGGAGCTATCTGAAGCATAGCAAATCTTGGTTGTTAACTGGGCTTGGGAAGCTATGAATATTTGTTACCAAGCTATGAATATCTGTACCAAGGTGGTTGCAGTCTGGAGACATATGTAGAAAAATGAGAACAATATTGTTGTCAATGAGACTATAGAAAGTGCTAAACCATTTGTAATGGACTCACTACATCTACATACCCAAAGCAGTTCTCATAATTGTGAATTTACAAGCAATTTAGTCATTCATTTTTATGGTTATTCTTCTTTTAATGACTACCTTTATCTGGCATATGGACCTGCCCTGCTAAGCTAGCACTGTTGTGCCCGGTTGCTGGGCATGCTGAAAGCCAATTTGTCCATTGATTTTCGCAGAATTTAAACAAGATTGGTTATCCCGATAACAAAAAGATTTCATTAAATTTAGATCCAACCACAGCTGTAGGTTTTTACAGGTTATTTCAAATCTTAAGATCAAGCACGCAATTTCATTTTTGTCTTAAATCTGCCTAACCTGTCAAATTGACAAAGTACAGAAACCTGGTTGGATTATTAGGAAAAGTTGCTCTTGCAGTAGTGGGAGAACTTTTCATGCAAAGGTTATGAGATGTTCATCCTGTCAGTTACCTTTGAGAGTGAGTTCTACAATTAAATACTCGCTATCCTCAACTGAGGACGCTGAGTCTCTTGTACCTTGTAAGATTCAGTACTCTGGCTGTGAAAACAGAGGTTTACGATATCCAAGTGGTCCACCTTGAAAATTATTTGGAGTCTTTAGTAGTTGTTTCAGTTTGTTTGGCTTTTTAAAAATTCCTATAAATAGACATGAGAAGATTGGTTTTAACAGCTTAGACAAAATAGATGTTCTTAGAAAATTCATCTGCTAAAACTGTAAAATATATGTTCTTCCCTTTAGGAAATTCTGAGAACCTTACTAATAGAGAGTCGATGTGTAAAGTTAAATGGCCCGTTTTATTTCTCTGCTCTGTAGTGCTCTTGGGGAAATTATTCCTGATTTCCCCATTGCTTTAAGCTTAATTGTGCTATACGTATTGGGTATTAAGGTTTTATGTAGCATGACCGTTACACATCTAAATTGTACAAGGGAGTGAATTGAATAGATATATAATTCAATATCATAAGTGAAGCAAATCAAGCTTTAAAAGCCTGGCTGAAAGAATTTTCACATTGTAGTTTGAATTTTAGTGTAGTGCTGTTGCTGACACTGTGTTTTGCTGGTTATTTGTAGTTATAGTTTACAGAGTCTTATAGTGAATCATAAAAACACTGTTCACACCACAGCTAGCTAGCAAATGTGTTTACAGGCTACTACTCTACTGTGCCTTGAAGCAGTTGGCTCATTTACTTAAAGATGTGTTTAAAAAAAAAAGATTTTTATAATCGCCAACTTAGTTTATCTACACTACAAAATTTTGGAATATCCCAAGTTGGATGCTGAAGGGAGAATTAAAAACCAATAATGAACGAATCATATGGTTAGAATCATAGGGTTAACATGGAATATTCTTTAATTGAAATTCGTAGTTAATTTCCTCTTGTTCATCCAACTTGCATCATGACAATGGCATAAGGAAAAACAGCCTGTAAAGAGCAGAAAACACAATAGTAATTAGACTTAATTATATGTGAATGTTGGGATGGGAGGGCCTGTGATGCAGATTACACTTCTAGACACGAAACAAAAGCATCCCTTGACCTGAGCAGTGCATACGTGATGTTGCTAAGTTTATTCATCACTCTGCGGTATGCTCACTTTCAACATCATTTTAAAAACAAGAATGCCTGGAGTAACTGTAGCATCTAACTGAGGAATGTTTAAAAAACAGAAGTGGAAAGGTAAGTGCTGAAGCTGTTCATCTGAGTCATCTGTCAAACAGTTGGCACAGGTTATCCCTGTCCTTGGCAGTTTGACCAAGCCCCGAGTGACTTGGTCTGAAGCCAACGTTGACCCTGTTTTGAGCAGGTGGTTGGAGTAATGAGCTTTCAAGTTCCCTTCCAACCTAGATGATGCTACAGCTTGAGAAGGATCAATTGACTTAAAGCAAAGAGCCAGTAGAAAGTACATCACAAGTATTTAAAGCCATGCTAGTAGATTTATTCTACTAGCCAAAACACTACAGATCAAATATGATCAGTTAGGTGTGTGACATGAGATCTATCTCTTTGATTGTCCTTAATACCAAAGAATTGGAAAGAGGCAAATACAGCTGTATTTTGTAGGAGCTGCAGGGATCTTCGCAAGTTTAATGAGTGTAATAAGCTGTTTGTCATACTGCAAGGCAGACAAGATCTGGAATAACTAAACCTATAGGCAGATAATTTGTTACATTACTTTACAAGCTCTGAGCTAATAATTAAGATAGAACTGTTCAGTGTAACCCGTCTAAACTTGGGAGACACTGTCATCAGGTACCTCATGGAATGCTATTGAAGAAGCCTTTAGCTAAAGTGGGATTTAAGTTCTTAAGTGTTCAAAGGTCAGAAAACAAAGAGTGGGAATAAATGGACAGTTTTCAGAATAGATGACTGGTAAAACTGCTAGCTCCATATGGTTGAATATATTCAAATAATTACAAGAAGGGTATAGAGAACTGACAAATTTATTGATACTGAATTATTCAGGAAGTTAAAACAAAAGCTAGCTATAAAGAGTTGCAGGAGCATCTCTGCTACTGAGGGACTGGGCGATAAAATAACAGATGAAATTGAATGTCAATGAATGCAAAATAATGCACAAAAAAGAAAACAGCCCAAACTGTACATACATGACTATGGGTTCTCAAATAGATGCTATGACTCAGGAAGAAGACCTTGGAATTGGTGTAAAAATACCATGAAAACATCAGCTCTGTAAGTCAAAATAGCAAGAAAAGGGATAAAGAACAAGTCATTGTGTAAATCCTTGGCATGCCTGTATATTCTGAATGGTGCTGTGCTGCACGCTTCAAGTATAGTAGAACTAACAAAGATATAAAGAAAGATGAGAGGAGTACAGAGCAAACTGAATGCAGGGGATGATTAAATACTTAAGGATACTTCAGCCTGGAAAATAAGTGGTTGAGGAGTTATGATAAAGATGTCTGAAATAATGAGTCATGAGAAAAGGGGCTAGCAAGAATTATTCACTCTCTTACTGTACAAGAATTAGAGGATGAATTCAAAAGATGTGAAAGCTCTTTCCTGCCTGGCATACTTTATGACAGCAAGGTCTGTAGTTTAAAAATGGTAAGTGCCAAAAGCTTTGAGTTTGAACACATTAACACAATTATATGGAAGAAGTGGTTATCAGGAGCTATTGAGAACAGAGCAGATATGTAAAGCAATGAACAGACAGGAATGTAGGAGGGCAAGTACAGCATCTTCAGTATGTTTGGGCACTGTGTGAAAGAAGAAGCTGGTCTCACTGGACTTTTAATTCTAAAATTGGTTCGAGTTTTTCTTCCATCGTACATATATAATGGTAAGAGCATTTTCCCAATGCTACTTAATAGTCCTCTTGGACTTATTTGTAAAGAAGAATTGTGTAAAAGCAGAAATTATCCAAAAGTTAACATATCTGATCAGTGTTATGCAGTACAGCTCTTCTACATCTGCTTTGTTAACTCTTACTATGTATGCGTGTTGCATTGCTTAGAGGTGGTTCTCACTTGCCCGTCTTGCTCAGTCACGATGCACTTGGGCAGAACAGAAAAGAGCGCTCATTGTCTTGTTTCGCTGTTCACTGTGTGTGTGTTTGATTTTGATTTCTTCTTTTAGGGAGTCAGAAATAGAGAAAGATACAACAAATTGTCTTGGTTTGAGAATCACAGAATCACAGAATTATCAAGGTTGGAAAAGACCTAGAAGATCATCTAGTCCAACCATCACCAATACTTCCCAGCTAAACCATATTCCTCAACACAACATCCAAACGTTTCTTGAACACTCCCATGGTCTGTGACTCCACCCCCTCCCTGGGCAGTGCATTCCAGTGCCTGACCACCCTTTCCGAGAAGTAATATTTCCTAATGTCCAGCCTGAATCTCCCCTGGCACAGTTTGAAACCATTCCCTCTAGTTCTATCACTAATTATATGAGAGAAGAGGTCGACCCTCAGCTCACTACAACCTCCCTTCAGGAAGTTATAGAGAGCAATGAGGTCTCCCCTGAGCCTCCTCTTTTCCAGGCTGAACAATCCCAGCTCCCTCAGCTGCTCCTCATAAGGCCTGTGCTCCAGACCCCTCACCAGCTTCGTAGCCCTCCTCTGAACACGTTCCAGGGCCTCAATGTCTTTCTTGCAGTGAGGGGCCCAAAACTGAACACAGTACTCGAGGTGAGGCCTCACCAGTGCAGAGTACAGGGGGACAATGACCTCCCTGTTCCTGCTAGTAACACTGTTTTTGATGCAAGCCAGAATGCCGTTGGCCTTCTTGGCCATCTGGGCACACAGTTGGTTCATGTTCAGCTGAGCATCAATCAGTATCCCCAGGTCTGTTTCCTCCACACAGTCCTCCAGCCACTCTGCCCCAAGCCTATAGCGCTGCCTGGGGTTGTTGTGGCCAAAGTGCAGGACCCAGCATTTGATCTTGTTAAACCTCATCCCCTTGGCTTCGGCCCAGCTCTCCAGCCTGTCCAGATCCCTCTGTAGGGCCTCGCTACCCTCAGGCAGATCGACACTCCCTGCCAATTTAGTGTCATCTGCGAACTTACTGAGGGTGCACTCAATGCCCTCGTCTAAGTCATCAAGAAAGATGTTGAAAAGGACAGGCCCCAGTACCGACCCCTGGGGGACTCCACTCGTGACTGGTCTCCAACTGGATTTGACTCCATTTACCACCACTCTCTGGGCCCGGTCCTCCAGCCAGCTCCTTACCCAGCCGAGAGTGTACCCATCCAAGCCACGGACTGCCAGCTTTTGCAGGAGGATATTAACTTCTTAGACTGGTCAATGAATGAAAAGTTTTTCCTTTGAGTTTTGCAAATCTTTAAGAAAAATCTTTAAATCTTTAAAAAAAGCCTGAACTGATATAGTACTCCAATATTTTGTAGGAATGAATACCAGTATCTCTGTTTTCCAGTTAGGAAAGATCATGGCGAGAAGTAACACAAAGCACAAAGCAACTCTGCTTTTTGATAATGGGCAAAAGTGTTAATAAAGCCAGATGTGGTACCTGAGAGGATTTGCAAGAAGGATTTCAGGGAAGCTTTGAGCAAGAGGAGTTGAGGCCGCTTGCCCCTAGAAAGCTGACAGGCAAAGTGAAGGCATGGATGCTGCTTAGGATAGACTGTTCCCACTGCTGCCAGAGGGCAGAAGAGATTTGCAGCATGGAGGACAAGCTGAAAGCTGTGCTGGAGCATCATTTAATTCATGTTTCCGTAAAAGTGGATCTATTACTGGTTGCTGATTACTATGATCAGCCATAGTGAGCTATGCCAAGAGGGTTTTTTCACTTGGGCCTGGCAGATGTGTTTTCTTTAACTGGTACATTTTATATGCCTGTGGCAAATAATTCACTTCAGGTATTTAGGCATTGCAGGAGTTTCTTGCAATGGAACAGCTTTACAGGTAGAGAGATTTGGGGGGGAAAGTGAGTGCTCAGAGTGTTTGCAGTTAAACTCTTAATTCTGACTGGCGGCTCCACTCTGACACTGATGTATCTCTATCTTTCCCTCAATCTGAGACTTCTCAGTGATAATCAGATCATGAACACATGATGCTTTGTGCCACTAGACCTTTTGCTTCTTGCACAGAGGCAGCTAACGTAGTTTTCACTTGGTGAAGACAGCAGTGCTTCAAGAGATTTCATTTCTTGTGTGAGCTGGAAGTGAATGGAATGAAAGGAAAAAGAACACTGATTTTGACCCAAGATAATAAAATACTTCAAACCTTGTTGGTCCTTTAAGGCAGCAGGCAACTCATTCAAAATTTCCCAAATAACTTCATTTTCTGTCAATTTTGAGACACCTGAAGTTTGGTTCAAGAAATGCTAAACATGTACAATGTTTGGCATTCACAGCAGCAATGATGTAATCAGTCTCTTAGCTCTGAACATCTGAAAAAGCTTTCAAAAATGTTAGCTTTTGGAAAACATTGGTCCTCAAGGTGCAAAATGGGCTAACAACATTACCTGCTGTCCTCAAATAATACTTCTTGAACTTAACACTGTATTTCCAGTATCTACTGGAGAGACCCACACACATGTTACATGAGGAAAAAGGAAGTAAAAGCAATGGGACTTTGCATTATAATTGTTACAATGAACCTGAGGGTCCTGTTACATCATCTGATCTGCAGATATGGTGATTTAAAAAAAAAAAAAGGAATTTAAGGAAAAAAAATCTCAAACTGTTCAAATCTTTCAATGCTTTAAGAGCCATAAACGTTAATGTAGGATCTCCAGCTGATAACAGCTGGAATAAAATCAGAACGCTTATAATGAGAGATAGAATCAAAAGGTTAAGAGGAATCTAGAGGTGGATGAAAGAAAGCTGTACAGTTGGTCTAACCTTATTCAACCTCTTCTCTAGAGGTGTAATTTTAAATAATAAAGAACAAAAGCTGATATTGAAACCAGGAAGGTGGTAGCTGCTATTAACACAAGAGGCCACTACATCCATGGCTGAAGGAAAAGATCTGCAGAAAACCCTGCTACCAGAGCAAGTGGGTGAAGGCAAACCTCTGTGGGAAACATGGCCAGCACTGCCTCCAATAGGCCACAGCAAGTTGTTCAGGCAAGATGTTTGCTTGTTTGCTGGTGGGAGGTCAGATGACAGTGACCTGCAGAGATGGCTGAAGACAGAATAAGACAAGACACAGATTAGAAGAAATAAGAGATGATCTTGTGTGAACAGTGGTAAGTCATGGGCAAGGCAAACGGGTATTTCATCTTAAAGGTGACAGTTGCATCCATACATTTCTGAAAATTGAAATGTGTGGCATTGGGATGGGGAAGAGGAACTTGAAATTAATTTTTGCTGTTGCAAAAAGCTTCTCATAGATTTATTTATCATAGCTTTAAGCATCTAATTAGTACAAACTATGTTTTATTTTAAACTGTACACTCAACAAAAATAATAGCTGTGCAATGCATGCTTGCCGATACCCACCACTGGGTATAGGCTTGAATGAGTAAAACTGGGAGTTGGAGCTTTTAATTTCTTGTTGCGGGCTTAAATTTTAATTTTTAATAAGTTAATTTTTACTAAACTATCTTGCAAAAATCCTGGACAAAAAAAAAGTTCTCCGTTTTTTTTATTACTGATGGAAACCCAGGGAAGAAAAGGGAACACTTCTGAATGGTTCATTTCTACAAGGATAATTAAGTCATCTCTTTGTTCTCATCATCATAATTCATGGAAGTGTTTCAGTATAGAGGTTTTTTCCATAGTACATGATATTTTAGTAATCATAGAGTATCCCAAGTTGGAAGTGACCCACAAGGACCATTGAGTCCAACTCCTGGTTTCACACTGGACAATCCAAAATACAAAGCCTATATCTGAGGGTTACAGACTGTTTTTAAGATAGTCTTTATGTAAGTAAAATTATGGAAATAGACATGAAATTAAGCACACACTCTAACACCTAATAAATTCATGAAAAATGTTCATGAAATTGGCAGTGGGGAAAAAAAAATCAGCTAATGAAATTCACCGGTGCTGCTGCTGACAGATACCATGCCAAGATGGTGCTAATGCTTTCAGGCATATGCTGAGTTATTAACCCATGCTTCTTCCTTTTTTCGCCTTTAGAATTTCACAGGAAACCCTCTGGTGTGTTACAGCAGCAGAATCTGCTTTCTTCTTTAATTAAACTCGTTGTTTGTTTGAAAACAGAGTAATTGTTACTGGGGCAACACATCTTAAATTCCTGCTCTTGCTAATAAATCAAAGGCGTGCTGTCAAATCTTCATCTCTGTCTCTGGGAGGAAGTTGCTTCTTGCAAGCAATTAGGAATTCTCAGCTGCTCTGCAGTTCAGTGGGTTTTCTCTGTCAATACAAGTTAGCAGGGGTGAGCTGAGGCCACAACGTGGCTCTTTGTTTGCTGCAGTCACAGCGTGTGTTGTGCCATGAGCAGCGCTGTATTCTGATCTCTCTTACGTCTAGACAGATATTCATAATGAAATAGATGTCTGGATAATGAAGTAGACTTTCACAGTCCTAATGGGATTGAAGCCTGCAAAGGATGGAAAAAGAGCAACTTGCACTACACCCTCCAAGGCCCCTGGATTTTACAGGTAAGATGAGCAGGGCACTCGGGCTGGTGCTGCCTTATAGCCTCACGTTCTCCCCGCACGCACAGCCCCGCTTGACCTGACTTGTACTCTCCAGGCTCAGTGCAGGGCTGTGCCAGCACAATGAGGGAGGCAATGAAAATAAGCTTATGCAATCCTTGATCTAGTCCAAAATGCTCTGGGGAAAAAAAAAAAGAAAAAAAAAACCTACGTTTCAGAATCTAATTTCAGCCTTCGATTATTGTGTGCAACTGTGATCTTCTAATGAATGATCAAGCATGTTTTTCTGGCATATTTTTATGCTTCTTAGCATGTGGAAGTTATTCTGAACCAAAATGAGTGACTATCATTCCCAAGGGCTATTCTTTTACATTTCAGGAGGGGTTTTTTTGAAATAATAGATCAGATTGGAAGATACTCACGTGACTGCCAGCAGACGTAAGAAGCAATGGTAACCAAGAGCATAGGCAGCTGCTCTGTGTTCTGAGCAGAGTTGGACAGCTAATGAACGCATGACATTGTCAGAAACAAGTTACTAGATATCTGTTGTCTTTGAGAGTCTCGTGGCTAGAGTATGGTAAAAGTGCTATGGAACAGAATTCTGGTGAGACAACAGAAGCCATGGGACTTCAAAGAATCCATAAGGTTGGAAATACCGTTGTGTTCATCTAGTCTGATCTCCAACCACGCCTTTGACTGACTTAGGCCACATCCATCAGTGCCACATCTCCACAGTTCTTAAACACCTCCAGGGATGGTGACTCTGTGGGCAATGTGCCAATGCCTTGCCACTCTTTCTGAGAAGGCATTTTTCCTAACATCCAACATGCGTAAAATTGTGTTAAATTATGTATGAAGTGTCGTTATATTGCTCATCTTTCAAGAAATCCTGAAAGGGTTAGGAGCTGGGAAAACTTTAAAAGAATTATAGAGAACTAAGCATTTCCCTCGTCTTTTCTGAGGAGGTGCATGTTATTTTCACTGAATCTTCCTGAGCAGAGCCCAGACACACTGAGTGTAACTCTGTATTTGCAGAATGCGCCCTCCAAGTCAAAAGACCTCCAAGAAACTCCACAGTTAAATAATGTTCGTAGGTCTTTCCTGTGCACGGTTGCATTGCTCACAGTTGTTGCACAGTGCCCAAGCAGCTACTCTGCATGAGCATAAAAAACTTGCAAATGTATTCAGCAACCATACATTATGCATTTTCCCTTGTAACTGATGACCTTTCATAACATACCTGTGTGTTGGGCATTCATCAGTTGTAATGTGATCTATAACTCATGTAAATGTATCTCTACAAAACCCATTAAATAATATA
This sequence comes from Perdix hodgsoniae, assembly GCA_035772895.1. Taxonomy (NCBI): domain Eukaryota; kingdom Metazoa; phylum Chordata; class Aves; order Galliformes; family Phasianidae; genus Perdix; species Perdix hodgsoniae. The sequence goes on from JAPSGF010000001.1 coordinate 39,619,930, forward strand.
TGGACCTATTCAAAAAAGTACGACAAAAGGAGGAGGGTATGCATTAGCCCTCTTCCTTTGTTTTAATAAAGATAAAATTCCCATTTTCAATATTTCAAATACAATTTTTTAAATTATTTTTTAAATGGAGAATGTTTAATGTTCAATTTGCCAAAAATTACATTTTCAGTGTTGCGTTTTATTGAAGAAAAAATGGTAATACGTGTATGAATATAGCTTTAAAAAAAATCAGAATAGAAAATAAACAGAAAAGAGCACAGACATTTCAGCTCTTTCAGATTAAAAAAAAAAAAGAAAATCAGAAATTATTGTTGTGATTTTTTCCCTGATTAACAAACCCACATAAAGGAATAAGCAGTGTGCATTGCCTGCAGCGTTTACCATAAGCATGTGCACAAGGACAGGAACCTTTTGAGATCTTCAGTGTTACTAATAGCATTTTAGTCAATAGAACTGTTTACACTAACTGAAATATGCGCTATGATTAATAGGGCATACAGTGACAAGAATTTTCTGATAAGATGTGTTGCTAAAAAATCATACAGCATAATATTTACATCTTGGGATGCTTTTAGAGGCAAGAAAATATGTCATCTTAGACAGGTAGGCATGAAAACCACGCATTCAGCTTTAGGAAAGAATGTAGAAAAGAAAAGTAGGAATTTGCATTAGCTGTGTTTTAATCCTTTACTCTGAATCTCTTTGCTCTTTGGTATGCACATAGAATAACTTTTATGATGATTTTATGGTCTGCCTTTTTAAAAATTGTGCATGCATTATTATGGTGTACAATAAACTGAATCCTGTATTTTGGTTTTAGCAACATGTAATTAGTTGAAAGATAGAATACTCGTGTAAAAATCTATAACAACATTCTTGGCACAGTGTCAATTCAGTAAGTTATTAAAAGTAGGAATGCATTTAAGACATTCCAAGGAGAAAAAAAAAGACCTTCAGGGAAGTCCATAAGTTCAAACTCTGTATCTTTTTAAGTTCAGAAACACACTTGAGAATGCATGAGAGGATGTGGACAAACTAAGCGGGGAAAACAACAAACATTCACTAACGCTTAGGAGGAAATACAGATCATGGTAAGATCAGATCCATGGCAGAATGAAGTGCTGACTTAAGATCATTTCCAACTGGATGGATGTTCTACTTGCCATAATGGTAAGTGCAGTAGTCTTCATTTTAACAGCATTTGTGCTTTTACAGTGAGATGTGAGGGTCTTTTTTTTCCTGAAAACTAGCTGTATTTAATGCCATTAATTTAACCGTGACTCAGTGACCCATCGTCCTCCACAGATATTTCAAAGGCCTTATTTTTCTCATTATTTTAACTGCAGAAAATCATAGCTTAATTTTATAGGGATCTCATGCTGCATTAATAACCATATAAATGGCTGATAGGGTGTAAGTATGCTGCTTCTATCTGATCTCATAGCATTTATCACCTGTTCTGATAAAAATATTTGCTAATCATCAATAAATTTTGGATAGTATGTCAATAAAACACCTCCCTGTATCCATACCTTGACAGACTTATCGGTAAGCACTGCATTGGGTCAACCCTTGCCATTTTTAACTTTGAAAGGAGTTCACAAATCAGTTTGAGGCGGTTTTACAGTGGTTTTTGTTTACAGACAGACAATTTATGCTTTTTCTTCAAACTTGCATGCAATAATACCCTTTCCTCCTGTCAGAAAAATGCAGCTTGTGTACTTCTTGCATAATTTAACTTTGTGGAAGTTAACATATAACCACCACTGCAAACTACTCTGATCCTACAAAAACTACCGAGATGTTGCAGGGTTGTTTTATTTTGGCTCTTACTAGTAAAAACTGCAGAAGTTCCAATTTTTTTTCAGTGGTTGAAAGATTCAGTCTCTGCTCAGCGGACAGGGTAGCAGCTGTTATCTCACCCAACGGGGTTTCTGCTTTATGGTTTTCCTTTCAAACTGTGATTTTGGGCCCCAACTCACAAACTTCTCTAGTGATATTCTTGTGTGAGCAGCTGTGTTGATGTGTTTCATCCTGTTCCTGAGAGGAAGGGAACAAGAGTGTTGTCTGCCTGTTTCTGGGCCCGGTACGTTCTACGTGAGTTCTGATGTATGTTACTTCCCGCAGTCATTTAGTAAAATAATAAGAACTTTGTTTCCCTCGCAAGGAATTCTTATTAATGCAAGTTAAATGACATCTCAGTGCTGTTATTTTTGGAGATGAAACGTGGCCTAGCTGAAGTAGTGGCCATCTCAAAGAAACCTTCACTGTACTGCTTAAGTATTTTAGTAGTTTGGAGGGGGAAAGAAATGAAACAGTAATAATCCTTCTGGTTCTTATAGTTGTTTAGAGATTTCTTGTCCAACTGACAGGGCTACAAGGTGTTATTTCCCTGCTGATGTTTTCTTGTAGGCTAATGTTATAGCCTGTTCAGGAAAGCTACCTACCAGCAGCGGGCAGAGCACTGTAATGAAGTGCTGCTCACCGATGGCCAAACAGAAATAGGGTTCTACTAATAGGGTAAAGGTAGGAATATTAGATATACTAGAAGAAAGTAGATGCTAGATGAAAATTAAAGTGTGCAGCAGAGATTCCCGCTGTTATAAAAGTTGCCGTGAGTCTCAGGACAAGGAAAAGACTTCCTGGACAACATACTTATTGTTCCTTTTACCACTGTAATCTCTTCACTCGTGCTCAATCTTAGGATACATTCCAGAACAGCAAATGTATAAATTCTGTGTTTTAAGTAGTCTGTTATCTGTAAACAGTGCTGACCATAGTGGACAGAGATCTGAATTAGCTTTAGACAAACTATGCTGGGTACCCTTGTGTTTGGGTGCTCATCACAGTTCGTCTTGCTCTGCTTAGGTGCCGTAGGCTTCCATTTAAAAAATAATTCTTTAGGTTGGTGTTTTACAATAAGTAAGCACAAGATGTATTGCTTTTCAGAGGAACAATTAAAATTAGTACAGTGTTAAATTGATAATTAGGAGAGAAAAATGAGATGCATCTCAGCTGAAGAAAACTCTCTCTTTTTTTCCTTACAATGTTTTTTTTTTTTTTAATGCTGCAAAAGATATGCTTAGCATTGGCTTGGACAAGAGAAATAAATTCAATCTTACTAACACGCGTAAGACAGGTAGGATATGCCTTGTTACCCTGAAATTTATCATGCATCTCACAGAAATGGTTTGATCCTTGTTTCAAGCTGTACACGTAGAAGTATGATGCACGAGAGCATCTCATTTCTAGTATCCTAATTAATAATTAAGTAACTTGCTGAAGGACCAATCTGGTATATTACGTGTTTGCTGTTAAGTCAGATTCAGTGGCTAAATAAAGACTCATCCTTACTTGAAGGAAAGCAGCTCTTTAATTTACAAGCTGTGTTTCCCAAACGCTGGAATGTTTTATCTGTTGTCAGTAAATGGCCAAAGGAAGGGCAGTTCAGTTGCAGCATTTGAAATTGCTTTCTTTCCAGCAGAAAAGCCAGCAGAAATTAGAAACAAACAAACAACAGCAAAAACAAAAACCAAAAAGGTGTTTTAGAGGAACTTGGAGTCCTGTTCGTCTATTCTGAGAAAGACTACACCCAAGTTTCTATCTACCCAAAAATAATAATCACAGTTCTTTGTGCAACTCTCATATCCCCATAAAAACCACGCACGAGTAATCAATTTATCAAATGGAGAAAAACAAAGGCATAATAATCACTAAAATAAATCCTTTGCATCTTTCAGTGACCAGATATATTCCTGCTAAAATTTAATCACTGAACACCATTCCAGTTACCTTTCTATCCATGTGCCTTTCGGTAAGCTGCTTTACCTTCTTGCTTTGTGGAAGGAGATGTTAATCTTCAGTAGCCACAGCTGAAGATTTTTTAAGGGGCATGGTTTAGTGGGGATATATCAGTGGTGGATGGACAGTTGGACTGGGTGATCTTGGAGGTCTTTTCCAACCTTGGTGATTCTATGATTCTCTTATGATTGTTTTGGAATTGATGCTGCTAGTCTGACCACGTGCTATTGTAGAAATAACTGCTACTTCTTTTTCTGTTGCTTTAGGAATGTACACCGAGTCATGTCAGCTACATTTAGTTATTACAACTTTGTCCCAAATTTGATTTGAATGTTACTTCAGAGACATACCAAGTCATTATTAACACCTGAATGTTTGGCCATAATTATTTAAATAGACATTAAGAATTTCAGGGTCTTTTCAGCATATGGTTATGTTTTAAGGTAGAAATCTGGTCCTTCTACAACTCACCTGATGCTGTTACATAGGTGACATAGTGTTATGATTAAATGACACACTGTTATGGTAAGTATTCACTGTAAGAAAGAAAAGAAAAGAAAAGAAAAGAAAAGAAAAGAAAAGAAAAGAAA
>JAPSGF010000001.1:39624330-39654631 GCA_035772895.1 Perdix hodgsoniae
AAAGAAAAGAAAAGAAAAGAAAAGAAAAGAAAAGAAAAGAAAAGAAAAGAAATCATGGTGCTGGTAGAGGTCTGCATAATCTGGACACCAAACCTGAACTAATTTGCTCTATTGTGGTGACTGCACGTGTATTTGCAATTGTGGCTAATGTGGCTGTTCTTTTCTGGTTAAGAAAAGAATTCAATTTCCACGGAAAACACTTTTCTGTCTCAGAGGCCTTTGGACCTCAAAGCTCCCCCTCACTCCCACTCCCAAAGAACAAGAAAGAACAGCATTAAGGCAGGGAAATATTAATCCTTTTAAAGATGCAAAGCAAAAATCTGAAGTATGAGATGCAATGATGAAGTATGGTTAATTAAAAAAAATAATAATCTCAAAGTGGGCCTGACAGCATCCAAAATACCAACCAAAATTGTATATATGTTGAGAACATGAAATATTGTTAATAATGCTACTTCATCATTTTTGCTATTTTATTAGTGCTCTGGAGTGGATAACAAGAGGAAGCTTACTGAAGGTAAGGTCTGGCTGAACAGGTTTGCTAGGTTTTGCTCACCAGGAGCATGCGTATATCTATGGGAGTTCATGTCTCAGAAATCATTCAAACTTTTTGCCTTACTCTGCAAGTGTGTTCATTTTACAAAGCCACTTTGCAGAGAGTTGGTGTCTCTCACTTTTTGTTAATTCATATTGAAAAATAATTGATCAGATTGAGGTTGGTGGATTCGGTTTCACTCTCATCAGATGACAGGTATTGGTTGCTTGTTACAACACCTTAGCATCTGATACTCCCAAGGTAGCTAAAGAGGCACTATCTCATTTCTTTCAGGATTAGCATCCGACAACAAATCTATTTTCTATTTCAATGCAGAAGGCGTAGTGCTAACCTCCTGGCAATGTTTAACAAGATACTGGAGCTAGGGCTGAATCTCTAGAAAGCGGTGGACAAAATAAAACCTTTGTGTTAACGTGATGTAACCACTGTGCACAGAATCTTGCAAGTGTAGATCCTGTAGCCTGGGAGGAGCATTTCTGCAGTGCCAACAGTTGGCTCTCTGCTGGCATCAGGCAGGGTCTGATGGTGCAGTATGCTCGGCTGGTTGCAGGAAGGATGTTCTTCAGAGAGTTATGGAATCATTAAGTTTAGAATGACCTGTAAGTTCATCTAGTCCACCTGTAGCCTATGGCTGTGACCACTCTAGACCACATCCCTCAGTGCCACATCTCCATGGTTCTTGAACACCCCCAGGGATGGTGACTCCAAACCTGTGCCTCTCCATTCTTTCTGAGCATAAATTTTTCCTAACTTCCCAATCTGAGTGCCCCTTTGCTGCCTAAAAGGAGGTCTCCATTCATAATATTCCAGTACATGAAGTGCAAGTGTTTTGGCACAAGTTTCCTTATTCTTATAAAGGAAAGTGAAAAGGAAGGGCACTGGGACAGCCTTGGTTAGAGATGTGTCCGATGGGAAGCATGGTCTTCTGTGCAGGTTGAAAGCATTGATGGGGCCCTGCCACCACCCCCTCACAGCTGAAAGTGGTGTTTTAGCTGCTGGCACTAAAAAAGCAGGGCTGTGCATTAGAAATATTTGTCTGACATGACATTCCTGACCTCTGTGGCAAAGATTTGCCTGCAGCACTGATACGTAACGACAGAGCAACGCTGTGCGGGAGCCATTCTTTAAAAAAGCAGAGGACAAATATTTCTCAAAACCAGGCTCTCATTTATATGAGATATCCAGTTGATGTAATAGTTTCAGGTGACCTATAACCTGCCTGTCTGCAAGAATCCCCTTGCTCTCCTGCCTCCTGCTCTGGAGCTCAAATGTGCCTGTAACTGGAGCAGGCAGCAGGACACAAGTGTTGGAGGCTATCGGCTCTGACCCCTGTGCCGCATGGATCCTGCATGTTGGGTTGTGCGATAGCTTTGCTTACCAGCTTTCAGATGTCACCCTCCTCCAACCCAGGGAAAGTGAGCCAAGATCTCCATTATTGGGAAGAGGCTCTGATTATCCGCGCAACGGCAGGCATGGCTGCTTCTCGGTGTACTGTTTCAAAACAGCAAATGCTTTTTGCTGTTCTCGTGCGCAGTTCATTTCAGTGATAGGAGTGCTCCACGTGCTCCTGTGATCCCTTTTCTTTGCGCTGTATTCTGAGACCATAAATCAGTCAGACAGGAGGTATGTGTTTATACCACACCTGCTGTTAGACTGATACCATGACAGCATACCGCAGTATTCATATAGCTGTACGTTATCCTTTCCCATGCAAACAAGTCCTGTCTAGAGTGCAATAAGCTGCAGTTCTGTTGCTGTTGTACCATTTATCGTGGTTCAATTATGGCATATCAAACGAGTAATGAAACTTTATCCAATTTTTGCTAGCACCTCTCTGGTGCTCTCCTAGAGTTTTTGGTGGGTGAATTTGCAGGGACACTAATGTGAGATGGGTTCTGAGTAGCTTCTCCTTATGTCTTTGTTCATATCCAGGCCTCCTCACGATTCTTCAAACAAATTTCATGGTTTTGTTTTTTCCCTGCAGGTTGAACCTTTGTGAATAATGAAAGTGAGAGAAACTTGATCTGGTAAGCCAATAATTTAATAAGTTAGTTAATTTAACGTGAAAGAAGCACTAAGAGAATAAGATTCCCCTGTGATGCTCAATTATTAGGTGGTCTTCTAGGGTGAAACATGCACACAGAAATATTTCACTGCAGGTCTGTGATAACCACAGTACCATAAGTAAGGGCTGGGCCATGATATGGCAGCCACATGGTGACATGGAGTACATGGGCTTGGGGAAATTCTGGCTGGTGAAGGAGAGTGTAAGGACTTCAGAAGACTGCACTGAATAAATTATTTGCAGTGCTTTATCTTCTGAAGAATCTCTAAACCTATGGTGTGCGATGTGAGGGATGACGGCTGCAATACTGCTTATTCTTGGAAAGCAGAGAGGGACTCTGCAAGTCTTGTGTGTGTGGGGAAAAAGGGCTCTAGTGTAAGCAGAACCACGATAATTGGGTGGAAAAGGGCTATGAGAAAAGGAGAAAAATATCCATGGCCTTTCAATAGTACCAATATAACCTCTTCAGCAGTTCAGATGAAAGACTAGATTTGATTAAAACTGCTTAGTCTTGTTATTTAGAAATTCAATTTCATTGGCTAGATGGGAATTGGAGCATAACTGCATATAAATGCAGGGGCTGAGTATCTACATATGTGCACATATGTCTGCACATAGATAGAGGAATGTAAATAAAAGACATAAGGAGCTACAATTGCTACCATTCTGATCTTTATTTTCATTTGATAAATCATTTATTGCTCTGTTTTTACATGGAATAATCTTTCAAAAACCCACCTGCACTTAGGGACAGCTTTAGGCACAATTTGTGTATTTCACAATAGATACTGAGGGTCGCTTATGGTACATCATGTTGTCCGTCTGTTATTCTAGGATTTTTCAGCCTGATGTACTCTAAGTGAGAAACTTCTGCAGCTTATTTCCAGGCATGGGATTCATTTTTATTCCTCAGCTTCAGGGGAGCGTGGCTATGCGTTGGCTGCTTTCCTATGAAGTGTGATTATCTCTGCTTTACCAGGAGCTGTGGTCTTACGCTGGCTCCTGATGGAGCTGGAAGCCACTGGTCAGCACTGCGCTTTATCAGCTGCATGTTGGACAGGCAGGGGAGCACTCCATCCCCACTTGTAGCACATGAGTGCGTTGCAATGCCTATATCCTCTCCTCACAGTCTTCTCTAGCAGCCAGGATTTCCCCAAGCCCACGTACTCCGTGCTGTTGTCACACTGCACAGCGGGTGCGGGCTCCCAGTGCTCCCGATTTGTATCCACAGAGATTCCCAAAAACTGCTCTGACACTAATGAGTAGGAGGAATTGGTTTCATGCAGATGAAGATGTGTAGGTGACGCTTCTGCTCCATGAGATGAGTCAAGGCTGTGGCTCCCTTGCCTTACCCCCAGCACTCAGCATGGCACTCTACCTGAGTGCACAGGGGATATAATGGCACATCCATGAAGACAGGTACAAGAGTACCAAACATGAGCTTCTAACAGGTGCTTCATTTAACTGCTCTGTGCCTTGAGCAAATTACTTGGCTCAGCATCCTATAGCTCTCTCCTTTCAAGTTTAATTTACCCTAGCTGGATTTAAGTAAAGTATCATCATCGTTGCATTGTTCAAGTTCCCAATTGGCAAAGCAGAAGGCAACTGTACTGAAGTTGCATCCTAATAGCTTCAACATAAATGTATTTCAAAGGAAAACTGTTCTCAGCCTAATACCCTACAGAATTCTAATTCAAACTATAATCCCCAAGTTTCAAATATCTGAGAAACAGTGAATGTCTGAAACCTGAATGTCAGCTGAGAAGCTAAAGATGAGTTTGAGTGCTCAGAATCTTAAGAACTTCAGCCTCTGCTTTTTGTAGGTTTGTGTGGTTTCTTCATTTATCTTTACCAAAGGAGCTCTCAAAACAACGGAGTTAATATGAGCATCAGAGCATAAAAAGGGGTCAAAGGGTAAAGTAGTGCAAGGTTGTACTTGTCCTCTGGTTGGACGAGTAAACTTAAGACTGAAGGATTTTGCTGTAATGATTATATCTAACAATTTGTTGCCCATTTGCACTGTTTCAGAAACAAAAACATGCACTTGTCTACCAAAGCGATGAGGTGCTTTCTTTAACAGATGCTGTTGAAGAAAAATTTGGTGAGATGAATGCATCAAACACAACAAGCATTCTGAAAGCATTATAGCTTATATAGTAAATATACTTACCTTTAGAAAATCGCTTAGTGTCAAAGCCTCTGTAGAGATTTGTAGCAACCATAATGATTTTTAAAATACAGTGTTTATTCATTTTGGTAAATTAGTATTCAGTGAACAGAAAGTACAGCTATGCAGAGTTTGGCCACAGTTCAGGTGCATGCATTTCTCAGGGGGAGGACAGCCCCGAGTGTTCTGATCTGGCATTCTAGACAGGTTGGTTATTTCAGGACATAAAAATACATCAAACTAGGAATTTCCACCTGGTGTCCTTTCTGAACCAGCACCAAACATTTTGTGTTTTTACTGAAATCTCTCTACAAGGCTTTCAGAAGATTTACAAGCATTATAGCATAAAGCCACTCACTCTTACTCTGTGCTACAGCGTTAGTATCTGAGTTGCACTCTGTGCTAGTCTACAGTAAATGATAGAGTATTCCCTATTATCACATTTCTGCATCAGTTTGTATACTGGAAGTCTCCAGTTACTTAACAGTAGACTCTCTTAAATAATTTATTGTTATTACATATATTTTCTATGACTGTAGTGCCTTGGAGTTTTAAACATGGAACTGAACCCAAAACCAGTGTGAGGGCTGCTTGTAATGTAAGATGGCACGATATGTGCACAAAGAAATAAGCCCATGGTGGGCAGCACAGTGGGCAGGGGTTAAGCACATCAACTGCCTGCCTTCTGTCTTCATAGGCGTCATGAAAAAGAATATACCTTGTGGTAAATGGCAGCAGATAGATCTTAAGTAAATGAAAGCAGATAGGCAAATAGAGGGTCCTTATAGCTGAAAGTGGGCAGTTTAGGTTTGCTGCAATGGCTCGAGGTAAGAGGAGTAGCCAGCATGACCAACGCACAGGTGAAGTGACATAGGCAGGAAAATTATCGTGGTAGAGTGCTCAGGGTAGGATGAGGCTGCACTTGGGAAGGTGTGAGTGTAGGAGGTTGTAACATTCCGGATGGTATGAATTGAGATAAAAGCTCTGGCTGTGTGAATAGAGATCTTGTACAATTTCAGAGATCTTGTACAAAAAGAAATGACAGATGTTAGGACATAAACTGGACGTGAGAAATTGTGGTGAGGCTGCCTTTCCCTTTAATCATTACCATTAACAATAACCATTAATCTTACATTTTTTTTAGTTAGGTTTTTTTTTCTTTTCTAACCCCATGTTGGAAAAGCATGACTGCACAGCACTGAAATGCATCCATTGGACTGACATGAGGTAGTTAAGTGGCATGCCTCAGAGTGCTTTTGTTCAAGTTTTAAATGAGGTGCCAGAATTAAGGAATCGCATAAGAATATCAGTTATAATTGTAATTAAACAAAAGCAAAACAAACACACACCTGGCACTTGGGTTTTCAGAGAGTTGGAAAACACTAAAATGTACAGGAAATTAGAAGTAAAATAGTAGGAGCTGAATACTTTTACTTGTTAGAACTCTTGAACTTGTAAGCAGCATCTCTCATTTCTCCTGCTGAGTAGATATTCCTGAATACTCTAGACTGACATGGTTCATCATGAACAAATTTGTTTGTATAGCCCTGCTAGCATTTTCTGTTGACAACATGCCTAGTTGCAATACTGCTGTTTTTAGTTTTATGCAGATCAGCGTATCAGTATCATTACTTTGTTGCCAAACGTCTTATCATACTTCATACTAATCATAGCTACAGATTGCCAAAGCAGTGTTTGGCATCTTCATGTCTTTGTCAGATAGCTACAAGTGGCAGAAGGAACATCATCTACTCTTCTCTATACTAAATTAATGCAGATTGTTTCAGAATAGGTAGTGTTTATTCTGCTTTAAGTCCAAAGAAATGTTGTAATGGAAGTTTGGGCTCCTTAATCTCTAATGCAAATGTTATCTGTGGTCTCTGAACTGGCAACAGAACTGAAAACAAAGTCTAGATTTTTTTCAAAAACCAGCCCCATACAAAACTCACCTACTCATATGGGCATTTGCAACTGATAAAGAATACCCAGCAAAATCTCTAGAGTTTAAAAATGGAGATAAGCACTCACATTAGTCCCCGCAGGAGTTACTTCCTTGCCTTCCACGTGGAGCATTGTCTTCTTTTTGAGAAAAGCTGTGTTTCTTTTAACTTCAGGTAATCCACATACTAACAGTGAAGTACGCTGTAATTTTTGCACAGTTTAACAGGTCAAGTCAAAACCTCACAGCACAGAAAATTTCACTTCAGCCCAATAATTCACCAAGAAACTGTAAAGCACTTTGTCTTTCGCTCAACTAACTCTGGTTAAGAGTTCACCTTTATTGGATGATCTAGACATAGCTTCAGCTCTGTAAACCAACTTCTTGCCCCCTGGGGTCAGTTTGCAATTGTTTCATGCCCTCAAATACTATAGACCTAATTTATTAAACATTAACCATGTTTATACACTTTACATCAAACTTCTTTCTAAGCAAGCTTAATGCAGACTTAGTATAGTATTATTTCTATCTTCAGTACTATAGTTCCACCTGACACAGGCTTCAGTGACTACTCCCTTAACTCTTGTGATGTAGATCAAAATTGCAGTCCATTGATATAACATCAAATCCTGCTGTTGAGCAACTTCACTCCCGTGCTTGTGGTAGTAGATATTTCAGTATCAGTGGTCAAGCAGATCCTCCTGCTGGGCTGTGTTAACTGTGCTGTCAGAAGCTGTGTAAATGCAATCTTCCACACTACATCAAACCTGCCTTTTGACTTGCAAAAGACCCCATTGAGACCATTTTGCTTGGTTTTGTTAGCAAATGGAGAGGTAGGTGAAGGCACAGGAATCTTCCCACTCCAGGACAGAGCAATTTCCTTCTCTTTTTTTATTGACCTTGTTCCAGCTTTTATCAGCAGTGATTGCATTTAATTACTTGTGCTCTTATATTCAATAAAAAGTAGAAAAGAAAAAGAAGTGTAAGCTAAAGACTGTGGAAGTGATAAGAATTCAGCTGTCCAGACTGCTGTCACACATAAATACTGGCAATTTGTCTCTTAAGCTAGTGGAAACTAGTTTAACATTTCACCCACAGAGAATGCCTCAACTTTGCTTAGCAGTAGTAGAGCTGTCACACTTGTCCAGCACTGTTCTGAGGTAGAGATGTCAAGTTTTACAACCCATTGAAATGAGAGGTTAATGAGTTTCTTATTCATAGAGCAGAAATAAACTTGATCCCCTCACCCTGCTTCAGGTGGCTGATGGAGAGGCCTATTTAAGTGGTGACACAGAGGTATTAAGGGGCCGATTACTGATGATTGAGGACTCAAGATGAGCATCAGTGCCTTACTGATGTTGGGAGAGGTGCAAATTCTTCCTGGGAAAGAAACAATCTATTTCTTACCGAGCAAAAATGGAGGAGTAACTCTCACTACACTTCATTTAGAAGATAAGCATAGTCCTTCTGAATGGCCACATGAGGCTATCAGTGTCTGCTAATGAATAGGAGACTTGTAATCCCCCATACTACAAAGCCATCTGTACAGGACTTAAGAAGAGGAGGGAGTCCAGCAATTTGTGCTGATGTCTAGAAACTATTTGTTGTGAAGATAGCCTATCTTCCCCTATCACCCTATCTTGGGTGCTGGGTGTGAACGTGAGGGTTTGCATCACAAATTGTAGGCTTCATCCAGAAACTCCTGTGCAAATACAGCCTTACTGAGTGCTCAGATGAGTAAGGAGCTGGACTTCAGTAAAAATAAGAAGGAGAGGAGGAGCTGCAGAGCAAAATAGCCAAACATGGGGCTCGTTCTCTTGTCTCATCCTCATAGGTCAATAACAAAGTTACACTGACTTCCCCAAGAGAAACCTATTGCCCCAAAGATCGATGGTTTCTTCTGAGCATGTAGACAGTAAATGAAAGCTGTGTGCATAAATGCAGATGTGTGTTTTCATCCCTTCTTGCTGCCGGTAAAATGAGAACAGGCTCCCAAACTGCAGTTGCGCTAACAGATACCTGGGAAGTCCCACGCTGTTCCCTTGACTGGACATTGTCTGGAAGCGTGTCGCCTCCTTTCAAGTCAAAACCTTGCCAGCTGCTATGATATGACAATATCAGAGGCAGGATAATGTTAGCTTTGCTAATGCATAACCTCATGCAACACTGATGCGATCGCTGCATGATTCAAAGTTAATCTGAAATAAGAGCATAATTTGTAATGAAAATTATGGAAGGATTACGCAACCAGTCTCCTAATAGTAATCTGTTGAGATGTTTCGATTTTATGGTGAAGTCCACTTCTATTTTACTTCTTTTTTTGCTGTCCCTCTAATCCCCAGCCCTAGCTCTGAGGCTAAACCAGAAGGACTTCTCTAGACTTGGAGAAGAAGGTACAGATGCATCGTTGGATTCAGAGAGAGATCCTCGACAAAAGTAGGTACTGCAATGCTCACTCAGCAAATTGCCATACAGAGACAGGAGTTGCTAAGAGCCTTGACAAAAAGATGGGAGAGATAGGAAGAGACATCTTCTGGAAGCAGTAAATATTTGTGTTTGTGGAGCAGGAGATTCTGTAGAAGTGAAGGGAGAGGACCTGTTCTCTCATTCCTTTCTGTTGGTTAAAATGGAAGTGAGAACACCGACATGTTCTCTGCAGTATGTTTTGTGGCTGCCTCCTTGGGCCTGTATCCACATAATCCAAATGCAAGCATGAACTGTGTGAAACTTGCCTCTGTAGTGAGCCTTCACGTTTTTGTATTGATAGCATTTGACTAGAAGGGTGCAGTTATTTAACCAAATGCAAAAGTAATGTTTCACCTATGGTTAGTTTTTGCATATAAACAAAATATATTCTATTTAACAAGCAAGATTCTGCTATCTATAAGATGATGGTCTTCTCTTGGGAGATTCTTAAGTGATGTTTTTGTCATTATCAAAAATGTTAGTCTTTATGCTATGCACTGGGAGGCAGCAAAAGGTGAACAGCACAGAAAATGGACACAATGTTCTGAAAGGTAAGGAAGGCAAAAAGGTCATCTAATACACCACCTTTGTTTCAGTTTGTTACGTCTGAATTTCCTGAATCTTAGTCTGAGAAGTTTCCTCACATTATTCTGGCTGTAAATTATTTATATGCATTTTCCCATCTTCTACTGCACTCAGTTTCTCAGCTTCCTGTGGGACATCACCAGCTTCCAGCAATGTGCTGAGGCACCACTGCAAGAATCCATCAGAAAGGATGGGAGATGGAGCTAACAAAGCAACACTCTGGGATTTGTGCTAGAATGGATTGTCATAGACGAATAACTAACAGTATTTTCCCTCATTTCTGAAAAGCTCTGTACTTTTGTTGGCATAATTCATTAACAAGCATTTTTACACTTCAATATTAAAGGTAAATCTTAACATCTTTCTCCTGTTTTCATCAGTCTCAGTGAAAAATTCTGCCATTTATTCATGTTAGAAGGCTATTTTTCAGAGCATCATTGCTGGTATTTTGTTCCATTCAGTTTAACATATCTTGGAGAAGGAATATTTCTCTGCAGGGATGCAGAAGTGAGGATCCTGCAGTAAGATATTAATGAAGATAGCTCTATTTTTTTTTTTTTTTTTTTTTTGCATCCTATCATTGCTAGGTCTGTACAGCTCTTAATTCTTCTTCCTACCCAGTGTTTCACCTTTCAAACAACTAGAGACCTATAATTATGCCAAATCTTAGCCAAAATCAGGTTGTGCAACATGTTTGTCAATGAGAAGAGATAAGTGAATCTTCACAGGATCTGCAGCGTGCCTAAATGCTGCATGAATACCGTGGTTCTCTGTGGTATGCTTTGGCAGTGGTAAGTACAAGCAAGGTTTTTCCATTCCCTTGCCTGCATACCATTGCAAAATCCCATTTGTTAGCTCTCCGTGTTTCTCCCTGTATTGTTTTCCACTTTTCTGCAACCACAATGAAAAGCATTCCCGTAATTTACCACTTAAAATCAACTTATAGTGGCAAAAAGTCTGCTTGGGTTCTACAGTTTCTAGATATCTCCATTTTTAAAGTAAGCTAACTAAGGCTGAATGCTGTCTGGTGACTAAGAAGATATAAAATGTCATTGATGGGACTAGAAAGTCTTCTACAGTTCTTAGAACAGTCAGGATTTAGTTCCTCCTCTGCAAGACATACATCTAGAGGCAGACAGAGATGAGTAATCACATGGTAGTGCTCGGGAATGGCTATCTATTAAATGGCAATTGTTCTTCTCGTGGACTTCTTCAAGCCCACGGCTGCATTCTTCACTGCTGTGAGATATCTGAAGTCAAGATGCCTTGAATTTCTATAGCTGACCTGCAATCAGACTTACCGACTAGGGTAGGCTGACTTTCAGAAAGTGTAAAAGACAGAACAGCAACTGTGAGAATAAAAAGAACGTTTTTTCATCATTGGCAGCTTCCTTGCTCTGACTTTTGACCTCATCCCAGGGTCAGTTAAATGCTTCAGAGTAACTGGAGTGATAATAAATCAACTTCGTCATCATCCATAATGTGGATGAAGAACATTTCATAAAAGCGAAAAAAGGTTTCCAGGGAGATCTTCTCAGTGAGCGACTTGTCTGATTGTCAGTTCGTGGACCTTTTCATGGGGCAATTTACTGGTTTGTTCAAGTGTCCTCACACAGACTCAGTGCCCCTGG
This sequence comes from Perdix hodgsoniae, assembly GCA_035772895.1. NCBI lineage: Eukaryota > Metazoa > Chordata > Aves > Galliformes > Phasianidae > Perdix > Perdix hodgsoniae. Next base: position 39,635,740 of record JAPSGF010000001.1, read on the forward strand.
CTGGATGTTCCTCTTCTGGCACAGTGGTGTCAAGTCAACCATCAAGGCGCTCAGCTGGAGTCCTCCTCCTTCTTTGGTTACCCATCCTCTGGCCCAGTGCATCATCTGTTAAGTACTTTTCTCACTCCAGATGAGAGAAGTCATTATAAGGGAGAAGTACTTTTTGACTGTGGTTGATAAGGAAAGGGAAAAGCAACAAAAACAGATGAGCACTAAATGAAGACGATCCTGTTGACTATAGAACTATCTTTGAAGATTTCTAAACAATCAGAAACTTCAGTTTGTTTTCAGCATATGCTCCCAGGGGAAGGTCATCTGATTCATATCCGTCAAATGTTGAAGGGATGAGTCACAGTCAAACAAATCACACTTTTCTAACTTGTCTTTACACATACGGGAAGGAATAATCTCTCTTCATTTAAAAAGAATTTTCTTTTTTTTTTTCCTTGGTAGACAACGCTCAATAACTTAGCTCCATGTTATCTGTTTTCCTTGAATTATGAATATTTATTCCCCTCCATATCCATAAATAATACATAATCTACACTTGCCTCATTTTTTAATCTTATGACCTTTATACACATCCTGTACATTAAATTAAACTCCCTCATGGTTATGAAAAGCCCTAATTTCCAATTGAAACTTAATTTAACACCTACAAAGAAACTTGTCTTCAAATAACTAATACTAGATGTTATATTCCTTACCAGCAGGCAGCTAACACTGGACATGAGCAGAAATGTGCTGCTAGAGAAACAATCTGTTTATGCCACAAATTTAAGATGTGATAAAATGTGTACGTTTCTGTTCCCTGTCTTACTAATCCCATTAATATAGAGGTGAAAATAGTGCCCACTGTGTGAAACACCCCTGACAGGAGGCTGTGCAGATGCAGCACCTACTTTTTTGCTCCAGAAAACACTCAAAAGAAGACACGATTGCCTTTTGGTTCCTCCAGAGCCTGTTTGAGGATGCATCATCCCCTAGGCGAGTTCTCACTTGGCATTTACATCTACTTTGCTTTATAAGTTCTAGTGGTCAAATACATTTCAAGAATGGCATTTACTACAATTATATATTTTGAGGCAGTATTGTGCATTGCAGCATACAAGGTTGATCATTCCTGCTCCTCGGGCAGAAGAGGTGGTTTTCAATTGCACTGTGCTCAGCAAAACAAATTCTGCTTCTCAACCAAATTCCCTCCTGGAACAGTTTAGTTTGCAGCCACCCTGGGCTAAATGTGTGATGATGGAGGTACAAGGATACCAGGCTACTGGGCACTGATGACTTGACTCAGGTGAGAAGCTACAATTGGAAAAAGCTTCCAGAAATGTATGTTCTGTACTGTGATCTGAATGTACAATAATTGCACCTGCAAGAGGTGTTCAGGAAATGAAATTAACATCTTTTTTTCTTTTTCTTTCCTTTTTTTTTTTTTTTTTCAGGAAACTGAAAAGTTTCTTTTCTTGCTCTCCTAATGTATACTAAACTGCCTAAGGAATTAATTGGATGGAGACAACTGTTTTAACAATAATCATCTCTTGCCATTTAAAAAATACATGAATTCAGTTTCGCCCCTGTGCACCCCAAACAGTGCTTAGGCAACATCTCAGCTACTACACATTTAGAATCTGGACTGCTGTCTGAAACCTAAACTATTCTGAGATAGATAAATATCTCCATTTTAGAGGAAAAAAGTATCCTGATGCACAAAGAATGAATCCAGGGCAATTAATCATAGGACATATCTGGGGCCAGAGCCAGATATTCTGACTCACAGTGCTTCCTTTTGGTTGAGAAAAAAAAAAAAACAAACCTGATTTATTTTTCATAATTACATTACATAATTATTTATAAAAAGTCATGCAAAAGAACAGTTAAAAAGTTGATACAAACTTTCTCGAGGAGTTTTTTTCTGTTGTTGTTCCATTGCCATGCACATTTTTAAAATACTAATATAATGCATCTGTGTAGTAGGGAGTTGTGCATCTGACATTTTTGTTTTGGTATCTGAATGAAGTATTTCTACGTTATTTAAAAACCTTTGAAATTTATTCCATTGGAAATACTGCTTTTTCATATTTTATTCTCAGTTCTAACTTGCTATGTTTCTAGAAAACTGGATGACTCTGCAAAGACATTCCAGACTCTTCCCAACTCTGATTTTGAAAGGCCATTTTCCAAGACAAAAATTAGTTGAAAAGTGATGTGCTTAGGATAGGGATGTAATTTCTATAATGTTAAAGTATAACAGAAAAAAAGAAGTGCTTGAATGTGGATTTGACCATGGGACACTGGAAATGTAAAAGAATTTTAGACTTTTTAATGCAAGTGGGTAAGCTGTATCATTCCAAGGTAATTATGGAGCCATTTTACTGACTAATTTGGTTCCTCCTGTCAATCCATGTGAAATAGAGATTATGCAATTTAGATCCATCAATGTTTTTCAAATATTAACTTTCTCTAAGTAATCATTATTTTCAAAATGTTCTTTGCGTATCTTTCACCATTGTGCTCTCTCTTATGTTTCTTCAATCTTCAAACAACAATAACTTTGACTGTAGGTCTGAGGTTTCATTTTTTTCTTGTCCTGTTTTTCTTTTTTTTTTTTTATCTTCAAGCCCAGATTAAAAGTTTATGTCAGTTCTTACTTTAAAATTATTTAAACAGAGTTTTCTTCTACTCAGCTGCTGCTGCAGCTCTTTCTTCACACAGTACTGAAGTCCCAAAGTACTTTCCCAAAGAAGACAGGTTGATGGAACTGGGGCTCCTTGGCCTAAAGAAGAGAAGGCTCCAGGGGGACCTTTCTGTGGCTATACAGTACCTGAAGGGGACCTACAGGAGGACTTTTTATAAGGGCAGGTAGCAACAGCATGAGGGGAAATTGTTTTAAACTGGAAGAGAGTAGATTTAGACTAGATATCAGGAATAAATTCTTCACTGTGAGGTGGTGAGACACTGAAACAGGTTGCCTAGTGAGGTTTGGAGGCCCTTTACCTGGAAGCACTCAAAGCCAGGCTGGATGGGGCTGTGAGCAACCTGGTCTAGAGGGAGGAGTCCCTGCCTATAGCAAGGGGTTGGAACTACATGATCTCAAAGGTCCCTTCCAACACAAACCATTCTATGATTCTACTTGCTACTGGACGTTGTGTTGTTGGGCATTCTGTAGACCAAGCAGGCAACAAAACACAGTCACAGTGTTGAGGATTTTGAAACCTCACCCAAATGGAGAACCGAGTTCCAGTGGGAATCAAACCCAACTGTAGATACTGTGCTTTTGGCAATATAATCCTTTTATATTGTATTAAATACCATAAAGCCTTATTTTTGCTTGTGATATACCTTGTGAATGTAAATTTCTCTGAAGTAGTTGTATTTACATTTTAGAAAGACTTAAATACCTCTTCACCCAAAAAGTTCGCAAAACCCATCCCAGAATTGCTCTAAAATTGTGCTAGAGTATCATAAAGATCTTTGTATGTATAGACATACGAAGATCTTTGGTGTTGTTATGCCTACAGCAAAATTCCTGGACCAGTGTCTTCTCAGGGAATAGAATCTTGCCCCAAGTTTTCTATCTGACTGCACAATGGGCCTTTGATGGAGTGAATCAATATCTCGTTATATGAGAAACATCTCCAACGTAATTTCTGAAGCACAGATAAAATTGTTAAAAATAACATTTCTTTCTCTCTTTTTGTTTTTCTCTTCTAGGTTCGTTTAGAGGCATATGTTGAAGCAACAGAAAGTAATGTAAATAAGCAGTCCAAATCACATGTCAGATGGCTTTACAACAACGGATGTCTTTCCTTAGTGTCTTAATGCTGCTCTATCTGCAAGGAATCCTTCTGGAGCACCGCTTGAGAGCTGCCACAGCATCAAGTTAATTCATGTTGATGGCTGCTGCCTATTAGTCACTACTTCGAGAAGGAACAACAGTGACAGGATACTTGAAAAGAAATACTGCAGCTGATGATTTGCATTATGGAAGATGCCAACATCTAATCCATTTTGATGTCCATGAATATCTGATCTTTGGAAAAATTACATGTGGAATTCAGCACATTGGGCACTTGCCCCCTGAATGATGGAGTCCAGAATCTGCTTAGGGGTTCCAGCAGCCCACCTCTATTTCATAGTAGACATCCCCTTGAGTGACAAAAAATTTTTAGAGGGGAAAAATAACATGAACAACTCCTTCCAAAATGTTTGGAATTGAGACCACCTAAGTTTTTGCTCCAGGCTGTTCCTGTACAATCTGTTTCCCAGGTAATCTTCATGTTTATTTAAGAGCAAGAGATGATCCTGCTCTTTCACAGAAGTACTCTCTTTGCCTTTTGAGGATGCTCCAGGCTAATGTATGGAGCCTAGAGGGTGGAATTCATAGTTTGAAATCTATTACACTGGTGCCTTATCTTCTAGTGATTGCTCTGAGTGTCAAGAATTCTAAGAAAGGAAGAGCCCCCTGTCTCCTCAGCTGGTGCTGCTCAGCTCCGCACAGAAGAGCGTATTTCTGCAGAAAGGCAGAAGCAGAGCTGTGAGTCACAGATGAGTCAAAAGGACAAAAGCTTAGTGGGCAAAGACTGGCATTCTTATGATATAAAATCAGACTTTTGAGAATTGTCTTTTTAAGTTCAGCATCCTCCACAATTCTTAAGTGGGATTAAGGTGCCCAAAACAAGATTTTTTCTTCTTTTAATTATTACCTACCGACATTATTACAGAATTTACTATTTGTGTATGAGTTAGACACAAAGTGAAGAATTATCCTAAGCAGCATTTTTTACTTGCTTACCAAAGCTTACAATGGAGAGCAGATTGCCAATACCTGTAATGGACGTAAATGTGTAAAAGATTTTAAAATGGCAAATAACTAGCAGAGTCTTTATTATTCATATCAAAACATTAATTGCTCTTGTACTCTTTTTTTTTTCAGATGAGTTTTCTACTTGAATTCATTGAAACTTTTTCATGTAGCTTATTAGAACCAGTATATTGAATTAATTTACCTAAAAATTCTTTACTTGCCAAGCAACTGAAAAAATTTTATAGTGGAATAAGGTGTGAAGATGAATTACTGCCTATGCATGTGAGCACCATTAATCAGGTGATACTTCACTGTAGTGGCTCAATAGAAAGATATCAAGGAACATGTAAGGGTTAATTTAGCAAGGACCCCTGAAACAATACAGGAAAAAAATGTTTTCAGTATAGAACTCAAGTAGGTAAAAACTCAGAATGCTGTCTTTATAGATTCAAAAATCTACTAAACTAGAAATAGTTAAAACTCGTATTCGTGCCACGATTATACTAAAATCTGAGATCAGTAAGGGAGGAAAGTATCTTCCAGAAGATGAGAGCACTTTCATGGAGTTTTGGACTTTTGAGGTTCTGAAGGTTTCAAATATACCCCTTTAAAATGTTACAGAAACTCGTGAGTCATCCTTGTCTCTCAGGGGAGTAGTTGCTTAGATTGGTAGAATGGGAGGGTTAAGGGAAGGAAAAGAGGAAGACAATTGTAATAATCTTGAATAATATTAGACAAACCTGTCCCTGTTCCTTTTCTCTTTCTCTCCCACCCTCTCTCGATTAGCACAACAGTTACAGAAATGTGATTTCAATATGTTAAATTCATTTTGATCAGATGAATGGATGTATTTTAGAGCACAATTTTTGCATAAGTGCTTATATATGCAGTCAGAGATGTAGAAGTCAGCAACAAGCATCACATTATTTAAGCAAGATACTTTCAGGTAAGTAAGTTGAGATGGTCATGCATGACATTGAGTGCTGCTGAGAAGGTCCTCAGCAAATCTCTTCCTCCTTTCCTCCCCACAGACATGCAAAAATTTACCATACATTTGTACATTCACATTGGTAAGGAAATCTTCAAGCCACTATAACCTAAGCAGCAATGAGAGTAGACTCCAATTAAAATCTTTTGGCTTTCACATTGATAATGAGCTGTAGGAACTTCTCTGTTGCTCCTGTTATTTTTGTAAAGCTGTTTGGGAGCTCCCTTAGACAATCTCCCACAAGAAAAAAACATTGTTTTGCTTCCACCCTCTGCACATCGGTTGTCAAATTCAAAGATGCCTGCCAACGCAGCTCAGCCTTTTGTAGTCAGAAATTCATTTTCAAACAATGCTTTCCAATTTCTAGGTAATCTGGTGTGTGTTATTCAAACCTCTAATATATGTAATTTCACAAGGATCATCGTAGCCAAGTACACAGAAGCCTAGAGCTGGCACGTCAAGCAAAACATTCTCTGTTAGCAGTGAATACGATTTCTTTGTGATTGAATAATCAGAGTTTTGAGTGTTAGTGTCTGAAGTTTTGCAGTGTATTTCAAAGCCTAATTTAAAAAGTACATACTAACGCTTGCTGATTATGTCTGTAGAGCAGCTGTTTTGGGTGATTTAACAGCGGGTGTAAAAACCCAGCTCCATTTAAGCCAGCTGCACGAATCACTGGAGTTCCTTTGGTTTGGCAGTTTCCCACCTTCTCCTTCAGGATACAACCTTCTCCTTCACAACGGGACTTTCATCGCCATCGATTCCAATATCTAACTATGTTTTAATCTTGCAATGAAGTGCCTATAAAGGATCTCTTGACATTTTTTTTCTGGTTAAACTGGGTCAAGGTCACATGGACGTGACGTGGCCTGCTGATTCTCGTTATTTCTGTAAGATCCAGCCATCTTTCAGGAAAACCTCCTTGAAAAGATCATGACAGAGCTGGCTGGTGAACGTCATCTTCTTTTACAGTAGTTGGTAAGTATAAACAAGATCACAGAAGCTATATCTTAATTCATTAATCATGTTGGAACTTAAATTTGCAACTGCTTGCCCTTGCATCAGATGTTTTGTTTTGGGAGGTATAGGTGTTTTGATACAAGGCTAATGAGACTGAACTTAATCTTTAGACACTACTCTTCAGTGACAAAAAAGTCTCACTCAAGTCTACACAGAAATGATGAATCTTTGAGCAGGCTGTTGCCCCCCACTCTGATTAATTTACTACGTATAGTGTTGCTGTGCTATATGGTATAAGAAACGTTTTCTACCTAAATATTTCCTGTGCCTGGCCCCAAACTTCCCTTCTTCAAAACAGCAACAGGAGGCTGGAACTTTAACTTTCTGTGCTAGGGAAGGACAGACATGTGGGGCACAAAAAGGTACAAAACTCCTCTAATTATCCACGCCATCAGTAGTTTATCTTCTTTGCATTACCCTGCAAAAGTGTTCTCTCACTAAGCAGTGTGCAGTGCCTATGTTAGTCTTATTTCAGACTGCAAGTCTTCTCAGGTGGTGTGCAGCAGCAGGATTCGGAGCTGAGTCTGTGGTTATTATAGATGGATTATGCACTTTGGGCTAGTGTGATGAAAATTCATAAAAAGGATTTAGGAGATCCTATTACACAAAGCACTTCTGTTCCATTTAAAATATAAATGTATATATAGTTACTATGCATGCTGATGATGATTACTGTCAAAAGTAAGGTTCTCTCCATCAGGAATAAGGCCAATTTTGAGGGAAAAGGAAGTGAAATGACTTGTGCAGCGAGAAGGCTGGTCCTAGACTGGCTGAAAGAATCTTTTTAGCCCTTTCCTCAGCTGTATGACAACTTAATAAACTCCTGCTTAACACTGCAGTTCACCCAATCAAGCTTCAAGACCTCGGACACTTGTGCAACACATTGATGTTGATAATATCTGAAGATTGATTTCATTAGGACAAAAGCCTACAAATCCAAGTTGATAGGTCTTGTATCCTGCACAGAACGCCGGGCTGGACTGTGCCAAGGCTGGCATCCCAGTGTCACAAGCACTGCTGCCGCATGGCTCTGCTACAGTCAGATCAAGGCAGTGTTGGCAGATTGGCCATCCCTGTGAAATTCTCTTGTTGCCAAAAGGGCCCTCATCTTCATTATCTATGTTACAGTAGCACCTAGAGGTGCTTTTTATCAGACATAAAAAGACCCTGTTATTCTCCATTGTGTGTCCTATTGCTGAGCTATAATACAAAGCAATCTCTTGGGCATGAAAATCTTTTTTTAATTAAGCAGTTAGAATACTGCATTATTTGAGGATCATTCAGCTTCTTCTAATCCTTATTTGATTTAGCTTTATTTCACTAATGTACATTTTGCTGCTTGTTGTTATCTTTCTCTTTGAATCTGCTTAGAAATCCATTTACTCTGGGTAATTGCTCCTTCACAAGGCACTTTTCAGTAATGTTCAGCACAATGATTTCATGTTAAAAGATGATGTTAAAATAAACTGGCTCTCATGATAAAGCCTGTTTCAAAAAAAAAAAAGAATCAAAATCTACCATTTGTTCCTGTTTCCAATTATCCTCCATTACAGGTAATGAAATAATGTGAGTAAAAGTTACAAGTGTCATGCTTAAAGGGATCTTAGACACCCATCAATAATATCAGAGACAACAAACCTAATCTTGTTTAGTTACATATACTGCTGCAGTCAGAACTTGAATGTCTGATTACAAGACAGAAAGGAAGCATCAGTATTATTACTGAAGTCTGAAAGTCATTTTATTCCCAAATTAATAGCATTGTTGACACAGCTGAATATATTGAATGCATGTTTCCTTTATCAAAATAATTTCTCTGCAGTAAACAGAATTTGAATGTACTGCCTCAATTTGACACTTTTTGTTTCTAAATGACTCTTACATAGAGAAAGAATAATTTATTACAGTGATGGTTCTACCATTTCTCATTCAGGTCCATAAACTGAAGCCTTTCTTTGCAGACTTCCATGCCAATGACCAGTAAAAACAATATATGCCTGATGATTTCCCTTCTTAGTGAATGGCTGGGCAGCTCCTGAATCAGCTGAACTTTCAAATTCAGGCTTGAGAATACCAGTCCACATTACATTATATTTTCATCAACAACTTACCCTCTACCTCCAAAGGCAAGCCTTGAAGCTGGATGCATGGAAAAGAGGGCACAATCTGTTTTATGTCATTTATGTTTAGACCAGTAATCATTTCATCCTATTTTTCTTCACAGGTATGTAGAAGTATATGTTGAAAAATATTTCAAATTCTTAATAATAGGATTAGCTTTACAAGATTTCTCTTACTGGTAGCATATTGTTGAACAAAGCATATTAGTCTCAATTTACAGTATAATAGAATCACAGAATCACCAAGGTTGGAAAAGACCTCCAAGATCATTCAATCCATCCATCCATCCATCCATCCATCCATCCATCCATCCATCCATCCATCCATCCACCCATCCATCCAATCCATCTACAACCAATATTTCCCCACTAATCATCTCTTCAAGCTCAGCCAAGTGTCTGAGATGAAGACAGGGAGATATTACTTGACTATTAGAGGAATCTGGGTTCTTGCAGATTGAGACTAGCAGACTAATTCATTATGTCATTAGTTGAAGATCCCTAATTTAAAAATTTCTGTGATTTATTTCCAGCATGCACAACAATGCGGTGCATCACAGGAAACCTCCAGCAATGACAACATGAGTGACCAGGTAGAAGTCAGTGCATGTTTCTGAAGGTTTCAGCTTATTGAATTCAACTCATGGTAGTCACAATTGCCATATCATATGTCTTTGTTGTTTTGAGAAATCTGTTAGCTGCCACTGCAGCTCAGTAAAGATTCACGGCCTTTCACATGGGCCCTGAAAACCTGCTGGATTGACAGCAAGAGCACAGGAGGGAAATAACGGTATGCCCAATGGGCAGCAGATTCCAACTGCGTCAGGAAGATTCCTTTCCATGTTGTTGAAGACGCACCTCTGTCCCAAGGTAAATACAGTCTCCAGGAACTTCATGAAACAGCAGTAGGCACAAACATTTGGCCTATGCTTTTGACAGCATAATGAGGGGGAGGGGAAAGCTGTATTTTTTTCATCATTTTCCTTTGTTTGTTTGCTGTGTTATTACTCATGTCTCACTCTGGGAGAAGCAACAGAAAACTTCCCTTAAATAGGAGAGGCTTGTTAATGTAGCCATCGTCTGATGCTAACAATATTGACAGGAACCTGTTTTTTGTAAACGATTCTAGCTAGGAAATGTGATTGCGAAAGTGTCATGATTCAGACTTCAGCTTAATTTCTTAGGTCGTAATCAGCCTAGTTGTAGGACCTTTTAAAATACAGAGCAAGGTAGATATTAATGACTGTGGTCAACGATCTGCTTGTAATAGACAAAGTGTTACACGATAGTTTCATGGAAAGATTGATGCTGCCGTCCCTGAGATGTTGCTGACTCATCCGTGGCATCTAATGGATGCACTTCCCTGAATTAATTCCCGCTTCCAGTTCCATAAATACGGCAAAACTAAAAGATACCTCTTAGGAAACATCCTGTCTTCATCTTAGTACTGCTTACTCCCATGGTTAATTACTCTTACTGTTAAGCATTTGCATCTTATTTCTAGCCTAGATGTGTCTAGCATGAGATTCCAGTTATAGCTTACCATCACACTAATATTTTTTTCAAAAAGCTATTTTCTATTTAGAGGGCTTGAAATTAACCAATCTATTTTCAGTAAGATTTTCAAGATAACGATATTAATCTTTTGAATGAAATAGTTTTTCCCCATTCAGCAAAAGTCTCTTTTCACAGTAAGGGAACATACTGAAATAATTAACAGATTTTTGTAATTTAATTTTAAAAATAGCGCTAATGCTTTAGCTTTGATATTCCAAAGATATGAGGGAGACGAAGTCTGTAATGTCTGGTCATACTGGTCATATATATTTTACTAGACCAAATGACATATAGGAAAAAAAAAAAGACTCGGAAGTATTCCTTGAGATGAGGAAAGGCTTTTACGATGAACAGCTTATCTGTTTAACAGTCATTTTAATAAGGGATGTGACTTCTGATCTCAAGTCTTCCATCCTTGCAACATTTAACAAAAAAGGCAGTGTTTTATATGCAGAACAGCATTTACATATTTTCTAGCAAAAAGAAAAAGAATACATGCAAAAGTTATGAGCTGCATTGTTCAGCTCAAAGATAAATCAAGAAAATGATATACTTTTCAACTCTTGAGCTGGAGAAACTTCTTTTACTGTTGTCTCTCATATTTCACATAGTCACAGAATCACTGAGGCTGGAAAAGTCTGCCAAGTTCACCCAGTCCAACCCCACCCCACCATGCCCACTGACCACATCCCTCAGTGCCACATCTCCAGATTCCTCGAACACCTCCAGGGATGGTGACTCCAACACCTCCCTCAGCAGCCTGTGCCAATTCATCACCATTCTTTCAGAAAATGAATTGTTTCTAGCATCCAACCTGAACCTCCCCTGATGCAACTTGAGGCCTGAAAGGAGGTTGTAGAGAGGAGAGGATGTACCTCTTATCTCAAGTAACTAGTGATAGGACAAAAATTATCTTCCAATCATTAAAATATTTCCCAACTGTATTGGGAAGTACTCTGTTTTCAAGTCTACCAATGTTGGAGTAGGCAGAAAATTGCACTGAGTGATCAAGTAATGTAATTATTCAAAAAGAAAAATGCTTTTGTTTAAAATGAGGCAAAGAGGTGTTGATTCTTTCTCATTCACAACATTTACTACATATTTGGCATTTGAGCTGCTGTAACTGGGAAGAGATAAATCCATCCTGAGGGGAAGGATGTTATTTCTACGGCTAATTGGCTGGCTGATACCTTAATTCATAAAGCTGTGTGCCTGATCTCGTTTACAATAGCTAAAGATTGCAGCCATTTATAGCAGGCAATGAGAACAAGAATAGTTATTTTTCCTGATTTCTTTGAAGTTCATTCTTAAAAATCACTGAGATATAAAATTCCTTTTCAATTCATTCTTTCAAAACTCATGTACCATTAAAATATATATAATATCAAACCTTCCCCAAGAAATCTGTCACACAGTGACTGAGAACAGCTTCAATTAAATCTTCTTATTAAGTGAAGAAGTAATTTACACTCAGGTTTCACCAGATGAGGTTGATGTAATTATACTAGGGATGTTCCAACAATTGACTGCTCCCCCGTAGACTTATAATCATCTGCAAATTAGGAGACAAAACGTTCTGAGTTCCCATTTCTCCCATGCACAATGCATATAGAAAGCTAAATAAGGATGTTTCCAAAGGAAGCCACACCGTTCTGCTTTTTTTTTTTTTTTTTCCTTCTCTTTAAAAATTTTAATGGCAATAGCTGACCTTATTTTTATTTTTTAAAATCATCTTCTGTGCTCTTACTGCCACCTGAGTCCCTTTGCCAGCATCCCTAGAGTTTGGGACAGAGACAGAGCACAGACAGCTGCTGAAGGGAGGGAGGGGAGAAAAACTGGGTCCAGCCCTGGCTCTGAGTATCCTGAGCCCCCTTCCTTCTCCTTCAGCACTGTGGGTTATGGGCAGCAAGACTGCATTACAACCTTCCAGAGCAAGGTTTCCCCTCGCAGAATTTTATTGTTCTACACTAAGCACTGATGGATGTTGTAACTGAAGTGCATGAATGTTATTGTTCCTCCTTACCTTGCTCCTTGTTTGATTTTATTTTACTCTGTTTCATGTTACTGATGTTTAACATTTAGTGTTAAGAACTGAACAGAGATTTAGCTAAAAAGGATAGCAAATCCCAATGTTGAATACTACTATATGTATGTATATATAAAAGATCATTATGTTACCTGTGTACTTCAATATATAATTCAAAGTGTTTGTTTCTTCTAGTTAATAGAAAAAATCTTTTCATTTCAACTAGTTAGAAATTCCTTTAGGGATTTTGTCCTTCACAACCAATAACATTACTTTATTTTCCTAACATGAACAAAGACTTTTCTAAGCTGAGGTCTACATATAAGTCAAATGAAACTTCAAAACAATGTTTGGCTTATGATCATTGAAAAAGCTCATGTCTGGGGAAAAAAATATATGAGCAATTCACAGTTCAGACATAAAACGAGCAAACTGATGTGCACTTCAGTGCTTAAAACGAAGGTGCCAAGACTGTCTCAAAGAATAAATTATGCGGTAGATTTTAGTCTGGTTCATTCAAGAAACTCCCTTTACGCAGTGTAGCAGGCAGAATTTTAACTGTTCTGTATTATTAATGGTCACAAAGACCAGATAATTGTGTGTTAAAATGAAGGGTACGACTGACTAAATACCATCTTCAGTCAATCTGCTGTCAGTGGTGCGCAAATGTTTTTACAATTGCACAGTGCAGTTTATTCATCTCCAGAATGGCTGTTGTCTTCTTTTTGTGAAGGTGGAAGATGAGAGAAAATGCGAGGTGGCAATCTGAAGTCTTCAGGTATGAATGTTCAAATAGCTAAATATTATTTTTATATTTACATTTTGTACCAAAAGTCATTTACTTATACATCCAGTAACCAGCAGATTAGCTATGCTGCATAAAGAAAAAATCTAGGCTGAAAGAGGTCTTTGAGGTACTGATTTTCTCCTTGATTTCCCTGATGCACCACAGCAGGACTTTTCTTAGTGATATTTTATTCATTTTTCTCCTCTTTTAATTATCTTTGATTTTTTTTTCCCCCATCCATCCTTCCATGCTATACCACAGAAAGTGCATTTATGGTGAGCAGAGGGGAATTCCTTCCACATATTTCAGGGAGCATGAAATTCAACCTGGGATTTTGCTGTGAAGGCTAGAGATGAAAAGTGCTAACCAACGAAATCTGCTCGAGGGGAAAACATTTTCTCACTTTCATAATGAAATATTCATAGTGTAACACTTTTTTTCCCCTATGACAGTCACAGGTGAATCCCAGACTGAACTTTCATGATCTCTAGATGCAGAACCTTGGCCGTATCCCTTCTGTCAAGCTTATTCATCTCATAGCACTGGATGCAAAACGTACTGAACCAGCTGCATCGTTACTGACTCCTACTCGTACACTTTGTACTTCATGACTCAGAATAACATGCTAAGATCCTTCTGCCACAGGCCTAATTGACTGGTAGCATCCCCTGGAAGGAATCTGAACCTCAGCTCCCTGCCCCTGTATGCCTCCGTGGCCCCGGGAACACAGGCTGAGGTTGCACCAGCAGTTTCATATAATCAGTGCATGGTGTATGGGCTGTCCATCTTCTAGGTGCTGCAGCTCAGCAGAAGAGAAGGTAATCCTGCTCTACTCTACAACCTGCCATCGTTTGATTTTTTAAAATTGAGAGGTAGTGAAATAAAGCTACAAGGCTGGAAAGGGGACACCATAGCAAAAATAGACAGGTGATGTTCAGACATTAGAATATGATATACTGCTCTCATGTAGTATTAGACTTGTTTGTTGGGTTGCTGTGCAGGTATTCTGATATTAGAAGAAGATTTACTAGTCTCATGTAGTATTAGACTAGTTTGTTGGGCTGCTGCAGAGTGACACAGTTACATTTCATGCAATTAACAAATGGTTGGAATTTCAAAGCTATCCCAAAGGGGCAACATGAATATATTCATTAGCAACCATCAAATGAAAAATAAATATATTCATCATCAAAAATAATTTGTTCGTTTCATAAGCTATGTTATGTATATATTTGTCTGTACATGTGGAATTAGGGTGAGCGCGTAAAATGTTCTTCATGTCCTACAGCTGGGAGTCGTCTTCTGAGTAGAAAATCTGCTTGTCCTACATGGATAATTTCTGGGTTTGTACAGTAAATGGGGAATATATAAAACTAAAGGTTAATCGGATCCATGGCTCACTAAACTCCACTCAAGGAATGAAAATGAAACACTCAATGCCACACTTTGAAAGGCTCCTTTTACCTGACCTCAGGAAAACAGCTCCACTAATTTTATGTGGCTTAAAATATGTGAGCGAAATTCTGCTTTTATTGAAATCAATGACCAACCCCTGTGCTCTCTGTGGGGCTGTAATTTCCCTTCCATGTGTGCACTGTGACTGATGGCCTCTGCCACACATAGCTCCAGGAAGTGTCATTTATATGTATTTGTGCAGTGCTCTGCCTGGCGAAGGCTTGGTGCGGTTGAAGTGAGCCAACAAGCAGTTAACATAATATAAATAATAAATGAGACCTGCAAAACAACTCCGTATAGGAGGTTGTAATTGTGTGGAAAGGAGATTTATACGCAGTGAAAACATATTATTTAATCACTTCCCCATTTATATAGTTTTAGTCTGCTGGCAGATTAAACTGTCAGTTCAAAAACAACTTGACTAATTTTCTCAAGTCTTCAAGGAACGTGGGAGAGCTAAACATAAACGAGTTTGGTTTAGATGTTACGACTTAAGCTCCGGTTTACACTGTGGTTTGTTTCGTTTTCTTTTCCCCTTCTGGAAAAGTTTGCTACTGTCTTGGTTTGGGTTTTCCTCTTGCTCCCGTAGATATGCTGCTATTCATCATTCCCAGAAGTGTCAGGTAAGAACATATCAAAGCCTCTTTAGCTGGGCCACTACTCTTATCTTTCAATCCCCTGGCCCTGTGGGTGGAAGAGAAACCCAACCACATTTGCTGCATAGGAAATCCTCTTTGGATGGTCATCATACCAGCGCAGCTGGGTGAGAAAGTGCTCAAAAGAAAATTGTACAAATAAGAGAAACAATGCTTGAATCTTAAAAAAAAAAAAAAAAAAAGAAAAAAGAAATAAGCAGGAAAGAAAAAACACCTATAACTATTTATTTGTTCAATTCAGACAGGCTGTATAAGGACAGTGTGCTTAATTCTAGATCATTTTAGTTTTTCTTCAGCCAAGGTTTAAATGTTCAGTGGTAAGTCAAATGAAAGTGAAGAATGATGAGAAAAGAGCCCACAATGAAAAGCAGAAAAATCATAATTCCGATTTTAAGTAGCCAAAAGAGAAGGAGGCATTGCAGGCAGTGTGTTTTTGTTGGTCACTTATAAAGTGAGGTAACATTTGGTTATACTTCTTTGTTTTATAGAGAAATAAAATGACTGGCGGGAATGGATCCCTGAAATGTTTATTTTTATTATTAAACTAGGAGACTTTTGAGTAAGCTTGTGGAAATAGGCACAGAAACTGAGAAGAAATAAAAATGCTTGCTACCACTCACTGCTTTTGAGTAATATAGGAGAAAGTGCATAGTGAGCAGCCCAGCATGCTTATTGTTGTGACTAGGCAGAAGAGGATACACATTGCTGTTGCTTTCCCACAGTAACCAGCAACTATCTGCTTGCCCCATCAAGAGTGTCTTATTGTACACACCAGCTACATGTGAGATAGAAGCCTCTCCTGGCACAGTAATTTTGGTTAAAGGATAAGCATCTCAGATTTTTTTTCGTACAGACAAGAGGCTGCATATGCCAAATCCACTTAATGGTGGTGACTGTAAGGAACATTCTAAAATCCTGTTTTAAATTTTTAGTGCTCCTGCCTTCAGTCCTAACATTGCCTTGGGGATTTGTATGAATTCCTCTGAAAAGGTGCAAAATGAAGATTTAGTGCTATAATGAGCACGTATATTTGGACATTTGGTTCTATAGCTCCTCTAAAGTAACTTTTCCTACAGCAGGTGAAGTCCATAGTACTACAGTCCAGTGGTACTAGTAAAGTGCATAACACTGCCTTCAAGTTCCCAGGAAGAAATAGGAAACTAATATGTGTGCAGGTAAAAAGAGTTTCAGTGGATTTTTTCTCTGCAGACAGATCTGACGCTGACATTTGCGAAAGGATGCTAAGGCCTGAGGAGCATGACTTGGAAATTAGATGAGTACATCAGGAGCTGGGGGGTAGAATTTTAGAAACTTAAAGAAAAAAAAAAGTCACAAGCAGTATATTAATGTCCTTCCTCAAGGTACAATGTTGTTTTATCCAGCACACCTATTTAGCTCTTTCCAGCCTCTTGTTGTCATTTGTGGCAGCCTTCACCTTATTCTCTAAAATGATCATGCACTGATCATGCACTTCCTATTAATGCTGCTAAAAATCTGCCTTGCGCATTGGTGTTTTTTTGTCGTTGTTTTGTGGGGGGGGGTGGATTTTTTTTTTTTTTCTCTATCCAATTGATGTGCATTTAAAGATTTGTCAAAAAGACAATCAGGAAATTTAATATAGAGAATGTGCGGAGAGCTGTTAGCGGCTGCACCGCAGCACCCTTCATCTTTCATTCCAGTCAGAGCCGTGTTGTGCGTCTGCACTTTGCTTCAGATTCTGCCCTGGAATATGGCTATCACTAAGGCAGCAGACTGCAGACGCTATTTTCCCCCACTTGACAGCATCCTGTTCAGACAATAATGGAAAAAAATATATACCTGATGCCCCAATCTGTTGAATTGGATTAAGCAGTTGAGTGTATTCAAAGAAACTAAAAGTAACCAAATAGCTCTAAACATCTTGGTGAAACTCTAGTGTTGGAAAAGCCATAGGTCCTAGGGTAAAACTGTGATATATCCATTCACAAATTATTGTTACTTTATCCCGCTGGCCTAAAGAGAAATTGTAAGAACCAAGAATACTGGCACCTGGCTGGTATCATGTTTCCTCCACCTGCATTTTGATGAGTACTGCCTGTGCTGATGTCAGCCACCCCCAGATGTTCCCCAGGTGTTTACCTCCCATCCCACACTGATGGTGAAAGGTTTCTGGGTATCCCAAGCAGCCAGAACTAGCCCAGAGGAAGGAGAGGACCTGCGTGCAGGGGATGACAGAGGTCACCACCAAATTTTGGCTCAGATCTATTAAGCCCTGCTCTTTGCCAGGTTGTGCCCAGGTGTTGCAGCTGGAGGGTTTCTCACAGAAATCCTGTTGGGATGCCCAGTGTTTTGTTGAGAGAGGGAAGGCAAAGGAGTGGCATGCTGTATGCGGTGACTCCTCTCAGATTCAAAATCAGTGTCTCCGTGCCTGGGATTATGAGATTTTTGGAGCTGAACAGTGCTCTCCTTCTTAGTTTCCTTTTTTCCATGATCACTGGAGATTTTTGGATGCTGTCTGCACGTCTTTCATCCCCTCTGCTCCTAAGGGATTATTTAGTCCTAACTGCCTGACATTTACTTGGCTTTGAGTCTTAGAATGAACACGAAGCTGGGCAGGGAAAAATCTTTTGGCATAATTTCATCATAGACACGGAGATGGTATAGATTATCCTATTTATTTTCTTTTTTGTATGAGTAATAGAGCAGCAAGAGTTTAGAAAAATATCCCTGGCAAGAAATCTCTCTTTATGTTAAATAATATTTTAAAAGCAACTTTAGGAGCAGGATTGAAAACACTGTTCCCTTAACAGCTGCCATGTCTCCGAGGTCAGCTGCTGAGCAGTTAGGTAGGAAGGGGAAACAGCTTCAAGAGTAGAAGGAGCTAGCCAACCAAAAGGTTCTGTCCCCATTTTGAGAATGAAACAAAATAATATTTCAAATTCTTTAGTATTAAAATTCTTCTTTTCTTCCTCTCAGCCAGTTGTTGCATCACATTTTTCCATTTCATAGCCAATTCATAGTGGTTATAAGAAAATACTACCATGGTACACATTCCCTGAGTTGCTGCATAAACAAGGGCCCATGATGAAGGAAGTGGTTTCTGAGCAGTAAGTTTTCCATAGACAGAACTGGCTATGCACTTTGCAGATGTTTGGAATACCGGAGTCCAGGCTCTCCTATAGGGAAGAATTGTTTGGTCCGAAATGGTTTAGTGTCAAGTTGCCCAAATTACCTCTGAGTGAATATAAAACCTCATTCATATCCTGGACACTAAGTACAGAGGCTATTAAGTGCTTTGTCCAGAACAGTCCTCATTCCAGTGTTGGTTTATGGATCTGTAGTGAGATTTCCCTTGGCTGATGCGTACATAGAGTTGATTTCTGCCCAAAAATAGGTAGTAGTGGAAATCTAAGCACAACTCAGAATAATTGTTTCTTTGGGGGAAAAAAAAGAAAGGGAAGGGAAGGGAAGGGAAGGGAAGGGAAGGGAAGGGAAGG
>JAPSGF010000001.1:39655031-39712626 GCA_035772895.1 Perdix hodgsoniae
TTGAGATGATGCTTTGAGTGATAAACTCACTACTCCAATTTCTTTATCTTTAAAAGTCAGCCTATTTGAATGGGCTGGGAAGAGGCTGGAAGTTGCACAAAGAACTTTCATATGTGCATTTTTCTGTTAAAAATGTTGCATTTCCATTTTTACCTGAAAACAGACATCACAGACGAGTCTCTGGAGCTGCTTCTTTTGTGTAAATCTAATAACAACATACAATCTTCCATAAATTATTTAAGTTTACCTTCTTGAGAAACATTAGGAATCTTTATCTTCAAGAAATCCACTGGCTGTCTGATTGTCCCATCTCGAGCAGTTCTCTTTAGCTACCAGCCAGCGGTTTACAGGCTTTGTTCACCTCTGGAAGTGCAAAAGAGAGCTTTGTTGCCTGGGAGCACACAGTACGAGAGCGTGGTCCTCAGAGCCCAGAGTGAACTAAATCCTCCAATAGGTCAGAAGCATTTATGGCTTATTATGCAAACAGTGACAAGGATCAAATAATTTGCACTGTGGGCTTTCACACGCTCTGGGGAAATTGCTGAAATTATTAAAAAATATGGGAAATCCTAGCAAGTAATCCATCACCTTCACAAATATTTTCCTCTTTGCATCTAATTCCATGCAGATGTGTGAGAGTCAAGGCAACGACGTTTGTGTTTGAATCTCTGCTGAAAGGTGAAGGTTTTTTGTTGTTTTTTTTTTCCTTCCTTTTTTTAACATTCTGCCACCTATTGGTAGCTGCAGGTGCTTTAGGGGCTGTGCACAGCTCTACACTGCACAGCACAGCCAATGCAATTCAGTGTCCATATCTCTCTTAATTAGCATGATAATTTACTCTTCTCCCTATGCAATTTACTCTGCAGAAGTTCCTATAGATCATATTCTGTTAGGGGAAACTGTCAAAGCATTAAAACTATTCCACTCATTTGGGATTGGCCTGATGACAAACCAAACTCCGATTTTGGATTGTCTTTCGCTGCAGCAGTACATCTTAAGTTCTGGGGCCTCTCTTATTCAGTCTGATGCGAACACTTTTAATAATGCTGTGTGGCAGAAACATTTAGGAAGCCAAATAGACTTTTCTGTCTATCTTGAGGCAATGGTTATTTTTGTTTCTGATGTACCTTGAATAGAACTGGATATTCATTGTGCCTGGAACACATTTTGGGAACTCTTTCGTTCTTCAGATATAATATCAGTCTTGGTGAGCTCTTTATGTTTATAAGAAGAGGAAGATTTCCTTCACCTTGAAAAAACTCTGGGTAAGCTTTTATGAAGATAACTGAGAAAACCTCTGTGATTTTGATTTTAATGGAATATTCCCCATCTGTCTACTCTTTATTCAGCAGTACATTCCAACCAACGCACACACGAAGTGATCTTTTTCTCATTTTTAATTCCTCGTGTAAAGTTAGCATCGCTTTAAAGATTACATTATGGTGAAGGGGGGAGGGATCAAAGACTAGGCCCAGCCTGTTCTCCAGCCTTTCTTATGAGGGGTTAATCTCCCTTTGAAGATTTTTATCACGGATGTGAAACCTGAATCTCTGAAACAGCAGATGTGGGAAGGGTTTGGACTATGGTGTTGTTGTTAGATGTTGAGAGTCTTTGGAAAACACGAAGGGAAGAATCGGGGTGAGAAGAAACAGAGAGTTGGGACAGGTAAAAACAGGTCACGTTTCATAACTTGGACATCAGCCAGGAATTCCAGTGTAAGCATAAGCTGAAGATGTCAGAAATGAAGACACAAATAATGCTAGAGGTGCAAAATAACCAGAAAAGTTGGGAGTGAAGCAGAGTGAACAAGAAAAGGATTTACCCGTTAACTGACCTTCACAGGTATTTGTGTGTGGAGGAATAAAGAAAGAAAGAAAGAAATAGATTTCCTGGGTAAAAAACAAAGGCTACAGTGTGACCACTTGGTTTATGAAAAAAAAAGGTGGGAGGTGATTAAGGAACACAGCTGAGGAGCCCATGGATACATTCTGTGTTCTATAGGGAAGCTGATGGGAAGTATCTTCTTTTTGGGGGCAGTGAAGATGGCACTGTGTAGGACTGGAATGTCGTGTTAATACATCTGGCAGGATACAGATCAGCTAAAAGATAACAAAACACCAAGATGTTAGACTATGGAAAAGGTGGAGGACTTGGATTGTGATTCCAGAGGCCTTTAAAATTTTAAAACATTCCTGTGGATGCAGGTAATCCGTATTAGAAACAGTGGCCATATCATATAAATTTAGAGTGGAAACAAACTTAAAGTGTTTTTTTTTTTTCACTATTCTCTAGAAGGAAAGATGACTCCTATGAATTACAGATTCATGTTCCTTGCTTCTAGGTAAACCTGTAAAAATGATCATCGTAAGTAAATGTCTAAAACCCTTAGCAGTGGATATGAACTGAAAGAGTGAAATGGGCCTTTCTCAGAAGGAAAATTGTACCTCTTTAAACATCTTGATTTTCTTTTTAATTCACAAATGACAGGTAAGCAAGTAGACAAGGCAAAAACGGGGTAAAGTGCTATCATGTCAGGATATTGCAAGTAGCTCTAAATCTAAGTGTGCCAAATCTAAGTGCTAGTTGTGGAATGAGCCTTGAAGAGCTTGGCAGGGAGATTTTGGGGGGCCCATGGCTGAGTAAGCCTGAGCTAGCGCAGGCACAGCTCCCAGCAGAAGGAAAGCTCCATGGTGTCTTCAGGTCCTGCACTACAGTTCAAACCCTTGTTTGTTCCCACTCATGATGATGAAGGCTTTAATTCCACACAGAACTTTCATTTCCATGGAAAGATTTATTGCACAGATGATCAAGCCAGACTTCACATAGAAGCAGCGTATTCCAGCATAAGTGTCCAACAAGGTTTGATCTCTGGTATCAACAAGACTCAAACCTCTCTGTTGCTCAGATGCAGACAGATTTACTGTACTGATCTCTGTTCCAGATCCATAGTTACCTGTTGGTGCCAGGAGTTAGTGTTTCATTTGCTGGGAAGCTTCTAGAGAGCTCTGCACTCCTGTCAGACCCATGGTTCCCTGGCTGGAGAGAGTGAAATGACACACACAACCTCAACAGTGCAAGGAATGGGCACTGAGTGATGTCTGGAAGGTAACACTTGTAAAACGTGCAAAGAAACTGGCTTCTTAAGTAATGAGTTGCAACTACTCTGCAGGAAGGCTTGTATCAGTGTAGTACTGAGTCACATATCAATGTACTCTCAACTCAGTAAAAGTCAGTACGGTACTGAATAGCAGCTGAAAGAGATGACAAGAATGAGGTACATACATCATGTGGGGAAAAAGTATAAAATATGGTTCTGTTTTACAAATTAGTCATTTCCCTTTTTTGAAAGTGCCATTTTTATTCCTTGTCAACAAATGTGAAAGGGGACTGCTAAGGTAGAAGTGATTTAGGGATGAAGGAGAAAAATGATGGACTTTCACTTAGAAAGAAACATATTTATCTAGAACTGACATAGCAACAGCTTTGAATACTTCATAGTGCATTTGGAAAGGCCTTTGGTGCTGCACAAGGCCATGTTTGTTGGAAACAGTTCTTGAATTGGAAGAAGAGCTGGCGGAAGCTGAGAAATAACTGGTGTTCATTCTGTTGTAACAGAAGTTCACTTATTGCTGCTAGTGTTGGTACTGTAATTACTATCGCTGGTGAATCCACTTAAAACATAGGTTCACATCCATGTGCAGCTATCATGAACACCCATCCCATTTCACATAGAATGTCCACAGCAAACAGTGCCTCTGCTGACCCATGTGCTGAACAGACCACACAGTAACTCATCCATTTCACAGGGAGAGAGAGAGGGACTGTGGAAACTAAAGTCTGCGGCACACATTTTCCCTCTTAAGTGCTTTTCTTTTATCCATTTTCTCTTATAATTCAAAAGAGTTTGTCATGGGAGTAATTGATAGAGACTCTGATTAATGAGGCCAGTACAGTGCTCATTTAGTGATGGTGGAAGAGCTGATCCTAAACTTACATATTACCATTTGGGCCAGGAGGCTATTAGTAATGCTGAGAAATAAAAAAATAAAAAAAAAAGGATTTTCCTTCTCAAATAGTTTTCCTGGGAGCTGATGTGCTTTGTGGCACATGAGATAGCACCACGGAGTACAGGAGCTGGCCACACCTGACATTTTCTCTTGGTGTCAGTAAGTCCTTCCTTTCACCACTGAACATGAAGGCCACCAGACCTCAGCTTTTCAACAGTCTTTGTACAAATTACCTGAGATCAGAATCATGGAATCGCAGAATGTCTTGGGTTGGATGGAATCGTACAGATTGCCTAGTTCCAACCCTGTGCTGTGAGACCCGCTGGATCACGCTGCCAAGGGCCCCATCCAACCTTGATTTCCAACGCTTCCAAGGATGAGGTATCCACAGCCTCTCTGGGCAGCCTGTGCCAGGGCCTCTCCACCCTCTGAGTGAAGAATTTCCTAACTTCTGACCTAAATCTCCACATTTTGTTGCTCTATATGACATTTAAACGTACACAACATTTAACTACACAGTTGACATATATAAATAGGTGACATAGTCACCTATTTTCCCCCTTCTGCATCAGATGAGGTGGGCAGCGTGGGCACAGTAGCCATTTATAAACGTCTGTACCAAGCAGACTCGTAGTGATGGTTTGAACCTTGTTCATTCCAGAGAAGTTAACTCATAAGAAGCAGCACATGTGGATTACAACAGAGAAGATAAAGGTATGGTTACACCAAACATCATTCACCTGCACCTTGCTTTTTAGAGTTCACGGAAATCCTTTTTTGTTCAAATCTCATCCCAAGATCTGTTCTCATGCTAGTTGTCCATCATAAACTGCTTAAATGTGTAAATATGTTTGTCTCTACTCAAACAACACCATAACAACTGCTAGGTATGGCCCAGTAGTGCCCAATTTTTATCTAGCTTTTACCTCTATCAGGATGTAGTTACTGTGAATTATCTTTTCCACGGCGAATGCTGCATCAAGCTGATTTAGGTAAGTATATGACACATGGTGTAAACTGGGGAGCAAAGCTAGTGGAAAATGCATTGTTTTGCTGTTCTGCTTTTGCTCTAGAAAAATTTGTTTCATTTATAGCAATTGAGAGCAGGAATTCAAAACTTGGCTAAGTATTATTTGGGTGAAGTAAGCAGGTCTGTCAGCCTGATGTTAGTGATGTGCTTTTATCCATCTTCATGAAAATCTTCTGAAACTGGGCCAACTTGTAAATCCCGGAGAAATCTGTTTGCCTGAGCTCAGGGCGGTGTGTGAGCAGAGCCTGTCAGCGTGTTCAGGAGGCCGGGCTGCCCTCCAGGTTTCCCTCTGGCTGCTGGGAATAGGCTGCTGCCGTGTTCTCCTCCCCCTGGTGCTTCTCCCCTTGTAAGACCAGAATGAAAGAGTTGTGGTTACCTTTTATGTTTCCTGCACTGCACTTCCCATAGCAGTGTCTGGACCTGATGAAAGGTTGAGGGCTGCTATGTAATGATAATTGGAGCAATATTTTTGAGCAAGGCTTCGACAATACAGCAGTTAAAACATTGTCAGGAAGCAATAATGCTACTGTAACTTGATGGCAAACGTGTGGCACCTGTCCTTATCAGAGCCAGTTTGTCTTAATACAGGCAACATGTGCAGTGAGATAGGGTCTGGATTTTTGAGCTCACATCCTTTAATTATCCATAAGAAAACACCCTGGACTTGCATTTCTTTCTGGTTGCTTACCAAGCAAGTAATTTTTGTAAGGCAATTTGCTATGCCAGTGGACTTTTTTTCACTATTTAAAATATATTGCCTTCAATACATTTCTTGAATGGGATCAATTTTTTCTAATAAGAAAGAGAAACGGAACTCAGAAGTCATCGCAGGTAATGAAACATTGAAATGATACTTATATTAACTGTCATTGTGGACATTCTACTTGGTGGTCAATTTAGACACAGAGAAAGTCACACTCATTGTGAAAAGAGAGTCCAAAGAGGCACCACTTGTGGCTTTCTGTCCCATCACTTCCATTGGTATTCTCACTGGAACCAGCTGCAGCTGGTGCTCGGTTCTCAGCATGGCTGCAGACAGAGTGTCTTCTGCAGTTGTGTGTAATCTCCCCACACTTTAATTATCCCCTGTGCAATAGGGATGAGAGTAATACTTGCCTGCTGTCACCTCCGTGTCTTTATCTGCACAGGTCCTCGCTGTGGGATCCCAAGCCTGGCTGAGCTCCTAAGCAATTTGGTTATACAAATAGAAATAACTGCAGCCGCTATTTATTTCGTTATTTACAAAAGATGATAGGGGCACAGCCACCTCACAGACATTCTTAATCCTCTTAATATTTGCATGTGCTTGCTTTTAATCCTCAGCCCCACGGAGTTCACGAGATGGATGCAGAACGTAAAAGAATGGGAGCCGTGTTCCCATAAACTGGAGAAATCCAGAAAAATGGATCTGCTGCTCAGGTTACTGAGTGCTCCCATTCTGCTTCACAATTTCAAAGCACGTATGTCCTCTCTTAAATCAAGGCTGCTGTTTGTCTGTTTGCTCGGCAGCGTCCAATAACATGTCAATACGGAGAAATCTAGGGAGGTCTTCTACTGCTCGTATATCTTCTTGCTATCTTTTGAATTTGAGGAATGTCTGAAGGGAGACGATGGTTAATTCACTGGAATCAAATGCAGTTTTGTGGTCTGCCCCCTTAGTTATTGAATCGCGGTGGCTGTCAGCATTGTGAGTTCTGTATTTGTTTCCGATGATGGCGGAAGTTTTGGGGTCTTTCCTAAATGATTTACTTTCAGTCATCTCTGCTGAAAAGCAGCAGTTTATTTTTTAGCTTCTCAATTCTTTACAGAGTTTTGTCAAAAGGAAGTATTACCTTTTTTTTTGATGTGAAATACAAAATAAGAAATAAATCTGACGTGGTATCTTGAATGAACAGATATCTGTGCGGTAACTGAAAGTGTGAAGATTCCCATGCCCCAAGGAATTGTTGCTATTATGCTGTTTCTTATATAGGGCTACATCCTGCCTTCCTCATTAATTGAACACAACTGCTAAAACATCCTTTACAATAAGCACTTCTTCATACCAAACATATTTCCTGGATCTATAAAACAGCTTTTAGAAAGGGAGAACTGTATTTAAGGAAGACATTAATATTGTTCCACAAAATGATGCTTGCTGACATATGGAGCACTTTTTGAATAATTCACTTTGAAATTAACACTATAATGCCATTTACCTTTTAAGTCCTTTTTACTGGAGCTGCAAAGAATTGTTCTCTAGAGATGAGGATAATGGCAAACTCCAGTCTTTCAGACCTTCTTTGGTTTAATAAGAATGGTCAGATGATTTCATGCAAACAAGACCAGTAAGTCACCCAGTTTCTGGTTCCAGCAGCAGAGCAGACCTGTGGAAGTCCTGCCCTTGCTCCAGTGCCATAGTTTGCTCCCCCCTTGGTGGCAGGGATGCAGTGGTGCAAGGAACTGAGCTGTAAACTGGCTCACAGGAGCCATCTGGGTTCAATTTAATCCTTTGGAAAACAGGGATTATTTCAAACATGGGTAAATTCCATGCTGTGATTTGCAGGGCTGCCCTGCAGGCAGCCTGGAAGCTCAGAGACAGCTGTCCTCCAGGGCTGATGCGGCTCAAAACTTCTGCCACTGGTACTGCAGAGAGCATCCCAGACCTTCTCAATGAAGCCTGAGGAAGCATAGTCACTGTAAAAGTCTAGGTTTTTTTCCACCTTTCTGCAACAGCTGGAGTATGTAAAGTAGCCTCCAGGAAAACAAAAAGGTGTTGCTGGAACATCTGCCCAATAAAAGCATTTGCAAATTTCTTAGCCAAATGTACAGAGTGATGTGTGCTTGTAATATCGTAGCTACAACTCAGTTCTCCTATAGTTCCTTCATAACTTGTTCTTCAGTTAATTTTAGAGGTAAATAATGAGGCTCAGTTATTAGGAAAAAGCTAAGGTCTTGAAGAAGTGCTTTCCTATTGATTTCAAAATGACATTTAATGCGAGTTTTCTCATTGACAACAGTTACAACAGATGTTGACTTTTGCAGGCATAATGCTCAATTTTTATTCACTCAATACCTGCTAAGCACTACCGCCAAAATGTTTTTGATAAGGTCACTGGATGTTGGTCTCTGATAGGGATGACTCTGTCAATGAATTCAGCCCAAGCTGAAGCTGATTTTTCACTGAGACTTCAGTGCAGAGCAGAAATGTATACCTGTTTCTCATTGTGGTTCATGCTGACATGTTTATCCTCTGTTTTGGTTAGCTTCAGTATTGCCAGCCTCAAACATTAAAAAAAAAAAAAAAAAGTGAGTCAGCTTACAAAAATATTGAGATTACTTTCATTTTATGTACCTGTGGGGTTTATGGTTTATTTTCTTTAGTCAAGCATAAGGTATAAAAACACGAGCTGTAAAAGTTGCTTAGAAACATGTTGGCTGAGCAATGTGCATGGTCAGAAGAGTGCAGATACTGGGCCTTGCTGCTTCCTTCTACCAGCATTGTTGCTGGGGCTGGTGATAACCTGGGAAAATTGGCACCACTGCCAAAGTCAGCCTGAAATAACCTGTGCAGAATACCTCATACATTCACTGAACTGAAATGTAAACCCACAGCCTCACTTCCAGGTCTGCTGGCCAAAGTGTGCCTGGGCAAAAGGGAGAAACTGTTTCAGTCTTCAGTGGGAGTTTTGAATTCTGAATCCTGCAAGTCAAGAAATGGGTAATAACATCTAGATTTGTCTGAATTCTATATATATCCCAGAGGGATCGAGTTTGATTCCCTCACTTATTTACACTGATGCAAGGAAAGCATTTCAATTCTCCAAATGCTCCCTCATGTGGCTTCTTAGTACTAATACTGAAACATTTATGCCTTCTAGGAGATTACAACTCTGTGCCAGGAAATAGACTGATACAATGTAAGAGGTATTTCATGTAACCTTTGACATTAGAAAATGATGATTCTGGATCATGTATGTAGAGTGTGTTGCTTTTATGTTGTTAAATTAGCTTGAATGAAGGTATATGTGTTTGTGCCCCCATTCTGGGGAAGGGGAAGTTGTTGCAGTGGTCATGCTTGCACTCTGGGTTGTCTGGTCATATGTCATGGGGACAAGTGAGGGATAAACATCTGAAAATAAGGGGAATTCTTTGGACAGAAATCTGAAGAAGTGAAAGCCTGATGTGTACAGCAACCAACAGAGCAGCACAATCTCTAAATGCGCAGCTTCACTTCCACAGCACTCCCTGGGCAAAAGATACAGGAGGTGAAGAGAGGAAAGAAGATGGAAGGAGGCAATCATGCCACTGCTTTGCAGCTGCAGGTTAGAGGAGAACCTCCTCCTCCACCACAGTTCAGAAGATGCTCCTCTGAGGTCTGACCTTTCCTGTTTGATTACAACGTGGGAAGCCACTGCTGAACCTCAGTAAGCAGGTGATGATGCAGTTTGTGTAGGAAACAGACTTGCTTCCGTTCATCTTAATGGCCTAGTCATCAGATGACCTGGGTCAGCACAGCTTGTTTCTGCAGTGACAGCTGTTGGTGCTTTGAGCAGCACTGGGTGGACAGCTGGGCTCTGCTCCCCTCAGCCTCCTGCAGCCACAACCGTGGGCACCAAGGACTTGGTGGCACTGCTGGCTCTGTGCTGGGCACAGCTCTAATGAGCAGGAAGTGACCAAAGCCTGGCAGCTTGCAATTATATTGAAATCTCCTGGATAAGGCTGGATGTGGCTCTTGACAACCTGGTCTAGTGGTTGGCAACCCTGCCCATGGCAGGGGGGTTGAAACTAGATGATGTCTGAGGTTCTTTTCAACCTAGGCCATTCTGTGATTCTAGGATTCTAGGATTAGGGGCTTGTATTTCCATTTACACTTGAGTGCTGGAGGGATGTGACAATGTACCTCCTAAATTTAATCAGAGCATAGGTAGCCTGAGAGGGCTGTTGGTCTCAGCAGTCATTTAAATGAATATAAGCAGGAAAGCAGAAAGGTGCAGGTGAGGAGGAAATCCTGAGAGAAGTCACATTCAGGAAAGCACTTTTGCTTTCAGAGCCCGCACCTGACCTCAAAGCATTTGTATGGTATGCAAACAAAGGCATATATATGTGCAGGTGTTTTGGTGCACCGCCTAGCAGAGTTGAGCATGCTCCATCCCCAGGGGTGTTCAAGGCCAGTTGGAAGGGGCCCTTGGCAGCCTGATCTGGTGGGTAGCAGATGCCATCACTGAAAATTTTATGGAAATATACAGCGTTGACACCTTCCCAGAAAAACTGCTTGGAAGATGACGTTGTGCCTGTAGACACTCTAGAGAATGTGCTTGACATACACATTGTTTTCTCTCACTTCTAGCTCTTCGGTGAACAAAAAGAAACACAGCCATTTGGTGGTACAAAAAGGTTTGCTTGTTGGGAAAAAAAAATCACTTGCTAAGTAAAATTTGCATACTATTTAAAAATATGGTTCAACACTTTGTTTTGATGAAAACAAGAAAATACATCTGGACATCTCGTCAATAAATTGAAATGCCTTTGTTTTCATCCACGTTGCAACCAATAGTGCCTTTGTTTTTGAACGTGCTGTTCCAGTAGTTGAGGCTTTGTTCTCCTCGCTGAGGCAGATACACCAGCATGTTTCCTGGAATCCATGCACTAAGGAATACTCTTCCCTACTTTCGAGTTGAGCACTGAGAACAGGACCTTTCTGAAAGAGCAAAGTATGAAGCTGTTATATCTTCATTTGCACATATGTCCCATTCATTGTGGCAAAGTGTCTGTAATACATTGAAGCTGATAAAAACTATAGAGCCCACTCTGACACATGGCAGATTGCAGACTAAGGCTTAGCAGTGCATCTGCTCCTAAAACCATGGGGCAAAAGGTTTCAGGTCACACCTTGCCTCACGTGACACTTCTCAGTTTTTGCCGAATACAAACAGTTCCAAGATTGATAACTGGTACTGATCTTTTCCCAGAGATAATGTTTATTGTGGCAACTACTGGTCTTTTTTAGCAAGGAGGTCCAGATTAAAGACAGGATTCGTATCAATCTGATAGAGAGTTCAAGCACCTTCCATTGAACACTAAAAATGAGTAAAACCCTTCCACTTGCATGAATTAGCAAGGGCATCTAATTTAGACTCAGTGTTAAGCATAGTTGGATGTGTAATAGCAATTTATACAAAGTTCTTTTGATCCTCCTCCTTTCTTGCCTATTCAGACATCCAACTTCCAATAACACTATGAGGTTTTGTTATTACATCAGTTTGAAATCCAGAAGTTATATTAAATATAGTATTCAGTGTAGTCACCTCTGAACCCCAAACACTGGGACTCTTTCCTAGGGCACTGAGAATGACACTACAGTTCAGCTTTGCCTTAGGACTGCAAGGCCAGACTGGTGCACAATTTAGGGAGATGTCTTAGAGCAAGAGGGTGTAAGAAACATATATACCAAGAATGATGGTATACACATCACCCACTCCTTCAATTAGTCATTTTGTTTATGGTTTTCTCCTGCCTTCAGCGGTGGAAATGAGCACTGCTTGCAGGGACTGGTTCACAGCAGAGCAAACAGGATGCTGTTGTTCCAGCCCTCCCTGGCAATATGGAGTTTTGCTCTTTTAAATCAAATGGCCTCTTCTGGCTGCTTCCCACAGCCACAGCATTATGGCAGTGCTAAAATGCAAATGGCAAGGTTTAGCTGGGACAGGCAGCTGAGTGGAGCTAGATGGGAGCCACCGGTGAGCAAAATGCAAATGAAATAAGCAAACTCTGTTCTGCTGCAAAGCAGCTAAAGAAATCCCCTTCATTTTTTGTTTTGTTTTGTTTTGTTTAATTGGCCTTAGAAGCCAGTATAGCATCCTCATAAATTCACCACACTCCATGACCTGAATTCGTAGAACTTGCATGTAAAGTATCCAAAAGTTATATGATTCACTGTTTTGTGTTTATTTGGATATTATTCATATAAGGTCCTTAAAGCACTGTGTGAAAAATGTATTTGAATTGCAAGAATATTAAAAATAGGCAGCAGGGATTCTAACACTGGGAATTAAGAGGGCTCAGGGACTCCTAATAAAGACAGCAAATACAAAGGAAATTTTAATTACTAAAAAGGCGTATGTAATTCTCCATTTCTGTAATCTGGCATCTAGTGATGCCACATGTGTATATGTGATTTAGACTGCTTAGGCACCAATCCAAAGAAGCGATACCACCAGATCTACTGTTATTCCCTGACCTACTCATGTTTTGTGTACCACTTTCCCACTTGCTGCAGAAAATGACGTGATATAA
The DNA here is from genome assembly GCA_035772895.1 of Perdix hodgsoniae. Taxonomy (NCBI): domain Eukaryota; kingdom Metazoa; phylum Chordata; class Aves; order Galliformes; family Phasianidae; genus Perdix; species Perdix hodgsoniae. The sequence continues at coordinate 39,667,344 of JAPSGF010000001.1, forward strand.
ATAAATAAATAAATAAATAACACAAGCAACTACATTTAATTGAGATTACCTATTGTCAAAAATCCCAAAGCCTGTTCCTTTGAAAAACTTTCAGTAATGTTTATTCAGTGTAGACCTCACCTCACGTTGCCAGCAATGCAGAGGGGCCTTACGGCAGCCCTAATTTGTGTTTATAGATAGCTAGGTATGGCTGAGACTGTGCAGAAGTATGTTGTTTCAGTGACAACTGAGATCCGAGGGGCTGTGACTGGTGAGCTGGGATGACTTCAGCTGTGACAAACAGTGATCTGTCGCAGAGGTCCACGCTGCCCTTTTTCCCACCCATGCCAGGCTGGTGTCTCATCTTGCTGCTCAGCAGCTGCTGCCAGCCTCCAGTTTACCTTCAGGCACTGAGCATAGGTTTCCTCAGCACTCTGAATTGCAAGCTGGCCATTCAGCAGCTACTTCTTGAGCAACGGAGACCTTCTCTGCAGAGAGGCACTCAGAGCACAGCTAGAGGCAGCAAGCACAAAAGCCATCACGAGAAAAACCATTCCCGCTTCTGAGCATATTTTAGGGAAAATGTGTAGCATGGACAAACCACGGCACAGATACACTGCAGCTCTTTAAGTAGCCTGAACATGTGAAAAATGATTTTTTGTTACATAAGGCCATTAAAATGGGGAGAATGTGACCGAAATCCTGCGTATAGTGAAACTTTAAAAGCATCAGCCACAGCATACTGCCCTGACATTTTTCTTTCCTTCTTTTACCAGATGGAGTGGCCATCTCACAGCCCCAGGCTGCCCTCACACTCACAGCCATTCCCAGTCTTTCTGCACAGAAGCCAACCAGCCGTTCTGCTCCAAACAGCAAGTGTAAGTGAAGGCACACGAGCAGAGATTCTTCCTACTCAGAAGGTAAATAAAGCAGGGCTTTCGAAACAGCAGACGCAGCAGTGTCCTGGCTGGAGCTCTAGCTCCTATAAATCACACCACGCTCCTGGATCCATGGCGTACCCTGCTGGAAATCTCCCCAAACTTTTGTTTTTCTTTCTTTCTTTTTTTTTAATGTGTGGAGGAATTTCGTGCAGAACCAGGAGCACAGCCCAAGGATCACAGATCATCCTTCCTTGCTCTTTAGATAAGAACTTTTTAAATGAAGTGAGGTGCTGCAGTGGGATCTGCCCTGTGCATGGCATGCACCTCTCTGATGAGCAGTGTGCTGTGCTGAGTATCTTCCACTCTGTTGGTTTTCTAGATACTTTGTGTTTAATTTCCAAATAAGCAATTAATATGAATGTGTTCTGGGTTTCATCCTGCTTCTCGCTGTGCCACCAATCATCTGCAAAGGAGAGATCCAGAAAAATGATACCTGTGCGTCTCTTCAGCTTGGGGAGTTTTACAATCCTATGCAAAGCAAAACAGTCAGGAACTGCTGAGTCTAAAGCTGCTTCAGTTCAGCTCCCTTTTATGTCTTGGCCCTTATTTTCTCCTTAGGTACATTTTATGGGTCTGTGGAATAAAAAGCTGACTCTGAGGTTAAAGGCTGCTTGGTAAATCAGAGACACGTGCTTTTCATTGGGGAAACTATGGCACAGGCAAATGACAATAAAACCAGTGACACAGACATCACAGGCCCATAAATCCTGTCATTTTGAGTACAGATTTTTCTCTGTTACCTGAGGTAAATCTGGAGTAATTGGGAGCAACTTGGCACCTCTGATTAGTTGATCTTATACTGAACTTCAGGGCAGAAGAACAATACGTAAAAGAAACCATGTCCCCAAAATGCATAAGAGGGAACTATGGTCAAACTGTAGATTAAAGGTACAATTAAAAAAAAAAAAAAAAGAGCATAGGAAACCTAGATGGTTTAACTGACTTGGATGGAAATGCTGAGTGAGATTGAAAAAACTGCTTATGTTTAATGTTGGAATGACTCTGCTGATTGGATGGAGGCGAGGAAAGGGAGGAGCGCGGGTAAAAGCAGGGAGAGCTATTCGGAAGGTAACCTATTGCTGTAGACTAAGCTGGGCTCTTCGGAAGAAACACACACTTCAGTAAAGAAAAGAGCTGTTACATGTGTGAAGCAAAGAGAGGACAGACACTGGAGTCTTACCATTGGTTTTGAACACAGAGAGTGGATAGCTCAGCTCAAGAGCGTATTTGAGGGAAAGCAATATTCCGGTAAGGAAAAAAAGAACCCAAACAACTAACTAACAAAAGAATGGAGAACAGTGGTGAGCTGGTTAAGGACATCTTCTTTTGGTGTGGGTGAAATTGTTCTGCAAGAACCAGTCCTGAGGATGGATCTCGAAGGAAGTGGTGCTGGCTGAAGTCTGCTGCTACGCTGACATTGATTGCTACCTGGAGCTGCAGCTGAAAGGGTAATGTGGAGATGGAGCAGTGTGTTTCTTATGACCAATTCTCTGAACTGCCTGCTGTATATAATTGTAGGAGTTAATGGAAAAATAGGCAACCTGGAAGAGATTTTTTTCTTTCAGACTTGTCTGAAGTTCATTCCTGAAACCTGTTAGTCATAGGAGGAAAAGAACATGGGAGTGAGAGAGACAAATCTGAGAAAGGAGGAATTATGACTAATAAGAAGGAGGAGAATATTTTCAGGATGGAAAAGTTAACAGCTTTTAGTAAGAGACATTTTCCTTTTAAAAGATTACATTTGATTTCCAATCACAAAAAAAATTAAATGCTAGTACAAGGCAGCGCGTGCATGTATGGATGCAAACAGTGATTATAACAACATGCTCTTAAAGATCCACAAGAATCTGTGCTTCCCACTTGCTCCAGTCGTGGATCCCTACAGTTCCCAGACCCTGTCTTTAATCAGCGACTCATTTTCCAGACAAAAGGCAGGTACTACAACTGCACAAGATCGATGGTGTACGCGCTTATATGAGCTGAGTGGTGGGGCATGCTCTGCTTGCTTTTGACCTCTAGATGCCATACCCAGCACTGCCTGTCAGCGTATCAGCAACCAGCATCCACCAAGCTCAGCTATCGACTGTCCCCAACAACAGCCTCACGGATTAATATTATTTTTCACCATCCTTCCCTTCTGAACTCATTACTGAGGAATGTTCTCATATCCAGCAGTACTCCGGGAAGCACCGTTCCAAGGCTTACCTCCAGTTTGCACTACACTTTGCGTATCTGCTCTGACTGTGGAAGTAGATTAAAGTGGTCTTTCATGTGCCTGTCAGTCTCTTCTGTCCAGAGAGGTTTGTTTTAAAGAAGGACAAATGGAAGTATACTAAAACTTGTACACGGGTCTGTGTATGGATGGCTGGGTGTTTTATCTGAAAACTTGACCTGGAAAAGTTCCTAGAGATCAAAGTTCTCAAGTTTGTTACGAAAAAGGAATTGCAATTAATAGCGTATACATATCTAAATGAATCGGTCCCATCACACTAAATGCAAAACACACAAGACAACTAGTGAAAAAGGCATTATAAAAATAAAATATTATTTTTTCCTGATCTTTAATATATCATAGTATGTTTCATTTTCTCATTCACAAAGAAGCCAGGAAAACAAGCCAGTAATGCAAACAAGAAAACTAATCTGTATTTACTGCACTTGGAATTACACGTGCCTTGTTGTTTCGCTTCAGTTTTGTTTTTAATTTGGAATCTGTGTTTTTCTTTATTAACTTCCCATTGCAAACCAAAATATTTCAACCACTATATTTCTTCTTGGAGAAAATGTGACAGAGCCAAATTCTGACACTGACAGGTGATTTAAGGCATAGTAGATCTGTTACACTGTGTTAGATCATGAAAAGTCCGGAGTAATTCACCAGCATAGTGATTTTAGTGCAATTACTTTTATAGAGAGAGGTAACACACTTTTTAAGTAATACTTGATATTTTATTAGACAATACCCTTTTAAAAATATGATAAGCATGTCAACATGACAGGCTTATTTATTTTGCTAAAAAGGTTATTATTGCAGTTAGCTACTGTGTTGGCTCATTTGATGCCATCCAGATTCACTGCATATACATTGTGGAGTTCAGCCCTGGGAAGGGTAGAACGTTGATTCATTTTCCTATTCTAGAAAAAGATATTTTATTTCTGGATTTTATTTTGGAGCAGCATCTTTTTCATGGTTCATATCACATTTTATATCTGTATTGTTTGACATACATGTTTGGCATCTCTTAAGCAGAGTTTTTTAAACTTCCATTTTGAAAGAAGCTGAACTTTTAAGCTCTTCTTCCCATTCAAATTGGTGAATTCTTGCTGTGTATTTTACTACAGACACAAATACCATTACATTCATTACCTTCAGTGATACAAAGATTCCAATCCGAATTAGAATTTTGAGTTTTTTTAGCATGAGTCGTGACATTTAAGTTCTCCAGCAGCAGTTTTCCACAAGTCTTGCCCTCTGAAGCTTCAGACTCTCTGCTATCCATACCAAAAGCACCAGTGAGCAGTGACCAGAAAACCAGAAGAGAAGCAAAGCTCTTACAGAATTGGATAAGGATCCTGAAGGCAGAAGGGTCTGGGAATGTTGCTTGACCACAAATGCCAGATCAGACCGTAAAAACATCATTGAGCAAAAGCTTTTAAATAAAAGCAAATTACATCTACTTTACCTCTGGCAAGACTTGTGTGTGTTAATAGCAGCCATAGTAGGACAGCCATCATCCATCAGCACCATGATTAATTAGAAAATCCTTGGAAAAAACATGAGATGAATAGCAAAAACACTGCACCAAGAATGTTTCCCTAGCAAAGAAATGTGCTGCTGAACACCACAATCTGTTTCAGTTTTGACAGAAAGATGTTTCTTGAAATTTTGCATCTGTAGAATGAAAAAAAAAAAAAAAGTGTTTTACAGCTATTTTTATAACAGCCTCTTTATGCATTTCCTTTGCAGCTTAATATTATATTTGTAGGGCTCCATACATTCAAACTGCCGTGCACAGATTTCCGGCGATGCGCGGGGTGGGTGGGTGTTTGTGGGGAATTCCTGGTTTGATTTTTGGTTTCCCTTAATACTTAAAAGAGAAGGGAGGCCTGAAAACTTTTCGGAAAGGATATTTTTAAGCATGTGTTCAACATTTGGCATTCAGGTTGTCTAGCCTTTTTTTTTTTTCCTGGAAGACTCTATGGATCACTAGGGAGCTATTAGGCTTATGACATCAAAGGTGCCATGGAAACAAAACCTGATTAAGAGTGATTTTGGTTAGACCATTTTAAGCTCTTTTTGTTTTCTATGCTAACACCGTTTAACTCAAATGTTTGAATGAACGTCTGGAAATAAAAACCTACAAGGATTTCCTTCTCTTGTTATGGATTCAATTCTATTTGTCACACGAGTTAAGACTACAAGTTCCATCCCTCCCCAGCTTATGACAGACATCTCCAGACATCAGACAACGTCACGCTTCCCCACTATTTCCCAAGTACAGAAGAACAAGCAAGCAAAATAGTACCACTGATTTGACTCTATACCAACCTTTTTTCTTTTTCTAACCCAACAGAGAGAAAACCCTGTTTAATACACTCTGATTCCTAAAAACAGATGGGCTAAACTAGACAGAGGAAAGGACCCTGTTCATCCCTGGGAACACAAACTGCAAGTCTTAATGTTTTGTGGAGCCTCAGACTAAGGCAAATAACCTGAATGCTTTCTCCACTGAAACCACTGGGTGCTCTGCAAATACTTGTAATGAAATCTTCTTTTGCCTTCTTATACCTATTTATTTCCTAAATATTTTCTACATTCATGATCCAAAAACTACCGTCATATTTAAATGATATCTGATTGTGTCTTGGTATTTAACTACTCTCCTTTCTTCATGCCTTAGTTTCAGTTGTTCTCCAGCTTTTCCCAAACCCTTCTGATGGCATTGTTATAACTGCATTTTTTCTCAAACCAGAGATCTGACTTCTGCATACCTAAATCTGTTTTTTCTCTGAGATTCAGGTGTTTAACACCTCCTTCTTTCCACTGTGAATGTCCCTGATGGTTGTTTTTTTTTTCCCCTCCTTTCCTTAGGAACTTCTACAGTACCCTGATGCCAGCTTTAATCACCCCTCATTTTCTTCCTTTTGAATAAAACACTGAGTTGGTGAAATTCCAGTTTGTTTTTCATTTGAATTATTTAATTTACTTTAAGCTTACACTAAGTACAGCGCATTCATCCCTGTAATCTACTACTGTCCTATACCCTCTCAGTAATGATTTTCCAGTTTGTTTGAAGGAGTGGTTATTTACACTGGGGCATGCATTACAGAATTGCATATCACAATACATGTGCATTAAAAGAACTCTGCTGCACGTCCCTATTCTGTTAGAACCAAGCAAAGCTGCTTACGTTGTTTTCTAAAGCCAACAAAGAGACTGGGGAGCTTGTCCCAGCTCAGGCTTCATCATATTGTTGAAAGGTGCATATCAGGAGTATTTACACTGGGATGAGAAGAGCTACACCTGTACAAACTCATCTATGATCAAAACAGAGTATCTTAGAACAAGCCACATTGATCTGCGCAACAGAAGGGGTCTATGCTTTCATACAGAACACTGGTAAATTAAAATTCATTGACGTAAAGAAAAACAAATTCAAAAACAAAAAGAACCTCTTCTAGAAATCTTTTTCTTTTATCTTTTGGTCTGAAATGTATAAAGAATTTTGGCTTCATTAGTTTTATTAACCCATCCATGCCTATTCCCAAGCTACATTCTCATCTACCACTGCAGATTCCATAAGATCTAGCAACACGCAACACCGTCAGGTATATTTGGGCTGACAGCTGCAAAAAAATTTCCATTTCTCTTAACCATAAACACTGCATTAGGGTTTTTTTTTTGTTTGGTTGGTTGGTTGATTGTCATTTTTTTTTTTCACTCCAACCCTGTTGGCAGCTGTCAGACTGGACTCTGAATGGGGCAGATCTGAAGCTGAGCAGGTGGGGTACCCAGAAGGCAAGAACAATTACCAGCTGTGGCTCATAAAGGGCCAGCTGATCCCTAGACTACTTGACAACATCAGAAGAGTGTGAGCACTATCAGCACCTTTACAGGGAACAGGTGTAAGTGCTCACAGGAAAAGGCTCAAGTGTACCCTGTTGACAGAAGTAAATGAGTGCTGGTGGTGGGGACACTCATACATGTGAGAAGATGGGGCAGTACTCTAGCAGGAATGCTTTTTTTCTGCAGAAGATGTGACCCTTCAGTACTTTTAGTGTAGCCACCAGCAGATATGTTGAGCTGGTCCTATTTCTGTTGGTACCAGGCTTTTTCTTTCTTTCTTTTTTTTTTTTTTTCTCAAACATTGGTTTAAGCAAAGATCTAAAGCTGCAGCCTTCCTTTTACTTCTGGGAGATTTTTGTCTTGAGTTGCTCTTCTCTTTCCTTAGGACTTTATTTTTTTCTTTTAAAAACGCTTTTGTCTGCTCTTTCTGTTCAGCTGTAGCTTGTGTCTGCTTTCCTCAGTTTAGCTCTGTAAACCAGTTCTGGTTCTCCTGGAATCTGGTGCTCGTGACATTTTGCTCTCTAACCTTGTTCAAACTCATCTTTCACCTACCTACGTTGACCAGACTGACAAGGGCTCAGTGTTCTTTCTTTACTACTGCTTTGTTTTACTGAGCTTTTGGCTGTTAAGTCATGCTTTGACTGGATGTGAGAAAACAACTCCACTTATTTCTGTGTTTAGCAACTTCTCCTTGAGCATAATGGGAAGTAGACACTACCCATCTTCTGTGTTCCTACCTGTGCATGGACTTGAAATACATTGGTTATGACTCTAGCCTGTAGTATGTGATTGTAAAAGAAAAAGAAAAAGAGGAAGAAAAGGGTGAGCTTCTGAAACATGTTGTGCTGTTCTAGCTCTTCTGATCTCTGAGGAAAACTAATATGGAACAAGGTATGTGAGACTACTGCTAAACCTGTGGCTCAACTCTGTCCACTGAAAAGTTCATAGACGTGACATCTATCGTGACAACATCTGCTTGAGTGGTGGCTCACTTGTGGAATTATCTTCACCTTTTGTGTATGCATAAATGATAGTGATAGACATGTATGTGCTTTTGCAACGATCCTCTCAATTGATGAGAAGTAATGAATCCATGCTGTTACATGTTCCTAAAAAATGTCCCTCCGGGGCTTGGGTATCAGAAGATATGAGCAGAAAAAGAAGCAGCATCACTGCAGAACTGTTCTCTGCTCCCAGGAAGTTTGAAGTCAAGAGTACTGTTTGAGTTTGGGGGTGTTGGGGCTGTTTTCCTTGATTTCACTCATTGAGCTTTCATCAAGGGAAGCTTCATGTGATGTTAGAGATTTGTAGCCAGAGACTTTTTTGTTTAAAATACTTGTGTAGCCCACATGTAAAGCTTGTGTGAGGCTTCCTTGGGTGAAGCAGAAGTTGCTTTAAATGGCACGTAAACCCATCTGCTTTGCTGGAAGGGCCTTTCTTTTATAGTGTATAGGATACATAAGTACATCTGTTTCTACTGCCTTTAGCCAATTTTTTTCCCTCTGAGAAGGGAAAAAAGGGAACTTCTGCTCTCTGGTGCCCCAGTCCCCATGTCTTCCTGCTCCTGCATAGAACTTCCCAAGCACTGGCATCCAACGTTGGCTGGTTGTATGTGGTCTCAATGCTCAGAGTGTTTCAGGTTGCTCTTGTGAAGCCAGGCAGGCTCTAAGGAGGGCTTTGCCCATGTATGTTGAATGTGCATAGAGGCTTGCCTTAATTTTGTCCACAGGCACACAAGTGCTCGGATGAGCTGCGTGCCAGCAGAGCCCTTCCCACACAAGCCAGTACTGGAGGAGGAGCTCCTGCAGACATGCCGTGCAGCTGAGATATTTGGCTTCGTGATTTGTGGTGGGAGAAAGAGCCTCAGCACAGTTGCCTACTCATTTGGAGGCTCTAAAAACTGCCAGTTCTGATGCCCAAAAAGCATCTGCCCCCACACCCTCTGCTGCTGCTGTGACTCTTTATTTTCTGCTGGGGGGACAAACAGCCCACTCTAGGCAGTAGCATAACAAGAGGGCAGGGAAAACCTTCTTGGTGAGCATAAAATGTGAAAGTAATATAGCAAAAATGGGGGGGTTGTCACTTCTATAGGGATCTTGACATGGTTTTCCAGGAGGGTCTCAAGTTCTCCTCCAGGCACACATCTTGTCTTTCAGCCCAGCACTGGTGTGCTCTGAACCAGTAACTCACGCTTGATAACCATTAATTTAATGAACGAAGCTAAACCAAGAAGCCCATAGCATAACTCCATAGTTTTTAATCCCTCTTGGTTTGGATCATCCACTAGAGGTACCTAACTCTCCCTATTGACTGAAGAAAGCCAGAGGCAGTTAAATAAAAACAATCTCCCTGCAGAAGGAGGACACTAGTATTTTCTTTGTCCAAATTGCTTCTCCAGACTTTGAGGTCTTCAGGATTGTTTTTGTCCCTTACCACCTATTTGTGGACATCTGATATGAACTACCCAGCAGGGAGCGAGCAACTCTTGTACATGTTCTGATATTTTTTTAATTATTATTATTATTACTTTTAATCAGGCCCTGGGCTTGGTTCTTTTCTGGCAAAGATGCCTGGTAAGCTCCTGGCCACACCTGTCCCTGCACCCCGTCAGGGCAGTGCCAGGCATATGCAAGTGTTATCTCCCAGGGCTGAGTTCCATTCTTGCCCTCTGGGGAGATGTGATGAGTTCTGAGATTTTCCCAGCCCTCAAAGCCAAAAAGTTTGGTTTTGCATGAGTCTTCAAAGATCCTCCTCAAGTATGTTCCTCAAAGCCCTGGAGAAAGTGGCAGGGATAAGGATAATTAAAAAGAATATATATATTTCATTGGCTTTTCTAGACATCAATCATATATTTTCTGAATGGGAACTACTGGAAAGTGACATTTATGGCACCAGCACTATGTGTCTGACATCCTACAGAGTAGCGATTCCCATAGAAAGGGCTTTTGTGTCTGGAAAGTGTTTCCTCCCCTTAAACTTCTTAATAGACAGTGTGTGCTTGATGTTTGGGCGTGCACATTAAATCCTTTATGTTGCCAGTCCCTGGGGAGCCTCCAAAGGCACCAAGTAACTTTGAGTAGCGCCTCCAGAGCTTGTGGCATGCTGGGTCCTGTGTCTCTTCATTCTAACTGGAGGGATTAGCAGAGCCCTAGCTCTTTATTCCCCCCAAAGAGGGGCATTTTGTGCTGGGGAACCAACTCTCTATAAATCTATGGGTTTCAGAGGCTTGAAAGGAAGCTGTGACTCCTTCGTTCTCTGTGGAAACTTGTTCCTGTGCAGTGCACCTCCCTCCACTGCATAATGCTAGAAACTAGCCTAGATGTGAGTCCTCTTTGGCAGAAGCTGTCTTGGTATAGGGGGTGAAGGAATAAGAGGAGAATCATCTCTAATTAGACAAGCCTTCATTTTTTAGCCCGTAAATAGAACTCAGAAGAGATCTGGCATATTCAGGGAAGGGGGGGGGAGGAGGGGAGTAGAAGCTTGAATTTCTAGAAGACAGTCAAGCATAATTAGAACTTGGCATATATCTGTATATGTCAAAGGAATGCTGAGACATCTTGTGAGCTGTATCCCAGGCCTGGCCACTCTGAAGGAGTGAACAGTGCTCTCCCCAGCCCTAGGGTCCTTGCTGGGCTCCATGCTCCAAAGGGCAGCAGGCATTGCAGGTAGGGAGCCCTCCAGCATGATTAAGCTTCTTGCTGCTGAGTCCAGGCCAGTAGAATTCAAAACAGCTGGCAAACCTATAGGGATTCAGCTGTGTAGGCCATTCTACAGGGATGGGGGTGTCTTAAAGATTTTAAAATTAATTTATTTTTCAAGTGTTTCACCCTGACAATTCAAAATGAGTGTCAGGCTTGTGTGTGTGTGTGTGTGTACGTGTGTGTGTGTATATATTTTTTTCCTTTTTCAATCTTAGCCAGCTGAAGTTTTTATTTCTGCTCTTGAATATGTACTGTGGTTGCTTTTAGAAATGATTGCATAGAGACAACCTGATCTGCCACACACATCTTGGGTAACTCCTTGATGAGAAAGGACTGAATCTCATGCTCTACCACAGCCAGCTATGTATTTCTGTTGGTTTCTGATCAAGCAAATGTGTGAAATTCAAAACAGGAATGCTGACAGCTATTGTGCTGATTGGGGAATAGTGAAATACACAGGCTCTGAAAATAACAATATCACGTCTTCCTGCACTTGTTGAAGTGGAGGCTGCCAACTGATGGCCTGCAGCTCAGACACAGCCTTTTCCTGAATGCTTCTGTTCTGTTACATCATAGAACAAGGTTTCTTGTCCACCACAGCAGCCAGCAAGTTGGGTGTCCTGCCTGAGCTGGCTGAAGGTAAAGTCCATTTTCTATGCGCTGTGTGGTACGTTGTAAATGAAACATGGCACAACACAAAAATGAAATCTGGCATAACTCCTATTCTGGCTCTGTTGTGCTCCTGGGAGGATCCAGGAGATTCACCTTACCCAAAGGCCAAGTGCACTCTAATGAGGAGAACACATTTTTCTGTGTAAATTCACCAAGAGTTTTCTGATTGGCTAAAATGAGGTGAAATCCTTTCTCCTTTTAAGGCATTGAACATACAAAAGCTCGCAAGGAATTTGAAGGGACTGGCTGCATCAGCTTCCAGACGGTGCCACAGGCTGAGCTGCACCACTGGAACTGGAGCTCACTGGTGGGCACTGGTCATAGGGCTGGGAGGTTTGGGTAGAAGAACTGCTCAACCAGAGCCGCTGGTGGGCATGCCCAAGCACTGCAGTGGCAGCCACCAGTGTGACCACTGCCAGCCATCCTCATGCCCCAGAATGTGAGCAGCTGAAGCACGTACTACGGAGCTGTCAGGAGCAAACTTTGTAAACTGCATTGTCATGGAGACAGTATGGATCAGCTGAAGGAGCATATGGTTCTTTACTCCTTCGAGCTATCACTGGAAGGAGTAGACTGAGGAATATATTTAGTGTTTTCTTTTCAGCAGATGACTAAAGATAAGGAAATAAAATTAGTTTGAGAAAATCCTCCTCCTTCTCTATGGGAAGTTGGCTGCTGTTCACTCTGCGTTAGAAAAATATTACAGAGATCTCTTGTTTTACAGCTGATCACTGATAGGCATTTTGGAAAGGTCAGATCTGAGAGCCGCACTTCACAGACGCATGAAGGAAAACATGAGTGCTTTTTTTCTTCGAAATTATATGGATTTGCTGCTCTTAAAAGCAGGGTCAGTGTGTGATCTTTAAAGTCAGCTCTTCCTTAAGACTCTGGGGATCTCAGCTGTACCCTCTTGCCTAGGATCACATGGCAGCTCTGGAGCTCTCCTCGTGGGGTTTGTAATGCATTTGGTAGGGCTATGGTAGAAATAAGGAAACCCTTTGTCTCGCAGTTGGAAAGAGATGCACTCAGCTAAAAAAGGACCGTGAAATTGTTGATGATATCACTATTTTTCAAGAAAGGTTTGTTTTAGGGGAGGGGAAAGACATTTTTGTTTAAGAAACAAGCAAAAGCATCATGTAAAAATAATTGACCAGCTTTATGAACTCATTCATAATCAACTGGACCACTGTAATTTGTATAAGTTAGACAACAGACATAACTATCTAATTACACTTCTTCAGCAGTCAGCCCTCGAATGGGAACAGTATGAGTATAATTCACTCACTAATTAACATTTTGAGTGAACAATGGATTATTGTCTGCCTTTATTTCTGCTCAAAAGGGATGTCCTGACTGCAGCATCCCAACTGGAATTACTTGAGGCAAGATGTTCCCATTGCCAGGCTGAACCCTGTGGCTCATATGGAAGAGGGTGATAGGAAATTCCTTCCAGCTGGTTGTGGTCTGCTTGGGAGCAGTTATATTCTTTCTCCATCATGTACAAATTAGCATAGTATCTGAAGAATTTCAGGGCTTACCCAGCGATACCTCTCTAGGTAGGAGAAACAAGGCACAAATGGAGAGATGCTGGCTGGTGCAGCTTTCACTGCAGCCCTAGCTCTTTGGTGGCAGAACTGCCTTTTTTTTTAAAGCCAGCAGATGGAAGGGAAAGGGGGGTGTTCAGATAGCTGAAAAGCTGCAAACAGCCCCTTCCTGACAGGAAACTCTTTCTATTGTTTCTGCTCTCTCATGGGCAGGTATGGGACCTGGGGTCAGGGGAGAGGATATCATGCAGACCTGCTTCTTGCTCTCCTCCCAGATCTGGGGTGCTGGGCAAGAACTTGTCTGCCTGAGCAGAGGAGAAGGGGGTTAGAAACATCAAAACCAGAACGACACAAGAATAACTTTGGCTGTGATTCAGCACATGCAAATTTGACTTTACTGGGACTAGGTGTTTTGCTGGACTGTGACCTTCTTACACGTTCTTCCACAAAACTGAATCCATTTTGCACTTGGTCTTTTTTGATCACAAAACTATCTATTTTGGTGTAAATGGTGCTACAGACTACTCAACCACAGTGCTAAATAGGATGCGGATAAGACTGTGAAGCTGAGCAACTAAAAGAAGGGAGGTGCTTGAATTGACACTGCCAAGCACTTGAAGTTTGGCCAAGTTTTCCGTATCTCAAAACCAGTACTTATAATGGCTCTTACTGCTCCATAATGGGAGATGTCATATACCAATCAGAAGATGTGCATTATACAATGGAACTTGATGGTTTTAACCACGTGTATAATTAGCGATAGCAACTTGGTAATGGTGACACTGAGAAATACTTTTGCCATCTCTTCTTTACATTAAATTGAATCTTTCCCAAGGAGGAAAATCTAGGAGGCACTAGTCAGTCACTGACTCACTCTCAGCTGCCTCTTTGCTAAACCCTGAATGTATGCCATAGTAAGTTATTTGTCACAGTGACTCAGCATTGTAGGCTCCTTTTTAATTTCTCTCTCTCACCACAGAGCCAAGAAAATCTCCCACCTCCCCATGCCGTATGCTACTGAGATTGCAGTTTGTATCATCGGCCAAAGGATAAAAAATTTAAATTTGTGCTGGGAGCCTTATAAGGGCATTAACACTTGCGTTTGGGTTGGACGTCACTATGGCAAGCAAAGGAGAGGTGCCAATAATAGATCCCCGGTGTTTGTACATCGCACAGTGACTATTTGTGCCATCCGTGGGAAACGGAGTGATATGCCAGACGGAGAAGTGTTTCATTTAGCCCCAGTCATGGGGGCCGGTCCCGCACACAGCTTCGCTCAGCCGTGTGTCCCCGCTCCTGCAGAGCTCAGCCAGCGTCTGCCATGAGGAAGAGGAGGAGGAAGGTGGTAAGACCGGCACTCGCGAGTCTGCCCCATACCTGGCCTTGCTGCCAGGCAACTCCCTTCAGCCCCAAAAACTCAAACAGCAGTGACCTTGAGCCATGGCAATGTGATCCTATAATTCTGCCCTGGTGACATTAGGCTGTTGCAGTGTCTTGCCCATGGGGCTGGAGTGTGAAGGCAGTGCCTCTGCTGCCAGGGTCACTAGGAAAGCAGAAGTGTGTGGCTGTGTCTCTGCCAAGTGCTTTCTCACAGCATCATTTTGTGTTTGCTCAGTTAATGACCTGCTTTCCTACAGCTCCGTCCCTCAGGCCTTATTGGCCACAGGTGTGACCAGTGGAAAATTTATACCTCAGGCAAGGAAGCCACACACTGCCATGGTTACTAAGACACGGGGCTCAACTCAATGCAGCTTGCTCTGTATCTATCCACTGTGAGCAGCATGAGGATCAGAGCAACTAGTGAGGATTCTTTTGAATGGGGGGGAAGGGGGATCCTATATGCAAAGGTGCACAAATACTCTGAGTGGAGAGCACATCTGACAAATTGTTTTGTATTTTAGTCCCAGCCAATACAAACTACTCAAAGCTCAGTCAGAGGATGTTTGAATGAAGTTAGAATCAAATCCATCCATCTCCTTGGTTGTCATGGTAAGAGTATGGCTCTCGATTAAAAATTAATGTAGCTAATGAAGGCAGGCCAAAACCATTTCCACTTTGTGCCCTACATGATGGGCGATGATTGAAAGGGGAAAAAAGATTAATCAAATTACAGTAATATTTGCATGCCTGCAAATGGAACCCCAAGTTATACTGACTTCCTTCCCAGCTGTTTTATGATTAAGTTGTTCAGGTAAGAACACACCATGCTTCCTCAACCTTCAATCCCTCTCCGTGCTGTGAGGGTTGCTGCCTGACTGGGAGAGCTGTGTGCAGGGCATTTGGGAGCCCCACGTACAGGTGTGCTTGCCAGCACACAGCCAAGTACCTTGCTGTGTGCCAGGCAGCAGCTGCTGTTTTCTAGCCAGAGTTTTGCACAGATGAAATTGCTGTAAGCTATGCGTGGCTTTGAGGTTCCATGCTGACCAGACAGGTAGCAGGATGGCTGTGCGCCTCTTTCTGGCGGGTGGCATGGCTTTAGCTTCTGGAATCTTCAGGACTGCTTTCTGTGCTGGTGAGGACAGAGCAAGATCTCACAGTTGACATGCAATCCATCAAGAAGCTTCCCAAATCACCCCTATGCCAGGGCGTAGTGACCAGGCAGCTCAACAGAGCTGTGCATGGACTATTTTCTTCCTGAATCCTCCCTGCTCTTCCCTTCCTTGTTATTTGAACATTTATCTAGGAGATGCAAAGGTCAAGTATATTGGCCTGTAGATGAAGGTGGTGTTAGCTTTGTGTCAGCTGGGAAACCGGGTGAGCTGCAGGCTGTCAGATTTGCTTCAGTCAGTGAATTCCCTGCTCCAGGCTCATCTGAAACACCAATTTTGAATTCCAGGGAATGTGTTCTGAGGCCAGGAGAAGAGTAAATAACATGTCAGCCTTGAAAGCCCCAGCTGCGCATGCCCACCTGAATGTCAATATGTGTGCGTATATATATAGATGTGTATTTGTCACCACTGCATTTTTTCCATTGTATATGCAGTACTCTACTGGTGTCTGTCCGTGATGCTGCATATTGCAAGTGTCTGGCTATGCTGTGTGCTGGCTCTGGAGTTAAGAGGAGAAGCAAAACATCTGAAGTATGTTACTGAAATAGTGACCAAAGCTGAAAAAAATGTCTGACTCCCAGGTTATTGAAATGTTAGAAATACTCTTTTGTCAGGTCTTGGAACATGTTGTTTCCTGAAGCTGCTTATTCACAGCCCTCCAGTGTTGAAACACTGGCAGGGGGGTCTCCATCAACAGAAATGCTGGATTCTTTGTGTCCTGGCAGAGCTTCCCTCGGGCCCACCATGTCACCAGCAGTGCCCCAACAGCATCCACTACTCTTTCCTTTCTTTGCAGTGCTCAGTCATCCTTTCGTCTTCTGTGACCTTTCAGCTGGAAACATGTAGAGTGCAGGAACTAGCTGAGTATGCAGTCATCTTGTGCATACAGAGGTAACGCTACAGGAGTTTGTTCTCTGAAGAAAATGATAAACCTCTCTGGAAAAAAGATGATGATAGTCTTCATGCTGCTGTTGAAACTTTAAGCATTTTTTGGCGGTCATCTCTGTTCTGTAAGTGGCAAAATATTTTTAGCCTCTCTTCTCTGATCTCTGACTTATAGCCACATCGATGTTTTGGAAGACAGGGCTCATCTGCTCTATCAGCAAGTGATCATCCTTCTGGTGATGCCCTAAGAACTGAGGCTCTGTGGCGCTCATGTGATGGGTGGAAGTGACCTCCTGCAGAAGTGAAAGCAGAAGGGGGAGGCTTGCTAGAAATCCTTCTCCTGAGCACCCCTTGGATAAGAGGGTGGTGGAGGCCTAGTGGGCCACTGCTGCCTAGCATTGTGTCCCCTCCTCTGCAGACACAGTGTCTGGGATTTGTTTTGGTGGCATGAAGTGTCTCTTGCTCTGTACAACGCTCAGCTCAGATCTCTAAATTAAATGTGTACGTTTCTCACTACGCTTTGTGATGACAAAACGAGCAATGGCTTGTGAATGCAACCTAATGTTTAGCTTTGCTCTCTGCAAAGAACTGCAGGTTGTCTGGTCAAGAAGCAAGGCTCTGAGCTCCTTCTTTGTTCCCATTAGACTATTTAGGCTGTCCTTGCATTTTTTACAACAGCTACAGATATGGATGCACCAACTAGCCTTAACCTTTGCTGGTGGGGCTCTGTGGTGGCCACCTCAGCCATTGTGTGGGCTGGTCTTTGGAGCAGGCCTGGCTGGCACGTTGTGGGCTGGAAAGGCCCACGGGGACATCCTTTCTCAGTACCTTTTTGCTATTTCTAGGCAGAGCCAGGCCAGAGCTGCTGCCAGCACTAATGCTTCACATTCAGCTTAAGCCTTGCGTTGATTGTGTAAACAAATTTTCAGCCTTTCCACTTTGAGAATTTAGAAAAGAGGCATGCAGACAAGGAAACTCTTCTCCTGTGTGCACGATTGCAGAGCCTTTAATTTCTAGATGTGCTTTCTGGCTGCACATTCTCAAGGAATGCTCCTTTTGGTATGTTGGCTGCTCCCAGACAGGGCCCAGCTGCTGTGTGACCACTGGGGCAGCGCTGAGCTGTTCCATGCAGCATAATGTGGACACAAGCAGAGGGTGGGACAAGGGGATGTAACCAGGGCTGGAAAGTAGAGCAGTGAAGTGCTGTGGGCACCCCAGGATGCTGGCAGGCCAAGGGATGCTCCCTGGAGTACTGCTGTTTACAGCTTGCAGGCAGCGGGGGCTGCACTTCTTAATGCCTGTGATAAAATGGGCATCCGGCCCTGCAAGAGGTGAGATTACCTTTGCTAGAGATGACCTTGTGGATGTCACCCTCAGTCATTGGAAAGCTTTCATGTCAGATTGATTTTTCTGTGCATGAAGCAGGCTTGCTTTCTCATGAGGCAGTTTGTTCAGAGGGCCGTGGGCTGCCTGAACCTTCGCCACTAATGCTGTCTCCCTCTAATAAAGGCATTGATTTGTAGCGTGGAGCTGGGATACCTGGGACAGCTGTCACTCTGCCCCAAAGTCATAAATCGTCGTGGCCTCCCTCATCTGCCAGTCCTCTGTGATTAAAGCGAGAGTTCCTCTGAGCAATGAATCACAGCAGCTCATAGGCATTCACTTGCCACCTTACCACTGCAGCCCACTCTGCGTGTTGTCCAGGCACCGTTTGCCTGACATAAACAATAGATAAGATGTCAAACATGCAGAATTGCTCTGGAAGGAAACAGCAATGATCTCCGCAGCTCCAGGTTTCTTTTTTCCTTTTAAGCTTGGAAATTAAATGTGGGGGTTCTCCAAAACCAACACAAACACTTGGGTGGTTGGCACTTTCCTTTGTTTGTGCATATAGAACACGTTTCGGTGCAGCAGGGAGAGAGATGCTGTTAATATCTAGTACTAAGCATGCAAATTACTACTAGGTTTTGTGTAAGCAATTTAGAACCCCTTGGTTTTTTCCACAGTGCTCCCTTCTATTTATCAGTTTCTTCCCTGTACCTCTCTGCTCACCTGCGTCTTCATTCATCATTCATTTGCACAGCCATTCTGAGTATCAGAAACCAATTTCCTCCCTGAACCTGGTCCTGTACCAAAGCAATGCTACCCCGCGTGAAAGCAGTGTTATGAAGGTATATGCTGTTCTGAGCAGAGGAGTGTGTCGCAGGAGGTGGATTAAGACTAAAAAGAAGACAGAACTCTGTGTTTCATGGAATAAGTCTTGTTTTGAGCTCAGCATCCCTCCACAACAGAAAAATAGATGCTTTCCATTTAGTTCTCCCACGCAGGTTTGACTGTCGTCAAGCCACACGTCAAGGTAACGGACACTGAAGTTTGACTCGTGCTTTTGTTCTCCTCTAGCTCCTGTGTCCCCAATGTCTGTCTCCACTCAGCCAAGTTAACAGGCCCCAGCCCACCCAACAAGCAGCTGGCGAGTAGCTCCCAGTGCTACATGTGGCTCTGCTGCTGATTCACTGCCTTGACAGAGATCCAAGGGCCCCACTTCGCACTCCCTCCAGGGCGTGCGTGCGTCTGCATGCAAGCACGCCACAGGCAGCCCGTGCTCCAGCCCTATCTGCAGATAGCGAATGTAAATCACCCGCAGT
Organism: Perdix hodgsoniae; assembly: GCA_035772895.1. NCBI lineage: Eukaryota > Metazoa > Chordata > Aves > Galliformes > Phasianidae > Perdix > Perdix hodgsoniae. The sequence goes on from JAPSGF010000001.1 coordinate 39,686,327, forward strand.
GTTGCACAACCACTGCGTTATATCCGTGCAAATCGGTCAGTCTGCTCACCTGCACGAGTGCTTGCTCCTGTGTCTCTGCCTGGTGCATCCTGTGCTGGTGTTAATGACTTCAGCCACCTGGCCCCTTCACAAGGTAAGGAGCTCCTGCAGCTCTTGATATCTTTTTGGAGGTAGGGTTGGGGGAACTGATGGATGTTGGGTTTGGAGTTGTCCTGGAACATCCAGGTTTGCATTGCATGCCTCCACCTCTTGCTGACACCTGCATCCCTGCACAGGCTTCTTATATATAGGATGTGGAGGTGAGATTTGCTATGGTGGCTCTTACATCACAGACTGCTCTAGGTTTACAGAAATAAGTGTCCTTACTGCTTAGTACTTGACTGCTTTCAGGGGCAATGTGCAGTTCAATGGCCAAGTGAGAAGACCTTTGTAAATCTAGCCACAAATTACTTGTGAGAAATAACAATCATGCTTTGAAATTGTTGCTGTCAGCTTTAGTGTTCTGATGTTGTTTTGGTTCTGCTAGGGTTGAGGAAACATACTTCCCAGGAGCTTCATGTCCTGCTCTTGCAGCCTTGCTTACTCCCACAACACAGCAGGAGCCATACACAGGAATGGATCTGACCCATAGAAGAGCGTGAGAGACTTGAAGTACTCCCAGTGTCTTCCACTCCATCTCACACTAAATAATTGCCCCATCCATGCTCTTGTTGTAGCAACCCTGCCATCACTTCTTCTCCAGCGTGCAGGTTTTAGATAGCCCTTTGCAACTTACAGAGCTCTTGGAGCTGAGCAGTAACATATCTGCAGTGTTGTTTTCAGAAGCAGCCGAGGGAACTGGGATTGCTCAGTCTGGAGATGAGAAGGCTAAGGATAACTATTGCTTTCTACAACTACCTGAAAGTAGGTAATAGTGAGGTGAGGGTCAGTTTCTTCTCCAAGGTAACGGTGATAGATCAAGTGATAATGGCCTCAAGTTGCACCAGGGAAGGTTCAGGTTGGATATTCTCAGGAGTGGTGAGGCATTGACACAGGCTGCCCAGGGTGGTGTGGAGTCCCTGGAGGTGTTCAGGAATCATGGAGATGTGACACTGAGGGACATGATTAGTGGCCATGGTGGGGATGGGTTGGAGTTAGACTTGGGGATCTAGTGGTCTTCTCCAACCTCAGTGACTCTATGATTCTACCAGCCGTTCTGTAACCTCCGATTCTTATCCTTTATATCATTGTATTTCCATTCTGTATTGTAGTCAGACTTAACGTGCACATAAAAGTGTATGTATAAATGAGTTATTCATGTACACGTCTGGAAAGGTTGGGAAGCAGCAGGCCAGAGTGCTGCCCAGCCCTCTGCTCTAGCACACAGAATTCCTGTTCTGTGCAGCCACAATCCTCAGAGCTGGAGTTCTCATGACATTCCCACAGGTGCTAACCCTGCCTCTCCTCTGCCCTGCAGCAGGACAGCCTAGCATCCCTGGCACCAGCAAGGACACATAGCAGTGACAGAAGCCATCCCCTGCCTGCCTCCCCTCCTCTAAGCATGGCTGCGTCTCTGTAAGGTAAGTCTGGAAAGACTCGTGTCACCCCTGCCTCAAGTGCTCTGGGAGGATAAGTGTATTGCAAGGGCTGCCATCCAAGCACAAGGCTCTGATTTCAATCTCTTCCTAAGAATTTTGCTCTGCGCTGTAGGCAGCACCTGGAGACGACTACTCTCACCTGCATCTGAGGTGTTCTGGTGGCCCCCATCTCTTCCCAGCTGCTGCCACACCCAATAGCATGGAATTTCCCACTGTCCCCAATGGACCCCTTGCCACTCCGCTCCCTTCTAGAGGAGCCTGGCCAGCAGCAATTAAGCAGCAAGCCAGGCCACAAAATGGTACAAAATTATACCTGTTGGGCTGGGGAGGGCTGGTGATAGGGCTTAGCACATCAGGTTCATCTGCTGCACGAGGGTGTCAGCACAGACCCCTCTGTGCTGCTGGGCTTGAGAGCAGCAGGCTACCTGCTGGCACTTCTGGGCTGTATGTGTTCATAAATACAAGTGGAGGGCATAAGCTCTACTAGTGACTTTGCGCAGTAAAAACCCTTTATAAAGGATCAAGCAGAAAAGGTAGTATTTAATTAGCTCAATTGAATTATCAGTACAGAAAAGCAATGGCTGGAGTGGCTTGAGCTGTTATAGCCTGGCTTCCTTCGTAGTATCAGCAGGAGGACTGAGGCAGGGCAGACAGGTCCCAGCCCTGCGCAGCATGGCTCAGCCCCACAGAACCATTGATCTAGAGCAGCTCAGGGTTCAGCCTGTGCTATTCAGACCCCATTAAAGACTTTTTGGATAGCTAGACATTGTTAATTAGCCATGCGACTGTTGACTGAATCATTTTGTCTTACTGTCGCTGTCATTTGCATTGCTCTACTCTTTGAGAATGTTCTCTAGGCCAGTACCCAAAATACGTTTTTGAAAGAGGCTGGGTGGTGAAGGAGGTGTCAAAACAGGGCCAGGTGATTTATATGCTGCTGATTAAGTTTAAATAATTGAAAAGTGCTGGTATTCTATGACTTTCTTCTTACCTACATACTTGCGATTAATCATTTGTTTTTCAGCCTAAGGTTTTCCTTCTAGATTTCACTCCCAGATTTTTCCTCCTGAGTTCTGCCACGTACTTTAGATTTACTGAGGATTACTCCTAAGCATGGCATGTCGAAAGATTTGTGAGAAAGCCGAGAATAAGATAAATGTGAGATTATGAGAGACAGCATCTTCACAGCAATTGTATCTTTCAGAGAGCAATCAGACCCACTGAAAGGCAGGGAAACCTCAGGCCAAGTTTCATTTCAATCTCACATAACCAAGCACACCCCAGAGACTGAAATTACTAACAATGATGATAGTCATCTGGAGTTTTCCTAACAAATAATTTGGAGTGACTTTTATTGTAGTTATCTGAATCTTCACACCTCCTTTCCCTGGTAGTATCTGGGTTAATTTCTCCTCACATTAGAAAACAGGCTGCATTTAAAAAAAAAATAAAAAAAAAATGAGTCACCAATAAAAGATGGGAAAACATTGGCATAGATCATCAGCTCTTCAGGCCCACTTGTTGTCCCAAGTGCTGATGGATGAAAAGCCGAGGGCGGGAGCGGGCACAGGGCACAGGAATCACACTGTGACCCATGGGTAGATAAAAGCCTGAGGGAAAGCACCCTGAGCCCGAGAAGACTTAAAGCAGGCTGGAAAATCTGATTGCTGCTCTCTGCCAACGTTCTACTTTATCTTCTGATTTACCTTAACAACGAAAATTGTTTTACCCCCAAATATATCATTGCTCCTTGTCAGTATTTTGCAGCTAGGCAGTAGGAGTGGGCACATGTGCTTGAGATTATGACATAAATGCTTTTGCATGCATGTTTTCCCAATGTCAAAATAACATACCTAGTGGGTATGGGGAAAGAGTCATTACATATTTCTTTAAAAAAAAAAAAAAAAGTGTCGGGACTGCCAAATCTTGACCTTATTGTGGTAAATTGCTCAGAGTTGCAATAATCAGTCATTTACAGTCAGCTTAAGTGCTCCCTGCCCCAGTTATTCTTTCAGTAAGAATGTCATGAAAAGTTCTTTCAAAGCCATAGAGATTAGTTCACATTTATGAAGGATCTGAGATCTTTGCACTGAATACCATAGCTGGATATGATGCTCTTACTGATGAGGACTGTATGACATCCAGACTCGTGCATAGATTGTTTGCATCGCTCTGTGGAATTAGGTTTAGCAGTGTGATCATCAACCAATAATCAGATTGGTAAACAGGACATGATCTAGTCCGTACAAGAGAAACAGGTTCATTAAATCAAGTAGATTTGTATTTTTCTCATATCTCTCAATTTAAACAGATTCTTCTGAATATCTCAGTTTGCAGTCATGCTTCAAAGTATTTATTCTTAAACTATTGATGCTGTGTTGCTCTCTGTTTCATCTTTGTTTCTCCAGGAAAGGTAGTATATACTGCTTTGTGACATTTCTATTAAGAAAGATCCTTAACATTAAGCAGTTATTTAGAACCAAAAGCCCTTGCCCTAAGATACATATGGTTGCACTTAAGCAGAAATCACCACTTTATGTTAGAAAATATTGTTTTCATCATAAAAGGTAAGTTTTCCCAGAAGCATATTAAAATGCTCAGAGATACAAAAGAAAAGTATTGGAATTCAATCTTGGAGTACCAATGTAAAAATATTTAAATATGCTATAAATTGAGCAGATCCAGCACTGTTCACTGAAGAGTCTTTCAGGTTATTAAAATACTTTCTGTTCAATGAGAGACACTAAAAGTAATCATGCAGTTTTTGCGCTGTTCAGCGTTGGGAACACTTCTGGGTATACTTCTTCAATAAAGTTCCCTGGGTCACAAACAAAACCTTCAGCTCCTATGAGGAGCAATGAGACTAGAAGAACACATCATAAAAGTGGAAGGGAATAGGTGTAGATTGTATTTAGTTCAGCTCTAGTAGAGGCGGTGAAAGGACTTGAGTGGCCAAAGTGGACTGATTCCCAGTGACATCTGCACACCCAAAGGCTTGGCATGTACAGTATGTGTGGCAGGTGTCAACCCATGGAACGTATGGAGAAGAGCAAGGTGGTGATCGGCCTCTTTCCCCAGGAAACGAGTGATAGAATGAGGGGTAATGTCTTTAAGTTGTTCCAGGGGAAGTTCAGGTTCCATATTAGGAAAAACTTCTCAGAAGGAGTGATGAGGCATTGGAACAGGCTGCCCAGGGAGGTGGTGGAGTCACAGTCCCTGAAGGTGTTTAAGAAATGTGGAGATGCAACGCTGTAAGAATGGTTATTGGGCACAGTGGGGATGGGCTGGAGTTGGGCTTGGCTCAGTCTTAATGACTCCACGATTTGTTAAGGTGAGCAGGCAGAGAAAATAATGGTGCTTTTATACCAATCTGGCTCTTAGTCTTGGAAATGGAAGCTGGTTTTGTCATCCCCTCTGGAGCAACAGGAAGGGTGCTGCAAAGTGAGCAAAACCAACCTCAAATGTGTGATGCAAATAGCAAGTATAAGAAGCAGCAGTATTTTTACCAGCAATCTGGTAATTTTTACCAGCAACACTGCTGGGTTTGATGCCTTTACAATAAAATCTTGACTAATTTTGCATAAAATCTTCCCTTAGGCTTGCCCCTATCTTTGAGTGGTTTGATTTTGGAAAGAGTTCAAACTCCAACTCTGCCGCGTCACAATGATTAAGAACAAGAGATAAAATTCACCTCAATAAACAATGCATCTAAAGAGATGTGGAACTGTTCTCAGTAACAGCAGTGAACGACCCTATCAAAAAGCTAAGCAGGTGTAACAGACACCATGTGAGGCACAGAGCATCATGCAAATCCCTGAAAGACAACAAATGTACGCGAGGCTTCGTGTGTGCCAACAGCCCCGAGCTCAAACCTGCACGTAACTCTACAAAATAACATTTCCTCTGTGAAAACATGTCTCTGCTGTGACTGTCAGGTCTACCAGCAGGATGGGGGACCTTCTGGCTTGGCTTCTACATTCTCACCCCAAAACCTGTTTCTGAAGCTCCCGGCCTTGCCAAACAGAGATGGTAAGGCTGTGGTATCTGGTAGGTGGTTAGCCCCAAGGGGTCTGCATGCACTTTGCAGTGAATGTTTTGAAAGGACCTTGCATTAAAGGATCCTTGCAGGAATTCCTATGCAGGGAAAGCTTTATTTATTTAGGTCAACTTTAACACTATTTCCTGACTGTTGTGAATATCATCTCATGGGAGAATTTGTTTGTCGTTTTAGTCACAGAATGATAGGATAAAAATATCCCGGTCAATTACAAGTCTAGTTGGTATGGGAACTGTTTTGTTTTTTGTTGTTTTCTTTTTTTCTTTTTTTTTTTTCTTTTTTTTCTCAGTGCTAGAGCCTAGATGGAGGTTATTACTTTACTAATTACCCTTGGTCCAGTGGTGCCTCCTAACAGTCCATTTCCATTTTCAATCATCTTTTAGAATGCTTTTCTCCTACATTGCTGTTTCCCTGTTCCCATCATCCTCCATTGTCATCCTGCTTCTTCCTTTTTTTTGCACCTTCCTTTTTTTAACTCCTTTAACAGAGGAGTTAAAAGTAACACAGCCACATTTGAAAAAGTTCATCATATAAATGCAGAAACAAAGTCAAGGGTTGCTCTTACGCAGAATTCTCCAGCACTCCTCTGTAATTCTTGCATGATACACACCTAATTCCTGGTGCTGGCTGCTAACTCCATGTATAGTTGCTTCAACGGCTATTTTGTTCTTAACAGTAACACATCTCCATCACAATGAATGAGGTTCAAATACACAGCTGCTGCAGAAAACTCCCATTCAAGCTGATAGGGTATTTGACTGCAAAGAAGTAGATAAATATAGTTTTGGAGATATTTTCCTTTTAAACATTAGCTTATAAAGGAACTGAAGTGTGTGTTTACTTTTTACTTATAAGTACAATTAAGACAAATCCCCCTTTGTTCTGGAAGTGCTGAAGTTCTCCCCTCACTCAGGGCTATACCAAACAGCATTTTAAAATGTGGCAAGGGGTATCTTTTTTTCCCCCCCGAGTTCACAGTGCTCTTTTTGAGCAAAAAGAACGTGAACAACGTGAAGAGAGTCAGTTTAAAAGGTTGATCTGTCGGCAAATACTTCCCCTGGGGTTACATGAAGTGAAATGCATTCCTCATTGGAGAAGGAAAGTGTCCCCCAGAATGTCAAAGCACCCAGTAATCAGGTTGCAATAGTAACAGATTACGGCTGTCATGTTTCTTTTTTCTCCAGGTTCTGATTTCTCTCCCTATCTCTGGTTTTATTCTAGTAAGAGATACCCAGTGGCTCATTTTGCTCAGGTCATCCAGGAGAACTTACGTGGGCCAATAGTTTCCATTACATTTATCTCATCTTCTGTCTTTTGCGGCTAACCTGAGTGAGTGCCACACAAGCAGATGAGATATAGCCTGAACTGCATTTGCATCAGTGGTAGTCTGAGAAAAACAAAGCAGGGATGTTTAATTCTAGAAGTTGTCCTGAATCACACCTTCTTCATAAATAACAAAAGTAGCTGAATCAGGAAAACTATTCCAGCTTTGCTGCTGTCTCCATAGCATGAGAGCAAAGTCCAAGGCACCCAGCACTGGGATGGGATGGTGGGAACCTAGCTGACTTACAGCTTTCCCAGGGGCGCTGAGCTCAAGCCGCACTTGGGCGTCTCCCTTGGTTTTACCAAGCATAAAGGTGAGCTTGCCACAATTTGAGATCTTTCTGAGAAGTTCCCAAGTTACTGCTGTGCTGGGGAGAAGCCGTCGCCCCATGCCAATGTGCTCTTGGAGGGTGGATTTTGCTCACTGTCCACCTTAGGGTGCAACCGTGAGACACACTCAATGCAGCCTGCCTACTCCATAGGATTTCCTGGTATTTTGAAGAGATGGAAAGCAAAATGTAATTTTCTGGTGCTTTAAAGGAGGACTGAGCATTGGTGGGAGGCTCGTTCAGTATCTGAGTGGGATCATGACTACGATGTTCATCTGCATGTTACCGGCGTAAAAATACGCAATTGGGAGCGGTTTGAAGACGAGTGGGCTTGGAAGAAAGGAAAACTATTCCAGGGAGGGAGGAGGAAGGGACTGCTAACGTTTGCAGCATGAAGATCATGGAGAAGATGGAGATATCAGAACAGGATAATTTGCAGGAGGAAATCAGGCATAGATCGTTAGCGCTTTATGGGAGGCAACCCTAAAAGCATGCTGGGAGGATGGTATTTCCCCTCTGGGCAGCAGCAGGCAGTGCCAAACCCGCCTGCTGCAGAGGCAGGAGGTTACCAGCCAACCCAGCACACATCGACCCCGTGGGACCTTTCTTTCAAGCACGCCATGAGCGTGCTGGCATGTAGAGATGCTGGCAGCCACGTTTCGCAGCAGCGATGATGCAATATGGCTCTTGTTTCAGAAGCATCTCCTTCAAGTTGACAGATACTGTTAGCATCTGATTCTGCTCAGATTGCCAGCGCCAGGGTTTGAGATGCTTTCCCGATGATCTCTGAAGGAGCAGTAAGTGCACGGTGGCTGTGAAAAGCCTTCCAGACTGTGCTTAGCAGGACAGCCAGCTGCATACTTCAAGTATGTGAAAAAGCCAACAAACAGCAGCTCGCTGCTTTTGTCTGGTGCTTTAAGCCAGGGAATGAACGTTTGCAGCTCACTTGGGATTTGGTTGTGTTTGGTGGGTTGGTTCAAGGCACCAGGACCTTCCAGCAATGCTCCTCCAGTATTCTTCACATTCTTTTGTCTGAGAGAGGGGAAAATGTATGACTGATTCTTGCTTAATTAGGCCTCATCTGCTAAACAGTTTTGTCACTATTTACATATGAGTAGTCCCGCTGAAGTCAAGTCCTACAGCTGTATACTTCATCTGGTAACAATGTAAATCCAAGATAAACATACTTGGAACAAGAGAAGTACATTACCTTATATGTACGAACCACCTGAACATAGCAAGCCCTGCGCAGCGTAGCTCTGGCACAGGCCAACAGCTATGCTGTCTCAGCACCCTGTAAGCAGAACACCTGATTGTTGCTCTTAAATTTGGGACTGGACTTGATGAGCTAGGGCTAACTTTTACTGGAGCGTATGGCTTGCCACATGAATGACTTTGAAATAACTGTGTCCCTCTGTGATAAGGTGAGAAGTAGTTCTCTCCAGCTACTTGCATCAAATGCTGTCTCATGGCTGGATCTCCCATGGCCTGGAGATCTGTTCTTCCAGAGATAACAGAGTCAGGGATGGGAGGTAGGAGAAGTAAATGGCTGGAAACCCAGTGAACATCTGGGTTTAATCTGCTCCATTCCCTCCTCAGTGCCTCTCCCATACGCATCTCTCTGAAGGACCTGGCAGTGACCTTTCCCTGCTGTTTCTCTGGGATCACTGACATCCTGTCCCTGTCCCTGATCCCCCAGAACAGTGCGGACTGTTTGGTCACCAGTGAGCATCCCTATGGGATTATGACTGCTTCATCCAACAGCCTCCTCTTCTGCTAGGTAACTCCCATGCATTTGGGCATCCTGTATTACTCTACCCATGACCTTTTGTTCTTCCAGACCCTTTATTTCTGTTATCCTGATTACTACATGTTTTTTGTTTGTTTTTTTCCTCACCCATGAATTACTTCAGACTGATATGATGGAAGTGATGAAGAGCAGAACACTCCTTAAGCTTAATTTGGTCTGACACCCTGAGACCATCAGCAGTTGTCTATCACAGTGAGGTGGAGGGCTTAAGTTGAGTTATCCTAAGCAGTTTCCCAGGAGCATTTCAGGACAGCATTCTAGCATTGGCAAACCCCATCAGCTCTGTGTCCTGTTCCAGCCATAGATTTCCTGGACAACTTTTGTGCAAGTTTTTAGTAAGTTCAATACTGTTACACTATCAGAATAATGTGACCTGGCCAAATTTTCCTCTGGATGTTCCTAGCAACCGAGAGCTGTGACAAAAAAAATGAAACTATCTGAAAGTTAATGGAATGAGAAGCAGGGAGAAGTGCTTTGAATTGACAACTTCTTTACAAATGATGGAGCTGGAATGGTTCTCTAGATGAAAGTTCGTTGAGTTATAAAAGTAGTATGTAAAGGTGATTTTTAAAATCGATATAGTATTTTTATGGAGTTGTCTCTACCCAAATCTGCTGAGAAGAACTCTGCAGAATCAGAAACTTTCAGGACTGGAATACTTACCTGTGCGAATGACCAGTGGGACTTTCTGTCCCACACTGATATTACTGCAGTGATTTTGCTCTGCTGAGGAACAGGTGGAAGCTGTTGGCTTGGAAGGCTGGAAGAACACAGCTCACAGCCATCCCACCTGCTGAAATGCTTGTGGGGTGGTTTTAACAGAATTTAAAAAGTGGTACTAGCATGACTTCATAACTGCTACTAACATGAACTACTAGAACTTGCAGCAATTGGAAGTTCAGCTTCCTGGTGGATGATCACTGCCTCAGGACGGGTCTCAGGTGACAAGTGACAGGGCAATTTATTGGGTGCAGCCTTACACCAGCCTCATGAGCTGCTCGTCCCACACAGCAGCGTGTGATGTTGGTGAAGGGGGCTTGCAGTCCTCCTCCAGGCAGGTGCGCTGGAGCCCACCTGGCTTCCCTTTGGCCATTTTGCCCCCAGGACAGCCAAGGCAGGGACATACCAGCTGTACCAGTCTTAGGGCAGCATCTGCTGGTTATTGCATGGATCAACAGAAGTGGTTGTCATGGAAGAGGCTGCTCGCTTTGGCTCCCAGGCGGAGGTACCCAAGGCTGGGGCTGGGGGGGGGAGCACCCCATAAACGCACCTGTAGCAGTCACTCAGGAGGGAATGGCAAAGGGCGAGGAATTCAGGCTCTGGCTCTTGCTGCGCTCCTGGGGGCACTCCACGAAGTTTGGCAAGTCCGGAGCCGGATGGCTGCGGTTTTCTCCCGAGGGCTGGGGTGTGCGCGGCGGCGGTCCCCCGGCTGCGGTCCCTGGAGAGGAGACACGGAGAGAAAATGGAGGCAGCGGGGGGCAGGGAAAGAGACCCCTCATTGCTGGGGGGGGGGGGGGGGGGGGGGGGGGGGGGGGGGGGGGGCGAGGACGGGGGTGGGGATAGGATCGGGGGACGTCTGGGGCAGAGGGTCGAGGGAGCGGGTCGGGAAGGTGCGGCTGGGTTCGGCCCTGCTCGCCCAGGCCGGGGTGCCGCGCTCCCCGCGGGTGCGCAACAAGTCCCGGAGCGCTCCCGGGGGAGGACCGCAGGTGGACTTACCTGTGCCCCGCGGGCAGGGCCGGGCACGGCGCCCAGCGGGCCGGGAGGCGGAAGGAGCGCTGCCGGGGCTGCGTCGGGCCGGGGCTTTCCTCGGGAACTTTCCGTCCCGCTTCCCGGGGGCGGCCGCGGGCGCGTTTTATAGCGAGCGAGCCGGTAACCCCTCTCATTCATTAGGATCACGTAAGAACTCGGAGGGAAACGTGACTCTGAGCTAAGGCGTTTGCGTACATCTATAGGTTTTTAAAACTCCCTGCCAGTCGCTTTCTGTCTTCTGTAGGCACCAAGGTGGCGGAGAGTTGAAGCTCACGGATATTGCAAAGGGTTATTAGATTCATAAGTCACACCAAGTGGTGGGCGATCCACTGAGCAAAGCAGAAGTTCTCACATGATGACTTCAAACAAGACACATTACCTTCCAGCATCTGTTGGAGAGACCAGGTTTTAAGACACTTCTGTCTCCAGGACAGCAAAGAAACAATGGTGAGTACCTATAAAAAATCATCATAATTTTTTGAAAAGCGTATTTTTATAACTGGGAAAAAAAAAAAAAAAAAGCTGGAGATGTTGCTTAACGACAGAGTGTGATATCACGGGCTCGGCTTTCGAGTACTTAACGCGCCCGGGGCTCCGACCCAGCGCGATGGCGGTGCGGCCGGCGCAACTTTCACCCCCAGCGTTCTGGGCTGGAAGGAAAGCCGGAGGAACTCGGAGCGGAGGAGCGGGCGGGGGGCGCGGGGCGCGGGCAGGGCCGGGCGGAGGGCGCGCAGAGCCGCGCTTTTCACGTGACGCCAACGGGGGCCGCGCAGGAAGCGCGCAGCGGGCGCGCAGCGGCGGCGGCTGCGGCGGGGCAGCACCCTGGACAGAGGCGGCGGCGGGGGCGGCTCCGCGTCCCGCCCCGCTGCGCGCCTCTTGCGCGGCCCGGCGGGGGTAGGGGAGCCGCTGGCAGCCGGCGCCGACCCCCCCGCCCCTCGCTCCCTCCTTCCCTTCCCTTCCCCTCCCCTCCCTGCCCGCCGGAGCTGGGCGAAGTTGAATTCCTAGCGGCGCGGGCTGCGATAGGAAAAGGAGGAAAGGGAGGGAAAAAAAAAAAGAAAAAAAAAAAAAAAAGAGTCTTGCAAGCTCCGGGGGTTGGTTTGACGGTGTCAACTTTGGGAAATGCGAGTGTTTATCTCCGCGATCTAGCCACTGCCGGTGGTGTTGGCTGTGAGCAAGGTAAGCAGAGGGGTGACTCCCCCCCTCTGGCTCTGCCTCCCGCTCGGTGCTGTGGGGATGGGTTCCTGCTCTGTGCCGAGTTTTGTTCCCTTTGTGGCGGGGCTGTGCGTGGAGCGTAGCAAAGGTAGGAGACGCGTTATGAGATTGCACTGCGAGTTGAGTTAAGTTGTGCCTGATATTATCTGGGAATCTCGTATCTCGATCTGCGTGTGCATGCTTTGGGCAGAGATGCAACCGATCGTTACCGAAATAAGCAGATGCGCCGGGTTTTTTTTCCTAGCTGAGGATGGAAGTTGATTTTGCATAGCTGAAGAGCTGCAGCTCAGCTCTGGCTGGCACTGTGCACAGCTGATCTCACGCAGATAAAGAGACGCAGCTGAGCTGCACCTCCATGGAGCCGCCCGGTGCCCAGCGCGGGGGTCACCGATGGCTCCGCGTTGTGTGTATGTGTGTGTGCGTGCAGCCCCCGACGGAGCGGAGCACCGGACGCACTGCGCTGCCGATCCCATGTCCGCAGCCGCTTCCCTAGAAATGAAAGGGGGGAGGTGTTTGACAAGCCTGAAACCCAAACGCAGTCCCCCGCCTGGAGATGGCTCGGATAAGCTTTCTGCTCGCCTCCCTCTCTCTAGTGCCCCCCTCCCCTCCCTCTTCCGATCCTTCCTACGTAGAAATGTAGCTAATAATATTTAGTCTCCGGGCTAAAAATAAGCTCTGGAAAGTCAGCAGTTTGGCGGAGCAGCGGCGGTGTGGCAGGTAGAGAAGCTACGGGGCTCTGCGCGAAGCCTGTGCATCGCTCTCCCCCCCCCCCCCCAGACCCGGTCTACTGGAGGGCGAGGGGGCTCCCGAGGAGGAAGGGGCCGTGCTGCCTCCGCCGGGGGATCCCGGCCGCCCCCCTCTCCTCCCCGCCCCGAGGGAGAGGCTCCGACTTCCCCCACCCCGGCACCGCTCCCTGCGGCAGAGCCGGCGGCGCCCCGCTGCGGCGCCGGCCCCGCCGGAGAGGCAGGGAGGGAAGGAGGCAGGGAGGCAGGGAGGATCCCGGCGCCCCCGCCTCCCCAGGCTCCCGCGGCGGCTCGCACGTAGCGCCGAGCAGGGAACCCCGGCTGGCACGGCCGGGCGTCCCCCTCTCTCTCCTCCCCCCGCCCCAGCCCCGCCGCCCCCGCCGCGCGGTTACCGCGGCGACCGCCTCCCGCCGGGGTCCCGGCTGCGGGGGCCGGGGATGCCATCGCCCCGGAGCCAACATGGAGCTGCCGCAGGAGCGCCGTGCGCCGTGCGGGGGGCTCCTGTCCGCCCCGCTCCGGGAGCGGCCCCCTCCCGGCCGGGCAGCCCGGGGAGGGGCGGGGAGCAGCCGGGTGTTTTTCCACTGGCAGTTGGAAAGTTGCGCTGCCGGGACGTTTCTCGGCAGCGTCCAGGCGAGGAGAAACTCATAGAGAAAGAAGAGGCCGCTCCGGGAGCGGCTGTCGTCGGCAGGATGGAAGGAGCCCGAACGCGGCTCCTTAGAAGCTCCGGGTTGTGAGACTCTTAAGGAAGCATCCTCTGACCTCTCCTCGCTCGGGAAGGAGTCAGGTGGCTGAGAGCTGAGTACGTGTGCTGCGATCTAGAAGCGGCGAGCCCTGCCAGAGTCCAGCCAGTTCCCCAAACGCACCGTGCTGCTCTCAAGGAGCTTCTGTTTACGTGAATTTCCCACCCCGGAGACCACTCATTCACTTTAATTTTACACCCTGTACTCTGTCAGCAGCCCTTCCAAACTCCCAGTTCTACTGTTGCCCTTTCTGCCACCGCCACCCTGTTTGTGCAGAACTCTCTGTGAGATGGATGGGACGTGTGGCTGCTAACAAATGACACTGGGCCATATTTGGTCACATTTGCTCGAGTGACTCATGCCTTCATCTGCAAGTGGCTTTATTGATTTTAGTACATAGTATTTCTCCAGGAGCTGTCACCCATTTGGTGGTGGTTCATCACTGCGTTCCGTCTCTTACGTTTATGATACTGTAAAATGTCCAGTCTCCTCTGAATCTCACTTCATCCTCCAAAGCTTTGACGTGACAGCCTGTTTTTGTCTTCTTTAATGGTTTTCCATTTATTTTGCCCACTACCACGTGTTGTCTTCAACGGTTTAGAAACACGGAATCATAAAGGTTGGAAAAGACCTCTAAGATCTCCAAGTACAAACCCAACCTACCTCCACTATGCCCACTGACCATGTCCCTCGATGCCACATCTACTCTTGAACACCTCCAGATGACTCCACCCCCTCCCTGGGCAGCCTGTGCCAATGCCTCATTGCTCGTTCCGAGAAGAAATTCTTCTTAACATCCAACCAGAACCACCCCTGGTGCAACTTAATTGCTTTGGTGTCTCTCGAGTATCTGTATCCAGTATGAGATGTTTCTCTGTGTGGTATTTGATGTAGGCATGGTCTCAAAATTTATCATTCTCTATGGGGATAAACACTTGATTTTCAACATCCTTCAGTAGTTCTCCTATTTTGTATGACTTAATAGTCACCGCTGATAGGCACGGAGGCTTGAGTAGCATTTCGTTAAGCTGAGGGGCTGGATGTACACCTGACTTCGTGCAGCAAGATATTTCTTTCATTTCTTTACCACGCCAATATTCTCGAGCTCCCCAAAATGCCCAAAGAAAAATGTCATCTGGCTGCCATTTACTAACTGGACTTTGCTTCCTAGAAGCAGTGGCACACTATTGCCCAGCCAGGAGAGATTCTGGAAAGGTGGATGAATCCCCGAGGAAAAATTTTGCTCAGAACTGGAAGTCTTATCATGAATGAATCACTGTAGTAAATCTCCACTGAGCACTCCAGGATGTAGCTGCCAGAGTTGGTTTTTTTTTAATCAGGTACACAAACAAAGAGAACGTCCATAAGGTTTCAGGAGATCTAGTTCATTCCTCCAGCAAAAAATAGTAATGTCAACATGATGCCGTAAACAGCATCTTGTGAAAGCAACAGTACCTCTGAAAATCAGCAAGTTCCCAAGCAGGACTTGGGAAACAGACAGGTAGCACAGACTGAAAGGCGTATGGGCAGACGTATGGATAGACTTACGGGTAAGCGCTTTCACAGCTCCCTCCCCTTTGAGCTAACATTAGATTAAGAGCACAGCGTTTCTTTTGTTGGTGGAAAAACCCTTGGATGGAGGCTTGGAGAATGGGGCTAGCAAAACGAGGTTCATCGAAGAAATGGAGACAGTGGTTTTTGGGGCACAAAGAGGTAGGAAAACTGAAGTGAGGAATGCAGGACTAACTAATAAGAAATGCCAACATGCATGGTTGGCAAGGGACCGCAGAATATGGGCAGATGATACGTAAGCACATAATACTCATATGGCTAGAACTAAGCCTTGGAAACAAATCTGAGCATCCTGTGTTTCCCTTGCATTTGGGTTTCCAAATATTTTTACACCTCCTTTCTGCATCCTTCCTACCACACATAGAAAATACTGAGATGGCCTGGCAAGGAAATGTCCCAGGCCATCCCAGGGCTTGTGATGAGTTGCTGTGTGCGCAAATCACTCAGCAGTTCCCCAAGTCCTTGCTCCCACACACCAGCAAGGTGTGGCACAGCGCAGGGCACCAACTCCTCTGGGTCACTGAAAATATCTCTGAGACATACTCTTGCAAAATCATAGCCAGGAAAGCATAACGACTGACATGGAGTTCATATAACAACTGCCCACCCATTTCATTATTTCACAAATGTGCGATTCGTGCTTGTGAGCTGTCACCGTTAACATTTCCATCTGTCTCAATATTGCTTCTATTCTTAGTTGCTATGTGATAGATGTAGGTGTATGAAAAGGATTTTTCCCCCCTCCCAGTGTCATGAAACAAAATAAATGAAAGCCACATATGTGTATTTGTGCGTTTCATGTGGGCCATAAGGAATACTGGCACGCTGGAGGCATTGCCTTTGATGGAGTAAGTAACGCACAGCTGTGGCCTCTGGGTGCTGCTAGAACATGTACACAATGGGGCAAAGTGTAAATAAGTCAAAATCTAACCACAAAAGAACAGTGCGGCTTTGATCTTCTTTTGAATATGTTGTTTTAGAGATCTGTTTTCCTAATCACATAAGTATGGGAGTCATCTTTCTTATCGCATAGTCTAATTGGTCTTTTCCTGAGGCACCCTCAGAGGGAAGATCCAAGGATCAAGCCATTGGCTCTGCAGGTATTCCAGACCTGGAGCTTCCCAGGTACTCATTGCTTGGACAAACAGAAAGTTCTTTGCTTAGGACCAGCAAATCTCGTGTTTCTCAATGCCTACGTGCCAACACTGGATGTGATGGGACACCCCAAAAGGCTTACAAATATCTCACAGCGGCCTCAAGCATAGGCAGAACCTGGCTTCATTCCTCGTATTCCGCAGTTCCTGGTGCTGCTGGAACTTGATGGCAGAGTACAGTCTTGTGGTCTGTTGGCAGGCTGTGTGAGCGGCTGGGCTGGCATGGACCAAGCTCTTTCCATCAGTGCCCAAATATATGCTTTCTCTTCCCCTACTTTTTAGTGTTCTGGTCTTTCTTTTTTTCTTCCAAAAATAGCAAACAAAACCCTAACTTAACAAGCATAAACCATACACACTGGCCTCCAATTTATTTTGACATTTGGTAAGAATGATTACGCAACGTGTTCATTAAGTCATAACATTTTCACTACTTCGCCATTTCAGATCCTTATTGACTGTAGCACATGTGAAGATAATGAATTTATTTATTTTCAAAATGGGAAGTAGGCCACAAATCTCTGACGAAAACACATTATTTCTGTTTGCAATGTATACAGAGCCTTTTAGAGGCGTAGGCTCACCTGGCAGTAAAAAAGTAATGGTTCATTTCTGAAATGGGGTAAGGAGGGATGTATCGACCACCACAGTGTTTATATGGTGGTGCAGCTGAGGTGGTCTGGTCAGACAAGTTGTTTCCTTTTTCTTAAACAGAGCCCCTTCCTCCTGACAGTCCTTTGTGGGGCTTATGAATAATACATTAAACAGTTAAGGTAATAGATAATTAGATGGGCCAGCTAAAAGCAATGCAAAAGGGGGCTGGTAGCACAAGGATTACAGAAGGTGTGTGGGCATTTTGACATCCAGAAAATGTTATAGATCTGGTCTCAGCTACCTCAGTCTCATGATGATAATTAAAAATGTGGGTGTAGAAAAGCTATTTGCATGGTTTGGTTGGATTATTGCTGCAGTTCAAAACACAATTGGCAGAGACACCCACATTGGACATAATTGCCCTTTGATGAGGCAGATACTGACTTTCTAAAGTTGACATAGTTAAAATTATGTCTAAAGTTTATTGGGACACAAGCTTCTGCCTAGATTCCATTATTAAAACAAGTGGTAACAGACAATCTGAAGCACTTAGAAGTTGGAGGCATGTTGATGAGGAAGGGACACTGGCAATGAGAATATCTTAGGATTAACTCTGCTCTCATCTGCTCAGCAAGAGTAGAAGAACATGGGCAGTGTCCAGAGAGTTTTCTTCACATGCATTTCCATACATCCTCTTCAAGATGGTCTGTAGGGAAGGCCAGCAAAGCTGGTTCCTTGGCTGCTCCATCAATAACCAAGAGCATAAATTCCAGTTCCTATATGGCTTGTGTGTTGTATGAGAAATCTTTGCAGTTCTTTTGCTACTGTACGTTCATCAACAGTACAGATGTGTTACCAAACTCCGCTCTGAGCAACAAGTAGAGTGAAAAATACCACAGACAAATACATATATATACATATATGCACGCTCCAGCTTCTTTAGAAGTAGTTTTTTTAAAATAAACAAATGTGAACAGTAACTATGGGAGGCACTGAATATGTACAGCTATGGAAACTTCAAAATGTTGACTTCAGGCCTCATCCTTCACTAAGGTGTATTTTTATTTTTTTTTTTACACATTTGTATCCCTAAAATTGCAGCAATTGAAGAAGCTTGCATAGCAACCCAATGGTCATTACATATTTACTATAACTCCTATTCAGGTTTTCCTTGAGGGACAGGGAAGTTCTGTACTGTTTTACAATGTTTTCAAAGAGGCCTTCAATGTTTTCCCACAAAACTATCATCAAAAACCTGACGATGACATTTGATGTAATATTCAGGTGCAAAACTGAATTTATCATGAGAGGACAATGGGTTTCAGGGAAGCAGGTGGTTACTAAAAGGAAAAAAAAAAAAAAAAAAAAAGATTACTTCTGACAGCAAATACTTTTGAAACCTGACCAGCTCTACTGAGAAGGGGATTCATGAGCAAGGGTCAGGAGGGTGGAACTGCTGAGGTAGTTAGCTGTCTCTGTCAAATAAATGCTCGTTCCCATCTGCTGAAAGTTTGTAAAACCATCTGAGAGGATATTTGGCTGAGTTTTGTAAGCAGATACCTGATAAAATAGAATTGGCCAGGAGAAAAAGCTCTAATGGTTTTTAAGTGGGGGCCAAATCCCAGTTTTGGAATTTTCTGGTAGGTGATAATATATCTCAAGCATCCTTTGCTTTAGTCCATGCCACTTGCTGCAGCCTGAAGTGTGACAGCACTTACACTATGGTTGAAATGTTATTGCATCTGAAAGGAAAAATGAATAGTACATCTGTTGGTTGCATCCACACCGGCAGTGAATCTCACAATATTTCCCATATGAATCTTCTTGCGCCTCAAGTTTGGTTTACTGACTAAGTTATTCCAAGCCCTTATACTGCACTCATCATTCACTGTGGTATTTGAACACCTTGCTAAGTGACATGACTAATATCTGCCACAAGTTTCACCCTCATCTGCTCCCATAGGAACAAGCGTTTGAAGTCTGTTTTTTTGTTGTTTTTTTTTTTTGTTGTTGTTTTTTTTCCCCTTTCCTCTGCTTTTCTTGCTGTGCATTCGTTCTTTACAAAGGCCTGGTGGAGTGAGAGGTCAGAGCTTCATCAGGGATTCGTCCCATTCTTCTCTCCCCCCAGTGCCACATCACCTCCAGTCACTCTATCCACCGCCTATTCCCCAGGCAGATCTGATTCTCGCACGTTTCCCGCCCGCCACCTGTTGTTTTCCTACTTCCAAATCCTTCACCTAGACTCAGCCATCATCTGCACAGCCTTGGTCATAGCCCAGGATACTCACTGCTGTTCTAGGCTCTGTCTTTTTTTTTTTTTAACTCTTTCAGAGAACCCAACTTTGCTGACTTCAGGGAGGCTTTTGTTCCCCAGTCTATCGCCTCTGGCACCAAATAGTTATTTTTATCATCCCATCAAAGATCTCCCACAGCACTCGCTAAGGAGAATTCTGCCAGCTTACAATTTTTAGGGAGCCCAAAGCAATCAAAACATCTGACAAGAAGGCTGTGTCTTTTTTTTTTTTTTTTTTTTTTTAGGCAAAGCGAGAAAGCTAATTTTAAATGGTGAGAATTTCATATTCGTTTATCTGGAGGGATTCTCCAGACGGAACTTGAGACTGCTGTTTCAGGGCACAGGGAAGCTGGGGAAGATGGACTTTCCCAGTTTGCTCACTGCTGGGCTCTCCCTGTGCCCTGACATGCCGGCCTGCTCAAGAGCAGCAGGGAGGGCCGAGGCGAGGTACCATTGTCTCCTCCACCTCCAGAGGCCATTTCACCAGCTGCTGCTTCTGCGTGACAGCTGCCTGCGGCCCTGATTAGCAGCACAGCTCAGCTTGCCTCTGCCAGGCTGCCAGCACAACTGCGTGTGCCACGCCAGTTCCTATCAGGAGCAGTCAGGCCTACTTGAGTGCCTGCTGCCCCAGGAATATTGTTCCGTTTGGAAAAGGCCACTAAGATCATCCTGTCCAACCACAGATCCATCCCCACCATGCCTGCTAGCCACATCCCTAAGCACCAAATCTACTCTTTCCTTGAACACCTCTGGGACAGTGACTCTGCCACCTGCCTGGGATGCACTGGGTATGATGCAAGCCCAGTTTGGACCTGTTTGTCTCTTTATCCCTCATTTTGGGTTTCTCTCACACTCTTCTAGCCTGGAAGAAGCGAGGGGCTATACGGAGTGAGGAAGGAGCCCCATTAAGGGGTCTTTGCAGAGGAGAGTGGAATGGTGCACGTGCTGCAGGTGGGCCCACACAGGGGAAGCAGATGAGCAAGGAGCACAGGCATATCTTGCCCAGTGCTCGGGGACATAAGATGAAGAGTTACTGATCCTGTGGTGACCTGTTGGTGCATCACACCTGGCTGGATTCGAAACCACAGTGCGGGAAGTCATTGCCTCTGTGAGCTTGTGCTGACTGTAGGTTGTTGGTCAAGACCAATGGCTCTAAATAGCAGCTGAATTCAGACAGAAGTCTAGGTCAAACTTGTTGGAGCATGTGTTTCATGCACTTGCTCTCTGCATGTGTTTTTGGCCAGGTTTAGCTTACCCCAGTTCCAGCCTGCCTGTGTCCCTGACATGGGAGTAACAAAGCATCAACTCACTGCAAGAGTAAGGTTCCAACACAAAAGCAGCAAACACCACTGCAAAATAACCCGTGTTATCAACTGTGCTTCCTGGACGCTGGTAACTGCTGCGGATTACTGGCAGTTAATGGGGCATAAATTAAGAAACCAATCAGAAATGAGCCTCTAAATTATATCAATTCCTATTCATTTGCTTTTATCTCAATACAACTTCCTAAAAGAATATTTTTAACAGATTTTTTTTTCAACATTTCTAGTAAGAGGCAATAGACAAAATGTCATAATTTACATATGAAGGAGTTTTCTGCCAGTGCAATTTCTTTCTAAAAAGCCATTTTACCCTAATATGGTCCTGGAGTTTAAGTAACGTATTCTGTCGCAGCAACTTTTGCATCAAAACAATTTTCTGTGTTTCATATCCAAGGAAAAAATGTTGAATATTAAAATTCCATATCCTTTTTGATCTTA
The DNA here is from genome assembly GCA_035772895.1 of Perdix hodgsoniae. Taxonomy (NCBI): domain Eukaryota; kingdom Metazoa; phylum Chordata; class Aves; order Galliformes; family Phasianidae; genus Perdix; species Perdix hodgsoniae. The sequence goes on from JAPSGF010000001.1 coordinate 39,707,237, forward strand.
ATTCCCACTACAGAAGAGCTCTTTAGGCCTCATCAATGTGCTCTAGGTACAATATCGGAGTATATTTTTCATATGATAGGATCTAACCCAAATTAGGAAACCAAAGGGGAACATGCTATGCATGCCTGGAAGGGAAATGGATTCTGTTCCAAGCATGAAGAAGAGTAAGGCATCAAATAGAAATATAACGAAAATACAGAATAATGGTTTGAATTCCTCGCTGCAGGATCCTTGCTTATAACCTAGTGCTCGGCTCTGTGCTGATTTACATGCTTTGCATTCCTGCTGCCTTCAGTGGTGTTTATATTCAAGTTATTGAAGGCACAATGAGGCCACGGAATATATCGTCAGGTTGCAATTAGTTATAGCAGATTAATCAGTGTAACTAATGACAAACAAAGAGCTGTTTGAAGCCACTACTCCTTTGTAAGAATTTACATGTCAGCTGTGTAAACTACACGAAAACAAGCAGTGTCCAGGAAACAAGCACTAATGACGTTGTTTATGAGTTCATACTCTGGCAGTGAGGGTACTGGATCTCTGCAGAAGGCGCCATGGTCGTCCCACTGGAATTTGATTCTGGTGGATGCTGGGGCACACCAGCCCCATGCTTGGGTTACTGGGGACCTCACAGTGGCCATGTCCCCACTGTGCAGCCTCACATTTGAGAAGTTGTGTGGAGCTTGAGGAAAGTTAGTTTCACGCATCTAAAACACTCATCTTGGTTTTCTGCATATGAACTGCAGGGTTTTCAGGCTCAAAGGGGCCAGCGCCATGCTCTTGTCCAACCTCAGGCCACCACCCCAGCAGCCAGTGCTTCCTGCTGCCATGTGCCATGATGCCCATTCATCTCCTCAGTAAAACGCAGCAATGCTCATATAACCACGTGGTTCCAGTTGTCAAATTAGCAGAAGATTAACAATCCCAAGTGTTCAATAAACATATAAGACAGCAAACAAATGAAATGTGTTAGTTAAAGGAAATTTTGGCTTTAATGCCAATGAATCCAGTGTTTGCATCATGAACCACAAGTCACAGGCCTGGGGGAGGAGGACTTCATGCAATCTGGGTTTTGCTGCTAGACTTTTCTGTGGCCACAGTGACAATTTTATATCACAGTTAGCAAAAAATGTCTACTGTTTCTCAGCTATTTCTCTCTTAAATGCTTTTATCTGTTAACATGGAGGATGCTTTGACCAGAGAGTGGTGGGCACAGCCCCGAGCTGCTAGAGCTCAAGGGATGCTTTGACACTGCTCTCAGACATCGGGTTTGGGTTTGTGCAGTCCTCTGTGGGGCTAAGGGTATTGAACTTGATGGTCGCTTCCAACTGTGGATACTCCGTGTTTGTGTGATCCTATGGCTGTTTTGGAAAGGCCGTGCTCTGCCCTTGCTGGCCGGGAGGTGTGCTTACAGTGAGTGCAAATAGCATGTTTGATCTCTGTGCCGATGGCTGCACAGGGGTGGCAAGGCCTAAACACAGGTCGAGTGTGCTCCCACAGCAAGTACAGTCATGAGAGGCTTAACATGTCGCTATGTAACTCACTCATGCACTTCCTCATCTGTAGGCAGCTGATCTGCACCTACCACAGAGCTTTGCACACAGAAATCACGCTGAAATCCCTGACTAGAACACATGGGACAAGATCCAGGGCACAGATCTCCTGTGTGATGGGAAACTGGCATACCTTTAGGAGACATGAGAAGAGACCAATTACTTTAATTGTTGGTTCAAGTTCTTAAATTCTCCTTTGCTGTAGCTGGAGGGTGATGATGCTGAGCTATTAGGTGGTATTTTCCTCAGCAAAAATGTTGTGGTTTCAGCCCCAGCGATTGAAAGGTGCTTTATTCTGCACACACACACACAGCCTGCAAATCACATCTAATGAAAGATCCTTGGTTTTGCAGTCCCTCTGGTGTGAGTGGGACTAACATCAACAGAATGGCATCACAGCCCAGTCATCGTCTTCCAAACACGATATGCCTGCAACTTCCAATCGTGTTTATAACTCACTGCAATTCTTCACATTGCTTGAGTTGGAAAAGTTTATTTCAATGAACTTTCCAGCCCTTTAATGTGAAAAAATAGCAAAGATAGGTAACTAGGAGACATGAATAAACATAATGAAACATAGAATACTTGTAGTGATATAAGAACTGACCTCAGGCAATTAAAATTATTAATAGAAAAAATACTTCAGTGTCAAAACCTGAGCGTATCAACATCATTCACATTTGTGTAATCGGGATTATCTTGTATTTCCTGACAGCCAAGCAAGAGGGAGTCCATGTTGCAGCTTCTTGACCTTTTTCTCTTTGAAAAACAGGCTGAGATACTACGTTCCTACAGCAGGGAGCGTGAAGGTGCAGTTGTGGGGGAGGGGGGCTGAAGCACCTTCTTTTCAACTATCGACTTTTTTTTTAATTGTTTCTCTTACAATCTCAATTGGAGAATTTAAGAGCCCCACAACCTACTTCATCATATAATTAGATTATCAGTAAATTTGGACCTCATACATCAATCACTATAATGCATAGCCTTCACTGAGACAGAAACCAGATGTGTGTGCTGCCGCTTTGTTCTTTATGGTATCTACAGTATCATTAGTGCCTATGCTATTGTTTAAATTGAATTCAGCAAAAAGCAATGGTCTTACCCCACTACAAGCAATCTGATACTGCTGTAGGGATAAATCAACATTGTAGAGATGGACAACTCTTAGTTGTACCCCTTCGCTGACGCCATTTGGAAAAGGTTTAAGTGTAACTGGTGCATGCGAAACATAATTTTATCTAGTCAGCAGTAGGAAGAAGACACTGGATGTCAATGTGAGCGCCGTACAGCGGGCATGCCACCGCACTGACACAATGGGTTCGAAGCACTACAGTCACCTGGCTGAAATAACTAGGAGCAGGTCTTAGCAATGCTGAGCTCCAGCACCAGCAAAGCTCGAGTCCAGCAGGGAGAGGGGCAATAGGGGCTGTCTTCACTGGGCACCCAGGAAGAACCCATGGGAAGCAGCAGCACTGTGGATTCTTGCATATGGATGTGGAAGCATGGTTCTCTGGGTACCTCTAAGCTTTAAGTACTTCTTGTAGAAAAAGAAGAGAGTCTCTGACCAGGGAAGTGTCTCCCCATAAGGATTTCTGTTTGCTTTACAAACTAGGACTTCACAGGCCCAGTCTTTTGGGGCTCCTACATACAGCATTCTCCTGGAAGTAAACGTCTGCTGAACACTAAGGAGCCCAGATTGTATTTGCATTAGAATGCAAGCAGATCATTATTTACACCACTTTTTCATTTTCCTGGCCATCAAGCACTGGCTGGTAATAATCCCCCAAGGGCTGATTATCCTGGCAAGATGCAGCAGCTCCCTGACCACACCTCTTCCCTAGGAAGATCTTGGTACTGAGGCAAAAGGCAGAGTGCTGGTAGCAGAGTAAAGTGGGAATTTCAGCTCGTGGTTGCCTGTAACCGATGGTCTTCATGCCCATAGCAGAGTAGAGCTGAATGCATCCACGACCAAGCAAAGATTTGTCATGCAGTCCAGAACATGCTTCCTTTCCAAAATTAAAAGCTTACTTTGATTGCAAGCAGGCTTGCTGAACACGAGCTCTCCCCCTCACTCCTGAGAGCAAGCCAGCAGATGCTTCAGCGTCTCTACAGCACGACATTCACTGCTGCTCATCTGCATGTCTAGTGTAAGAGAAGAGTCCCTCCTCCAGGAATAACACGTGTGTAATGTATTACGTTACAGCTAATTAAAGCAGCCCCTGCTGCTGTTCAACTTGACTGGTGGATCATTCAAATATTTGCAGGCATTGTCCTACGAATGCTGAATATTAAAGCTCTGCCACCAGCTCATCCTCCTCACAATGCAAAAAGCAGCTTAGAACGTGCCACCTTGAGTGCCATCAGGCACCGCTGTCGCACGGCTGCACCTGGAAAGGTGAACTGTGTAGCAGGTAGAAGCCCAAGGTGCAAATGAAATGCAGATAGCACCGTGGCATGTTCCAGCTGCACTCCCCTTGTTGGAGGCTGTCCACAAAGGTCCACTGTGCACTGTCAGCAAGCGGTACGAGGTTATGCAGGTACATAAAGAGGTTAAGCAATGGCTGACCCATTCCTAATGGCAGAATTGGAGTTTCATAGAAGGAGGACTCAAGGTGCGATTTTTAGAGAAGTTCTTAAAGCTGCAAAGGATATTAACCACCGGGATTGTTTCCCTTAATATATATTAAAAGCAGTTTTATAGAGGAGGCCTTCGGTGCTCTCAGGTTTCAAACGCCGGGGCTGTTTTACGACGCCGCTGATCCAATAAACGCAGGTGTTTCATCGCGCAGCGCGCAGGACTGCCCCGGGGCGGCAATGAGACGCCCGCATTTCTCCCAGCACAAAGGAGAGCGTGCGACCCTCGGTCCCGAGATGTCGACGGCAGCGGGGAGAAGTGCTTGTGGCATCGGTTGTGCGCAAGGGCGAAAGCCCGATCTGTGAGGGAACGCGGGGCAGGTCTTTACCGAGATCGGATGGAGCCACTCAATCAGGGGCTGCCATTGCTGCGCACTTTCCACTATCAATAATGCACCATGCTGGGGGTTGGGGGGGAGGGGGGGAGGGTGCGGGTGCTGCGGGAGCGCGGCCGTACCGCGGGGCTGCGGCTACGGCCCGGTCCGCGCCGTCGGGTGCGGGCGGAGCCGGCCCGGGCCGTGCCCCCGTGCGGGCAGCGAGCCGCCGGTGTAGCGTTACCTGGGCCACTCATCAATAAGCAATGCCCGCTATTATCTTGATTGCATTCTTAATAGGAGAGGTCAGTGCGGGAGTGATATTTAAATGGATCGCTCCGGCCTCGCCAGAGTAAACCAACACCCAGCCGCCCCCCCCCTCCCCACCTCCCGGCCCGGCCCCTCCGTGCCCTGCCCGCCGCTCGGGGGGCGCGGGGAGCGGGGGCCGGGCGGGGCGGGGCGGGGGCGGCGGCGGCGCGGAGCCTTTAAGCGGGGCAGCGCGAGGCGGGCGGCTGCCGCTCCGCTGGCCGAAGCGCCGGGCGGGGGGGCCAAGCTCGACGCGGCTCCGCTCGGTTAGGAGGAGGGAGGCGGCCGGGCCGGGTGCTGGGCGGCTGCCGCTCGGTTGCCCTCCCGCCCCTCATCAAGCTTTGATGAGACACTTGAGCCGCCGCCGCCTGCGTTGCCGGGGCGGCGGAAGGCGGCTGGAGGCACCGGGCGCCCGCGAGACGATGTGACTGCCCGGAGGGGAGCGGCCAGCCTTTGTGTGGACGACGGAGGTACGCGGCGCCCCGCCGACGAAGTTGCGGGGCCGTGCGGGCGGGCCGTGCCGGGGGGGGCTGCCGCCACGTGGGGCACCTGCCGGCCCCGAGCCGCTTCCCGGCGCTGCTCC
>JAPSGF010000001.1:39713026-39967398 GCA_035772895.1 Perdix hodgsoniae
TGGTGGAGCGCGCGGACCCCGCGCGGGCGCGGCCGCGGGGCGTTGCGTGGCGCCCCCTGGCGGCGGGCGCGCGGCGGAGGTGGCAGCGCTTCGGGGAGCGCCGCGGGGCCGGGAGGGAGACACTTGTTGGACGCCAGCGCCGCCGGAATGCCCGGCACGCCGCCCGCCGCTAGCGGCATTCCTGTGCCGGCACCGCGGCGTCCTCGCCGCCCGCCCGACGGGAGCGCGGGGCGCCCGCTCGGCCCCGCCTCGCGGTCCGAGCGCTGCGGTGCGGCCGTGGGGGCGGCATCGGAGCCGCGCTGTGCGCTGAGCTGAGCGTTCCGCTTCGCTTAGTTCCGAGGTTACCGCTATCGCGGGATCGATAGCCATTACTTATTTATATTTCTAGTAACGCAGTTCTAATGAATGCGAGGAACCTATCCCGGCGATACATTTTTTCCTCAGCGTTTGAGTCATCTTTAATTCATGGCGCGATGAGCGCAGGGTGGTGCCCAACCTGGGCCCCCCGCCTCGACGGGGATGGGCTGCCGAGAGCCCCTCTCCCTCGTTGGCCCCGGCTGCTGCCCCGCTGCCCTGCCCCCCAGCTCGCAGGCTGCACCTGGAGGGAGCCGGCGGCAGCTCCGGCCGCTTGCTGGCTGAGAATTGCCCAGAGAGGCTGTGGGTGCCCCGTCTGTCCCTGGAGGTGTTCAAGGACAGGTTGGATGGGGCCCTGGGCAGCATGGGCTGGTTGAATGTGGAGGTTGGTGGCCCTGCGTGTGGTAGGGGTATTGGAGCTTCGTGATCCTTGAGGTCCCTTCCAACCCTGGCCATTTGGTGATTCTGTAATTGCTAAGTTCAGAGGCTTTCTGCAGGATGCTATACCAGGCAGCAATTTTCCGCTGTAGTACTACTGCTTAATGTTCAGCTCCATTGAACCTCGGCTGGGGAAATCCATTTGTAAGCAGCGTGCTGCCTGCTCAGCCCACTGGCGTGCTGGGCTGCTGCCTGGAGCTGTGCCTGCTGCTCCGGGGCAGTGAAATGAGGGTAAGAGGGTCAGGAGGAGTGTGGCCACCTCATCGAAATAATCCAGGTGTGCCAGGGAAGATAGCGGAGGAGAAAGGGAAATGGCTTTTATCTTGGAAGCTAATCTGGAAAAGTTCGATTTCAAGCAGCGTGCTTCTAAAAGCGAAGGCATGATGTTGTAGTACTATGGAACACTGGAATACTATGAGGTGTAGCGTCCCAGAGATGTATTAAAATGTGGAAGGATGTAGTGGCGAAGAAGGATCCGTTCTTTTCCTTTAAAGCTCTGCACACGGTGACGATGCTGAAGTGAAAGCAGCTGCAGTTAAAAGCCTGTGCACTGACTGCCCTTAGTACTTCCTGCAACTGTTGCTCCACTGCTGGAGGGAGGGAAGCAGAGCACATTGCATCTCCAGCTCAGTAATAGCTGTGTGCCAGGGAGCAGGCATAAAGGCAGCTCCCGAGGAGCAGGGTGAGACCATTGCATTGCTTCCGTGTGTGAGCCTGCTTCAAGATTAGCCATTCACTCGTGTTTCCTGGGTCTGCCTTCCTGGCTCATGTGAAAGGCTGAAATGTTGTTCTAAGAACGTGGTGTGTGCCTGTGCCAGAAATCTTGTGCTAGGCATTGTGTGAGCTGGTGGAGGCTCCGCTAGAAGGGGATATGTGCTTTTAATAGGTTAATTACAAACTTGTCTTGACCTGCACTCAAGCGTATGTTGTGAGCACTTGGTTCCTCCTGAATAGCTAAATTGCTGCTTAATTAGGAAACTCTCAATCATTTCTTAGATCAGTCTATATACTGGCATTCCTGCTAGTACTTAGCTGTGAACACCCTTTGAAAAGCACTGATGCGAAGCTATTTCTGTGTGTTACTGAAATGTGGTAATGCCACAACCCACTGCTTTTGTTTCCAAGCAGGAAGGTGCCGTGCGTAATAACACCCTTATTCCCCACCACACACCATTAGGAGGTGGCACAGATGCCAGCTGAGCAGGCTGCCCCACGGATAGGGTGGGATGGGGCTGCCTGCTGTTCATCAGCTCGTGGATCCTATTGTTTCCTGTGCTCGTGCACACTGATGTTGGCTGTGTGAGCTGTGCGGGGCAGGGATCACCACTCATGCAGCCCTGGTCCCTGGCAAGATCTCCTCAGTACAAAAACTAAACAGATCTTGTTAGGCAGCACTGGAAACTCTGCTGCAGGTCTTTAGACTTGCACGTTATTACAGTAAATGCTCGTGCTGCTTGGTTTGGGAACGGTAGTGTATACTAGAAGAATGCAGGGTTTTAATTTGGGAGGTACAAGTGTGTGTAAATTGGGTAGCCACTGTGTTGTGATCAACATGCTTACACTGGCCATGTTGCGTAGAGGTATGGGCTCTGAGCTGTCACATGCTGTTTTTATTGTGTTCCAAGCAGAGCAGGTCAAATAGTCCTGTACCTAAAGTGTAGGCAGGGTCAACGTCTTATTTTCTCCTCTTCAGCTTTCAGGGCCTATTATCACTTGACAATAGGCCAGTAGAATTCATCTGCTGTGCTCAACTGCGACCATCACCAGCTAGTCAGAGCAGCCTGGAGTACTGAAGGCACTACGGATACCATGTAATAGTCAGCTGTCTTACAGAAAGAAAAGCCAACTTCATCTCACCAGATTTTTACCACATATAACTTGGGAGCTGGCTGGGATGATGCTGATTTGATGTGACTGTAATCCTGCAGTAACCCTGGTAGTAATGGTAGCAGAAGGCCCCATTACGGTGTAATTCAGGCATCACAACTGGATACAGCTGTCTGAAGATGAGTGCCATGGACAACTCGAAAAAGCAGAAGGAAGCTTCATTTAGTGAATTTCCATGCCCCAGTGACAGCTGCCATAAGGCTGTAGCAGTGGTATGCTTTTCTCAGTTAGAATCTCCTATCTTTCAGAGAAGTCAGTTTGAAACCAGTTAATTAGGGCAGTTATTTCTGGCCGTGGCATTTGTATAGAACAGAAGGCATGATTGTTCTTATGTTTGTTTCCCTGAGTCCCTTGATCGACTAGAAGCTCTCGATGCTTTACGCTATAAATTACCTCAATACTTTGGCACTTCATATCTTTTCTTGTGCACTTGGTTAGGAAAACGCAGAAATCCTTGTGACTCAGCTTTAGACTACTATAAATTATGAAGAAATGGGGGAGGGGGGGGGGGTGGTCACATTGCAAATTAGGAAAGGCAGTTCTAGGAGGATGGGAGGAATACTGGTTGCTAAATTTGAGATAAGCATCTCTTGCTATCTTCAAATCTGAGCAGCTACCGCCACCTAGAGATCTGTGGCACAGCATGCTGCTGTCGCTGGCCCTTCCTCTGTGCCTGGGCAGTTGCAATGAGCCAGGCTGCTAATAACCCCTATTTGTATGTTTTGTAGGTGATTTTATTTATTTGTTTGTTTTGCAACAGCAGACTGCATTTGGGAGAGCAGAACAACATTGTTCCTTACTCAGTTTCCCAGGAACTGGTTATAAGGACAGTCAGCGTGCCTTTTTTTAGTCAATAAACTCATAATCTCATGGGCAGTTATTTATGGGCTCTGAAAATAACTGTGGATTCACAGCAGTCAAAATGCCCAGCAGACTTAGAAAGCCAACACAGGCAAACATCAGTGGGAGCTGAGAACTTCCAACTCATGCAGCTTAGTAAATACAAACCCTTTATTGCTTATGCATATTGCCTACCTTTCCAGGTGGTACTTTTGGTAACTTCTTAAAATACTTTAAATCTGTTGGTGTAAAGTAGATCAGAATAAGTGTTTTATATGTAGGAACTGAGTTGCCCCTTGGGAAATTGAGCTGCTGTGGCACAGGAGTGTCTGCCTTTCAAGTAAGGAAGCAGCTGCGGTCTGTTCATGCGACCTCATAGATTACAGGGAGAAAGCTTTTGTACCAAACTGTCCCCTCACATGTATTAAACTACCCTCTGTTCACCTGGAGTTTGGCATCCAGACTGCCTCCCCTCCTTAGTCAGTGGGCTGTAAGTAGGCTTGTAGGCACTTAGGTACATGTAGCATGGCAAGAAGCTTCTGGGAAATGATTGAGAAACTCAGCAAAGTGCAGTTGTATGCTCCTTATTAACTCAGCATGTGGAAGACTCCAAGCATGTTGCTGCGCTTAAGGCTGTAATAACAAGAACAGGACTAGAGTCCCTTTTACTTTACTACATTTTGCTGAATTCTGTACCTTATAAAAGAGTTGAACATAATCTTCTCTCAACTCCAGCATATGTTATGCCTTATCTAACGTGATCAAAACACTGCTTTCTTTAAACATAACAGCTCCTGGAGAAATGCAGGTTGGTTTTTTTTTTCCTAGATCGAGGAATTAAAGGTTATGATCTCTGAATTCCTTAGTCTGTTATGCCATTTACTTTCTAAGCTTGGTGCAACATTTAATATCCATATGGTTTAGTTTACCTTTCCTTACGCTGGACATGGTTCCCTCAGTATGTTCAGTATTTGATAGAATGAAACAAAAAGAAATGGAATTTAAACTTCATTCAAGGGCTGGATTAGTAAGGAAACCAACCTACTCTTCATCATTGCTGCCACCACAGTAAGGAACTGTATGGGCACTGCTGGGATGAGTGATGGGACTGAGTTTTGTGGTATTTCTAGATAATTGTGCCTGCTGGCTGCCTGCATTAAGATTTGGATGTTCACTTGGTATTTACATTTCTTTTGAGTTGATAATCCAGTTTGAGCTTTAAATGACAGGAGAGAAATGCTGTTTGATAGAATTTGTATTGAAAACCAGCTCAAGTCCAGGGGGGAAGCAAAGCTGGTAATGAGATTAAGCAGGCAAGGGTGACTTAACCAGAACCTGTGCCAGGACTGTGGTAGGGTAGATCTGCTGCTGAACATCACAGTTGCCTTTTATTATTTTTTTAAACGGATTGAACCAAAATGAGACATAAACACTACCAAGGTTCTCCATTTTTGCTTTTGGAGGTATAAGCATAATGGTTTATGTCAGTGTCGTGATTTTTTTTTAATTATTTTGGTATCTAATGTCCTGCAGATTGGTGAAGAAAATCTGTTTTCATTGGGAGGCAAAGAAGGCTGTTCACCTTGTTACAACAACAGGGCACTGGTATGGTGCATGCAAGTTGTTGCCCATGAAATGGTGCAAAGATAAAGATAAGCGGGTGCTTCTTCTCATCTACTTACAGCAATACAAATTTGATGTAATGATTAGCATAAAGTCTGAAAGTGAGCTTCCTCCTCGCAAGCTCATGATTGGCATCTGGATTTAAAAGCTGGCTTCCTTGGAAGACTCATTTCAAGTCCTGTTCTCTTTTTTGCTTGCAATTAATGATTAATTTGTGCTGCCCTCAGTGCAACCCTTCTCTGCAGTTTTAACTGCAAAAGTAGCAGTAATGATGAACAAGGTTGTTTGAAAAGGGTATGTCTGTCAATTTCACATACCTCCATTAGGGGTTAGGAAGAAAATACTTACAGGTCAACACCTACAAAGAGATCTATCTTCAAGTCTGATGAGCCTGAGTTCTGTAATCCTCCAGCATGAATACACGTCAGCTGGTTCTTAATTGGAATTGTTCAACACAGGTGTTCTCTTAGTTTGCTGTGACTCCAGTAACTGCTAGGAAAATTTGGAAGTCCCGTGTCCGGATATAACACAAATCATTTCCCCAGCCTTTGGCTAATGAAGGGCCAGCTATGCAATGGCAGCTAGGAAACACAGTAAATAATGTTGATTTCTACTGTAAGCTAAACATTCTGGAGCAACTCTTCAGTTGTAGACCATCACCAGAGCTGTTATTATTCAAGTTCTGCTCGCTGGAAAATGACTGAGGGAGAATCGTCAATGCACTGCATATCTTGTCTTGTTCAGACACACTTTGAAATGTGACCTGCAGGTTGGATCAGGACCATCCTGAGCCTTTCGTGCTTCCTACCAAAAAGATGCGTGTGTGGAGGTGTCACCGCCAGTGTACAGAAGTAGATTTTTCTTTTAACATGTTTATTATTTATCATCATGATGAGTCTGCTATAATGGCTTCACCCCAGGTACAAGGAGCCTCTGTTTGTATTATGCGTAGGATGGCTTTGCTCATTGCTATTTTCTCCAAGTTAAGTCTGACCTTTGGTTCCTGGCAAGCTGCCTGTTTTGCATTTCTAGGGCTGGTCAATACCTACTTCATGAGAATAGCTATTTCCTGACTTTTGTAGCAGACTTCTGGGTAAAAGCAGCTTCTGGATGATGCATTTTAAATCAAACCTCATAGAGGTTTTGGTGGTGAATAATATTTCTGCGTTAACAGAAACAGTTCTACCTTTTCTTGTTGTTTGTTACACAATGGTTGAGCCCACAAATTAGAAGCATGAGGCTCAAAGCTGAAGAATGAAAGAAGAAACAAAAAGCCATATGGCAATGGCAGGAGGTCCTGCCACCCCACCTTAGGCTCGTGACAACATGCCCTACATTTAACCTACGGTCAGGAACTAATTAACAACACAGATGGAAGTGAGCTAGCATATGTATTCTAAATAATATCCCTAAGGTTTTAATCAGCTGCCCTGCCTCTTTCTGGGTTAGATATGGAATTTACTGTAGAGAGACTTGCAAAATATGTGAATGATGCATATGGTTAAGGTAGCTCTATAGGGGCTGAAGCAAGGAACTGTGAGCAGGAGCTCTCATGTTCTCCGGTTTGTCAGTGACTTGCTGTGCAACCTGAGGAAAGTTAAGTTTTGTCATGTGCTTCAGCCTACCCAGTAGGAAAATAGGATTTTGAGTGTGGTCTCTCCTCACCGAAGTGTGCTGAGATTCTGTGTTTGCAAAGCACTTCTGAAGCGTTGACAGTCTGTTTTGTAAGAAGTGTTGTACGACCGGAGACTCAGCAGTGTAAGTACCAGGTCTCTCTTTCAACTTCTCCAAGGTTTTCACTCCCCATGTAAATCTATTGGTCGTATCTGATAAGGCATTTTGGTTTGGGTAGGATAGTAATTTTGAGGATCTTCAACGCTATGCAAAAGTCTGGGAGAGGGAGAACAGCTAGCTGCTTTCTGCAGGGTAGCTGAGCAGTTTTGTTTCTCTGGCTTTCTGCTTCCTCCCCCTGCTCCCAGCTATTTGAAGAGAGGCTCTCCTTCCCTGCAGGGCAGCAGGATCTGCTTATGTGAAGGGACAGGTATTGAAGTTTTTATAGAGGAATGTCTAATTACTGAAATCCCATCTATGAGCCCACCCTTTGGAGCTTAAGGGCTCTTGCAGTGAGGACTGTACGCTGGCAGCATTAAGACTTTGTTCTGTTGGGGGTGTGAGTATCTGAAACAAAACACCCTGATGTGGAGTGGAGGGAAGTTGGATTGTGTTGGCCTGGGTTTTGCATACTTTTGTTTATAGGCATGTCTGGGCTATTTGTGTGCTTATGTTGGTGGGGGAAGGGGGGAGCTAGACTGCACACCTAGGAAACTTTCTTTCTTCCTCTTTAAAGTGTAATTAATCCTAAATATGTGCATATCCTTGGGGAGTCGGGAGCATGTGCAAGCTGTTCTGCTGAAACCTGTTGCACGTTGTTCTGATACAGATATTAGCTATAATCTAGGTGATGGCCCCATCTGATTTCATGGCTGCATGAATGCTGGGCCAACTTCACAGCTGGTACAAATCTATGAATAGAGCGCTGTGGATTTATACCAGGCAGTGACTGTGTGTGCCAGAATTAGGTCTGCTGGGATATGTACTGCTTGAGTGAGCCTCAGCAGCTCTCCTCAAAATAACATACCATGATGCCACCAATCTAATGACTGCTATGAGAAGTCATCAGTCAGGTGAACTTCACTTTAATCTGGGGGGATGGAACAACCTAATGCCCTTGTTCACACAAGTCACAGTGTAATATTCCTCTGGGCAAGAGATTACACCATTATACAACTGTGAAAAGGCAGGAGGTTGATAATTCTTCCTGCAAGGCTGCAGGTTTTATTTCACTTTTTCCTTGTGTTCTAATAGATGTCTGGATCTGGAGCAGTGCAACTACTGAACTTTGTTTTCTGACGTTTGCGTCAGATATACTTCCTCACCCCCTCTAACTTCAGACCCTTTTCCTATGCAAAATTCAAAGTGGAAGCAACAAGGCAGGGTTGTAAATATGCAGGTGGGTAAACCCGCGTGCTGCTCTCTTCTTACTTGGCCATTACTTAATGGCAGCTGTGCCATTAAGGCTTGCCCAACTAGGGATGGAGGAGAAAGATGATTTGGGTGGTCTCAGCTGCTGGCTTGCTAGTTAGAGGACTGTGGAAGTTGTGGCAGTTGCCTATGAAACTTGTATCCCTCTACATCCAGTTGAAACTGGCCCCCAAACTTTTAGAGTTACTTAGGAACAGGGAATCTGACAGTGATAGCAGAAGTCTTGTTTCAACATGAAATCACACAGAGGGGGGAAACAGGCTGAAAATTACAATGCTTTGAAAGCTGTGGTGTGCTGCATTGTCAAAATAAAGCATCAGTGGTGAAGACAGCAGTTCTTACCACAGGGTTCTCAGTAGTTACGCTGATACATTAACTTCACAACGCAGTGCTATCTCTGAAGATAAAGTAGTTCTTACAGCAGGACAGGTGCAGGGCTGGCTGCCTAGTGAGATGGGTTAGATTGCTGACCCATCCGATGGTGTTTAACTAAAATAATGGCAGTTACATAGAAGCTGTCCATTATTCCATTCACGTATATTGGGGCGGCTTTGTGAACTGAGAGATTTCTCTTCCTGGTCTGCTAGTTCTTGTGTAACTTTGGATTCCAGTACTTCTAGGTGTTCTGGTACCTTGTATCCCTTGTTCACGTAGGGAAAATATTTCCACAGAGATGCTGTGTTAACAACTGGATTGAGCGTGTGTTGAGAAAAGTCTGCACATGAGGGCAGGCAGCCAAAAGATGACTGATAACACTACTGGCGAAGCAGGCGCATTGTTAATACCTGTCAGGAGGCTGACAACAGGCATTTCCAGTTTCTGGTTCATACACATCACAGTGCTGATCAGCTTTGTTTCAAGGACTGACTATGGCTAAAAGCAAGGTATTCCCTTACAGCGATGCCACACACAGGCAGGGATTCAGCAAAGGTACGTATCTTGCAAAATAAGTGGGTATAGCCCTTGCTGTAGGGGAGGCGCTGTCTGCCCCAACCGTGGGCAACTGTCTGATGCTTTAACTTCTTAACCATTGCTTTGCCTTGGCTGAGCTTCTCTTACGTTCACGTTGAGTGCATAATTTTCTATTTAACTTCTTAACCGTTGCTTTGCCTTGGCTGAGCTTCTCTTACGTTCATGTTGAGTGCATAATTTTCTTTAGGTCCTAGGAAACTCGCCACTTGCAGCAGAGCTCATGGGTGCGTGGGATGCTTTACTTGCTGTTCAGTAGTTTATAGGTGCTTGTAAGGAGCTTAACTGGTACAGCAGCTTCTGGGTTGTTGGAGGGCTGCTGGACACATGTCACAGTACAAAGGATCCAGCTCGTGCTAATTTGCCTGCAATGTGCTCCATTCTGTTCCTGCTTTCAAATGCCAATTATCTTCGACTTCAGTGGGAGCTTCATGCATGTAATTGGCAGAGTAGCATGATCCTGTGATGATTCAGCACAGTGTTGCATACCAAAGAGCCGTAGTAAAATGGAAGGCAAACCACAGATGTTGCACCGAGGTCTGAGACTCTGCCCCAACTTTTTTTCATGCACAGGTTGGGTTAGCACTGTATAAAGCTCTAGTGGAAATTGGAGTGAATGATTTTGGAGAACTGTAATTATTTGCCTTTGTGGAGGATCTAGATAGTATCTTGGCAGGGAGCAATAATTTCACTGAATGGTTTTGTAGTTGGCTTTTTGTTTAATTGTTTTATGTGGGTTTAGATTTTTTTATATGATAATGTCTTGTCTAGGTGAACTTAAGGTTCACGTAAGTCATGTAATGTTACTTCTGAATTAACGTAGAAATGGCATGAACATATCACAGCAAATTCTCTAAAACAGCTTGATTTCAGGCTTGGAAAGCGGCGTGAGTTCTCAACCTGAATTTGCCAATGCTAAGGTCTCAGACTTGGAAGTCTTGTCCCTGCTGTCTGGTGTTTCTGGTATGGCAGTAGGACTGTAGATGGCATGTTACCCTACCCAAGCCACTCCTGGTGAACATAAACCTGCTTTCCCTGAAGGCAGAGGGTTAGGGTTTCCCCTAAGGGAAGAGGGCTTTCCCTGTATAGCTTGATGTGGCAAACACACAGTCCCCTTCTAGAGCTGAGTTTGTTTACAGTGAAGATCACAAACCCTGTGCAGTTGGGATGCCCCTTGTGTGAGATGCTGTACGAACAGCTGGAAAAGCAGTGTGTGTGCCATGGGCTCTTCCATCAATTCCCATTGTAAATGTATAAAAATAGTGCACATCTGTTCTCTTCTATGGGTGTTGTCTCTCTGAAAGCTCCGATACCATCTGTGAGCCTGGCCTGCTATTCCTTTGCCTGTGTGTACTGCCAGAATTTATTGTGCCTCTTCCCTGGTGTGGGCAGCTTGGGTCCAAGATCTGGCTGACAGAAATCCTGCTGGGAACTCCTTCAGGCCTGTACTTTGCCAAGTGAACTGCAGGCACACTTATAACGAAGAACCTGGCTAGTCTGCTCACGTTAAGAGCAGCTGAGTTCCTTCTGAGAGTTTTGCAGCAAGTGTGCCCTTTGTATTGTTGTTTGAGCACCCAGAAAGGTATGAGGAACATTTGTAGGAAACTGATGTGCAACTCTATGAAAGATCAAGGGTGTTATGTTGTGGCATTAACATCCCACATTATTTTCTTTGAGTTCTTTCCCACCTCTGCTCGATGGGACGAGTTGGGTTGGGTTGGTTTTGGTTTGTGAGGAGGGGGGAAAAAAGTGGCCATGTTCTTTTTTTTTCCCCAACATGAGCTTTTTTCCTCTGAACTTAAAGAATACAAATTGGGCAAGGGTGCGCCTTGTGTATATATGTGTACATGAGAGGTGTGTGTGGGGGGGATGCTTTATTTTCAGTAATAAAAATTAATTATATAGTTGGCATGAATAGCTGTGAGGATAACCGTCGTGCGTCAGACAGCCAGTTATGCATGTATTAAAGGTTAATGCTGTTTGTTCTCAGTACATTAAATCTTTGTAAAGCATGTGCTGACATGCATCCCATTCTGGTATCTGTTCACACACTCCAGTAATGATGCATGGAGCAGGAACTCATGCCTTTGCCGTTCAGTACTATTTAGTAAACTGAACTTCTGTATAAAGGTCTTAGAAAATGGCAAGGCAGAAAATGATTATCTTGCTGCTAATTTGACTTTCCACTGCATGCTCCTTTTCTGGAGATGAAATAACTTTCAGTAGTGAATAGATTCAGAATCCTTTCAACTTTCATGGCACATATCAGGATGCAGAAAGGCAAGTTCATGTTCACGGTTGTTCTTCAGGTCTCCCTGCTGGAAATAGAACCTGTTAAGCCATTAGATTTCTGCTTAAAATAACTAAAAATAATGAAATGAAACAATTAGCTGGTGAGTTCTCATTAAATGCTAAATACCTAAGTAAATAGTGCAGCTAAGTAATTGACTGCGTATGTAAACTAGCTGTAATTGACATGACCTTCATTTAACAAGCCTTCTTCCCATTAGTGGAGACTGCTGCCACAATTATGTGCCTTTATTCTAGCTGTAATTGTATGGACTTTATTGAAGTACAAACTAGGTCATGTCTTTCTGAGATCTGGTCCGTGGTGGGTGATCTGTTTTCATTGCTTCAGCTTCATTGCTGTATTAGATGGATGCTCTGGCAGCCACGAGAATGGATAGCATTTAAGGAACTGGTCTCAAGCATCATTTCTGACAGGCATCTTGTGTGACCTGAGGAAGCTGTTCAGCGTTGAGTCTCAAGGCAGCTAGCATACATCTATTTAAATAGATGTTCAGCAGGAGTGTGCTTGGAAAATGGGAAAGTACAGATTTGCCCCGTGTTCCAACCCCTTTCCACTTCCACGCAGGTGATGTGGTCTCCGCCTTGTGATTGGAGGGGTATATGTAATGTGTCAGTGTTTGGAGTTTGTAAGGCACCTATTGCAACAAAACAGCCAGTACCTTTAATCTTTGCAATATAATAAAGATCTGATAGTCGGGGAGTAGAAGAAAAAGGACTGGAAGATGCTGTCCAATTTGTTTCCAGTGCTGCACTGGGATGTTAGTCCTGCTCACTAAGTGAGAGCTGAGATCATGCACACCCACAGGTCTGTTCATGAGTAGCTCAAAGGCTGTTTCTATCCACAAGATGAGATTTGTCTTAAGATTTGTCTGTAGTATCTTAGACTACTAGATTCTGAGCAACTTCTCCTAGAAATTACGGCCTTTAGAATGAAGATGCTTCCTAGAAGTTTAATTATTTTACTCAGTATAATTTTGTTGGAAAACCTGAGCACCATGTATATTGCTCTAGTCGTTGTGAAGGTAAAGGAGAATACTTTCATGTCCTGCTTGTCCTGTTCAGCTTAGTCTGCAGCTCTTATATGAAGATGTATCTCTGTGTTTGTTTGCTAATGATATTCCATGTGTCTGCATTGCTAAACCATACTTTGGCATACTATTCTATTGATATAAGTGGGAGGGAAAGGGGTGGCTTTTAAGATGGTCACGTTTTCTTGTGAATAATATCTGTTATAAAGTTGTTGGCTTTCAGAGACTGGTTGTGTTTTTTCATAGTACTTAACAGTGACAGTCAGATATCATCAGATGGGATGTAAATTGATCAAGCTTGACAACAGTTTCCCTCCTAAATGGAGGGCAAAGCCAATTAAGGAAGGATTAATTTAATGTCTGAGATAAAATGCTGGTAGATCTGGTGACCAGCCAGCAAGTTGGAGGCTGCTGAGCCTCCTGATGGAGCTTCTCTGCACCTCTCTGCTTTTCATATATTGTCTTCCTTTTAAGTTTTCCTCTCAAATGAAGTTCTCCTATGTTAGTCACTCTGGATCCTATCAAGTTTGTTATTATCATAAATAAACAGTTCAACGATAATAGGGAAGTATGTGTCCTGTTCCAGGAATCACTGTATCCTTGGCTTAACTTAGCACATACTCAGCCTCCAACAGGCAAACTTAACTGATGGATGCAAGCTCCTGTTTGTTCTGTGCTAGCCTCGGTCCCGCCTGTGTTGTGTCCTGCTGCTGTCATGTTGGACGGCCCTCTGGGTCCTATGTGCTCAGACAGAACCAGTCCTCTGGAGTGCAGATATTGGCTGGGACCTTTGGGCACTTCTCTAATAAAAATAATGACGACTCGATTAGGAGCCGCCTGATCTGTGTTATGTTCAGTGCTCTGGTGGTCAGAGGTTGCAGTACAGCTTTTTGATTTTCCTTTTATATGAAAGAATTCTGAGAATTCTCAGAAGAGGGAATGTATGATTCTTGTTCCCACTGGCTCTGTCCTTCTATGCTAGCTAAAGCACTCTGTCTCCCTCCTGTCATGCCTCTCCACATTTGACCAAGGAAGACTGATAGCCTTTTTCCTTGTGTGGTAAATCATCTCTAGTGTCTGTTTCTTCCCTTTGAGGAAGAAATCTGATACTGCTCCCTGTAAAATGTGTTTTTAAAATCCCAGGATGAAAAATATGCAAAATATTAATGTTCTGCATGGTTAGAGCAAACACTGTGTTCCTGTGAGTCACAGATGTCAGGTTTGTTTAATCTTAATAAATCTATGCCACAGTAACACTTTTAAACAGGAAAAGAGATGGAGGCAAGAAAGTGAAGTTGTGCTGGGAAGGAGGTGATTCTTAGCCAGAATTTGGATTAGTAGCTGAGGTGAGGGCATGGGCACAAAAATGTTGGTTTTCATTCCCTGCACCCCCCAACTTCATTAAGTAGACTTTGAGATCCACGTGTCACTGCCTTTCTGGTACATATTTCATTTTCTTTGTGTGTTTTGTGATTGATTTTCTTTCCATGTTGGAGTCCTATGAGTACTAGTTTCCCATAGCATATTTGCAGGAGATGAAGTAAGGCTTTTTACATAGCACCCTGTTGGCAAACAGAAATAGCATTTACTCCAGTGAGTGCTGCCAAGTATGAGGTACTTCCGAGTGAACTTCAAAAGATACGAAACAAGCATTAGCTGCTACTTCAAAAATGTGAACAATGCCATTGCTTTCTAGCAAGCAGAACTGGTGAGAGAACAGATAGAAGGAGGGAGGTGTAACAACTGGACATGATAGATGTTGTAGTAGCACTTGGGCTCAGACTAAGTATAGCTCTGTGTCACAGCAGGATTTGGGGGGCTCTTGTTGTGATCATATCCTAAGGACGTACTCTGTTCTTCAGGAAGAAACAATTTCTACCCTGAGAAACATATGGAGGCTTAGCAGAACATGTGAGTAGTTGCAGTTGTGCAAGCTGTTTGGAGTGCTGGTAGGAATGAGTTTTGCTAATCCCAAAGCTGGTAAGGAGTTTTCTTACTGATGCTGTTAGCTGGTGCTGTCCCTCTGTGCTCAATGAGGAAAGAGCCCAGCCAACTGATAAGCCTCAAGGCATGGCCCCTAACATGATCCAGAACTGGAGACGTAACATGTGAGAAACAAGGCAAGCTGCTCTTTGTTCAAATATGGCGGTGTGGTGTGGCCTGGCCACGCTGGTAGTTTTCATGGGGAGCCCTGGGCTTAAAATATGTGCTTTGCCCACTTGAGAACAGCTGATGTGGGGCTCTGGGGAAACGCAGCACAGTGGTCCTGGTGCTGTCATTTCAGCATAGCGAGCACTTTATCAGTGCTGTAATCCAGCATGTCCTTCCCCTGGCATTCACGTGATGCAAGCAGTCTTTCCAGCTCTAATTTAGTAGGGTTACAAGCACACAGTCCTGCCTCATTTTCTTGTTCTATATTTGTGTACATACATTCTACTTTTAGTTGAGGGATTGACCTGGCGAGACCTCAGAGGTGTATGGCCTCTTCCTGTGCTTTGAGGATTGCTTTTAAAATACAGATGCAATTTATCCTGGTGCTGTTCTGTTTCTTGTGGATTTAACTATTTTTGGCATAGAGAGATCTTAAAATTTAAAAAAAAAAAAATTTAAAATTGCCTTTCCACTTGAAAGAGGAATCTTGCCTTCCACACTTGTGAAGCTGCCTTTTAAGGCTGAAACGCTATGTTGCTAAATAGCAGTTCTGCTCTTGTTATTACTTGAAATAGGTGTAATCATTCAGTAAATAAGGAGTTTGTGTACTATCTGATCTAACACTTACCACAGCAGGACATTGGCACATACAAACTGACTCACTATTATCAATGTTGCCCAAGTTTTCGCTTATGATTTATTTGGAAATCTAAATTGAAGAAACACCTTTGCACCAGAGTTTGCTTCTCCACTGATAATGAGTTGCAGCTGCATGCATGCAGTATATCTCTGCAGGAAAAGCATAATATCTTGTGGCAGTTCAGGTGAATTTTGATAACTTTGTTCCTCTGAAGTTAATTTTCTTCTTGTTTTTGTCCTTAACAGTTCCACCAAGTTAGAAGAGTGATGACCATCCTTTTCCTTACTATGGTTATCTCATACTTCAGTTGCATGAAAGCTGCCCCGATGAAAGAAGCTAGTGTAAGAGGACAAGGCAGCTTGGCTTACCCAGGTCTTCGGACCCACGGGACACTTGAAAGCCTAAATGGGCCCAACGCTGGTTCAAGAGGACTGACGTCGCTGGCGGACACTTTTGAACACGTGATAGAGGAGCTTCTAGACGAGGATCAGGACATCCAGCCCAGTGAGGAAAACAAAGACGCGGACTTGTACACATCCCGAGTCATGCTGAGCAGTCAAGTGCCTTTGGAACCCCCACTGCTTTTTCTGCTTGAGGAGTACAAAAACTACCTGGATGCTGCAAACATGTCCATGAGAGTCCGGCGTCACTCTGACCCAGCTCGCCGTGGGGAACTGAGTGTCTGTGACAGCACGAGCGAGTGGGTAACGGCGGCGGAGAAAAAGACTGCAGTGGACATGTCTGGCGCGACCGTCACAGTCCTCGAAAAAGTCCCAGTACCTAAAGGCCAACTGAAGCAATACTTCTATGAGACCAAATGCAACCCCAAGGGGTACACAAAGGAAGGCTGCAGGGGCATAGACAAGAGGCACTGGAACTCGCAGTGCCGAACTACCCAGTCTTACGTGAGAGCTCTCACCATGGATAACAAAAAGAGAGTTGGCTGGCGGTTTATAAGAATAGACACTTCCTGTGTATGTACATTAACCATTAAAAGGGGAAGATAGTGGGCTCGTGTTGTATAGATTATATTGAGACGAAATTATCTATTTGTATATATACATAACAGGGTAAATTATTCAGTAAAAAATAATTTTATGGACTGCATGTATAACTGAAGTTTATACAGTACAGTGATTCCACAATCTATTTATTGAACATATCCATGACCTGAAAGGGAACAAAAGTCAAAGTCATTTGCGCACAAATTAAAAAACAACAAAAAAAAAAAAGAAAAAAGAGGAGGAAAAAAAAAAGAAAAAAGCAAACAAACTAAAAAGTCTGCATTACATTCCTCGATAACGTTGTGGTTTGTCGCCGTTGCCAAGAATTGAAAATAGAAAAAGATTTAAAAAAAAAAATTAAAATTGCATGCTGCTTCAATTGTGAATTGATGATAAACTGTCCTCTTTCAGAAAAATAAATTGAACCAAAACATTCCGTTTACATTTTAGACAGTAAGTATCTTTATTCCTGTTAGTATTATATCTGTTTACTGCTTTTACCTTCTGATAGCGTTGGAATTAAAACAATGTCAAGGTGCTGTTGTCATAGTTTTACTGTTTCTCTTATTTTTCAATTCCCATCAGATCTGGGGAAAAAGAACAAAAAAAAAAAACACATTACCTTATTCTGGATTAAAGACAAATTTGTTTCTTGTATGTTGTGAAGGTGTTTGCAATAGCAATCCAACTACTACTGATAAAAATAAATAAAAAGAGGCAACCGAAAAAGAATGGTGATGTTCCACTTCACATTGCTGAACTTCAGGCTTAAAGGCAGCACTTAGTTAACTGTCTGTCAACATGCTTTGCTGGGTTATTTTTTCTTAAGTTGTTGTCTTTTGAGACTTGCCTTTCTTTATACCATATTTGTTTGTGTTTGGGGTCCCCTCCCCTGTCCTCTCTTAAAGAAAGTTGACTGTGAGCTTCAGAATATTTTGCTCAGCATACAACTGGAGCTTGTCACGGAGAAAATACTCTATGGAGTGTTGAGAACAGTGATAACAATGTAATATGACTGTGCTTGGATCTAACATCAGAGTGAAGCCTGGCAGTGGTGTCAATAGAATAGGGTCTCAAACCCTCCCCAGTGAATCAGAGGGAGGTCAACAGCACTGGAGAGCTTGGTCAGTTCAGTAGTGAGGAAGTGTTTTAGTTTGACTGAGGCTGTCCAGATTGTAGTTGGCACCGAACTTGGTCCTGTGCATCCCCTCGGAGGGAAAGCTGTGCCCTGCACAGGTGGTGCACACAGCCTTTGTGCTCCAGAATATGCCTGCTAGTCCCAGAGTCCTGTGTGATATCCAGGGATGGAGGCAGTCAGCACTTAATGTGCGTGTCTGCTTCTACTGTCAGCCTTCGTGAGATGAGAATTGGCATTAAAAGTAAGTGAAGAGCAAGGGCTGGAGTGGTTTGTTTAACATCTGCTTAGGTTCTTACATGCTTACTAGGCCCTGTGCTAGGTTGTAAGCTTCAGAGCTCTGGGCATAGCACTTTATCTGGATGCAGTGGGTGGAGAGGAGATAGCTCATTAGTGAGCTCGCTAAAGGTAGATGCTGTATTTGTAAATCCTCTACATAAAGAGGATTCTTTGCTGGCGTGAGCAAAGAGGGGAATGCTAGAAGACGTAACTATTGAGAAATCTGCCTTAGTTGGTCTGTCTGTGGCAATTAATTAAAAGCTGGACTGGGCAAAGCTAGCTTGAAATATCATCCCCATAATGATCTCCTGTGAAGAATACATTTAACATGGAATTGATAGCGCTCCTAGTAGAAACCCTGTCTGCTAGCTTCTGTGAGCTGGCATAGACACCTTCAAAGCAAGTGGTTTCTTCTTAGGGTAGAGGGGCTTCCCTTTGCTAGGAGTGTCAAAGTAGAGTCATCCTCACTGTAAGAAGAATTTGATATGTTGTATTGGCTGCATGTTTGCTGGGCAGTGAACAAGAAGAGAACATGATGTGACCTACTTGAGGCATTCCCACCTAAAAATCAGAAATTAAGAAAATCTTACTGAAATGTTTCCAAGCTTCAGCTGTTCCTTATGCGAACTGGATGCTTGTGGTGAGGGAAAAAATTAATTTTTCTGTAGCCAGTATGTTTATACATATTATAATCCATCTATAATTCTTTGGTAACCTGAACATTGCTTGGGTGCTGCTGTTCTCAGCAGTGTTTCTAAACCGCTGTAGAGAGATGAGCCCAACTCATAAGTGTGTTTTGGTGGCAGTAATGAATCATCCAGACTACAAAAGAATGGTAGAAAGGACGTAATGGTAATCTAAGTCAGATACTGAGGCAAAGTAATTCCCTGGTCAAATAAACTGAATTTCCAAAAGATGTGTTAGCATATCAACTATGCTAGAAATAAAGTTCCTCATTTCTCAAAGTTAATTACGGATACGCCTTCAGTTCAGTCATTCTTACCTGGAAATGGTCACAGTGAGTGGCACTTGCCACGGAGTGGAGATGATTGGATGCTAGGTCTGAGTGGTGCTGTTAGCTCTCTGGTGAGTAATTGAAGTGAATAGGACTTCTCAAGGAGTAGCTTTGTATTTAAAGTAACTCAAAAATGTAACCCCTGTGTTAATATAAAATGGAGAAAACCCACTTTGTATGATATTTAGGAGCAGGGACTACAGCTGTTGGTACGTTAAAGCACAAACAGGTGGCTTTCGCCCTTCAGTGGCTTTTCCAACAGAGCCACCTGATGGGGTTTCTCCTCCCATCCCTTCTGCTCGTGTGCTGTTCCCTGCACCCAAAGGAGCAGCCCTTGCACTGAGAACGTAGGGAGGAATCATGGCCTGTAACTGCTCCCAGAGTGAACTCCCATCGTATGTACGTCAACTGTTGCTTTTGACACATCTATAACATGAAACTGGTAGTTAAACTGTGCTCCTATGGCTCTCACTTGCTTGACCCAGTGCAGACATGGTCGCAGGCTCGGATCAGTTAACAGAGTTGGTGGTGGGGGCTTGGTTTTCTTTCATGTCACTTAATTGGAATCTTGCTGTGGTCTGTTTGTGACAAAGGTATATCATGCATGTCAGCAGGCCTAGTGCTGTGTTAAGTAAAGACTCTTGCAAATGTAAGTTCATGTCTGTGGCCTTGTTCTCTACTATTCACCTTGTGTAACATAAATATTTATTGTATATTTATATAATTTTATGTTTTTTGGAAAAAAACACTGAAATTGGCATTAAAATTTAAAAGCAACTGCGTCATATTGTAAATATAATTAAGCTATATTTAAGTGTACTGATTAATATATGTTTAACTATAGAGTTTTTTATGTTTTTAAATATATTTTCAATATATATATATATAAAAAACTTGGGGTTTTTTGGGGGACCATGTGACTCTTTTCTCTAACTGTAAAACAAACTTGAGTTTTACTATAAAGATGTGTGTTCTTTGTTTTAAAACAATTTTTACTTTATTTTAGCAATAAAATCTCCCTTGGAGGGCAGATAGCCACCTGTTTCGTAGCTGGACAGTTAGCACTGGGAGGGGAGTGCTGGCAAAGATTTGCTTTCCATAAAACATGAGGATGCTCACAACTGATACATTTCCATCTATTTCTAGCCCATAGGTCCTCATGAGACTAAAAACACACGAATGACAAATAGAAATGATTTTATTCGGCTGTAAAATAATGACTATAATGGAAGTGTGTTGGGGAGTCACTAACATTAATAACGAATGGGTATGTGAGACCCAAATCCCACAGCTATAGGCCAGTCGTATGCTTGATTTTTAAGTGGTGTCATGTATATTTATATCCACTGCATTGAACTTATTTATGACCCCCACACAGTACTAAGAGTGGAATTCCTCAGATTTAACATAGTGTTTCTAAAAGAATATGCTGCTGTAGCTGCCAAGCCCTTGTATATTTAATTATCCCATAAGCCTAGAAAAATCAATAAATCTTTATGATGGATAGAAAACCTCAATATAACTTAAAGAAGAAAAGAAAACCAAAACAACTTCTCTTCAGAAATTTCCCAAGAGATTGGTGCCAGTACCATCTCCACAAGAACCTAGGAAACAATGCTTCTGCAGATTATCATTTATATTAAACACACATGCCCGTGTGTTCCCTGCCTTATTGTTATCCCAGCATAAGCCAACAGAAGCTGTCATAAATAGGCAAACTGCTGCTGACTGGAATGATGGGGCCATATCCATCCCTGGAGGTGTTCCAGAACCATAGGGACGTAGTGGGGTGGGTCAGGGTTTGGGATCTTAGTGGTCATTTCCAACCTTCATGAATCTGTGATTCTGTGCCATTGATGTGTTGTGCTCGTGCCTCATTGCAGGCCTTCCATGGTGCCAGCCTCTGCCTGAGACAGCGGAGATGGGGGAATACACTGAGTTGTCTTGTTTTACATATATGGCACAGGTAACTAAAGAATAGATACTGATACCTTTATTTGTACCCGGGAACAGTCTGGTGGGAAGGAAAGAGCTAATTCCATAGCTGTTACCACTTTCAGCAAAACTCAAAGCTTTTAAATTACCCAGCCAGAGAAGAGTGGCAAACAGTGAAAGATTTTTTAACAGAATATCGAGGCAATGTTCAAGTGCAGTGAGAAGGTGAGGATGTGTATTTCAGCTTGTCCCAGGTAGGTCCAATACACTGCTTCCACAGGTCACCTCCCCTAATTAAGAGAAGATACCTTCTGGCAGGGCAATTAAAACAAGAAAGGAAAGGAATGCACTTAGTTGAATTAAGTAGAAGCAGCACCGAGGACTCAGTGGAAGTTGGTAGAGTTCTGATGTGGGCTGGGGAAGAGTAAGAGACTTATCTATTTAATTTCAAGCACTTGCTAGCATTCAGGGTAGCTAAAGACTGTGGAATTGATATAAACCAATGGGGTTGAATTGAAAAGTCTTTGGGTTGATTGGTGGGCCTTTTTTTTTATTATTGGTGATAGGTGGGTTGTTGGACTGGATGATCTTAGAGGTCTTTTCCAACCTTGGTGATTCTATGATAGTCTTTTGAACTAATCAGGCTCTAAGAGCTGAGGGTACTTGCTGCACTAAATATTCCCTTAACTGGCATCTACGCTGAATATTTTAAATTATAATAATAAGGTTTCCAATTAGATTTTTTTTCCTGACCTTTAACTAAAGGCCACTCTGCTGGGAAACTCATTTTTGCTCTAACCCCAGCATGTTTCCTAATAGAAGCCTCACTATATTTGGACTCCAGTCTTGGGAATCTGTTATTTTAAAACAATGAGAAGTCAATATGGCCATGTTTGTATAACAAAAATAGTGCTGCCACCTTAGCCTTTCTGATTTAGGAAACAGCCCTGCGATGCTACACTGCTTTCAGTTCTACATTCTGTTTTCAGTGGATACACATATTTCATGTACAAACTGGTACATCCCTGATAAAACTACCTCCTACTTTCTTTCCCAGGGTAGTGAGGCAAACACCCAAAAGGGACTATGGGAAGAAAAGTATTTCTTCTAAATGCTTATCACTAGCAGCTTCCCAAGGAGCTGGCAGTCTTACTCTGTGTTGAGGCCCCGGTGGAAGCCAGCTGGTGCAGCGGAGAGCACAGGCAGATGGGCACAGGAAACAAGTCCATAAACCACCAGGCTTGTGCCCATGGCTAGAGTTGGCAGCAAAGCTGTGGTGTACACCTCCTCCAAATTAAAGCAGATTCCAGGCATAGCTCTGCATGTCCTTACGGTTTATAAGCGTTGCCTGCATGGTGAGTCTAGGAAATAATGAGGGTAGAGTAGTAAGCAACCACTGTACAAGCTACTCAGCCTTGCCTGCCACTGGAAAATAATACAGTGCATGGGCTGACAACCTGAAGCTGTGCTTGAACTTTCAAGGCAGGAAGTCGGTACAAGGAGATGCTAAAATAATCAGTTTATGGGGCAAGAAACTCTTTAGGGGTCCGCAAGCCAAGCTGACACAGCACAAATTCACCTTGAGGACCACAGCCTTCCCAGCTGCGTGCTTCCTAACACAGCCAATATCTGCGGTTTCTAAGAACTGGTGCAACACCCCAAACAAAGGACGTGTCAGGCATTACACATGGCTGTAACTGCAGAACATGACGCTAAAGTATAATTTACAGTTGGGTGCCACCTACGCACCAGTGTGTCGGAGCACTTTGGAACAAAGCTGCAAGCCTGGATATCTCTGAATCTTTCCCAGAGTTTACGCTCTGCTCTCTTTTAGAGTCATAGAATTATTAAGGTTGGAAAAGGCCTCTAAGATCAACTAGTTCAACTGTCAGCCCACCACCACCATGCCCACTAACTGAGTCACTTGATGTCACGTTAATTCAGTAATTTAAATACAACAGTTTGTTGTCAGCTACAGAGTCTATCTGCCCCTGCAAAGGGCCAGGTCTGCAGAACTGAGGGGCTTGAGGACTAGATAAAGCATTAGGGACTGGAGTGAGCAGCTGCTGTTCCACACTGTGTTGGTTTGGACTTGGTAGGCCCTGAGATTAGACCAGAGAAGTTCTGGCTGTTGGCTGCTGCTGGAGTGCAGAGCAGAGAAATGGTGTGCCTTGCTCTGGGCTCCTTAGAAAGGTGTCTGACAGCACTGCCACCAGGGTATGGGCTGCTCCATTGCCTGTGTGGCTGCAGCTGAGACATGGAGCCTGGCCTGGCCCAAGGGCTGCTGCCACCCCAGGGCACCAGCGAGGCCCTTCGCCAGCTCCTCACAGGGCCGCATGTGGCCCTTATGCCTCCCGGGTCGGCCTTTGCACTCCCACACAGAGCGAGTTCGACTTTCTGGTAAATTAAAGCCAGCCCAGCGGTCTGGTTTGGATTTACATGAATGTACTTGAAATGCAGTTCGCCTCATGGATCCCGCAGGGATAAGAAACCCACAGTGCCTTGGTTTTGCCGCAGACTTGACGCGCAGCCTGGGGCGCATTTGAGCTCCCCGGCTCCGCTTTCCCGTTCATTTTGTCTGGTTTTCGTTCGGCTCACTGGGCGCTCCTATGGCGGCTGAAGTGGGCGGCATACGATGCCATAAAACGTTTTGAAGCTCTGCAGATCCCAGCACGTCACCCAGCGCAGAGCTCTGTTCCTTCCACAAGTGCGTACTAACAAATATTTGTTCCTTGATATTAAAATATCTATGTTATAAATACGCTGTGGTATAAATGGAACCATACGTTAAGGAACTGATCAAAAAACGACAAGCTGGGTGAGTCACTGGCGCAGGCACATGCTGTATTGGTTGTCAATGCAAATGTTGGCTTTGTAGGCTGATTTTATTTACCCAAATACACGCACCATGCCCAAACTGGAAATACTCCCACCCCCAGGGTATTTAAAGGATGTTCAGAATAACTCCCCTCCTGCAAAACTAGAACTCCCTCTAAGACCGGAGGATCAAGTGCATTCGAGGATTGAAATGAAGGAAAATGTGGGTGCCAGACGTCAGCTTTGGCCGCGCAAATCAACACTGCATCATTTCCCCGTGAGGCCCCTCCACCTCGTCTTTCCTTGCACAGGGCTGGACACATGATGTGGATACGATCTTGCACACTGTTGCGTAGGAGTCCTGCTCAGCCAGGGACCAGCACCTTCTGCCTGTTTTTGCTGGGGCTAGATGTAGGAATGCACGCAGGAGGCAGTTTAGAGCAGGTCAATGGGAGTCCAGCACAGGCCCTGCTGGAGGCCCCAGGGCGGTCAGACGTTTGGCTGTGAGTTTGACACGGGGATTTAGACAGGAGCAGCCTCAACTCGGGCTTGTTTGTGCTTGTGCAGTGCCTGGAATGGAGGCACTGTGGCAAGGAGCAGATGTCTCCCTGCACCGCTGTTACGACATCCCCTGGGTGCTGTGTGCAAGCTGCCCATCCCCACCCTCACCCCCACGCTGGGTGCCATCCCCAGTGCATGGTTGTGCAACACTGTTCGCATCGCACCAGTTCTGAAGGTCTGAGATATCTATAGAAACTGGAGTGAGGAAAGAAAGGAAAGAAAAAAGAAAAAGCTGGCTGCTGATAGAAAAGAATTGACATTTCTGGTTCTTTGGGTGCTTGGCAACATGCATCACTCAAAAATCCAAAGGTGGATTTCACAGTGTGCTGATCACCTCCTGGCTGCTTTCTTCTAACCTGGCTGTGGGTCTGCCTTGTACCCATGCTAAGCACTGCACCACGAGGAACGTGCCTGCATCCCCTCCCATTTTCCCCCACCTTCAGACCCCAGCTGCTCAGCAGCCAAAGCCATCAGGGTAGCAGTGACACCAGGAACATTGTTCTCATAAGCCATGAGCACGTGTTGCTTTCATGGGTGCTGTGACCAGATATGGAAACCTTTTTGGAGAACCTTGACACGTGCACACACCGGATCAATATGACAATCAATTAAAATCAATGGTGGAGGCATTGTACAGAGGGTGTTATTTATGCTACATCCAGCCATAAAGTGAAAACCAAGCCTGTGGGGTTTAGGTGGTGCGTGCTGCAATTGATGGCTCAATTGCAGTGTACCTGAGGCATGACACTGATCTGTTCCATTTTTCTGGTAAGGTGTGTCTCAGTTTCTCATTGATCACCTGAAAATTAATGTCCTGCACAAGCACCGTGGGACGTGGTAGGGCATTGCTTCAGCACTAACAGCATTTTAAGGAAAATGGAGAAAAGAAGTGCTTGTTTGTTTTTCCTAAAGGATTAATTGGCCTATTTAAGAGATGATTTCTCTCTGATTCTCTCATTTAACTGTGCGGTCGTGTGAGATTCACTGCAGTTTCTCTTTTTTTTTTGCTTCCAGCAGTTGAGTGTGGTTTCTGGCCCTTCCTAATTGCTGCCGTAAGGTGTTGAGCAAGGAAGGAGGAAAGCCCTGCTCCCTTTTTGGCAACTGTTTGCATATTGCCTAGGTTACCGCTGACTGGGAAAGGAAGAGCTCACAGCTGCGGCATCCTTGGTCTTCCCCAGCCAAGTGATGGGCTGTGAAATGCACAAAATGCAGAGGAAAGCATCAATAAATAACAACACTCCTCTCTGCTTGAGCAGTTGACCCTCCACACTCCTGAATTAGTTGTTCCCAGGACACCAATGTGGGATACTTGGGCACTGTACAGTTGGTTGGGTGAGCTCACATGGAGCATTGAGAGATTTGCTGAAGTCTCACTGTGAAGCAATGACAGAATTGGCCACATCTCGTTTCTTTTCCAGACTGGCCTATCATCTTTAATTTTAAATGAGAAAATTCTCACATCTCTCTTTCCCTGTGTTGCAATGAGGAAATGTGGTGCCTGCAAGGAAAGCGCTGTGGGCAATCAGCACCATCCATCGTCTGGAGGCAGTGAAAGCGATGTGGGCTGCTCTGCTGAGTAGGTCAAAGCAACTTTAACCTCCTAGTGCTCATCACAGGCATGCAGGATCCTCTACCACTGGGTTCTGCCCTGCTGGAAGATGGGATGGGAGCCAGCAGCCAGGCAGAGAGAGCTGGAGAACTGGTGGGCCTGGTGCCATAGAACTTCTGCACCACGTAAGGCCATGTAACTCAGGCTGTGTGTGGTGCCCTATGTGTACCTGCTCCACTTCCTGGGATGCTCTTGCAGTCATCTCTCCTGATGCTGAATTAGGGAACCCAAAATGTTCAGTGGGGTTACAGCCCAGGCAATGTTCTCTCCCATGGTTTCTCACTCGTGGTTATAGGTGCCTGAATCATGGAGATGAATCTCTTTTTTTTTTTTTTTGGTGCTCAAGTACCTCTCATTTACTTCAGGAGCTTCTGGAACTGGCATTTTCTCTGTAGCCATCAGAGCCGGAAATGTTTATTTCCCTAGTAAAAGCTGAGATTTTCACATAAGAACACAATTCTGGTAACTAGAGCTTTAAGAAAAAGGTCAGATAATGTGACACATGCAATAAAAGCTCAAGATTTGGCAAAGCTGTATTTAGCGCAGTTCCCAGCTGAACGTGGATTTGCCATCATGTGTTCAGTATAAAGTACACTTACTTTTGTTCCAGGAGAGCTCTAATGCAACCTGCTCCTATTAGTTAAATAAAAAATTAAGTTAATGCTGCCACTTACTTTTAAATTTACTGAAAGTATTTGAAGAGAAAGAAGGCAGAGAAGATTTCTGTAGATGAGTCGCTATAGAAATGTGCAATGTTGGCAAAACTACCGCTCAGTGTTATTCATTAATATTCACAGTAGACTTCACTAATTATAGTCTGAAGTCACACTTCCTTGTCTTTTTTTTTTTTTTTTTTTTTTTTTGCTTTTGCTTTTGGTAGTTTCACGGAATTTCTCTTGCTTTATCAGTCAGCATGCATGCATCTCGCTTCCTGAGAGCTGCTCAGCTGATGCACAGCATGAGCTTTGGGGTCTGGAGAGGAACATGAACCCAAGGGCCAGCAGGAACTTGCCTGGATTTTGGGAGGTATCCTCTTTCCCTGGGCCCCTCGACATGTGCTGGGTGCCTTCTACAGGTGGGATGTCTCACATCCCTGTTGGTCTTCATCCTGCTGGGTGTTTGGTGTCAATGCAGGGCTCTTGCTGGAACTCGTCATGCTCCCATTTTCCCAGCTTGGTTCTGGCTGGATGTGCGATGCCCGCCACCAGCTTCCATGAGTGCCACCAGCAAAACCTTGAAAAGCACATGGTGGCAAAGAAAATGAATGCAAGTTCTGGCAAGGGACTGCCCTTGGCCCAGCTTGTGTTAGGAGACTTTCTCTGCTTTATGATGGATGCTGGGCTTTAGTGTCCAGGGCACAGAGCATTGGTGGATGTGTGGATTAAAGTGGCTCAGGAATAATCCTTTTTCTTTTTTTTAAGCTAAACTGTAACTGTTTCACCTCAACAGACTTTACAAGAGCACCAATAAATCTTTATCTAATGAAGAGAATTCTGCTACATGTTCCTTTTGAGAAAAGCAGAGAAATATGTCAAAAATAAGCTGTGCAAATCATATGAAATGTCATAAATGGGAGTGTGAAACCATTTGTGGCCAGATTTGTGTGTACTATATTCACAGAGTCTCTTCTGGAAGGATGCTGTGTTCCATTTTCCTTTATTTCACTACCGAATGAGATCTCATTACTTCTTAAACACACATCTTTGCTTTTTATCAGCACTGCTGAAACATAATGTGATTTCACATATTCTCTCTATTGTTTACCAAAATGTCTTTAAATGACTGAATCCAGTCCTGTGTTAGCCTTTCAGCGTGGGCTTTATTAGGCAGGAATATCACAGGATCTGGCTCAAACCTCTGCTTCCTTCCTTTTTGATTGCTAATTAAGAAGTTTCGTGCCATTGATCAAATTTTGATGGTGAAAGGCTGTTTTCCTATATTCTGAGAATGCATGAAGAAGCACTGCTGGTCTGGTGTTCAGAGAAGGAGTGATTAGAGGCTATGGCTAGCATCTAGAGTAGAGTAGCATCTACTGGAAATTAAATGAAATGACAGCTCAGAAATGAGAAGCACAACCCAGTCTTGGAAGTACAGAAGTGTCTCTACCTCCTCCTCAGATGTGAGCTTTCTGCAGCCTGCAGGGCAGAGTGATGAGCTGAAAAGCAATCTGAATCTGCTCACATAGCAAGTCTCTGGCATATTCCTCAGTTGTTTCATTGAGGCACTCAAATGGTGGGACAAGTCTGTGCCTGGTCTCATAGCTAGGGCTACTCTCTTCTCCAGCTTTCACCGAGATCCTCCATGAGCAAGGAGGAGAGGGCTCTGCAGGGTGGTGATGCGCAGCCTGTTTCTGCTGGCATTGTTTCATATTGTTTCATACAGGTAGCCTGAACCACGCAAAGGAGGGAAGGTACTTTCACTAAGTGGGCTGCCATTGATTTTCATATTTTCATAAGTATTAGAGAGGAAAAAGAGCCATTCAATCATCTAGTCAGTATAATCAGGGCAGAACTACTCCCTGCTGGACATTTACTGGTGGTTTGTCAACTCTGGTTCAGGAAATCGAGTTGTAGCGTTCAATATAATGGATTCTAAATTTCCATTTAATATCAGTTCTCTTTGGTTTCTGCTTTTACATTAATGCATTGATGCGCTTTATATTGATTGACTTTTCTCAGTGTAATGAGAACAAAATGCCACTTGCCATTTAAGTCATTTAACTCAAACTAGCAAGCTATCAAGCTAGCTCCTCCCGGGAGAAAACCATAATGGCTATAGCAAAGCCACCTCGATACAGAAGTGTTGGTAAGATGGATAATTCTACAAATGTTTTAATTTATTTCAAAACAAGAGTAGAGAGTTATACAGCTGAATACAACATCAAAAACTACTCCTACGGTGAGTTAAATCATCGTGCACTAATCTTGTCAGTGCTACTTGTCGTCTGCTTCCTAATGTTTCCATGTACAGATGCGCTTAACTGCTTTTTCACAGGTAGAGAAACTCTTCAAAATCAGGTGAAACAATGCCAGCATAGAGTTAACCTGAGTCCAGGCATTGCTGGCTTCTATCTGCTGTACCGTGAGGCTCTGCTAGAGATGGATTGAAGGAAGAAGAGGAGCCCCATGGCTCTCCCTCCCCTCATCCATTAAAGCAGATGCTGCTCATAGAGGGTTACTCAGAGATTTCAGTGTCGCAGCAGACATAGCATGAGAACAAATGATAGAAGTAGGTTTTGGACCTCGTTAATGGGTTGCTGAAAAGCTGCAGTGATTACTGCCGTGCTACATTAACAAAAATATATATTGTTACTTAATATGAAAAATATTACGCCCCTGTAGAACCAGGCTGTTACAACCTCGTTCTGGATTTTAAACCCCACCAATCTGTTCCGCAAATGCTGCCAAACTATTACTGCTGGAAGAAAGGTCTGCACTTCAACATCTGTACAGCACAGATGTGGAGCAGTGTGAAGCGTAATCCAAAACTGCCAGAAGGCAATTAAAGTGTTCCTGTTCTTAGTAACACATCACTGGACTTACTTAGAGCATTAATTCTGTATATCGGGTAACAGCTTTCCCTGTGTGTTGTGGAAAAGCTGTATTCCTGTGACACATTCCTTGCACTAGATTTTTATACGTTTTGGGTAAAGAACTAAAGCAGATGATGGAGTACTTTCACAGAATTATACAGTCTTTTTTAATTATGAATCTGTGGGGGAGATATGAGGAGGATGAAGCATCCAGATCCTCTCTTCCTCTCTTTTGTGTTCTGTCTGCCATCACTTACTGTACAACATCTCACCCAGTGTGTGCAAATATTGGCAGAAGCTCAGCTCTTAGGCGATGTTTCTCTGAGGTGTTCTAATCCAGCCTGAAAACAGAAAAGCCTCAAGACCACTTCTGAATGTTAACAGATCTGTTCTCATTCTTTGCCCCCCCCCCCCCAAACAAATAAACAAATAAACAAATAAACAAACAAAATATCAAGGAAAAGTTCATTACAGATAGACCGCTTGGAGAATCTAAAGTGCACTGGGAGAGAAAGTGCTGCTGTCAGTGATACTCTGCAGAAGATGGAGAATCGGAGAATTTCCCATGGCTTGAGGCTATTTCCCTGGAAAGGTGTCAAAGACTGAACACGAAGAAGGTGGTTGGGAGCACAGCTAAATCACTCTTCATTTCCAGAACTAATTATTCTAGTTACACATGGCTGCTCTCCAAGGAAAACAAATCTATCCATGCTTTCTCCATCTATCTTATGTCATTCAAGAAGTTGCTTTTGAATCATCCCCTGCAGTTTTATTATTGAACAAAATTGGAAGGAAGCATCAGAGCAGTCAGGCAGAAGGGCCTGACTCCCGCAATGGCATCAGCAGGCTACAAGAAAAAAGAACAGAGCAAGGAAATTTTGTGTCTCCGCAGCAGCTTCCCTGCAATGACCTTTTCAAACTAGGGAACTTCAGGATCTGGTTCTGACTGAGCCTCCCATTGGCCACGGATGGTGGTTTCAGTCGCATCCTTGGGCAGGCAGTGCCAGGGTGTTCCGTGGGCTGCCATTTGTCTGTGGTTTGCTCACTTCTGCATCCTTCTTGCTTTCCCAGTGCTTTCAATGGAAGATCAGTGGCAAACACTTGGCTCTGCTCTGCTCCTTGCTTCCAAGATTTGGGGCTTCTCCTTAACCATCCTGTCTCCAAGTGGAAGAGTCTTAGCCTACTGTATTGTCTCTTTCCCATATGCAATGATGCCTTGTTGCTACATTTTGACTTCCTTTCCCCAGAAGTGCATGCATAATGAGAACATCTCATCCATGCTAACAGAGTGAGGTGATCAGGGCAGCAGGGCAGCAGAGCAGCAGTGCTGAGAAGCAATCTCAGTGTGTAGTCCTGTCCATCCATCACTGGGCTCCTTCTTAAATAACTAGGACTTTCTCCTCCCATTTTTTCATTCTCAACACCCTTAAGAATCTTTTTCATAATCTTCTTTTTGGTTTAGAAACTTATTTTCTTCATTTTTGGTCTAACTTCATTTATACTCATCTTAATCTCATGTTGCTTTTGGTTAGAATACTCTATTGAACCAAGACTTGAATTTTGTTTTGCTTGCTGGTCAAATCCGGAGTAGGAGTGCCTGCTGTCATGAAAGGACTTCCAAATACGTGTAAAGTTTGCAAACTGCTATATCTTTTCTGTTTGATAAGCCAAGTGCCATTTTTCCAATGGCAGGAACACCACTTTCATCATTGGTGATCTCCTCAAAAGATGACACAAAAATTTTTACATCCATGAGCAAAAATTGAAGCTGCCTCCTCTGAATCTGGTCTAGTAGTAGATATGGAGGTTGGCGACCTTGCCTGTGGTAGGGGAGTTGGAACTTGATGATCCTTGGGGTCCCTTCCAACCCAAGCCATGCTATGATTCTACAGATACACTTGCATTTAGTATTCGTTTTGTATACAGTCTGCTGCCTCATGGTTTCGCTGCTGCTGTTGTTACTCCAAGGGGAGCCCTGGGGGAGAAAAAGCATATTGTGAGAAATTCATTTTCAAGACTGTTACGTGTGCAAACTGTCACTGTTACACGGGGAAAAACACCAGGAACAGCGCTGAAAATAAGTCAGTCAGCTGTCCCGTTGACTTGTTCCCTGCTTCTGGATTGCTGCTTGGGTTTTGGACCTTACCGCTTGGCTTGTCCACTCAAACACACTGACTTTATTTTTCCTTTAAAAGAGAAATAGCTCAGAGAACATTTTTGTAGGCATGATTTTGGGGGCTAAACATAAATGGTGGATTAATCTTTCCATGTAAATGAAAAATAAATTCATACTTTATTGGCCATATTTGGAGTAGACATCATAGAAAAGTCTTTACCAGTATGCTGCAGGGCTAAAGTGACAATTTCCAGTCAAAATGAGGTATGAGAAAGAGGGAAAATGATCCAGCCATTCAAGACCAAGCAATATCCTGCTGCTTACGTTATTCACCTGGAAATAGGTCACTTAGGATCCTAATTTGGAACTGGAACTGACTGGGGGCTATAGATATTCATATGATTTATGCAACTGATGGTACATTTACTTCTTTCTTTGAATGGAACTGTTTAATTTTGCATGGATGCATCAATATTAATTGAGCCTGAGAATGCAAGTTACTCTATCCCAGTTAGTTATTTTCTCTCTCTCTCTCTCTCTCTCTCTCTCTCTCTCTCACACACACACACACAAAACAAACAAACAAACAAACAAATCTTGAAATTCTCATAGTTGGCCTCAATCTGCACTGAAACTGAAGCAAGCATTTAAAGGGGAAAAACTACAGAAAGACAAAAGTGTCTCTGGGGGTCTAAAATTAAATTCCAGTTTTTCTGACAGAGCCTTCTCCTGTGCACTCACTTCTAGGTGCACCAGGCTCTTGCTGGAGTGACAGGCAGGTTCTGGTTTTACTGCTTTTTCCCTTTCACCCAGAAAATCCTTCGCACTTAAACACCACACAACCTTTTAATCCCTCTCCTTGGCATTTGAAAAATCTTACGTAACCTTGAATAAAAGGTGGCTATGGAACTCCACATAGCACTGCTGGTCTTGTGGGTGATAGCATGGGCTGAGACTTCCCGTGGTTCTGCTCTGCATCAGTTCTAAGGCAAGTATAAAGCAAGCTTTTGCCCTTATGAGATTCCTACAAGGAAAATGGAGGAAAATTCATCAAATAATTACTGCTAATTTGGCAAGACAGTTCATTGGCCAGGTCAACCTCAGTGAGTAGGTTGTATTATAAAACAAGGGAAACTGAATGAGTTTACATAGATAGTGTGTCAGGCTGAATACTGCCATGTAAAATAGACTTATACTCTAAAATTGATGCTGTCCTTTAATAGCATGCATTAGCTTTAACAAGGCAGTTCTCTCAGCTGTGGGGGAAAGCAGGGGCAATTGGATAAACCTGACTGCCCCCCTTCAAATTCAGCATTCTTATTTTAGTTTTCTTGTGCAGCAGAATGCAAAATCCCATTTTATTTCTGCCTGAGCCAAAGCGTCAGGGTGTGGAGGAGAGGCAGTGCATTTGCACTCCAGAGGACATGAGCTGGGTGGACTCCTCCTGAACCACTGCAAATTACTGGGAGCACAACAATGAAGGTTACTCATAGCTGCATAGCTAATAGAGATGGTTTTGTCCTCTCTTATTTATTTATTTTTATTGGGACATTGGGTCCTAAGATTTGTCATCATGGTACTCATGGCACCTGAGTAAGAGGGATAAAGCCTGAATCTCATCAAGACTTTTGTATGTACAAGTTCATTCAGTGTGTTTGCTGAGATAATCCTAGGGATGGGATGTCTTTCAGCTCCAGATCCATTCAAAGTTCCAGGTCAGATCACCTCCCAATTTGACTACATTTTTCTTTTCTGCTGTGTCTTAAATGAAAGCATTTTGCTATAATTTCTCTCCTTACTTCTAAGTGTGTTTACTCAGAGTACAGAGATTTTCTAGACTTTTCATATAGTTTAATTTCTGTCTTTGCAAGCCAAAAACAGACAACTTGGCAAGTTTGAAAGTCCACACAGGTCTTTCTGAAGAATAAAAATAATTAAAAAAAATGTATTAATTTCAATATACTCCTATCTTCCTAGGTCACTGAAAGTTGCTGTGGCAGAGTTAAAAGCTCTGATGTCATAAAAAATAGAGTTAAAGTGCAGATACCAGTCCTAAGGATCAATCTCTTTGGTGCTCTGGAGCAGGTAATCCCACCACTTGCTATTTTAGAAGCAATGTCAGAACTTCCTTCAGAAATGAGCTAATCTTCCTTCTAAAGAAATGTTTCTGAGTGGTTTTGTGATGGATTTTTTTTCTTTGTTTCATATGCAAAGCTTTTTCAGAATCAGATTTTGTTAAGAGCAGGGAACTTGTTCCTAATTCCTAATTTTACTGCTGTCTAAATTATATCTAATCATTGTCACAGGAAGGTTGCTCTCCATCAACACCCAGCAAGTATTCAAAGAAGGTAAATATCTTCTGCCAACTCCTTGTAAGATAGGCTCTCCCCTCCCCTACTCATCCAACCATCCATCATTCATCTTTCTTCCCATCTGTTACAAATCTGGCTTTAATGTTTTGACTGGCTTTAATGTTTTGACAGGTCAAGGGACAGCAGAGGTTGGGTTGGGTTGGGTTGTTGTTTTTTTTTCCTCCTAAGGCAGGAGGAATCTAGTTTCCTTGCTGTTACGGAAACTCAAGTCTCAACTTCTGGCATTAGAATCTGATTTGGCAGCTTGTTAATGTAGAAACTCTTCACATAGGTGTACCTTAAAAGGTCAATGTCGTACAGAAATATTTTCACTGAATTGCAAGGCTAAAACCTATGGGACAAGCATCACTGAAAACACAGAACAAGCACAACTTAGGGAACGCAGTCCCAGCCTGTAAGCAGTTACCACTCTGGTAAAAGTATGGTAAGTCAAAGGTTAGAGAGAGTACAAATTCTCACCTGTTCAAAGGTGCTGAAAAACATGAACATATTTCAGAAGTGCCTGAGTCACCAAATTTTCCTGTCTTGTATCATGGCTGTCATGGTTTTATGATGTTTGGTTGTCAGTATTCCACATTATGATCTGCCATCTCATCACAGCATTAGAGTAAGACCTTTAGTTTTCGGACACTCTCATTTAATTTGATTTATTAGTTTTAATTCCAATTATATTGTATTATATTGTATTATAGTGTGTTATCTTGCATTCTGATATCTTATTTAGTAAATTAGTTTGTTTCTCCCCAGTTGTTGCCGCTGTTTTGTTAGGCCCATCTCTCTACCCTTTTCCCCTTTTCCCTTTTTCCCTTTTTCTAGGGCATGGATCCATGGGTCCCTCCTTCCCACTAGTCACGGAACTGGGCCAAACCAGCCCATTGACATTGACTTAGCTTCCTCTGTCATTTATTTGCTTTTGGTTTTACCTGAAACTCTACATTTCATGAATATACAAGCTGCCATAGAAATTCACTTTCTCATAGGCTGAAAATAAGTAGCAGTTGAATGTACTCATATACCCCTTTTATTGGCTTCCTACACATATTTAATTTCAGTCTTTTGGTTGAAATGTAAAATACAAGGAAGTGCGCTTGAAGAAAGCTAAAAATCCTTGTTAATAAAATACACTCACATGAGCAAATAAATGTTTCAGATTTCATTCTGTACTTCACGCTGAAATGCAGCTTGACAAACTAGTGCAAATTGCATTGCTGCTTCTGCTTTTCAGCCATAATAATAATAATAATAATAATAATAATAATAATAATAATAATAATAATGAAATGTCAAATCAGTCATAATCTTTTATTTTTTGAGCATGGAGAGCACTCTTATTACCAAATTACAAAATATTTTCCCATGTGCATAATGCTCTCCCCATACGTGTAACTACAGAGCAGATCAGAAGGAAACAGAAAAAGATAGAATAAGACAAATAAGATGCTTCTCCCTTGAAAATGCGATAGTCAATGAAAAATCTGGAAAAATTAGCAGGCTTCTATACTAAGAAACAATTTTGATACAAGTTACATTGCAAGTTGGGGCCCAAGCCTGCAAACATTAAAGAATACGAGGTTATGTTATGCACGTAATTTCTCTTGAGAACATTTGCAAGATTAGAAACCAGAGTAACATGATAAAAGTGTATGGGAGGAGATTGTATTACATCTGCACAGGCTGTACCAGTTTGATACTACAAACATAGTCTAGTTAATATTTGTCAAATTCACTTCCTTCTTAAAGATAACAAGTTATATGGATTTTGTTATGCTAAAATATCTACCCATAGCACTATCAGGCCGGCACCATTGATGGGGAGTAGAAAGACCAGCTAAAGACTCTGTTTTGGGACATGATCAATATATATCATAGAAGAATAGTCTTTAAGGTTGGAAAAGGCCTTCAAGATCACCAAGTCCAACCCCAACCCACCCTCACCATGCCCACTAACCATGCTCCCAAGTGCCACCTCCATGTTTCTTGAACATCTCCGGTTACGGTGTCTCCACCTCCACCCAGATCCCTCCCTCTGTCTCCTTGCTGTAGCACATTTCCAAACATACATTCTTCAGTACAGTGAAAATAATCTCCCAAATTCTTTATTGACATGGAGAAAATATAGTAATGGTATAAACCACACAATGCATGTGAAGAGGTATCATGCTGTCCTGTTGTCTGGTCAGGTCGGTCCAGTCCTGCTACAATTGCAATTAGCAAAACTCCTGGAATCAAGGACTGCTTACACTGCAGCAAAGATAGCACTGAGCTAGAAGCTTGTAGAAAATAGGGTTGTACAGAGCTGCATCTGCAAGTCATCTGGTCCTATACAAGTCTAAAGGAAGATAACTGTAATGCTTTAACGTTCAAATATTTTAAAAGGAAGTTTTACATATGTGTTTGAGATGTTTGTATTTCTGAGTTTAAAAGTGCAGTGATGTGGTGAGGGTTAGAACAGTTCTCAGAGATCATTACAATTCAGTGATGTTACTGAAAACGCAGTCAACATCTTTGGAACATACAGTACTTTCTGTACAAAAGGACTTGAAGCTAGCAAATCTGCAGGGGACCTCAAATGCTAGCTGTATTTCTGTAAGCATGAACAGTTGGACAATAATTTCAGTTTAGCATTAAGTTAGCTGCTTGTTTTGTCACAGACTTCTGAAAAATGGTACTTACAAAACATGTTTGGTCAAAAGCAATGGGGGAATTCTCTTCAGGAAACCAGAAAGTTGTTACCCATTGCACAGCCAAATCCATCTGCTCTTTAGTTCAAAGTATGCATCTAGTATTCAGATTTTCTCCTTTGCACAGGAGGAGAGCAAGAATCACCTTAATGAACGTGAATGCTCTTCTGGGATTTAGTCCAATTCCCATGTAGGTCAATGGGATGAATTTAAGGACTTAAGCAGATGTATAAGAGTTTGTACTATACTGGACATAACAGAACAACTTCAGATCTTAGCAGTCAAACCAGTGTTTTCCAGATCCCACTCAGATTTCCTCCAAGATGGCTGATCTAAC
Organism: Perdix hodgsoniae; assembly: GCA_035772895.1. Classification (NCBI taxonomy): domain Eukaryota; kingdom Metazoa; phylum Chordata; class Aves; order Galliformes; family Phasianidae; genus Perdix; species Perdix hodgsoniae. The sequence continues at coordinate 39,749,702 of JAPSGF010000001.1, forward strand.
AGTGCAGAGAAATCCTGCACAGGGATGGGATGAGCCAGAGAACACCGGAGCTACTGAAAGACTCAGCACAGAAACACAATGCAGGGAAAAGAGACAAAAGGTGAAATTACATTCTAGTCCAAACACTTAGAAGGTCCTGACCTGAACAGATGCCAATTTTGTGACATGACCCTTGCTGATCATAACAGTTCATCTGCTCAGGATAGATGGGAAATAGCAAACTTTCTGTTGCCTGATGAAGACATACAGTGCAAGAGTTCATACAACTCTTACGAGCTTTGGATCTTGCTTTTTATTTATTTTTTTTTAAGAAGAAAATCTTTCATACATTCTGTAGGAAAAAAAAAAAATACTGTAAGTCTGGCCAGCATAGAGTCTGTTCTGTTTTACAAAAATATGAAATAATTACATACTACCAGCAATTGTCTAATACATAGTAAAAATGTTTTGCTATGATTACTTTGCAAGTACAATTTTATTATTTTTCATGGTAATTGGGATCTGGAAAGTTTTCTTTAAATCTCTTTATTAAAGTCTTTGCAGACATTTTTATTACATTTTAGGGGGAAACTATGAACTACTCCCTTACATATATTCAATAAAAACTGATTCTTGGAATGCACTGTTAATTCCTGCCTGTATGCGTGCAGGACACACAGTGAATTTTCAGCTTTCACCCCTTTCCTACTCAGAATGCCCTGCCAAGTTACAGTGAGAAGAGGAGCACACTGCAGAGGCAGAGTTTCTCTTTTTGCCCACCCTCCCACGGGCGGAAGCACACGTTGCTGACAGTGATGAAAGCAGAAGGAGCCTCAGTGTGTTTATTTTCTTGTATCAAAAGGCTATTCTGACAAATCTATTTTGGGTAGTTTTAGTTCAATGGTCCTTTTTTAAAGTATACTCAAACCTTTAAAGGCTTAAATAACTTTTTATAAAGTAAAACGAGATTTTTCTGTCACCATCTGTTTGTACATCCTTTCTTCTTGTACAGTACTTTAAAAGGACATTAAGCAAAGCACTTGAGAGGCAGGTAAGTGTTGCTAACACAGTCTTAACTCTAGGACTGTACAGAATAGAACAACTTGACAGCAGTCTTATCAAAAATATCCCCATCCCATTCGAAGTGTTTCTTCTGAAATTTACTGACTAGCACAATTTCATTCTCTGAATGACTTCAGTTGTGTACCAAGGAAAGTTACAGGTCAGCATTCTGCTGGCTTAATGATTATAGCATTACCACTTGCATAGAACTGCTAAGTTCTGTCATATTAGTGTTTGAAAGGAACATTTTGTTTTGTATAAAACAACAGAGGGCTCAAAGAGCTGGAGCACCTCTCGTATTAAGAAAGATTGAGGGAGTTGGGCTTGTTCAGTTTGGAGAGGAGAAGGGTGCTGATGGAGATGGCACAGGTGACAGTCAAGCCACTTTCCATCATCTATCAGCATCCCTGGTCAACTGGAAAGGACCCAGGATTGAAAGCTTGCTAATGTGACTTCCATCTACAAGAATAGTAGTAGGAAGGAGGAGCCAGGGAACTACAGACCTGTCAACCTGACCTTGGTGCCACATAAGGTTATGAAGCAGATCATCTTGAGGGAGATTGCATGGCACGTGCAGGACAACCGAGGGATAAGGTCTAGCCAGCATGGGTGGCAGCATGAAAGGCAGGTCCTGCTTGAACAACCTGATCCCTTTCTATGATCAAGTGACCCATCTAATGGATGAGGAAAATGCTGTTGTACTCTACCTAGACTTCAGCAAAGCCTTCAACACTGTCTCCCACAGTATTCTCCTGAAGAAGCTGGCGGCCCATGGCTTGGACACTCTTGGCTGGGTAAAGAACTGACAGGATGGCTGGGCCCAGAGAGTGGTGGTGAATGGAGTTAAATCAAGCTGGTGACAGGTCACAAGTGGTGTCCCCCAAGGTTCAGTATCAGGTCCTGTCCTGTTCAGTATCATCACTGACCGTGAGAGCACTGAGTGCATCCTCAGAAAGTCTGCAGATAGCACCAAGCTGGGAGGAAGTGATGATCTGCCTAGGGATAGGAAGGCCCTACAGAGCAATCTGGACATGTTTGATAGCTGGGCTGAGGTCAATCGGATGAAGTTCAACAACCTTGGTGTTTCTATGATTCTAAGGCTCAAGGGAGACCGCACTGCAACCTTCCAGTATTTGAAGGTTGCTTACAAGCAGGAGAGGGACTCATTTTTTACATGGTCTGATAGTGATAGGACAAGAGGGAAAAGATTTAAGCTAAAAGAGGGAAGATTTATGTTAGATGTTAGGAAGAAATTCATTACTCAGAGAGTGGTGAGGCATTGGCACAAGCTGCCCAAGAGGCTATAGGTGCCCCATCCCTAGAGGTTTTCAAGGTCAGGCTGGATGGAACTCTGGACATCCTGATCCAGTGGTTGACAACCATGCCCAAGGCAGGAGGTTGGATTTAGACAATCTTTAAGGTCCCTTCCAACCCAAGCCATTCTATGTTTTTTTTAAAGAAAAGGAAAAATGGAAAAAAAAAGACTAAATTTGTTGTTTGTCTGACACAGGTAGACACAAGCCTGCTGTCCTTAAAAGGTAATGGTGAACGGGTCCATGCAATGTGAGTTTACTGCGTCGTACAATAAGATGAGTCTTCTCTATCTGTATGGGGCCTCTTATAGCTATTTTAAATTTCAGTGAAAGGAACAATTACAAGATCAGGGGAAAACAAAACAACACATACACAAAAAAAAAAAAAAAACACAGGTGTATTTAATTAGTTTGGAGTATTAATCAGCATTTAGACATGTTATTAAATTCCCAGTTTGACTCTTTTTCCTTTGTCAGCATTCTTGTCAGTAAAAAGCATTTTCATCTACAGAAAAGGCCAGGAGGGGAGAAGAGGATGGTAATTACCATTCTTCCATAAATGCAGAATAACAGGCAGAACTTTCTCATATGTCTGTTTTTTTCTCCTACATTTGTCAGGAGTGATTAGAAGAATTCTGAAACAACTCACGTAGTCAATCTATATGCAGAAAAAATAACTGGCATGGAGGTTAGGCAGCACTTAGCAATAAGCTGGACCCTTTTATGTGTTATTCAACCAATGTGTGAGATAATAATCAAAATGCATTGTCTGCAACAAGTAACAAAGGAAAAATCTCTTCTGTCATATGAAGACAGTAAAAATTGCAAGTATGTGCGTGACCAAAAAGGTACCAGGTTCTTCAATATGTATAAAACCCTGAATTTTTGACAGGGAAAAGAGCAATCAATCCCAGTGTGTGGCAAACAATGAAACTCACTCTGGACTAGCCAATGAATCAAAGTACAACTGAAACTGCAAATACTAATGCAACTGCTAAAGTTTTAAAGTGATTAAATTCTGTGGTATTAAAGCAATAAAGTTGCTTTAACATGGCAGTCCTGAGGCAAAAGGATGTCTTAAAAACATGAAAATTGAATTTGCACTCTCTTCATTGCCCTGAATCATAAATAGAAGTCATGGTTAATTGCACCTCTCTGGTTTCCAAGGCAGACATTGTTCCTCGTGGATGACAGAGTTTCTTCAGCAATTTTTAAAGTGCATCCTGCATTCTGATGCAGGATTCTAGCCATTTTTTTTTCACTACACATTACTATTTACGTGATTGCCATTTCCCCTTAGAGGTAGCTGGACATATATACTTCCTACAGCAATTAGTTAGGTAGCTATGTAAGCAAAACAAAACAGAAACAAACAAAACAAAACAAAACCTTTCAGTTTGGATTTGTCTAGAATGTTTGTCTAGAATGTTCAGTTTGGAATGCCTAGAATAGACGAGCTGGCTGTTGGATACAATCTCATAAAAATATTGAGACCTTACTAATTTATAAAGAAAGCTCATCTTCTTATTTGGTTACGGATTAACTTTTTATATACTAAAACCTCTGATCTGAAGTAAACTGTATATTCATTCCAAGTTAGCTCATGCTGGAGATTGATTTCCATTTTCTCTTGGACTGCTAATGCAACTGTTTTCTAGTGAGGGCTTAAGCTATATCACTTGATTATTGATAATCCTTCAACACTAGTGTCACCGCATACATAAAAGACTGGCAGGAAGTGCTTACTCCCAGAGGTTCTACTGACATATATTATGGAGTACAGCACCATCTTTCATGTGGCATTAAAGCACAGCTGTTAACACCTAAGCTAATTCATCATTGAAGACAGAAGTAAAGTAACTCTTCTACAAGATTTCACAAGCTTGAGCAATGCAGACAGTGGGGTCTAAATTAATAATTTCATGATATTTAGCAAAATACACCGATTGAAGTTTAGTGATTAGATTTTCCATGCTCCTCAGCCACCATTGTGCACTCTCTGAGTCACCTGGGAGGTGTACACTCTACTTCTGCAATCTGTTTTTGTTCCAGACACTTAACAGAATAAGGATTTCCTGACTATGACGGCACAAACCGATTATCTTGTTCATATGGAATCTGTCAACATCCACCAATGCTTTTAATGTCTTGAGAAAACCATGCCTTGCTACAGACTCAGCAGTTCTCTCTTTTGTGGGAGGGTTGGGACAGGAGATCACGAATATTCTTTCGACTTACACAGCAGCTGATTCTTTGATTCAAATACACTTTTCTATTTTCAAAGACAAAAATGCACTAAAATTTCTCCATCATAGAAATGCCTAACTTTGTAACTTACACCTCACTGCAAAAATGCAGCACCGTATTAACAATGCTATTTCAGAAAGGAAAAATTAAGTGGGTATGCATCCTTTTTCTGTATCATCTGTAGCCTTATTTTCCTTCTCTCCTCTCTGGTCCTGCACTGGAATTCTATTCCTTCCACTGGAATAACAAGCCTGTCATTTTTGGTTTCTCCTGGAGACAAAGAAAAGGTGCACATGTCAACTTGTAACTTTTTTTCATCAGAAAGAACATTCCTGTCAAATTTATACTGTTTCTATGATATTTTTCAGTTGGTTGAGTACCATAGGTGTTAAGAGAAAAAAAACAGCAAAAAGAATAAGAGCTTGCTTTGACCCAATTCTTTTGCAAGATCACAACGCTGCTATTTTTCCTGCTAAACACAGAATTTATGATGTAGAAAAGATCAAGGTTTCTTGAATAAAAGATAATCAGAGAAAGTAAGTTCCATCTTCTCCAGTGTTCCCTGTCTTTTGTGAACTGAGGAGCCCATAAATGAACAAAGTATTAAAGATGCCTCACAGGGGCAGACAAGTATAAATCAGAGCATATTCCTGGAGAAATATGGTTTAAGCATGACAGTGCTATGAAGCAGACAGCGAAAGTACTACACCAAATCTGTTTTTCTGATTTTCTTAGACTCATAATGTCATATTTTAGAATGGAGAGAGGTCCGAATGACAGTTCTTTGTCCAGCTCATTAGTTCTGGAGGAAAGTTAAAGCAAGCAAGTGCTCCAATTTCTGAATGTCTGAACAGAAGTCAAGGTAATACTTAAATACATTAAAGATATGTTCAAACCTGCATTCCTACCAAGGCTCTATTTTTTAAATATTGCCTAATACTAATTGATTGATTGATTGATTGATTGATTTCCCAATAGTCTCATCTGTCTGAAGTCAGAGCAGGCTATTTACAATTTCAGTCACTGGTAACAGAATGGCCGTTCCTGCTCCAGTGTGACAGAAACATCTGGGTTTTATTCCAGAAACACTCTGCGCTCCCAGCTGCTCAAAGACTTTTTCTTGCAGGAAACAAGCCTGTGAGAATTTAATTTTGTTCACCTGCAGAATTCCATTCGTATGACCTTTCCATTGAAATGCACACACGACATCCTTCAAACTGAGAGGAGCTGGCATTAAAATGGATTGCAGAGGGGAGGGAGCACATCACCATCACATTAGCTGACATTTGGAGGCCTGTTGAGAACCCTTCTCTTCCAGAGCCGCAAACGCCAGGCACAGGCTAAAATCAAAGCCAAACAGGCAGAGCTAAGCCCGTAGAATAAATGAACGTATAAATAAACGTGCTGAAGCAGTCTCCTACTCTCTTCCAGAAAAAGCCCGAGTACGTCACGTATCTCTAGTTTAACACCGACGTTACATGTGGCGTTAGCCCCACACGTAGACCAGCGCGGTGCCAAACAGACACGCAAACCACACGCCGCGCGTTTCCCACGGGCACAAACGGATTTGTGCATCACCCTGCTTCCAGGGGCACCCGCGGCGCATGAACAGCTATGCGCTCCGTAGGCGGTGCTTCTGGTGTGTTAACGGCGAGTAGGAGTGGTTGAGCGTGTCGTAGCGAGGAAACACGACAAACACGAGCTATTTCAGTCAACACCGCTTTATTTATCCCACTGCCGGCCCGGCCGGCTCGCAGCCCCGCTTCTCCTCACAGGACATGGCAGGTGGCGCCATGGCAACGGCGGGACCGCGCCTCGCTCCTCCTTCCGGTCTGCGCTGCGTCACTTCCGGCGGGGCCGCGACGAAGACAAGATGGCGGCGCTGGGTGAACCGGTGCGTCTGGAGCGAGGCGAGTACCGGTTGTGTCGTGGAGTTCCCGGTGCCCTTTTCTCTGCGGATATTCGTCGCTCTCCGATTCCGGCTGCTTATGACGCTGCCTCTGTCTCAGGGCCGGACTGTAGCCTGTGGGCGGCCTCCTTGGGCCCGAGCCGGCGACGGGCAGAGGGAGCTCTTCCTCTTTGGGGGGCGGGCAGCGCCGTGAAGCAGATGCCTCGTGAACTTTGCCTCTGGATTTTTGTTTTATTTTTATTTTTTTTTTCCTTTTCGCCCCTGATTCTTTATGTGCGTTAGCTAGGCCTGCTTCTTTGTGTTGGTTTTATTATTTTATTATTATTATTATTATCTTCTTATTGTTGTTGTTGTTTTATATTATTATTATTATTATTATTATTTAGTGGCGCAGCTGGATACATTTTTCTCATGTTTCGGTTGGTTTCCATGGATGTGCTCGCCCCTGATGCCAGCTCCTCATTTCTGTCAGGACTGTTACATTTGTGTGGCCTTAACTTGAGTCTGTTAGATTGTGTCTTAGCAGTAGGTCCCGGTTCTCTTTTATAATCAACGAAGGACTTGTGCAGGAGTCCCCTTCTACTTGTTCGAGTTCTGCCTAGCTCTGTTGTGCCCTCACAGCCTCATTTGCGTCGTTGGTGTGGTGTGGCACGTAGCTACAGCCACTAGGGAGGCAGATGAGGCACGAAACCTAGTTGTGTGCTTTTTCTGTAGTGTCTTTTATCTGTGCTGTCTTCTATTGAGTGCTTTTAGGAAACAGCTGTAAACCACCTTGCGTGTGTTTGAGAAGGATAGCGATTATGTGGAGTGCAGGTAATTGCATGAGCTGAGTCTTTTCTCATTGCCATCCCCTCTGGGTCCACTCTCCAGAGTGCCTCTGTAGATGTGTAACCCGTTTGTACAGCATCGTCACACACTGCTTATCACAGAACTCAACTGTTTGTGCCCGGCCCTCCTTCCTGCTCTGCAAGCAAATCACTCGTGATGCGTGAGAGAAGGTCTGTAAGCAGGGACTTATGTAAGAACTTTGCTTCCCACTCGGCAGCTCATAAACCCACCCAGCTCCAGAGCTTTTTAATTAGGGCAGCTGCTTTGGCAGTTGATTAGTTGCTTTTGCTTGGGCTGTAGAGTTAAACCTCAGGCTGCATCTTCCTCCACCTCATTACCCTTCCATTATGCTCTTGCTGTGAAAACAAACAAATCTGTGGAGTTACTTAGGGATCAGTGGAACAAAAGAGCTGTTAGTCTTAATGCTTTTTTTTTTTTTTTTTTCTTTTTAAGAAAAAGGGAGCACAGTGTACTGGGCCTACAAAAGGAAGAGCTTTATTTACAGGATTAAACAACTCCTGGGTAATTGTATGGGGTTGACTGCAGGTAACCTTACATTGAATTGTTTGCAGCTCAGAAATGAACATCGCTAATGTTGTTGGCATATAGTACATAAAAAGAGAGAGTAGTGTAGAAAATGTGCTGATTTAAAATGGTTACCATATGTTTACCATCAGGGCAATTGAAAATTCTCCCGGTCTGTTCCTTCCAAGCTTCATCACACGAAACCAATACCCAAATGTGCTGGAATGCAGGGATGTAACAGTGTTGAACATTTTCAAATTACTCTTACTGTTTGGTAGTGATCTGTGGAAAATCTACGGGTACCTTAGGCTATTTGAATACAGGCAGCAGAAGTGGTTCCACACGAGTGTTTGTGAGGACACTGTTTTCTCCTGTGTTTTATTCACATAAAGGCGTGGTGGCATCTCACTGTTGCTGTATTTTTTTTTTTTTTTTTTGTATCATGATGGGCCTGCTCCAGCACCTCCATGTCCTTTCTTTACATGAGGTGCCCAAAACTGAACACAGCACTCGAGGTGAGGCCTCACCAGTGCCGAGTACAGGTGCAGGGTGACTTCCTCAGTCCTGCTCACCACACCGTTCCTTATACAAGCCAGGATGCCATTGGCCTTCTTGGCCACCTGGGCACACTGCTGGCTCACATTTAGCCAACTGTCGATCAGTACACCAAGGTCCCTTTCCATCAGGCAGCTTTCCAGTCACTCCTCCCCAAGCCTGTAGGGTTGCCTGGGGTAGTTTTATCTATTCAGGTCCATATAGGCAGATGGGATTCACCAGTGTTCAAATGCAGACCAACATGACTGCAATCTGCTATCTGAGGAATGTGCATTTAAATGCATTTTTCTTTCAAGACTTCAAATTATTATCCTGCAATCTAAAAAAACAAACAACAACAACAAAAATGAAAGCAAAAACTTGAAGACCTAATCTAAAAACGCTGTAAAGGTTAAAAGAAAAACTTTCAATTCTGTGATGGTTTGTGTTTGTTTGTTTTTAATCTTTAATTGCTTACTTCTGGATTTATTTATATGTTTTTCCGTCTTGAAATCCGTCATGGGAACAGAACTTGTGTCTGGTTTTGATATGTTGGCTAAACTGTCATGGTAATTCTGTGAGGAGGGCAGCTTTCAGCTGATGACATTCTGAGTATAGCTCACGAGGAGGCAGGCTGTGTCAACAGGATAATCAGCCATCTTCTTTTTCCACAAACAGCTGTAGGAACTGCTTTGGGTTTTTACATCAGTAGTTCAGTCCTTTGGTCTGACAGCAGTTTTAAAAATAAGTAAATGCACGTTCTGTTAGTTTCATCTAGCAGGAATCCACTTCATGTCCAACCTATGTGAATTCTCAGTACCTTCTTGACAAGCTGATTCTGTGATCTTGGTCTGTGCTTTCTAAAAGATAGCTGATTCCTAAGCTAGCCAATTTTACCTTAGGTTATAAAAGGCTGCACAGTCAAAGAATTTAGCTCTTAGGAGACCCAGGTAGGAAGTACATTCAGTTTATTGAGAAAACATTGAGGTTATAAAAGAAATCTGTGAGTGGAGTTCTTGAGTGCTGGCTACTGCAGCTGCTTTTTTGATTAGTAGACTTCTGTCACTTAAAAATTTCTTACGGTGTTCTAATCAAACTGTTGGATAACTTCATACACATTACAGCTTAACATGATTCATAGATCACAGGTCGTGAGAGCTGCTGTGTTGAATCGTGCACTTCGTGTGTCTGAAACAGTCATTTGTCTGCGAACATCTGTGATTATTTGATAGCTGTATTGTAATTTACATAGTTAGCAGACTTTTTGTGAATATATGGAGTGTTGCAGGATTGGAACTCCTGCTATTGCCAAAGGATGTGAACAGATTCATCCTTCCATTTGTTTATCATTCCACTTCAAGCTGTTCAGTGCGAGACTTCATGAGATTAAAGAGAGTTTTTACTATTGATGCTGAACATAGGGTTTACTGAGAATATTTATGGATTTACATAATTAAGAGAAAAATTCTCACACCTGTGCTATCTTATAAAATATGCTATCCCATAAAATGCCACACGTGCATTAGGAAATCAAAAGCATTTTTTCATGTTGTAATTTTTGTGCAAATATGCAGCAAATACTGTAGACTTGGACTCAGCAAAAAATAGCATTTCAGTTGTGATACTTATTTGCTGTAGATAGCCGATCCTCTTAAAAACTAGGAAATGCTTCCCAAATAATGGAGTTGAACTTGAGCTCTCATCTGAAGCGACATGTGCGATTGCAGCTGTAATATTTGGGTACTGTTCCATGAATGATTTATGTCCAGTCTGTGATACAAACACAGTGCTAGTGGATGACCAGTTCAAGAAGTTACATCATACCATCTTTAATTGACTCTACCAGCTGCTATTCGTGTCTGTGAGGTATCTGACTGACACCTCACAGAAGTGGGCAGCGTGAACTGTGGGTTGTCTTCTGTCAGCACACCTTAATTTCAGAGCGTAACAGCATGGGCATTGGTTGTTACAACTTCTCTCTTACACGTTTGTGGTATTGAAGTTTGGGGCTGTTGCTTTTCTATTTAGTGGCACTATGGCAGCACAGAAGATCTTTCACATGAAAGATGATTCTCTGAAGGTTGATTATGGAAGAAGGGAAGTGATGCATTTAGGACATAATTGTGTTCTAGACTTCATCATCTTCTAAAATGATCTATGCCTTGTTAAGGTAGTAGATTAATCACTGCTTCTGTGTGCCTTTGTAATAATGAAGGCCATAATGTCTATCTGCTTTTCTGAGAGACTGTTCTACTTCTGTTCAAGGACTTACGTGATTCAGAAGAATGGTCGCTCTAGGAATGCAAGTGAGGAATATTAATCTTTTCTACTCTTGAAGAGCTGCCTGCAGAAGGTCGCATAGCTTCGATGTCATGTTTGGTGCCCATCTTGATTGGCACTGGTCTTGAAATCAGATTCTTCAGATGAGATTTTGGTTTCACTGACAGTTTGATCTTTCAGGAAATGTCAGGAAACTGGGAAAAAATGTTGGGTTTGGGATTCTTGACTACAGAACACTCAGCAGAGAAGATTGAGGAGTTTGGGCTCTTTTTCCTAGTGCTTTGATAAATTAGATGCATTGCAGGGGGAGGAAGTAAGAAAGTATTTTTGAACTGATATATGAGGTTTAATCAAGGTTTTATGATTCCAGCTGCTGTTTAGCATCCAATTAATATAATTACAGACTATTCATGCCCAAGTCAGCCTTATTTGTAGGGAAAACATTGGATTTATTTCTGGTAAGATAGTTTCTGAATGTAAATGGAGTGTTAGCATGCTTGACAATACTATAGATGGCTTTAAATATTATTGTTACATACTTGAACAATTGTTACATACATTGTGAAGTTTTATGCATGGAAAACATTGCTAGTATTTATTATCAAATAAATATTTCACCCTGATTTCAAGGAAAAATGAAATTATTTAATATACAGATGTGATTGTGGTGCCTCTAGGTATTTAAAGGGCTGCTGTGCTGATTTTGATCTAAACAGTCTGAAAATAAGATGCTTTATCCTAACATTTAGTTGATACACAGCAGTATGGAAGAAATGAAACTATAATAGAATTGTAAGGTGTACACAAGCACGCTTCTGCAGACTTCTGCATTAACTTAGTTTGAAAAACAAAAGCAAACAAACCACCAGGATGTTCCTTTCAGGCATTCCTTGTTACAAGTGCTTTTTTCTTTTTCTTTTTCTTTTTTTCTGTAGATATCTGCAGAGCAATTGAGTTGCTGGAAAAATTGCAGAGAAGTGGAGAAGTGCCACCACAGAAACTACAGGCTTTGCAAAGGGTCCTTCAAAGTGAATTTTGTAATGCTGTAAGGGAGGTAAGTTAACTGTGCAAATAATTAGCTTGCATTAAAAAGTTTTAAAAACATTCGATGCAATAACGCTTGTTTTCTTCATAGAACTGAATTTGACTTAAGTATTCTTCTGTTAAGCTCCATATTTCCTACAAGTTGAGAAGAAAACAATTTAGGGTAGTGTAGGTGTGTTGTATTAAATAATGGCTCAGAAACATCATTCCTTGGAGGTTATAATGAGAGTTTTCCCTTGCTGGCAGCTAATAGTATCTTCTTATCCTGTGGGCTGGTAAGAATGGGCAAAGTATGAATTCCCTCTTCTTTTAAGCCAGATTAGCATCATAGCTTTGCACACCTCATCTTCGTTCCAGATGCTCTTTCAGAGATTTGAGATGGTTGAATGTGTTCTGTTGTTGGTGGTGATGGTGCTACCACTGCTGATAACACCTGCAATGATTTGCAAGATGTGTTTGTAGACATGGAAGTCCTCTAGATGTTTTCATCTTATGAAGGACTGGGTTTGTTGGGTTAACTCTCATTAACCCACTTAGCGTTAGTATTCTTATAGCCTTTGTGCTTTCAATAGCCTTTCTTTTCTTTAGATATTCAGTCAGTTGTGTGAGGTGAAGGAAAATACAGTTAATACAGATAATAATTTTAAGGGGAGGGCTTGATTGTTGGGTGAGCTTTGAAGAGCCACCCTTGCATAATTTTTCATGCATCCCTATTGAAAAGTCACAGATTGAATCAAAAATAAGAAGATAGTCACCTATATCTGCTGTCAGATGTCATGGTGAGGTCTGCTTGTTTATCAAGGAAGAGGATTTGGGTTGAGACCAAGAATGTGTGTGGTTTGACTGAGCAGTAAAGATACTGACAGTTATTTCTTCATAGTATAGTAGATTCTTACTTGGCACCTTGCAGTACTTCAGGGATTCATTTGTTAGAGATGTTTGGTTTGTTTTTTTTCCATTTATGCAGTTTTAAGTTGTAACTGATTGTTATGTTACCTAAGCAGAAAAATAACTGTTTTCACCATGCTTAAGCTGTCTTGTCTTTAAAGGTGTATGAACATGTATATGAAACTGTGGATATCAGCAGTAGCCCGGAAGTGAGAGCTAATGCAACAGCAAAGGTAAATGTCAAACTTGAGTAAAATGCAGTAGTTTGTTACTTTAGTAGCAGAGGAAAGGTATTTAAAATTCAGAAGTGTATCATCTAGATGTTTGATCAAATGAGTAAGCATATGAGGTCATTAAAAGGTATAACAGAACATTATTTTAAGTTTCTTACATTTATATTTTGTTCTTTGAGTTCTAGATTTCTTATACTAATGTTGTCTAGGAAATGAATCTGATTTGTCTTAATATTCAATATTCAATATATCTTCAATATTCAATAATGAAGTGCTATAAAATAATACTTTGAGATAAAAATAACTTTTCAACCTGCTCACTGTGTCAAGCTAAGGAGTTTATGTTCATGTAAATAAGAAGATCTTATTTCCTACAGGCCACTGTAGCTGCATTTGCTGCTAGTGAAGGTCATTCGCATCCCAGAGTGGTTGAACTGCCGAAAACTGAAGAAGGTCTTGGATTCAACATCATGGGAGGCAAAGAACAAAATTCTCCAATCTATATCTCCCGAATTATCCCTGGTGGTATAGCTGATAGGCACGGAGGCCTGAAACGTGGAGACCAGCTTCTCTCTGTGAACGGAGTGGTAGGAATCGATTTTCCACTTTCTTCAGCAGTAACTTCTTGTCTCCACTTGGGGGCATACGTAGAATATACATAGCACAAGCTTGAGGGTGTCTTTTGATCCTAGCAAAACTGATTCTTTTTGTCCTCTCAAGAACATCTTCCTTAGGTTTCTGAACCTAATTCTGTGCAGTGGCAGTTCTTAGATTATGCTTTTATTATGTTTTTTAACTGAAAATGGCACTATTTATATCAACATTTCAGATTGAGAAGTTGTATAAATCTGTAGGTGTTATGTTCTGAAACAGTATTAAACTGCCATTTCCTGTTTTATCAAGCTTGATGCAGATTTTAACTTAGTTTTCTACAGCTTCTAAGGTAAGTAGTAAATTATGATGCATTATTGTAGACTGAGCAGGGGCTCTTTGACATCATTATCCCAGTAAGAGCACTACTGCTTAATGAAAGCTATAGTAAGATGGAAAAACAAGGTGATGTTATCTTAAGTGCTATAAGCTTCAAAACAAATATTTATATTTTAAGGAGTACATGTCTGATGTGCCATTGTAGCTATTTATTTTTAAGAGGTATCCTCTTCCGCTGAGTTGCAATACAAAAAGAAAAACAGAACGACTGGAAAGAGGAGGCTGTGGGCAGGCTCTGATTTACAAGAGCTACTTGTCAAATGCATATTAATCTCTCAGAATTCTAGATTTATTTGTAGAGGCTTCGCTTCCATTGTATGCTTAGAACGTGAATGTTCTCATAATTACGTCTGCAAACTCAGTTTTATTTTAATACTGAGACTTGAACCAATCTTATGCTCCTTAGCCTGAGTGTTGTTTTTTTTTTTGACATATGAAAGGAATCAAGACTTGCTGGTTCTTGGTATTCTGGGAGGTGCCTGCTAGCAAAGAGCTCTATCATGCTTGGCTCCTGACTGTTATGTGGGTTATGTGAGAGTAATCGTCACCTTAGTGGTGCAACCATCCTTGGCCTAGCCTTTCTGGTATTTGAAAGTATCAAGGGACAGGTCAGCTGTCCATAAAGCATCAGCTGTTTTCACATGAAGCCTTCCTCACTACAGACCCTCACAAAGCAGAAACAACACCCCAAAACACTTTGATCATTTGACGGTAATTCCAGCTAAGAATGGCTGCATCTGTGTGCATACATGCATAAATATATGTAGCTATTGTAAAAATACAGTGAACGAATAAAATACCAAAAGAAAGCAGGCTCAGAGGGAAAACCTTTTGATGTTTGCAGATTAATTACTGTCATCTTGATATATGATAGACATTCTTGTAATCATAATTGCTAATTTAATACTTAAAAAGTAATTTGCTGCTGCCAGGATGGCAGTGGGTGTGTCTTAAAACACTTCTTGTGGTGGTTTGTTTTTTTCTTTTTTTTTTTGCTCTTTTCACACTGGGAGATTTTAAGTGTACTGGAGAATTTTATATGCTTTGGCACAGTTGACATTGAAACTTCACAAACTTTTACTAGTTTTTTTTTTTATTGGAACAACCACCACATTCACTTGAATAACAAACATGAAAACATTCAAATGTATGTGTTGTCTCAGTCTGACAGAAGAGAAATAACTCGAGTGTTTTTTTTTTTAACTGTTGTCTTTCTTTCTGTAAGTAACTTTGTAGTAACGGGGAAACCCTCCAATCAACAGGTGCATCACCTGCCTTCTAGCTTCTAATAGCACCAGTGGGAGGTAGGCTTGGGGTAGTCCCATTGCTGTGTTTGATAAGTTTGGGAGAAATAAGTTGTGCTGATAAAATGTGTGCACTCTAGGGATGTATATTTGGATCAAGTTGCTGAGAATTGTTGCTTAAATGTTGTAATCAGATGAATCTAGTAATAAATCCTGACAGTTGGTTTGGTAAAGGATTATTTGTTTGTTTTTTAATCTGTTCTGTCTTGTTGAGGGGGGAGAGCATGGGGGTAGGTGGTTCTTAATGAGTTTACAGGAAGTTAATGTGAGTACCTTGCTAAGATAAACAATACACTGCCTGCTGTGTGTTCTGTTGCAGGTGTCCAGTAGACAGTGATTTGCTTTGTCATAGCTGCCTTTTTGGCATTATCCTATGCTATCTTGCAGTTGTCTGTGGGCTCTTGTCCTTAGCTAAATGCAAGATAATATGAAGTAGCTTATTAGGCAAATTGAGGACGACTATAAAATATAAAGTGTGTGACTGTAGAAGAAAAGCCATCTCAGACTAAAAGACAAAGTGTTCTGAAGTTATTGATTTTTCCTGTTATTTCAAAATTGCCTGTTCTCTCTGCTTTGCTTATTTGATGCAAATATATGTAAATGCTTAATAGAAGCATAATCAGAAGTTTTGCACTACTCTTCTTAATACTGAGTGATATATTTATCATCACTCTGTAGTGATTTGCCAGAGAATAAATCCCAAGCTTGGATGATGTTGTTCTTGTGAAGTTTTGAATATTTTATTTGACTATATACACACAGAAGAATGGAAAAAGTGTTTTCAGTGTATGTTTTCACTAATATGATACTTAATGATTTACACTTTACAGAGCGTTGAAGGTGAACACCACGAAAAAGCAGTAGAACTACTGAAGGCAGCCCAAGGAAAGGTCAAATTGGTTGTACGATACACGCCGAAGGTCCTGGAAGAAATGGAGTCAAGATTTGAAAAAATGAGATCGGCAAAACGCAGACAGCAAAACTAATGTTGAATGCAATAACTTCAAGAAAATACACGCCCTTTACATTGTGTAGTTTGGTTTGATTCATTCAATGCAATGCCTGGGGTACGTAAGCTACTGTCATTTTCATAGAATTGTAGAATGAGTGAGGTTGCAAAGGACTCCTGGGGATTACGTAGCCCTGCTCAGAGGATGGTCAGCTAGAGCAGGTTGTTTAGGGCTGTGACAAGTTGGGTCTTAAGCATCTCCAAGGATGGAAACTCTACAAAATCTCTGGGCAACCTGTTCTAGTGTTTTGATCTCCCTCGTGCTAAAAAATGTTTTTCTGTTTAAAGGAGCTGCTTATATTATAGTTTACGGCTGTTGCCTCTTGTCCTGTCACTGGGTACTGCTGAGGAGAGTCTGTTTTTCTTCTTTTGTTTAAATTCTTCCATATCAGGCATTTAGACATCTTGTTAAGAACACCCTTGAGCCTTCTCTTCTCCAGGCTAGACAGTCTCAGTTGTCTCAGCCTCTCCTTGTTTGTCAGATGCTCCAATCACGTTAGTCAACTTTCTGCCCCTTCTCTGGACGTGATCTTGTATGCCTATGTCTGTCTTGCACTGGGGAATCCAAAGGTGGTCACGTAAATTATGTCTCTTAGAGGCTGAGTGGAAGAGAAGAATCACTTGCCGCAGACCAGGAGGCTGTTGGCCTTCCTTGCTGCAGTGATACGTTAGTGACTTATAATCAGTTTGGTATTGTTCCTCTCCAGGTGTAAGATTTGCACTTTGTTTTGCTTTTTGAGCTTCTTGATTGTTCATTTCTACAGCCTCCCAAGGTTCATTGGAATGGCATGCAGGGAGTGTAGTCTGTCCCATCGCCCTGTTATTAATGAATCTGTTAAACACTGTGGACCCCAGTGCTGACCTCTGGACTATGTCAGTAGAGAATTGCTTCCAACAGGATTTTTTTTGCCACCAGTTGCAACCTTTAGCAGTTCACCCTTCTTTTGAAGATTTTCTTTTCAATTTCTTTGCATTTTTTACAGTTTAAAAAGGATGCATCTTTTCAAAATCAGCTAGGGTACCCTAAAAAATGTATGTATGTTGCATATTTGTGCATCTTTTTCATATTAGACCTCTAAGCATGCAAACAAATTCAAATTCAAAGGTTTTTCAAATGCATTTAATAAGACCTGTTTCTACAATTGACATCGCTTTTTTCCTTTTTTGTTTTCTCACTTAACGTCTTCAGTTTCCTTGCTGAATTATTTTGCAAAAAAAGATTTTTATGTAGCAGTATTTTGGCACTTTTCTTAAGAACATGTTATATATCAACCACAAAAAGTAATCGTGATCAACTGCATAGCTGATAACAATTACCAGATTTTATAATGTTTTGGTGAGTACGTTATTTTTACACTTCTGCTAAGTCATAATTTGTTACTCCGGAAATTTTATTACCTCACCTGTAAATAATGTACAATTGGTGTTCTCGTATAATGACTTTGGAAATTTGTAAGTGTGAGTTATTACAACAATCATTCCTGTAACTTACATTGTTTTGTACTGATTTTCAAGCAGTTAAGGGGGTTAACTGCGTTTGCAGTTCAGGGTTGACTATATGTATTTTTATATTCAGAGACTGAAGATATGTTAATGCTTTCAAAAGAATTTCAGGCGTTTCCCTGACTTTCTGCTGTTTTAAAAAAGTTCATTTTAATGGTCATAACTCTTTTGTGGTTTTAGTATGTCTTACTGTAATCATATATACAGAGTAACTGTACAGGACTTGGAGTAGTTAGTACCAAAATCACGTATCATTGCATCTGTCAGAGTAAAACATTCTGAGGCTTACATGTCAAGTAACCCTGGGGTGAATTTGTTTGGTATTTATCACTGAACTGCTTCTGATTTGAAGAGCTCACGGTTGTAGAAACGGTAGCATCAACATTGCTCTAAAAGTTTACATGGAATAGTGCTGGGATAGTAATAAGAAACATCCAGGTTTAAGTGCTTCATGTCTTTGCTCAAGTCTGGTTGATGGTGGCACGCTTGAGGTGTGCCATTTCGAAAAACTTTATCTGGACAGAGGTATACTTCTTGGAACTACCAGGTCTGATGCTGTACTAGCATACTTGATTTTTAAAAGCTTCACTTTTTGGTACATATCTATCATGAACTTGATTATCTACTGGAGTCTGTTCACTTGTATGGCAGCTATGAGTGCATCCTAATTGATTATTAGCAGCTTGATTCTTAGAGGCTTAAACCGAAAAGTGCAGTTCTGACCATTTGACTGTTCCCTCGTTTGTTCACATGGAGCAGCGCAGTCTGTTGTGAAATAATCAAGTGTGTGAAAGAAGGAAAGTGGTTAAGGATCTGAAAATGACAGCATGAAATTTGTGCATTTTCAGTTGATTTGCTGGAGAAGAAAAAATGTGATCACGACAGGCCAGTGAGAAACATATTTCCTTTCTGCATGTTTGTAAGCATGGTAAGCCTGCAAATAGAAGTTGGGATTTTAAAGATACTGATAGTTTGAAAATGCAGTATAAATATTTAACAGTTAGATGATATTGAGCACTGAATTGCATGGTTTATTATCTGTCATAGGCCTATAGCTAAAGGCCTCATGTCACTGATAGGACCATGCTGGTGAATTGTATATTTTATGGAACAACTAATGCTTAAAATACTGAGACCAAAATCACTACATAGCGCAATCGTGGATGTGTTTTAATTTAACTGTAAGATAGTAGATACTTGTTTTAGAGCTATAAAAAAAAAAATATATATATATATATAAATATTAAAGGTATGGATACGAGGTAGAAATGTGTTCTTTAGTACCTGTATCCCTTGGCATTACTGAACAAACCAGTGGTTTCTGGTACTCTGAGGTAGCTTACTTTAGTGTAGCTTGAGCTACTGAATGCAATAGCATTATCATTCTGAAGTGTAGCATTTGGATACAGCTCGTCATCTGCTACAAAATGTGGGGAAGGGTACCTGGGCATATAAATTGTAGCATTTAATAAAAAGCTTTTTAATTGCAATAATGACAAAAAAAGAAAGCAGAAAACTCATTAACAATCATGTTTAATACTATGAAAACCTATAACAATAAGGAAAGGGTGGATCAAGATTCACCAACAAGTCTAATTTCTTTAACTACTGAGCAGTGCCTGTACTGTGTTAATATGCAGTCCCTACACACGTGATGTGTTTGGGTATGCAAACAGTTTAAGAAGAGATATCACTTCTGCAGATCTGCATCTATTGCTGCTTTGAGGAATCTTTGGGTTTTATCAACAGAAAAATAAAAGTTAAATTTCACATGCATTGTTTTTGTGTATTATTTTTCCTGAGTTTCCTTTTTTGGTACTTTATTCATGCAGCTGTAGTTGGGTGTTTATAATCTGTGGGGCGTAGTGTAAACTGTGCGTGTGTGGGCGTGCAAAGAAAAACTTCAAATCCTGGTTTTTGGTTTTTCCTGGTTGCTTATGAATCTTCCCTTTTCTGCCCTATGTTCTGTGACTTGTTGGAGAGATGAGAATTAGAATGCTGTAAAGTATATGTAGTATCTTGAGCCTCCTACATTTTTGAGACCTTTGTTTCAACTGCATGAGCTTACATGGCGCATATTATTCTGAGTCAGATATTATCTTTTAATTGTTTGAAGCAAGTATCTCTGGTAATGAGATGTTAAATATCTGTAATTCTTTGCTTAAAGACCTTGTGAGGTCTTTAAGAAAAATGTGCCTGAAGTTATAAACTGAGATAAAGGCGGGAGAAATGCTTCGGTTTGGAATGCAAAAGGATTTTTTTCACATAGGTAAGCTAGACTGCAAATTGACAGTATGCAAAAATCAAACAAAAATCACTTATATAAGATGGATAAAAGAACTGGAAATACAACCACATTTTCAATTTGGTTTTAAAAACTAAATATTCCCATGATCTGGCTACTTATATTCTACTTTAATATGGTTCAGATTCTTAGAGGAAAAACTGTGAAAAAGCAAAAGTTGCATATCTGAGGCTGGCCACGTATTAATACAAGCAGAGGCAGCTTGGCTGCTGTATTCCTGTCACCTTTTTGTCCTCAACTGTATGCTTGCTTGTGCTGGCATTCACTGATTTTTTTTCTTTTTTTTTTTTTGACTCTATACTGAGCAGATTCAATTTGGTATCCTAGCAGAGACCAATAGTAACTTAATTTTTTGAGTTTATTTCTGTTGCCTGAACACAGGATGATGTCTAGTGTCAAAGGAATTGTGCTGGTTCATGGAGATGTGTGCCCATGGTAGGTAGACCAACTGCTTGAAGTTGCAAAGAAGCTGAAGGTGTGGAGCAGACTGGGTTTCTATGATCCTTTGTCTTATAAAATCTTTATTGGAATCTACTTTAAGAGCTATGTTACTAAGCAAGGTGTGTGGGACTTGCTTCAAACAAACCCTGTGTCTGTTTAATTCTGTAGCGTGATGTATTGGTAATTGTTTCCTACCTGGAATGTCTCTAATTAATGGAGTAATATTGATACATTTTAATATTCAGTCTTGTGGCTTATATTCAAATGATATGTCCTACTGAGAAAAGATGTTTAAACAACCATTTGCTCCCTCAGTGGTTCATTTCTTTCAACCTCTTCCATCGTTTATGGTAATGTTCCACTTTCCTGACTAGATAATGTGAGTTGATAGCATAGGAGACAAATATGGTTACATAAGTTACCCAGTTTTTAAGCAGTTTGTGGATTTTTTTGTTTATCTATCTAAGGATTTAAAGAAGGTAAGTTACTCCATGTTTCTGATTTCTCCTTGGTTATCTAAAGGCTAAATCTGTGGAGCAAAGTGGCAGGGTGAGGGGAAGGAACCCACCAACAATAAAACATCATCTTCCTGAACACTGGCTTTGACTTGTGTACTTCCAAAGGTAAGTAAAATCACCTGCACGTGGTTCTTATCTAATTGCAGCTCTGCTTTTCAGCTGGAGCAGTGCAGTGGCATTGTCTGAACAAAATCTAATCTGCGACGGAGACGGGCTGTCTAGCAGCAGTGCAGTCATGACAGCTCTCACCTGCTCCCAGTGGCAGTGAGTAAAGTGCAGAATTTGGTGATTTATTATGTTAGGTGTATTTCAATAGCATCTGAGAGTTCAGGACACTATTGTGTTTTGCAGTATACAGACACAGAGCAAATAGTGTGGCTCCAGAGAGCCTCAGACTATTGCTTAGAAACTGTAGGGTTTGTGGCTGATGAAAACCGAAGCGAAAATACAGTAGATAAGCTTTTTTTTCTGATTTCTCCTGTGGTTTCTGTGATTTATTTTGAAGCATTATTTATTTTTTTTAAATACCGCTGAGGGGCACGGGAGGGAGTGTGGCTCTCACTTGTAGTAAAATCCATTATTTTTTGGTAGGCTCATAACCATAATGTAGTTGAAACAGCCTTGAGTAGTCATGCGTTGTTTTTTTTAAAGTGATCTCAAGCATGCTCCAAGTGGAGTTGCTAAGAAATTGAGGTTATAATACTTCAAACAAAGCACATGTGTAGAATGTGTGTGTCTGAGCTGCTGCTGGCACTAGATGTGTCACACTGCCATTCGGTAATGGTGTAGGAACATCTTTCAGTAAATACAAGAGCGTCTTTGGAAGAAATATTGGAATTCATTCCAATTAAAAGAACAGTTCATCAGTGAGCAGTTCACTTGTTCTTCTACGCCAGAAGTGTATTTGAAGTGTGCCCAGAGGCTTTGGAAAGCATCAGTGTTGATGTGTGTCAAATCCTGTGTGTGCACCAGGCAGAAGCATTGTGTGATCTTCATTTGGCCTTGGTGACGATCTCAAAACTTGAAGAATTCGTTGCAGCTTTTACATACCTTTCTATTTTCTAAGATGAGAGAATGGTAGAGAACCCACCAGATAAATGTTTCTGAGATTCCCAAGGCGGAGGACAGCATGGAGATTTTCTTGTCAAGGTTTGGCTCTGCAGCATGCATTCTACCAGTGCGTGCTGGAGCCAAGCTGTGGGCTAAGCTCTGCTTGGCAGGGGCTGCAGGTTGGCAGAGGAAACATGAAGAACTGATGGAAAAGTGAGCGCGTTCACTTGGAGAATAGCGCTGTGACATCTCCAGCTTTTTTGTTTGTTCTGCAAGCACAGTTACTCTGGCTTTAATTTTACACTATAGAGCGAAACTTGAGGTTTCTTTACATTCCAAGCCAGAAGGAAACGGTGATGGCAGTGCATTGAACTGGGGTGTGTTTGATAAAAAGCTTAAAGGGGTTTTATTGCTGACTGGATTCTGCTCAGCTCCACGTGGGTCTGTCACTGGAACCTCAGGCTTCATTGCGGAGGATGCTTGTTGGAACGGAGGGTTTTATTTGAGACCTGATCTTCTGACTGTGAACATTACGTGGTGCAATTTTTGGTGACATCTGTTGCTGAATAACGTGTACCCATTATCTACCCCTCCTGCAGGGTAAGCACTCAACCGTTCTCCTTTTCCAGCTGGAAAAACAACTGCTTTTATTTGTTCCGGTTTGGATGTTGTGTAGATACGCGTGCAGGACACGGCTCCTTTTAATGCCCCCTGCTCCAGCGCTGGGTACCAACACGGGGCGCAACCGCGAGCTTGAGGACACGCGCGGTCTTTCATTCCCTTCTTTCCCATCCCTACAGCCCGTGCGGAGGCGCGAAGGAGGCGGCCGGCGCGCTGGTCTCCAGGGGGCGGCTCGGCTCGGCGCCGCCCTCGCGGCGGCGTCCCCGGCTCCCGCCGCACCGCGCCGCCGGGGCCGGGCCGTGGGAGGCCGAGGCCCCGCCCCCTCTCCTCCCGCCTCCGCCCATTGGCCGCGCCCCCGCCTCTTTTTGCATATTCATCGACCCCGCGCCCTCTTCCCACCAATAGCGGCGGGGAGGCGGCCGCCTCGTTAGCATACGCGCCTCGGCGCTGGGCGCAGAGCTGCAGCAGGCGCCGCCGCCGCCGCTCGCAGCGACTGAGGCCGGGAGGGGTGGGGTGGGGGGGGCGCCGGGCTGCGCCGCGCTCCGCTCCGCGTCCGCCCCGCGGTCCGCTGGCCATGGCCGCCCCCGCGCCCTACCTGCGGCGCTGAGGAGCGGCGGGGCGGGGCGGCGACCGGGAGAGCTTTTTGTCCTCCTCCGCGGCCGGCTATATATATATATATATTTTAATTACTATTTTTCGTATTTTTTATTATTATTTTTAAACCGTCGCCTTGCTTTGATTTGTAATTATTATTATTGTTTCTTTTTATTCTTGGCGGCGGGGCCGTGCCGCGTTGCGGTACGGTGCCCGGCGATGCGGTGCCTCGCGTTGCTCGGCCTCGTCGCCTGGGGCCTGGGCAGCTCGGCCGGGCCCAGCGGCGGGGCTTCTCCACCTCCCTGCCCGGCCTCCTGCAGCTGCGACGGGGATCGAGGAGTCGATTGCTCCGGCCGGGGGTTGGCCGCCGTGCCGCCGGGTCTCAGCGCCTTCACGCACGCACTGTAAGTGGGGGAGCGAAGGGGGGCAGGTGGGAGCGGGGCGCCGACAGCGCAGCGCCTCCGCGGCTCCGCTTCGCGGTGCGAGGCTTCTTCCAGCGCTGGAGGTGGGCAGTCGGAGCTGCCGCTGCTGGCTGGGAGAAACGCTTGGGCTGCGCTGGGTTTGGTGGCTCTCCGCTCGGTCGGGTTGCCTGCAATGGAATCGCCGCGTCCGAAGAACCGGCAGCCGTCGCGGATCGGACGGAGAGCTTTAAGTTCGCGTCGCTGTGCGGCTCAGCTCCCCCAGGGCTGCTTCCGAGGGGTTGGAAGCCGGGCAGGCGCTCCCCAGCTGTGCTGATCGTAGGGGATGCTGTTGGTCCCTGTTTGTTTTCCCCTTTTTCCCTTATTTACAGCACGAAAACTGCGTGCCTTGGTGATAGCTCTGCGCTTGAATGAGACTCCTCCAGTAAGGCCGCTGGAAGGTCAGCATCCAGCAAGCTTCCTATCGCTTCCTATTCCGAACCTGCTCCGGCTGCACCCAGGGAGCTGTGCAAAAGAAAGGAGTAAAATCACATCGCTCCCTCCAGCTGACACGTCTGTGTCACGGCAAAGCGTCTTAGCGGTGTGTCGAGGAGAAAGCTTTTTGTGCTCCGTGTCAGGCAGCGCGGTGATGCTAGGAAATCCCCTTAGCGCTGCTACGGGGCTTGTTGTGATTACAGCCGTGGCAGCAGGGTCTGTAGCACGGGGGTGGCTCAGAACGCTGTGCGGTAGTGGAGCAAACATATGGCTGCGTTTTGGCGTTGGTGACGGAGAGCTGTTGCTGAGAGGCGGCAGCGCGTTGGGGGTGTTGTGGTATCGGAGGAGCAGCTCTGCTTCTGCATCGGGAGAGAGAGAGCTTGAATCGCGAGAGCTGAAGGCAGGCATCTCAGCGAAGGGATTTTGGAAGATACAGAGGTGTGGCAGCACTGGATCTGAGCTGTCTGGAGGGGATGGGTTGGATGGAGGAATGTGGAGGGAGCGGGGAGAACACCACCAGGGGTAATTAGCTGATGCTTCTGCTGTGGGCAGCCACTTGTTCCGTATAATTTAGGTAGGTGTTTATGTAGCTCTTAATTACCAGCTGCCCTGTTTTCTGCTTATGAAGGTTAGGATTCTGCTTGGTTGCAACGTAACTGTCACCCAGTGAGCTGATATGCCTGGGCAGTAATGCTGAGGTGGTGGTGGTTTGGCTTTTGTAGTCAGCGCAGCGCATGGCTGAGCCTTGCTCTGGCACTTCGTGTATGGCGTGCTTTCAGAAACCATTCACGTTCATGGAAAGAAGTCACAGTGAGCCATGCTCACGGTGCTGCTTTGAGAACTGGAATTTTCATGTTGGGCTTAATAAAATAGTCTCAATGTTCTGCAGGAGGCAGAAAGCAGGTAGTTCTGGATAATGGCTTCAGGGATGTCTGAAACGGGCCTGGCTGCTTCCAGGGGCATGCAGGACAGCCACGTGTCCCGCGGTCCTTTTGTGACCTGACCCCACAGTTGTCACTTTTGTTTTAAACACTCCAGTTTTCCTGTCAGTGTTCCAGTGTTGCCTTCTTCCATTGCCTCCCAAGACGCTGGATCTCATTTGCCCACTTTTCCCGCAGGGATGGGTGTTCAGGATGAAGCAACCCTCTTATCTGCTGGGCTCTCTAACCTGTGTACCCTACAGTGGGCTGTGGGTTATTCTAGAGCTCCACGGGATGAAGATGTCACGGTGAGGAAGGATCCTGTTTGACCCCATTGTCATGCAGGTTGTTCCAGCAGCTGCAGAGAGCTGATTGCCTTCTTTTCAGCTCATAGGCAGTGCAGAAGTACCTCCCCTGTCTCGTGTTTGAGTTAATTTCCTGCTGTGTTTATGTATAAATGGCAAAATTATATGGTACTGTTTGGATTCAGCAGAGTGCGCGTGTTTCTTTTCTTTTTCTTCTCTTTTCTTTTTTTTTTTGGTCCCCTGGCACTTTTATTTGCAGAATGGTACTGAAAGGCAGTGGATAGATGGGAGCTGTCTTCCTCTAACACACCACGTACCCGCCTGCTGTGCTCCGCATCCCCTGGCATCCAGTCTGCACAGCAAGGACCTGGGGAGGCTCAGGGGATGCCTCTAGCAGAGCTGCTACGTGAGAAGAAAGGATGTCCAGACACAGCCCAGGCTCTGGAAAATGTCGCTTAATTGCTGTCCTCCTGAGATAGAGAGGCCTTATCTAATGAGAGGTTTGAAGGTTTTACAGTTAACTCTGTTTAGTTTTTCACTTGCCTGTGCAACGCAGCAGTGATATGCTGGCAGGTAATAAAAAGCTTATTCTGTCTTCCAGAACCAGGGAAGGGAGCTGACCCATTCCTCATTACTAAAGGGCTGCAGACAGCCCTCTGTCTCTCCTCTGGGTATCCCTCTGGCCCTGGTGCTGTAGGCCCCTGGTTTGCTGGGAAGCCTTCCGTGGAATTTGTTGCTGTTTCAAAGCTTGCTGCGTATTTTTATCCTTTGAATGTTTTCTGTTGGCAGCAAACTTGATGTTTGGCTGCTACCTCTCTTTGCCTTTTCTTCCTCCCAGAAAAAGTCCTGGTGCCCCACTGTAACACATGATTTGTCAGGTACTTGGTATTTATTTTGCACGTTGAGGTCACGTATATCAGCAATATGTCATTTCTTCTTGGGTGCTTACTGGCAGGGGCTCATAAACATGACTTAGGGAGCAGATATCGAGATAAGTCTGTAGCGTGGAAAAAAAAAAAACAACTGGACTTCAGTGCAAGCAGGTTTGTGCTGGTAAATAATTAGCTCTTCAGTCCTCGAGAAGAATTTGCTGGTAACTCTCTGTCTGAGATGGAAAATATGGAAGCTGTAGTAGAACAGCTGAAAAACAAAACAAAACCCATAGAAACTTCCTCCGCAAGGATCTTTATTTGTTTTGTATTCTACACCTAAGCCAGCAATTTTTGCAGGACACAAGCTCTTATTTACCCAGAGAAAATTACTGGCCTGGATTTCAGAAGGGCTGAGCACCCATCCTCCTTTCTTGGGGAGACCCTCACCAAGCTCCCTATGTCTGCTCATGCTCTTTTCTCCTTTCTGCTGCCGTAGTGCTCATTCCTAAAGCTCATCCTCATGTTGGGAACGGGCATGAGCTCATGTGGTGTTTATGGTCTGGAGAATTTGCAAACAGCTCAGGTTTGCTGCTTGTTTCGCAAATAAGCGAGGCAGCAAGGTGGCTGCCGGCTGGTTAGCCTCAGCATTGCTCAGTTAGGAGGAATGAGTTTTGGGCTGCAGCTTGGTGGGTTTTGGGGATGACAGGATGCCTGAAACAGCTGGGGGAAGAACTGGAGAAATCAGCATCATCCTAGGAATAGGTGACAGAGGTGGGAGAAGATAGGGTAGGGTAAGACAGGAGAACCATCCCTACGTGGAAAAAAGGAATCTGTGAGTTCGGGTGCTGAGGATTTAGATGCTAGGAGACCCATGTAAACACAGCATTTCCCACGTTAGAAGCCCTGGCTGGTTGGCTCACCATCTGCTGCAGCACTGACCCAGGATTTTGCTACAAGGAAATCTCTTGGGTAGTTTTTCATACCTGCCTTTCAAGTACTGCTGCAGTTTTTTGATAAGATATTCTGCAACTGTGGTCTGAACAGAGATTCTGGTTGTGTAGTATTGTTTTTGTGGTTGTTTTTTGTACTTTCTCACCCCTATGGATCCCCTTTTAGAAATGTCCGTGGCTGCACCCAGTTCTGTAGCCACATCATGGTAGTTTGGTCAGGGGCTGGGGATGCCTCATCCCTGGAAACAGCCAAGGCCAGGCTGGCTGGGGCTCTGAGCACCTGCTGGAGTTTGGGGTGTCTGTGCATTGTAGGGGAGTCCCTGTAAAAGTCCATTTCCACTCAAACGATTCAAATGGGGAGCATCTACCACATGTTGGTGCCTGGAAAGTGTAATTAAATCATGCAGAAATGGCATGTGATCTACCTGGCAAAGGAGCTGACCTTGTTTTTTCCAAGTTTGAGTTAGTGCTGCTGTCAGTGCCTCGTGTTGAAGTAGAAAGTTTCCAGTATTTTCAGATCTTACGTCTTGTGATTGAAAATTTGTAACCAAAGTAGCAGAAAGCATTTTATTGTGCTGTTGAGAGATCTGACTGTTAGAGGACTGTGACAAGGTCAGAGCTTCCCGGAAACGTACTGAGGTGGCTGGGAGATCAAAGTGCAAAAAGAAAGAAAAAAAAAAAAGTGGATTTTGGCTTCGTCCTGAATTGAGCAGCACATTCTGCATGGAGTCAGTCAAGTTGTGCTGCTTGTCATATATATCTCTTACAACCACGATCTCAGAAATAATGGGCAAGACAACTGCAATACATTTGTCCCTATAGAAGGAGGCTTCTTTTGTTTCTCAGATGATGGCAGTTGGAATCAGAGCTGGATATTTGTTGGTATGACACAAGATCATTCCTATGAGGCATTATCAGCTCTGTTGTTGAAATGGAATCCTCGGCTTACCGATAGGTTTTGTTGTTGTTCAAGTCTGATATTGATAATTACACATTTAATTAAACCTCTTGCTTTAAAGTACTGAAGATGATTTTGTTCAGGATTTAAAAAAAAAAAAAAAGCCAAACTATTATGGAATATAAGAAGCTCTTTAAAAAAAACACACAATCTTATTCCTGCAAGCCCTGCATTAAGAATGCAGGAGGAGCCTCAAAACACCCATACGTGATCTGCAGAAGCTGTACAGAAGGTGCTGCCTTCTGGTAAGGAAAGGGGTGCTAATTCTTTTCCTTCAGGAAAAAATGGAAAGAATTTGTCAAGTTGTGAAGAGCGCCCTGAAAAATCAGGCCCTTGCAGTGAACAGCTGTGCTCACAGCTTTGTCTTATTCAAATATGAGGACTTTTTTTAAGCACCGTACCTCCTCCTTTTCTCTCCCCCGACCAATCCTGGAGGAGTGCTGGGTCTCACATGGACTATCTTCACCCCGAAAGCTTGGAGAAAATGTGTTTGGACTTTTAAATAGTGCACAATTAACAATGAATCATAAATGGATGTGCAATTTCTGAGGTATGCAGGGAAGGCCTAAACCTGTTTAATTTGGCTTAATGATGCTGCAAACATGGTCGTGCATTTTATAACCTTGTCCTGTGAAAATGTGTGTGTGTTTTTTTTGTTTTGTTTTTTGGAGGGGGAAGTTTTCCCATTACCTTGACATGTGCACAGTTGCACATGAATAGCCTGACCCGGTGCCTCAGCAGGGAGAGCAGCATGGCAGTGCTTTCAATAGGCCTGTTACTACAAGGAAAACATATGGGATATTTCAGTCCTGTCTTTGCAGGCAGCATACAGGGTCTTCTTGGCAGAGCTGCTGCATCCAGCCCTCACTTGGCTCTCTCGTGTTATAAAAGCTTAGGAGCTACCTTCTTTTTTTTTTTTTTTCTTTTTTTTATTAATAGAATCATAGTGTGGCTTATAGTTGGAAAGGACCTTAAAGATCATGGAGCTCCAGCCCCCAGCTCAGGGTGCTCCATCTGCCTGGCGTTGGGCTCCTCCAAGGCTTGGGGCACCCACAGCTTTTGGGCAGCAGTGCCAGGGCCTCGGTGCCCTCTGAGTGAGGAATTTCTGCCCAAAGTCTAACCTCAACCTCCCTACTTGTAGTTTAAAGCCATTCCAGCTTGTCCTGTCTCTGTCGGACCGTGTAAAATGATTCTTTGATTCTGTGATTCTAACTGGAATGCTTGGGTTTAAGAAGGGGAAGAAAGAAAAAAAAAGTAAAATGGATTTGCTAATATTGACCAAACTGTTAATATTTTACAGAACTAGTGTGGCTCTTGCTAGGTGTAGAAAATCCATGTCTTTTCCAAGGGCAAATCTGCTGGCGCTGTGCTGAGTGTTTAGTGGAGACTAAATTTCTTGAATACCCGGCTTCAAGTAGTGACCTATTCCGAACTGACTGACTCTTGCTTGAAATCTCTTTTCCAGAAGTTTCAAGGAGTTTGTTTATGTGTTTGTTTGTTTTTTACCATCTTTCCCACAAAACCCCGGTCCCCGGGCCAGAAATGTGCAGTCAGGAATTTTAAGTAGGGTTTTGAGGATAATAAACAGCAGTCGTTCATGGCTTCAGCATCTGCAATTGCGCTGCAAAGCCGATGTTTCCTTTTTAGAATCTCTCCTGAGTAATCGTGCCAGTAAAATAAATCTGAAGTGTGTTTGGAAGAGAAGATTTTTGTTTAAACAACAGCGTGTCAGAAATGCAGCTTGAGAGTAGGACTGCCTGTACTATTGCTGTCTCTTCATTCGCACAAGACGACTTGTTGTGCCCTTATAACTAATCAGTCACATGGATGAGAGAAATACTGTAATGCACGTTGGGTTGATGCATTTATCTAAATACTCTGGATTTTTGTCTAACCAACTTCATCCTGCAGTTCTTTAAGGCAAAGAGTGTCCCCGAGTCTCAGTTGATTTGGTGCCATCAGCAATGGAAAATGGAATGATAACGGGAACATCAGAAATATCCTCCTTAATGCCATTATTTGCAGCTCTGAGGATTCAGTGTCCTGTCAGCATCTGAGGGATGCCATGTGCAAGTACCAGAGTAGTCACCAAGTTAAGGAATTCTGCCTTAGCTGGGCAATGTGAAATCATCTTCCTTCATGAGCTTCAGTTTTGCCCATGGAGAGCACAGTTAGGAATGTCTACACACTACGCTCCCCAACATGAAGTTCCCTGTTTGGTGAGAGTGCAGCTGTATGTTGAGCTTTTTCCTACAGCCTTGGAGGTGTAAATATTGCTTGTGACAAAACGTGGGTACGTGCTTGCCTACGTGGATCTCTTGGATGGTAAACACCCAACATTTACTGTCCAAACTGTAGGTGCCTTTTTAAATAAGAGTTGGTGCTTTTCTTCCTGCCCTGTTAATGTTGTAGTGTTCAGGGTTATGTGTGTCCTCCAGCTTGCCTGTCTTCAGCAGGGATGAGCTGAACATGAATTTCCCTATTCCTCCCTGAACTGTGAAGGAGTACATGCTCCTCCATATGTGCTTTATGTTTTAAAAGCACTTAGCACCCAGTTAATTTTCAGAGAACGTATGTAGGTCGTCCAAGAGGCTTCAGCAAATAACAACTGAATGTTTGTGTAATTAAAAAGGCAAACAAATGCTCTCCTGGTGCTGCCTTGCCAGCAACAAGGCATTGTTTGTGCCTTAGAAAGGCTCTCTGCCCCAGATATGCAACTCATGTAGAAGGAGGAGATGCTGTTGCAGCTTCACCATCTTCTCAGGGTTGTGCAAATGACTTTCCTTGGGTTTCTGCACAACAGCCCAAGGCTTCTGAGGAAGGGCAAGGCAAGCAGCTCATCTCACCTGTTTTCTTATGTTACAGTCATTTGAACAAGATGGTTTCCTCCATGTAATGGTAGAAGCACAGTGAGCACCTCAACTGTTGAAAATCTTAGGTGTATTTTAAGCATTTTTTAACTGCCGAAAAGATGCTATCTGTGGAGAGATTAATGAGCAATAAGTAAACTATGTTGGATCTGGGCTTGCAGAATGCAGTTTAACTGCTCTAGGTTTCAGCACACTCATTTAATTACTGGGTTACTGCATGTTTTCTCTGGGGGGTGAGTGAGTGTGTGTGTGTGTGTGTGTGTGTGTCTAGAGGAAGCGTATACGTTTATCCAAAGTGTATGAATGCAGTTTGGGGATGCCATGTTTGTGTTGCTGAAACCACCTTGCTGCCTTAAGTTCCCTTCAAGAAAATTGTGGATAGGCCTTACTATCATTTACATTTGATTACTTCAGTGTTAACTTCCCCTATGTGATTTAACATGCACAAGCTTAATTATTCTTTTCTGGCCTAGGGAGAGATTTCCTTCCAATAATTACCTTCACTGCCCTTTACCCTTCCTTCTACACGTTAGTCTGTTTGGAGAAACAGCATTGCTCAGTAAGCAATTCCAGACACAGCAGTGCCTGAAACTGTCCTGGAAACATAATTTATACCTTTTACATTTCACGTTAAGCTTCAGTATGCTGCTAGGTGTATAGAACTACCAAATTTCTCACTTAAATAAAGGCAGTAGGTACTTAGCAGAAAAGCACTGGTTTGCATCTCATTCTTGTGCTGTGTGTGAGGTGATTCAGGTAAAAAGGAAATATAAATTAGCAAATAACTTCCATTAGTTCAGCCATTTCTTTTTACAAGCAAATGCTGTTTAGTCATATACTACTTAAATGTCAAAAGAGCGTGACTCCATATGAATGTGAGATGAATGTGATGCAGTATTGCCAGATTGATTGTTCCTGTGATAGCAAATAAGGACATATTTAATTTGGAAATTTCTCAGAATTACATCTTTCTGATTATTTTTTTTTTAATCATTGGATAGTTTCTTCCTTAAAATCTTTTTATTTAAAGGCAGTAGTGGTTAAAGAAGAATCATTTAGGTGGGGGGGGGGAAGTGCAGAATTAGTTCTAACAGCTTTGTCTTCTGCAAATTGTATTAATCTGTGTGCTACACTTGATTTATCATCTGATATATCAAAGGGATGAGGATGCTGCCTTCTAAGCTGTGTAACTGTACACAACTATTTTGTGTTTAAGAAGTTCAGTTTGTGTTTGATCCCTGGGATAGATGGTGCCTGTATTAGGATAAGACAGTTTAAGTCTACTATTAATTACAGAGCAAATGTGTTTATAAAATGGGCTATCTTCATATGTGTGGTAAAGTTCAAGTGCTTTAAATGTGACTGCTACATTATTGCTATTTCCATTAAACTGCCTTTGTTATATCCTGATGGTTGTTTACAGCCAGGCAAAACCAAAGGGATCACATTGGACAAGTTTTCCTCACATTTTATTTTAAGGTTATTTTGTAAAGTTTTAGGTTCTGGTCATTTTCAGGATAACTCATAGTGGAGGGCCGAGTAAAATCACTGCACATGCTTTTATACTTGTCAGATTTGGTGGCGACTCTAAAATGAGTTGATGCTCGCGTCTACCTTGTGTCCATTAGAATCCTGCCTTCCTAGCAACACAGCTTCTTCATCAGAACATGATTCACATTGATCAGTTGGGCTTGAGGTAAGATCTAGAGCATGTTTCCTTACTTGCCATCATCTGTGGTGAAGTAAAAACGTCCCCATGTGTTTTTGTGTGGAGGTAGCTGAGGAAACAGAGGATCGCAAGTCCAGGTTCCTTGTTGGGAATCAAAATGCATCCTGCCAGGAGGACGCACACCCAGCAGGCTGGAAATGCAGGTAGATCACTTAGATTTCCTTCTGTGGGTCTCCTGCTTTTCCATCACAAGTGCATTAGATGTGTTTATATAAAGAATTGATCCCGTGTACATGATTAAACTTGACAAGCCTTAATCTCTGTTGTAAAGAGTGTGGGCTAGATAGCTCATGTGGTAGGTCTTTGTTTTTCATGTAAATACTTGTGATGTTGGATTTGCATTAAGTATGCCGTTTTTCTCTTGACAGTCTAGTGATAAAAATCTACTTAGGTTTAAGTAGTGTAGTCATGTGAGTGCTGAAGAAGAAACTGAAGAAAGAACTTGATCTTTTCAATAAAGTTACTCATAACAAGTGCTTCTTTGGCCTCATTTATCTATAATGGCAAGCGGTAGCTATCAGATTTAATTTTGACAGAGTTTCTGTGAAAAATTGCATTCAGGTCTATGAATTTTCTTTTGAGAAACTAGAAAACACGCTATTCTTAGATTCTTGTGTCAGCAGTGGTAAGCATTATTATCTTTAGTTTGTATCGGGGGAGAATCCAGGAGGCCCAGAGCTCTACTGCTGAATTGGGTTAGCACGGCTGTTCCATCTGGGCTGTGACTCCTAACCAAGCAAGCTGGACAGATGTTGTGCCAGCAGGATACCTTGTGTGCTGATGCAGCTCGTTCTGCTGGGAACACAGGCACCGAGAAACAGTCCTCCAGCAGCCTGTGCAGCCGCTGTGCTGGCAAAGCAGACAGTGTTATTTTATGCTTTTAGGCCACAGTTCTGTAGGGAGCGAGAGCCAGCAGTATGGAGTGCGGCGCTGTGCCAGTGAGAGACAGGTCTCCCCCTTTGTGTGGCTGGTTCTGGGGCTTTTTTGGGTATGGGAGAAAGGAGTTGAGTCGTGTTTTGCTTTTTTACACTATCTTGTAACAGTGGCATTTGTTACTTCCAGTGTAACTGGGGTTCTGTTGTGATAGGACAAGGGGAAACGGTTTCAAAATAAAAGAGGGGAGATTTAGATTAGACACAGGAAGTTTTTTACAGTAGGGGGGTGGTGAGATGCTGGCACAGGTTGCACCCAGAGAGGCAATGGATGCTCTGTCCTTGGAGACATGCAAGGTCAGGCTGGATGGAGCTCTAAGCACCTTATGGAGCTGTAGGTGTCCCTGTTTTTTGCAGTTGGGCCAAATGACTTTTAAGGCTTCCTTCTAACTCAAACAATTGTGTGATTCTGTGTGGTTTGGGAGTTCGTTTCGAAGGGTCTTTTGTCAGGTGCTCTCGCTGGAATATTTGCATTGGCACAGTATGAGTTTGGATTGTATCTAATAACACCAAACGCACTTAGGATGATGCTTTATGTTCAGTTACTTTTTGTACATCAACTTGAGAGCAAATTCCTGCTTGATCAATGTTGAAATAACAGCAAGATCACTGCTAAAACAAGTCCTAGTGGACAGGCTTCCTGAGAATATACACTTGGAGTTAAATAATGCATATATTTCCTCCCCCTCCCCCCCACTCCCCCCTTTTTTTTTAACCTTGTTGTAGACCTACATCATATTTCTGTGTAGCAGGAGGAAGCAAGAACGCTGTGTTACAGCCACTGGGTATTTGTTGGCCATTAATTCGGCTGTCTCAGTCAAGACAGAAGGATTTCGGTGCCTGACGTCGGAGGGCAGTTCCTGAAAGGCAAGTTGTTTCCTGGGCCGTGTAAATATGGGCACAAGCAGCTGGCTCTTGGGTTACTGTAAAACAAACAGCAGCCAAGAGGAAGCGGAGAGGTTGCCGTTGCTGAGCCTCAGCCAAAGCCTGGGAGCACCACTGACTGTGCTTTCAGGTCTGCTGGCACCTTCTTGTCACGCTGAAGACCTCCACGTACATTGCCGACAAACACACAGCTGATCATTGGTGAGGCCCCTGAGCCAGCAGAGCCTACCTGAGTGTAGAGGAGCGTAGAGAAGTGCCATTTTCAGCCCATGCTAGCCCGTGGGACCGCCAGGGCTGTGTGACCGTGTCCATCCATTCATCCGTTCCGTCTGTCCGCCCGCCGTGGGGTGGATGAGCCCGTGCCCTTCTGGCACGTTCATGGCCGACTGCATGTTTTGTTTTGTTTTCGTTTTTTTTTAACCTTAAAATAGCAAGGAACCTACAGCAAAGAGGGGACGCAGCAAACTCGAGCTTGTCTTTTATTGCCGATAATATTTAAAAGCTGAAATGCAACAGTATTTCGGTGGTGAATACGTGGAAATTGTGTATACTGCTTAATGTGTTTCAGAAATCCCTGTTACTTTTCTTCCTTAAATACAAGAAAACAGGCGTGTAATGCCTCATTGAAAGGAGCCTGTAGGGGTGCTTTGTGAGGGTCTTAATTAAGGGCTTTGAAAGACTAAACAAAAGGAAAAAGAAAATGCTGCAGGGTTATTGTTATTCCAGCCCATTGGCTCAGCTAGCTGCCCATCCATTGGTGCCTTCTGTCCATTTGGGAGCTGAATGACACTTTTGTTCGTGGTTAACAGAGGTGAAAGAAGCCAATTATTGGCTGTCTTTTCCACAGGGCAGCTGCAGACGGATTTAACTGCGGGCAAATATGGACTTTTCTGCCACAAGGATGGTTGTGATGACAGTTAGTTTTGTGGAATTGTATGAAAGAAAACAGATTTTTTTATTTTTTTTCCCCCTTCAGTGACTTGTGTAGATGTTTATTGAAAACTACTGTGAATATGCTGGCTTGGAGTGGGACTGCCTAAATGGCTGGGTTCCCTCCGCTAGCAGTGTACTCAGGTTGTGTGACAGAGTGGGATTTTTTTTAGTTTTTTTCTTTTCCTTTAAAAAAAAAAAACAACTGTAGGGTGTTTATTTTATTAATTGGTTTGCAGTGTGCATTAACCCTGTTTTGGTCATCAGACCATGCTTAGCTGCTCTGTGCCATAGCTGCAGAGCATTTGCAGCTAGCAGAACAGCCCACAACTGCAAGATTCAGGAACCTCAGGAGGGAGGCATCTTTGAGCTGGGAACTTGCAGTCTCTTCTCCCACATTGCTGTCAGTCCAGAATGTTATAATGGCCTTTCCTACACCCTTGTTTTTACTTTCTCCTAGGATATCTTTGTTGAAACCTATGCTTTCAGGTCATGTGAAGGAATAGGTTTGGCTGGTGCCGAACTGGGCTTGCAACTGTGTTGATCCTGGAGTCGTTTGTTGCATTTTGGAGCAGTTGTAGATAAAGAAGCCATGTCTTGTTCAGAGTTCATCCACTGAGGTTTGTTGTGCCAAACTCCATCTCAGCACATTGGCTGCTTAGCAGGCCTGCTGGTGATTGCAGTAGGGTGGCAGTGGGGGCCCTTTCTCTACCCACCCAAAGTCTGCATTTAGGTATGGTTTATAATGATAGTGTGTGCGTGTGTGTGTGTGTGTATATATATACTTGTCATTCCTCAGCTGCTTTCAGGGCAGGGCCCCAGCTCTGCCAAGCTCCCGAAAACATGAACTGTGTGTGTGAGCAGCACTCTGAAGTTGTTTGTGCAATGTTGGCAGTGATGGCTGCACACACAGATGTGCTGGCAGTGAAAGGGGTGACCAGCTGAACCTGTAGCTGATCCCTGAGAGCTGGTCCTGGCAGGTATTTAGTGTGGCTCTCCTTTAGGTTAGTGCCTAAGGTTCCTTGGGAGGTAAGGGTGGACGTGAACGATCGCTGTATTTTGCTGTGTGCAGTGGACTTGGCCATACATCTCGGATCAAAAAGAGGAATGTAGCTGAAACCAGCGTAACTCAGCAGGGTGGAAAACCTTTTACTCAAATTGGGAATGACTTCCCTGTTAAAATGCTACGCAGTAGCTGACGACTAAGAATTACCAAACCCTATGTTTTGCATCTTAGCAAAACTGGGTAGCTTGTATATCATTAGCCAGCTTGAGATGCCTCAAAGTGCCATGTGAAAGCACATTTAGTTCTATAAAGGCAGTTCCAGGTGCTGCCATGAAATCTATTTTGACACTAGAAAGCAGCACTGTGTGCTTTTTGTTTTCCCACAGCATATAGATAATTATAGAACTGTACTGCAGAAAAAGCTTTTTCTTTTTTTTTTTTTTGCCAGAAATAATTTTTAGTTGCATCCAAGTTATGTGTGTTATGCAAGTGAAAAAAATCCCCAAAGGTTGGCACCGGTGTCTATAGGTTTGGTCTAGTTGAAATGTTTATATTTTCTGTTCTGACTTAATCCTATCAGTGACTGCGTTCTTACGCTAATTTTGTTTTGCCTTTTTTTGCTTTGGTCTCCTAAAAATGTCGGGCTTACCCAGAGTTCTGAGGCTCGAGTTGCTTTCTAAACATTGGGTGGGACAGCCTAGCAGACCAAAATAAACCAGCAGAAAACGAGTAAACTTCAAAATACTTAAGAGTTACTGAAGTTGGCTTTTTTTATGCAGTTAGATTTGTAGCCGTTCACGTGCTCTTTCTTAAAAGAGCAAAAAGATGAAGCGAAAGCAGAAGATTTTGTATGTGTATATAAGGATAGTACTGCTTTTCTGATCGTTGTTTTGGTGATTGTAAGTGCTGGGCTCTGTCAGGACCGCTCAGAAACATCCATAGCTGTATTATCCCCTTCTGCCTTTTGAGAGTTGGTGGTGCCTGGCCGGGGCTGTGGCCAGAGGCTGCCAGCTCCTCCAGCAGTGCTGGGCTGGCACTGTTTGTTGTAGGGCTGTTGCTAGGAGGAGCGAGATGTGCTGTTCTGGAGTCCAAAGGGTGAGCCTGGCTCTCCGGGTCCTCGGAGGTGTTGACGCTGCTTGGAATTGCCCTTGGAGCTGTGCGTGGAGCTCAGCGCCTTGTGGGTGTTTGTGGCTGAGGAGAGGGGAGGTGGGGAGGGAAAAGAAAGCAAAATAGGCTTTATTAAGCTGGTTAGGTTGCATAGATTGGTGCTGTCATTAATATTTCAGCAGCAGTTGTTCACAAAAGCTTTTGGTAAGGAAAAAGTGCTTGAGAGCTCCCACAATAGCTGTGTACATAACATTGACCTTGTCACATATGTGGAGTGCCTGTACTGGATTTAGCCTTAAATTCAGACTCTGATATGTCCCTAACCTGGGACTGACTTAACTCATGAATGAAAACAGAAATGCATGGGGTTGTAATGTGGTTACCTTGATGGTTTGTGAATCTGAGATGGTGAGGGCGATTGTGCCAGCTGCCAATACCATCCTGTTTGAGGTGGGCTGCAAGCACAGTGTTCAACTTCATTTACTTAAGGCACCACAAATGTCTTTCTGTCAAACTCCCTTGGGGAATTTGGTGTTGATTTAGTTGACGATGTAGCTATGCGTTTGTCCTCTTTAGTTGTCAAGTTCTCATTGCCTTCATTAGTACCTTTCCTCCTTCCTGTGCCCTGTGAGGCCTTGCTGTAGGGAGGACAGAAAGCAGAAGGGTTGTTATTTATATCTAGATGATTCGGTCTGATTTTTCTTAATGATCTGAAGACGGCATGCTGCCTATAAGCAGTTGCACGGTGGAACCTAAGACAGCTTTTTTCATCAGCAGACATGCCTGTAACTGCACCCCGGGGGTGCTATGGGTTGTAGCCTAAAGCACATAAGAGGCCTCCGGATTGAAAATTCCTTCTGGTCACCTCTGCTGGCTTCTAAAATACTCGGCTTTTAAAAACTTGGAAGTCAGAGAGCGCTTTGATAGAACCGTGTGGGAGCTCCCACACCCAGAGGTGGGACGGCAGAGTGATGTGCAGGATCCCGCACGGATCCCACACATCCCTGGCTGGGGAAGGTCCCTGCTCCTGTTCTGCTCCACCCGCGCTTCTTTACAGCCTCCTGTGGGCCACTTGGTCCCATCCCATGGCAGATAGCTGTGGGCGTGTGAAGAGTGTCTCAGCACAGATGTACCCTTAGGCTGTTTGTCTGTTGTGCCTGATGCAGTCACGGCCCCGTTTTTATGCTCGCTCCCCGGGTCAGAGAGTAAGCAAATACCAAAACCTGAATGATATGTCATTTTACTCTCTGCTTTAAATAATTTCTACATCTGTGAGGGAAATACTCTTACACCGAAAGGCATTTTGTTTCTCTCTCCAGCTGAAAATAGGCGCTTCCTTCAGCCCCAATCCCACACCAAACTTGTGGCGCTTAAGAAGTGAATGGAGGAGCACAGGAACTTGAGCTGTATTTCAATTCCGGGCTGTGATCCCTTTAGCAATAACGCAGTGGAGCTCTCTTGGTTAATTCCACACCATGTGTCAACAGAGACCATTAATCCTACGTGTGATTGCTTAATGGCTGGCCCACTGTGACTCAAATACCAGTCCAAAATAGGTCTTTGCATACAAGCATTGTTCCCTCCAGTATCTTGATGATGGCTTGACTGACACATGAATAGGGTACATTAGAGCTAGTTACTGTGTCTGAAAGAAAGCTAAGACATCATGTTGGAGGAAAAAAACAGGTTGATGTGACATGAGAAGAAGGAAGGACAAATACGGTGGGGAAAGGGGAATGTTGCTTCTGTTGCAGGAACAGACCTGTCTGGCATTTTTTAGCCTTTCTGT
Source organism: Perdix hodgsoniae (assembly GCA_035772895.1). Taxonomy (NCBI): domain Eukaryota; kingdom Metazoa; phylum Chordata; class Aves; order Galliformes; family Phasianidae; genus Perdix; species Perdix hodgsoniae. The sequence goes on from JAPSGF010000001.1 coordinate 39,789,025, forward strand.
GGCTGTCAGTGAAAATGTTTTAGGTCCTGCTTCAGCAAAATGCCCAAGGCTGACTGGCATCAACAGAATGCATGTGCGTTTGAGGTATTTTTCCTGAAGCAGGGCTCTGTGTACCTCATTTCGTAAAGCTGCTGTGTGCCTTGGTCCCCTCTCTAGCCAGGATTTGTGGCTGCTCTGAATGGCGATGGTTCCCCGAAGAAGAATCTTATGTGCTTCATCCACAAGTGAGCATTGCCTAGAAAACTTCTGGAGTGGCTGAATGCCCAGGTGAGCAGCAAACCTTGCAGGCAAGGAGTGTCTCCAGCCAAGTGTTTGTCCAGAGCCAGTCAGGGTGACACGTTGAACCGTGCTCCTGGCTTCGTGCTGCAGTGCAAACAAAAGGAGATAAGGTGCTGTGGGTCTATAGGAAGCAGCCGTGTGTTTGCTGGGTGGGAATGCAGCAACGTTAATACCTTGGTCAGGGAAGAGGTTGACTAAGCCTTGAAGTATTTGGATATTTCCTTTCTTACAGGAATGTTTCTTAGAAGTGGAAAGGGAAACATTTGCATAAATTGCATGACTGATATGCTTATTGGGAGTGCAAAATTAAGTTATGCATCCAGAGAATGTTTCTGTGCTGTTCAAGCATTGGAGGTCTGTGGTCATTTCAGGACCGACAGGACCATATTTAAGATTAATGAAGAATAACATCTGTCATGATTCAAAAAATGGTTCCAAACCTTTTGTCTCATGAAAAAGAGTAGTAAATGAAGTCTGGAAGGAGAAAACTGTGCTGGGGCCGGGTAATAAGAATGGGAGGATGTGGAGTAGCTGCACTGACCCATTGGTAGTTGGGCTGACACCTGCCTAGCCCTCATCTGGAGAAGCAGAAGTTTTAAGTGCATTGCCAAACACTGGGCCATCTGTGTGCTGTTACTTTATGCTTGTTAACTCATAGCATGGGCCGAGGTAAGCAAACCTTGCAGTGAGAAATGTGTGGTGTTGCCTTCCTTGGAGGTGTTCAAGAACCATGAAGACGTGGCACTGAGGGATGTGGTCAGTGGGCATGGTAGGGATGGGCTGATGGTTGGACTTAATGATCTTCGTGATCTTTTCCAACCTTAATGATTATATGATTGTATTCTATTATGTGTAGAAGATAAGAAATTAATTTTGTGACTTGTCACGTCACCGTTTTTGAAATTCAGACATTATTGCAAGGTCACTTTCCAAGTATAGGCTTTTTTGTGAGCATCGTCTTTCCTTTTCCTGATGTTTGTTTGCCTTCCATTTGTGATTTTTAGCTTTTTTGCCAGCTCGGGCTGGCAAGCCTGCATATGATAGATCCACATGTTGTAGTTGCATTAATTGAATTCACAGTCTGGGCAATTAGTGTTCAGTGTGGTGTCTGAAGTAATGTTTCTGGAAAATAATTGTTAGCTTCTTGTTATCAGGGATATACAGGAAAACATCATCAACAACAAAAAAAAAGCCCTACTTTTTTTCTTTTTAATTGAATGAATTTAATTAAAATTTAACTGTTGACCCTCTAGGCTTTCTGCACTTTCATTACATACCAAACATGATTAAGATGTGGGACAGTGCTAATGTAAACTGACTTGCTCTGTCCCCTGAGAGTTTTTATATCCATCCTGAAGCCATTGGCCAAATGGGAAAGTAACTCTGAAACTGAGGTGGAGTTCAGCAGTTGGTCTCCACCGAGACTGCCTCCTGGGATATGATTTGGTTGCATATAGACTGGTTTTCATCCTGTGAGTACGTTCCTCCGAGGGATTCAACACTGAGCACCGCAGCGCTGCTTGAACCAGCCCAGTTCACTTGGCTCAGCTTCTGCTCCAACCCGCTGTCTCTCTGTGGAGCTCCTGAGCCATTGCTATGGATGCAGCAAGCTCTGATGCTGGCCCAGTGGAAAGAATCCAGTATGGAGCCTGCACAGCTCTCCTGTGAGACCTTTTGCAGCCAGAACTGGTCTTCTATTTTCAGTTTTGAATTTTCTATTATTTGATTGCTGTTAGAGATGCATGACTAGCAGTAATGAGGTCTTAAGAAAGGCACCTTTGGGACTTGCAGTGACTTGTGCCCTCAGAGCATTAGTGTCCCTTTCTGAAGTTCTGCTGGCTGGACTTAACCTGGATTCTGTTCCAAGTGGTGACCAATGCCTTACAGCTACATATTAGACCAACAGTTCTTTGATTGATTGAGGAACCATTACCCTGATATTAATGTTCCCAGTGATAGTGGATGGCACATTGTTGCTGAGTATTTTCCAGCACTGTGTTGTGTTACATTTTCAGTAATCTGGTTTATTTAATATTTGAGTTCTTAAAAAATATTAACAACAGTAGCTTTTTCCTATTACTACTGAAGCTAGATCAGTGTTACTACCTGGGGAATTTTACATAAGAGTAGGACCTTTTACCTAATTGTTTTTGTACAAGTAGGTGGGAGGGCTTTATTCAAATATAGATAACTCTACTTAAATTATTTTGTAAGTGTTATAATTAAATAGTTCAGTGGCAGAGGGCCCAGACCTTGGAAAAGACTGAATGGAGCCTACAGTATTACATGCTATTATCTATCAGCAAACAGGTTAAGCTTGCTCAGAGGGAGCATTTTATAGGATTTTAAAGGTGCCTTGTTGAAACATGATCTTCTTTCCTTCAACAAACACTCCTCTCCCTCCTTCCCTTTCTCCTTCTAAGCTTCACAAAAGATAGGTGGGGGGACAGAAAAGTTAGCTGCTTTGAAGCGTAGGGGAGCACAGCAGTATTTCAGGTTTATTTTTTAAGCAGCCTATTGTGACTGGCTTTGGCTGAGATTTTCCTTTTCAGTCACTGGCTACTGCAGGCAGATGTCCCTTAACTCACAGACTCCAGCACTGTTCTCCTGCTCTGTGCTCATTAGTGGGTGTTGCTGTGGCTCTGCCAGGGGGGAGAAACTAGGCTCTGCTGTACCTGTGAGACTGAAACAATATTGCCCGGTAGGTTCCTGCAAGATATGCTTGTGGTTCATCTTTCTTTTTCTTTTCCTTGTCCAGAAAGAAGACAGAATCTTGCAGGGTAGTCCGCAGCTGTTGTCCACGTGCGAGCCTGGTTGATGGCTCAGCCACCCAGCAGCAGTGCTGTCGGAGGGAGAAGCAGGCTGTTTACTGCTGTTAATCTCTTCTGCCTGAAATGGCGAAACTAATTGTAACGATAGGGCCGTGATTCATGCCATCCCCTCGGTGCAGCTTTACTCTTGTGCAATGCATTGCCACCTTGGGCTGCTCATTGTTGCAGTTTCGGTGCCAGCTCCGTGCCTGATCACGCCCTGACCTGCCCCAGCCGAAGGTGGTAAGAGAGCAGGGATTTATGCAGCTCCTCCATACAGATAAGCCGAGTTAATGGCTAACTGCTGGGAGCTGCAGCTCTGCCTGGCCGCGCTGCCAGCGGCGCTGGGCCTGCAGCGTGGTGTGCTGGGGAGCTCCGATCCCAGCAACATGTCTGGGGTGCAAACCCAGCGCCTTTAAGGTGCAGAGTTAAGCCTCAAATGTACCGCTAAACTTCAGGGCAAGCAGGATTTTCTAATGGTGATCAAAAGGTTGCTCTGCTATTACATGCACATGCACTAAGAACAAACCCCAGTGTGGCCCTGCTACCTGTCTGCTGCTGGAGCTTGCTTCTGATTGAGGCAACTTGGTAATAAAACCAGCTTTGCAGCACGGCGGTGGAGTAGGTGCACCCTGAACGTTCATCGTATCGTAGTACTGAGTTTGGAATCACAATGCATCTTTTCGTTAGAAATGCAATTTTGCTGAAAATGAGGTTAGATCAAGTTTGTGGATATCGATGATGCTTCTCAAATCTTCATTGTTAAGGTGTTCGGATTAGTACTTATGCCTGGATAGTCCACTGCATTGAACTTATGGATGCTAACACTTGGAGCTACAGACAAAGCATTTTTGCTAAATTCAGATCCCAAAGAAAGCTGAAATTACACAGAATTTGGATGCCAGCCATGCATACGTGATTTCCATCAACTCTTTTGAGGATTGCCTGGGATGCTGCTGAAGATTGGACCTTTCTGGCTCTAGAAACTTCAAGGCTATTGCTTTCAGATGGATGGGATTTTGTACTTCTGTCCTAAAGAGCGCCACGTGTTGCATGCAGAGTCCTTGACAAGGTGCTGTGTGTCCATCTGTGAAGTGCTTTCCAGTGACAGCAGTACCAGGGAGCATCGCTGACTCTCCTTAAACTCACTGAATTTATGCTTAAACAAAGAAGTAGCGAGGTATAAAGTAAGAACTGATGTCGTTTCCTGAATTGTTATTAGGCAGTTATTAGTTTAATTATCAAGCTGAATTGGTTTTGTGCTACTTCTTAGACTGAGTAATGGTTTGCTTTAGGAGGAGATTATCTGTGATGGTTGTGTAGATGTGAACTGAGGTGACGGCACCAAGTTTGCCACTTCTCATTTAGAAAGCAGAAAGCTGAACAGGTCTGCATACCTATCATGTAAGCACTTGCTGCTGGCCTGTCTCTGCTCATGGCCTGTGAGTGAAATCTGTTTAAAACTATTACCTTGAGGACGCCCATAGGTTTTGTAGGAAGAAAAACTAAAAAAAAAGACACTGGTGGAGCTGGGACATGTTTCTGTTCTAGAAGCTGTTTGTCAGAAGCTCTTTGAGTCCCAATGCACGTATTTATTTTTGTGTTGTTGTTTTTAAATGAAGGCATTGTGGGGTGAAAATTTGAATGGTGGGTGGTCATAATCATTAAAGTTGTTTTTTTTTTTTTTTATCGTATGCTGTGGTTTTAGAGTGGACTTAAACGTGTTAAAATTGTGTGTGTGGAAGTTGGTGAAAATCAGTGCTGGGGATAACAGCACCATATCGATTCTACCATGCATGCATGCATACCCTGTAGGTTTCTGGTGTTTTTGTTAGCAGAAAACATTTTTACCAACGCCTCATGAAAGGTCTTTTTTTTTTCTTTTTGCTGACACTGGAGTCTTAAGTTACTAGCCTTTGAAAATTTAGCTTGAATATTTCTAGAAACAGTTACTGTGGTTTGATGCTTGAAAGCTTCTGTTTGTTATCAGGCCACCTCTACCACTTCTTTTTCCCTAGAGTGTGAAAATCTCTTACTGTTCGCTGACAAATCTATGTTTCTTCTTCCACAGGGATGTCAGCATGAACAACATCACCAGGCTACCAGAGGATGCGTTCAAGAACTTTCCCTACTTGGAAGAGCTGTAAGTGTTTTTGCATGAGTTCACTTTGCTACGACATCCTATGGCTGTGTAAAAGTGGAAGGTGGGTGGGGAAACAGCATTGAGAAAAGTTATGAACAGAGAAAACAATTATGCCTTTTAAAAAAATAATAATAATAATCCTCTACATGTTTGGAAACCGGAACAGTAAATGCTACTTACATGGGACTTTTTACGGTAATTATTTTAATCACGGCTAGAGTGATGACACATCCTAATTACAGTGTTATCCAAAGATGATATGAGAGGTGTGTAATTACCATTGTTTCCGATGGAGCTACAGTATAGCTGTTGCATAACTTCCATAAAATACACGTTGTTTCAGTTACTGAGCAGCTTGCTCCCTTTGCCCCTGCAGGCTGCAGAGGCAGTGCTCAGGAGCACATCCTAACCTGCTTCGGAATCTTAAGTTCTGTGGTACAGGACTTTTTATCACTCTCCAGCTCCCACAACCCACTTCTCACCTGTTCCTTGCTCACCTTTAGGTTTTACTTAGGTGGTACCTGCACTTCTGAACTTTAAATCCCATGCTCACATGCCCAGTATTTTGCTGAACAGAAGCCTTCACTGGGATGCCTTTGCAGCTGAATCATTCCTTAACAACATAGCACTGAATGGGATTGGTTTGAGAGCTGTTTTCAGAGTTGACAAATAGGGGGAAGGCTTTGATTTACTATTTCAGTAGGCAGTGACAACTGACTTCTGTCTGCCTTTGTTTCCTGATCTGTATAGTAGGGTAATGGTTCAACCTTTGCCAGGCAATTCTGAGAACCTCCAATAATAAGCAGCAGAGAAGGCAAAACCACTTTTTTCTCTTGCATTTTCACAGTGCCAGAGTAAGTAGTAGTATTTCACATATCAAAGACCATTTAGAATACAAAATAAGGCTTTCCCCATTTGTGATTTTGCGGAGACTAGAACTGTGAATTTTGTGTTAAGAGATTTTGTTTTTGATAAATGCATCTCAGGGAAATAATAGTTCATTTCTCAAGAAGAGATGAACCCTTACGGAGTAGGGAAGCGTTGTTCCAGCTTCTAACTGAAACAAACAAACAAAAAAAAGCCAGTTGTAGAGGGCAGCAGGTTAAACTGATGCCGTAGCAAAATGACAGATAAAACCTGGAATCTTCTGACTCTAGTTATCTGCTATAACTCATACATCTGTTCCATCTCAGTGGACCAAAAATATGCAGAAGCTGATAGAGATGGCTGTAGAAAGGCTTGTCTTCCTGAAGGCTTCTCTGTGTGTGTTCCTTGTGCTGCAGCTGCACTGGGGGGTTTAATAAGGAGTTCTGCCTTTTCTTGAATTTTGGTCTCTGGTCTATGCTGGCAATGTAGCTACCATTATTAATATACTTAAATATCTCTGTTTCCACTGTGCTTAAGTAACTCTGGTTTGGTTCAGTGTAGTTGTGAGGTATAGGTGAATGCCAGCTGAATTGCATTTGTGATGCTTTATTTCCTGCTTACCAGTTTCTGTTTGCTTACATCTTACTTAAAGCGTAGCTTAAATTTATAGTAAATTTTAGTATACATTGTAGAGAAAGACTTATTTACCAGGATTTCAAATGGTGCATTTGCATGATTGACATGATATAAGAAAGGCTACTGCATGGCTTGAGTAATCAATTAAAAAAAAAAAAAGAAAAAAAAGAAAAAAGAAAAAATTAGAGGCCTAGGGGAAGCTTGCTTGGCTCTTGTATTGGCCAACGCTCCCTATGTGCTTTATGATATGTGCTACTGTATGTATGTATCTTGTTTTATTAGTCTATATTTGTAGTGCATTTTTTCCCCAAAATGTTTAAGTCATATTTCACACCAAATGTTGAAACAACAAACAATGCTGTTTTCTCAACTCCATCCCCAACTTGAGATGACTGTGGGAGCCTTCGTTTGTTCCCTAGAAGTAATTAAGCAGTAAAACATAACTGGTGGGTGTGCATATTGCATAACTTCCATAAACCCAGAGGTGCGTCAGGAGGTAAAGAAAAAAGGCAGAGCCTTCAGCCACCATCTTTGTGCTTAAAACCTAAGTACTCTCTGCTCCATGCGCCTTGTTGTCCCCCCCAAATTCCAACATGTCATTCTTCAGGAAAAAAAAAACAACAAACAACCTGGCATTAAGCTCAGAGTTGTATATGAACACCCAAAAGCTTTAAAAGCTTACCTTCTTATTTGAAATAGCCAGCACTGGGCAGGACACGCCTCGGTTTCATTCTGCTGATTCCATTTTCTCTGTGGAAAGGGCTACGGAAGTACAGACATTCCTGGTCTTCAGTTTTCCTGGTTGTTTCTGGAACAAACAGTCGTACTTCCCACTGTACAACCACAATTTTCCCTCTTCACTCACAGATGATTTTCAAACTTTCTTCCTGGATTTTGTTTACACTTGAACAGATCCAAATTCTGACTGCCAGGCACTAATAAAACTGCTTTTTCAGCACACAGACCTGGGTGTGAGTCTCAATGCCAAAGAAAGAGAGACAGAGTTAAAGCACAGCGGTGTTGAAATCTGTGCTGAGAGCAACTTTTCCATCTCGAACTTTTCCCAAGAATTACATGCCTAAAGCAAATGAGAATCCCACAAACTAATGGGAAACTCAGTAAGTACCACACCACCGTGAACAGCTGTAACTCTATTCACGCTGGGGATGAGCCCCAGACACCTTTCTCTTTGTACCATTCCTTAGCCCTGCTGTTTGTCAAATCCTCCAGCCTTGGCAGTTAGTATTGTGAAACAGTATCGCAAAATTTAATGGAGTGTAAATGGAGCACAATTAAATGTATTATGTAGGAGGTTAAGTCTTATGTAGTGCACATGTGGAGAAGATGGGATTAAAAAAATGCATTAGGAGTTCTTTAATATCGGGGTTGTCATTTCCTTTGTGCAATCTGGTAGTTTCAAAAGTCTTCAGAGCATCATCTTCCAAATCCTAAAAGGAGTAGTAGCAACTGAAAGTGAGAGGAATAGCATACCAGATTTTTAAAAGCTGGCTGCTAGATTTAAAGATGCCACATCACTGAGGCACTGATTTGGGTGCCTTAAACTTAGGTATCTGGTGCTGTTTCCAGGCACGATAGGTTATCTGAGATGTCTCCACAAGGCTAGTAAATCCAACACACAAAGTGACTGATGGCCTTTTGCAATGGCACTTGGAGGCCAGGTGGAAGAAGACTGCCTTGTGTGGTGCTAAATTAGCTGTGCTCAGGGCACTGGGTGCCACGCAAAGTATTGTATTTGCAGATAGAATCTGAGTTTCTGTACCGTGATGATACTAGCAGAAACAGAGGCATTCCAGCTAATCTGCAAACAGCATCAGCCTCTTGGGTTGCGCACTCCTTGCGCCCCTGTTCACCAGCTTGTGCGTGTTGCAGCATAGTGCACTCACCATGTGCTTGTGGGATTCTTGCACTATTTATATATGTTATAAAAATTCTCCATCTCTGTGTAACTGATACCCATCTGGAAGCAATTTGCGAATGACTTGAAGCAGCAATGGTCAGAGCCAGTGAGGAGCGGACCACCAAGGGCTTTGCCACAGCAGTGAAAGAAGTGTGTTCTCCAGAAAATGTTAACATTAACGTGATACAGCCCTGAACTTGGTATGGAAACTAAAAATCCTTGAAGAATTTGGCTGCAGTTTTATAACCACACCTTAAAATATTTATAGAAAGCAAGAGGAGGAAAATATAGTTAGATAATGCAGTGTTTTTAGAAAGCAGAAACCATTTTGCAATGTGAATTCTTAAGTAGAAGAGCCAGGCTGCACAATGTTTTGGTACTTTTCTAAACTGTTTTAGTTCTTTGTAACATAAAATTATCTGAACTAGGTAGTATAAGGGGTTTTGACTGTATGATTCCTATTCACTGCATGGGTGAAATATTAGTTGGATTAATTAAATGGCTGTCTCTCAGGGAAGGCAAATTGCAGTGATTTTTATTCTTGGCCAGTTTTCTATTTTGACTTCAGAAACTTGCACCACTCAAAGCAAATGTCTCTCTGACTTAATGACCTTTTTACCTTGTTTTGGTTTCCACCCTTTTAATGTTTTAAAACCTTCCCTCCTTCTTTGCCCTGCTCTGCTGGGTAGAGCTTAAACAATAAGGCATCTGCCCCCTGAAGCTGTCAGCCTTGAAGCAGGGCACTGACCCCCTCTCTATGAGGGTATGGAAGATGCTCACTGCCCTCTGACTCGAAAAGTATATTGCAAGGAAATCATCACTCCCAAAGTCACCAAGAGACTCAGTGCTCGATGACCTTGCAGATGTGTGCTTTGCCAAGGTCTGTTTTGTTTCTGCTTTTGTTCATATGATACGAAAGAGTCTGTCTTCTCTGACGGTGTCTTCAGATTATTATTTTATTGAGGTTTTTATTAGCGGGTGAAAGTGGTTCCAGAGAATTAAAGCAACAAAATGGAAGTCTTAATCAATAGAAAATCTCCCTTTTCTTGAAATGCTCATCTGCTTTTTGAGAGGTGAGTAAACAGCAGGAGAGAGAGTGAGCATGCAACTGTAGTTTTTCAGGAAAAGAAATAGTCTGGCTGAGAACGGAATGACTGTTTAATTATATCTGTGCTGATTACAGCCCTAAGAGGTCTGTCTTAAACATCTCACTCACCCCCTCCCTCAGCCAGAGTCTCTGATTGTGGCTTTTAATTGACAAAATATATTTTGAGAGTGTAAGGATTAATTAAAATGCATACTGGCAGTGGAAAATGAAATGTTTTTGACATAAGGTTGTAATCAGGAAGTATCTGCAAGGGAAATGTCTAGGATTATTTTTCCTCTTGACTGCAGCTGAAGATGACCACCTGGCTGAAATGTCACAGCTGCTTGCTTTTGTAGTATCTATTTCAGCATGTAATTTACACGATCCCCTTCCTTCTAATTTCTGCCTCAGCACCAAGTTGTGTTATCCTCAAGGAGGGAGAAGGGAGCGTCTGTCTCTTTTATTATGTTGGTTTTGTGAATAAGATACAGCTTGGAGTGAGGCCAAGGCCACCAAGGCTGAGCTGGTAGTTTGGGATGCAGTCTTTTCTCACCTGGCTGTGGGGCACTGGGGGGAAGGAGGCTTGGTCTTTTGGAAGAGTGCTTTTTGGGATTGCCTGATGGTGGGATTCTTCTCTCTTTCGTGAATGCAGCTAAGGGGAAGCTGAAGACAGTGGGTTCATCTTGAGTAGGAAAGTAAGAATGAAAAGTTTTCCTGATGCCCAGCTGACCTGTGGTAGCTGAGGCTGTGCTGAAGCATCCTCTCGTGACACTGGCTGGTATGGCTGGAGTCAGTAGGCCATGCTAGACTCCATCCAGCTCCCAGTGAATGCACGAAGGACTGGCAGGGAGCTGCCTTCAGCTGCTCCCTTGGCAGGTCAGTCAGCTGGGCCATCCCTCAATGGGATGTCAGAAATAGCTGGCTGGTGTGGAGCTGGGAGCTGATGGGCGCTCGTCATCCGTCTGCCAGCTCTGAATATTTGAACAGCTGGAGGAGGCAATTTCTTCTCCTTCCAGCCTGAATTCCAAGAGGTGAAGTTCTAATGAAGAAAATGTGAGGTGTAGGTTTCGCATGTGTTAGCAAGTTGGGAGCCTAGGCTTTGACCACCTAGCATACATTAGAAACGTTTGCTGCTTTGTGTGTGCTGGAGCTTTAGAAAGCGTGTTGGCGTGTTGCAGCTTGCAGCACCAAATTCTAGTCAAGACAAACCTTTAGGCAAAGACTCCCAAGTTGAATTAACCGCAGTCAGTGAAGATGCTTTTAAACATCACCTACCTGGTCTGCACGAGATGCTAAATGATGTTTAAAACCATGTTGGCCAACCAGCGTTTAATTAATGTTTTCTTATCTCTGTGAGCCCTGAATCAGTTTTACTCTGGATTGGTTTCAGTCCTACTGATACAAACGCAACGTTTCTGTGATTTAGCAAGTTCTCCCTGTACCGAACAGTTGCACATCTTTCCTGTTTGAGGGGGTGAATTGTAGTAATTCCATTCTTTTTTAGTAAAAAATCCATTGTTTTTATTGTGTATTTCCATGTCATACCTCTGAAATTCATTGTGGTTGTGTGTAATTATACCAAAATGTGTCAGCTTTAAGTACGTTTGAGAGGGACTGAAGCTTTTTCATTATTTATCGCCTTGTAGTTGGTGTTCAGCAATACTTTCACATGCACTCACACAGGAGCTGGCTCAGCTCAGCTGCCTGGAGGCTGAACTGCGCAGTGTTACGTTTGGAGACCCGTCCTACATGTCTCGCTTTATTATGCTGCCCGAGCACCAGTTTGGGGCTGTCTGAAAGCATGAACTAGGCAAGAAGGTTCTGGAGGCCCACTGGTACCTCAGAAGCTCTCAGGCTGTAGGCTTCCCTTCCTGCAGAGCTCCCAGAGAATGCCTGAGCTGTTCAGCCCAGCTCTTCCTTTCAGCTTCTGGAACTAACTGAGCACAAGGGAGAAGACAGGAGTGCAGTGGAGTCGCAGGGTACAGCCCAGAAAAGAATCACGTGTAGCTCTGATGTTATGGTATGGTAAGAAGACATGATTGCATCACTCTTTCTTCCCTCCTTTTGAGTGGTTGTTGATTTTGGTACGTTTTTGTGAGTGTTGTGAGTACTGAGGTTCTTACCTAATTAGCATCAGTGGATTTTATCTTTGTGCTGACAAAGTAAACCCGTACTGATGTAAAGTTCTTCTGCACCTCCTTTGTAGAGGTGAAACTGTAGATGTTTCTGATAAGATATTTTGGGTTTCTTCAGCCTTTGAAAGTTGTTGGATGACCTGATTCTTAACCTTTACTCAAAGAACCATCGTGAAAATGACGCCCATTTCTCAGAGGTTTTCGTTGTGGAGATGTCTGCAAAGCCTGGATGTTGTATTTACCTGTTATGTATCTGAAGTGGTTAGAAAACTGGCAGCAGAATTAGTTGCCACATGTATGTAGATTTAACCCATTTCCATGTTTTGCAGTGTCATCCAGTAGGTGCGTGGTCATTCAAATGTCCCCTGTCTGGAAGTACAGTGAGTGTCAGGGCAACAGACAGGGCTGTGTGGACAGAATAAGGCACCTTTGAGAAGCTACTGTCTCAGCTGATGTCGGAGTGGGTGCTAGTGACTCTTGCTGAAAGCTTAGCAGAACTGTGGGCAGGCATTAGACTTCTTTTTTTCCTCAGTTTATCGTTTAAGTCTCTGATCAGGAATGTATTTGTAAAATAAGCCGTTACCTTGGAGTACAGTGTAGTTTAGAGGGCTGGATGTGCAATAAAGCTTTGGGATGAGAAGCGCCTACTCAGCTTGATGGAGTTGAAGTATCAGCACTGTTTCTAGTTTTTAGACTTCTTTAGGCTCTTGATGTGCCTTGGCTTACATGATTGCTATTTTATAAAAAATGGCTGAGATTGTGTAATAATGAAACTACTGCAAGAAAGAGAGAAGGGGGTGAATGTGTTTTCTGTTACAGAATAAAGTATCTGTTTAGTTAGGCTAAATTGGCTTGGAGGAATTGGAGTAATCTGTAGGTTATTGATTTCCTTCACAGCAGTGCAGCAGGCTGCAGCTGACAAAGTCCCGGGAGGGCCATTTGCTTTGCACAGATAACCAAAATGAAATTCAGTTCAGCAGTGAGGCTCCCCTTTACAAATGTAATGGGCATTGCTCATTACCGCGTCTCCAGTGCTTTTCGGTTGTTGGGAGTTAGAAGGTGGGTATAAGATGGAAGTCTTCTTTTTTTCTTTATCTTAAATAATCAGACATTTTATCTGTGCTTTACTCTTAAGAAAACTGGATTCTGTTTCAAAGTGGCCACTTATCTGGAAAAGGTGTGAATAGGTTTGTGTGCAAAGCGTGAAGAACCCTGAAAAATCTGGTGGTTGGGGTTTGGGGCAGGTATATAAAGATGGCAGAACATTAGTTAGATGGGAGGTGGCAAAGAAGTAAAGAACTGGCAAAACTGCAAGAGGGGAAGGAATGGAATACTTCCCTTTAGGGTGAAAATAGGTAGAGGTTGAAGAATTAAAAGGAAGTGTTGAGGAAGCAGTGGCGAATGGACAGTGAATGGATGACTAGATGTTGAGTGGGAGGCCTAGGCCTCACCAGAAAGCAGCTACAGTGGAAATAAAGCATCGTGTGATTTTTTTTTTTTTTTAATGACACATAAGGATTGTATTCTGTGTAAGTATTTGGCTTTTCTGTTGAGAAGGTAAGATTACAGTGTCTCCATGGAAAAAGTACCCTATGTTTTATCAGTGGAGGCAAGATGGGCAGGTAGAGTTAGGAGCATACCATCAGGCTGCAAGAAACAAAGCAAAACAAAAAAAATGCCACACGAAAACAAAAAGCCCACGGCAAAACTTCTCTCTCTCCCCATGTGCAAGTGTGAGGCTTTCAGAAGGACAGAAGGAGACCTATTCTTGATCAGTAACCTGAGGATCACCACCATCTGGGATGAAAGACAGAGAGCTTTCCAAGATGTTCGTATTGCATCCTATCAAAATGAGAGTGATGGTTTTAATTGTTACAGCCAAAAAATGCATCTGTGGGACATCCTTCCTGATCTTGGAGAGACAGTGGCGATTAACTTGACCCTGTTAACATGCAGCAGGGTTGCCAGAGTTATAATTGCACAATTCTTAATTTCTCAAAAGAAAGAGAATAGTCTTTGCTGCTTTCGGAAGTATTTCAGTGCAAGAAGCTATGCTTACTTTGTATTCTTAGAATGAGATCCTGTGGAAGGTTATTCCCCAGCCAGATTGTGTCCTCATTTCTGTAATAACAACAAGGTGTCCTGTACATCTGAAGATCATTTACTGTGCCCTTAAAATAATGATTAGAGAGTACTGGTCTCCTACCAGAGATGACAGGATAGCAGAAGTATTTTGTCCTCCATATGTCCTCCTCTGATATCCTGCTACTCTGAAATAGATTTTGTCCATCTGAATTTTTCCAGATTTGCAGAAATTTGATCCTGTTGAAACTCCTTTTTTTTTTTCCTTCCCCAATAAGAATAGAAGAGTGCATTTCTCAACATCACGCGGTTGCGATGAGATTGCCAGCCTAGACTAAAGCTACCTAGTGTGCTTCGTTACAGCTGTGATTCCACTGCTGCCCCACACAACCTCTAAGGTAGCTCAGATGCACTGATGCAGAATCCTTGCAGCCCTGGACAGAGGGCTGTCCCTGTAGATAAATCTGTTGTTTAGTCCTGCACCTTTAGGAGATAGAGCTCTAAATGTCACTTGGCCAGCGAGCTGTAGATTGACGCTCAGCCATGGTCTCTTAAACTGTTTCTTCTCCAAAGGGAGAGAAGGATGGGTTCTCAGCTCAAAGGTAGGGCTGCCTCCAGGCCTCACTTCATAGCAGTTTGGAGTTCTCACTGTGGCATGGAAGCTTCCACGACTGAGCCCAAGCAACGTAGCGAGGCCCCACCATGCTCACTGACCACATCCCTCAGTGTCGCATCTCCGTAGCTCTTGAACACCTTGTTATTTACTCTTTCCTTCTCGAAAATGCAGCTGGCTATGTGAAAAGAAGCCCAACCCTGCTGCGCATGGCTGCAGCAGGCACAGGTACATTGCACAAACCAACCCATTGTCTTTGCCTACTGGAAAGCTGCACCTCGAGCTGCTGAGGAGCAGCCACGCTCCCCAAGGCTAGGACACAAGTGATAAATGTGTATTTGGCAAACTGATTAGCAAAGCGTTTGCACACTTAGCTAGTTGTATCCTGTTTTCTGGAGGGCTGCCAGGTTTAGGAGAAACGGAAATGTAATGGATTGCAGTTCTTTTTTTGGGTTTTTTTTTTTCTGTTGGTTGCAAAAGGCTGAATAAACAGGAGTTGCCTTGAGGAAGGCTAAGTGTTGCTGTTTGAAGTCATGCAAGCCTTGCTCTGGCTCTGCTGTGTTTAGTTTCCAGTGCTCTGTAAATTGTGTTAGTGGAACTGAGTGAGCGATGCTCCGTAGGGCTGGGGGAGGTTATCCAACTGGCTTTAGTTTAGCTTTTTAAAACAAATCATAATCCTGGGTCTCTTTGGGGAGAGGAAGAAATTACAGCGTATGCCTGATAAGTCGCACGCCAGCTCCTTTCACTGGGAAGCCTAGCTGAGCTGGAGCTTCTGGGCAAGAGTTGGTCAGAACTGCTGCTTTTGGAAGTAGGCACTAGGCAGTGGGAATTGATTGCTGCTTAAGAGCTAAAGTAGTTCAGTGCTGAAGCCTCAGCTAGGTTATTCTTGATTTAAGGATTTCTGTTTTGAGCTTTTGAATACCGTGTTCTGCAGATCACTGAGAAAACACTGGTATAGAGAACCAGCTCTTCTGTTTGGTTCTGTTTGAGTGATGGGCACCGTTTTCTAAAATCAATTCTGTTGACAGGGAGCAATCCTCTTCTCCTTTTATAAATAAAATCTTCCACCTTTGACAAATGGATTTGATAAACAGAGCTATTGTGTTCTCTATTAGGCAGCATTTTTTTAAGTCATTAATTCTGCTACGAGCAAATCTGTGCTGGAATCAAATGCTTCCGGCGGTCTCTGTTAGGTAGTTGGAAGTAGAGAGCATGATAAAAATGTGTTCCTGTTGCTTTGTGCTGGCAAGCTTGGCACTTAAGATGTTACTAGTTTTGTTCTTTTCCTCTAAGAAATAGGATTTTCCTCTTAGTGTAGCTGGCTCACTTCAGCTCCCTGTAACAACGGGTATGCTTTGGTATCCTGTAAAGCACAAATAGGGTTTTTTAATTATCAACACTGCATCGCACGTAGTATTTCCACCAGACGACTTCATTTTACGACCTCTCCCAATGCTGATTTTGCTTACCTTGGATGTGAAACCAAGTCTGAAAGCAAATAATTTGGCTGAAATGATGGCATCGTTTGGCAGCTGTGGGTTAGCAGGTGTTCTACATTATTGTCTTCTACCCCTAAAAAAAAAAAAAATACCTCGTGTCACGGCACTGAGAGCTCAGCAAAGGTTGGACCACACAGTGTCTGTTGCTCAGGATATGGGTGAAATGTTGAAGAGCGAGGAGTGGGGGCTGGGTGGAGCTGTTGGAAAGCAGCCATTGGGGCTGATGTTTCTGCTTTCCTGCTTTGTCTTTTGCAGTGCCTCCTGGATTTATTACTTCCAATATCACAGTTGTTTTCACAGTTTAGTTTGTGCTGATGTCCAGCAGTCCGAGTTTGAAAGCAGCCACATTTTGAGACAGCACAAGTATGGCTGAGCATTCAGTTTCCTTCCTCTCTCTTTCCCTCCTCTCAAAACTGATTTCTTTCCTGAAAAATATGTCCAAATAACTAGCAAAAAAGGCGAAAGATGATCAGGATGATGTCTTGATAACATTGGCAGGCTTTCTGTCAATTGTCAACACCATAAATATTCTGCCTCCATGTGAGTACTGTCTTTGTGTTTGGGACTTTATTACAAACTTTTCCCTGCCTCTCCTTAGCATCTAGCTGGTCTTCCTTCACTGCATAGTTTCTGGAGAAGCTGCTGCATAGATTAGAAACACATGGCTATCAGAGCATGCATTTCACCAAAGCAGAGCCAAAAGCCTGGGGGTCACGTTGTTAGTGGGAAGTGTACTTTTCAGACCTCGTACAATAAGATGATTCTTCATCTTTCTGTAGTGTTATGTTTTGTTCTGTTTTTTTTCCTAGCATGTTTGCAAAAGTTTATCCCTGAGGTTTGAGTGAATTTTGGTTGTGAAAGGTATGAAATGACTGAACTACCTGATACAAACTTGGAAGATCAAGCATAGGGCATACTTGGATTCAGAGTGCCTACTTGTTTGCAGGAATTGTTGCATTGCTGATTTTTTGTGTTAGAAGATTGTAGAAGTGCTGTATTTAATGATTGAAATTATTATTACAATTTTTTTCCAGGCGACTGGCTGGCAATGACCTTTCTTTTATCCATCCGAAGGCCTTGTCTGGATTGAAAGAACTCAAAGTTCTGTAAGTAATTGGGTTTTAGAGCTTCGTATGCCTTCTTACTGCACAGTCAGCCTATTTACTGATAGGTTGGATGGAGATTTCTTTGCTAAAACAGTATTGTTAGCCTCCCCAAAAAAATGTATAGTGCTCCTACTTTTTTCTTTAACAGCCTGAATTGTAATTACTGCATCTAGTGGGAGCACTTACTTTTCTTTCTGAAGTATAGCATGTAGCAGTAGAATCTTAAGAAGGAAGAAATCTTAGGAAGGACATATAAAGCTCTTTCTCGTTCTCAGCCCCTCATCCTATTCCATCAGATACTCAGACTGTCTAGTACTTAGAGTTTCATGATGCTGGTTGACCTTTGCATTGTCCACTAAGGGTGATAGAAATCATTTTGATAGTTTGGTGTGGCTTTAGGTGAAAATGGCTTATTATTAGGGAAGAAAGTTCTTATTAAAAATAAAAAGTTTGAATGGAATGCCCTATTTCTCATGTCCTGTTTTTCCTTCTAAGCTTAGAACATTTGCTTCAACTGCTTTTCCATTGCTAAGGATAAAAGGTTTTCTGCTGTAGCATTTAAGCCTCTGGAAATATTTCCAATTGCTGGGAGGGTAATAGACAGTTAATTAAATAGATACTTAAATAACCTAATGAAGAGAATGCCATTCAGAGGGACCTTGACAGGCTGGAAAGCTGGGCTCGGGTGAACCTGATGAGGTTCAACACGGCAAAGTGCAAGGTTTTGCACTTGGGCCGGAAGAACCCCAGGCACCTGTACAGGCTGGGAGGAGTTGTCCTTGAGAGCAGCTCGGCAGAGAAAGATCTAGGGGTCCTGATAGATGAGAAGCTTAACATGAGTCAGCAGTGCGCTCTGGCAGCCCGGAAAGCAAATGGGATCCTGGGCTCCATCAGGAGAGGGGTGGTCAGCAGGGATAGGGAGGTGATTGTCCCTCTCTACTCTGCTCTTGTGAGGCCCCATCTGGAGTACTGTGTCCAGGTGTGGAGCCCTCACCACAAAAAAGACATGGAGATTTTGGAAAGGGTCCAGAGGAGGGCCACAAAGATGATCAGGGGACTGGAGCACCTCCCCTACGAGGACAGGCTGAGGGAGTTGGGTTTGTTCAGCCTGGAGAAGAGAAGGTTGCGGGGTGACCTCATTGCAGCCTTTCAATACCTGAAGGGAACTTACTCCCAGGAGGGGTGTAAACTCTTCGAAAGGGCTGATAATAGCAGGACTAGGGGAAATGGTTTTAAGTTAAGAGAGGGAAGATTTAGGTTGGATGTTAGGGGGAAGTTCTTTACTAGGAGAGTGGTTGGGTCCTGGAATAGGCTGCCCAGGGAGGTTGTGGATGCCCCGTCCTTGGAGGTGTTCAAGACCAGGTTGGACAGGGCTCTGGGCAACCTGATCTAGTAAAGGTGTATGTTTGGTGGCCCTGCTAGGCAGGGGGGTTGGAACTACATGATCCTTGAGGTCCCTTCCAACCCGGATCATTCTGTGATTCTGTGATTCTGTGAAGAGGGAGTCTGAGGTTGTTAAGAAAAAGCATAAACACACAGCATCAGTGAGGAAACTACTGTGTCAAGGCCTTCGAAAGCCTTTCCACTGGGATACTCAGTTCTGGAGGAGCCTGAAATTCTAGCAGTTCTTAAAAGATTACTTATTAATTAGCAGTTAGTTTACATGTCCAACAGCAGTTACCCTAATATGCATCCAAATCTAATCATACTTAATAATGTGAGAGATCTCAGTTATTTGCATTCACTTCATATAAAGCACTCATAATGCAATAGTATGTTGTTTCACAAGAGGGCTTTTAAAAATACAGCATAACATAATTCTGCTTGGCTCTAGTTTCATTCTGTACCTTCTTACTGTTGTGCTCAGAGGTGTTTGGTTGTGAACGTACTTTTGTAAATTTGATTCTTAATGCTTTTGTGTATTGATGCAGCGTTAAGAAAAATTAAGAGGTTTGTGTATTTTGTAGCATAGTAGGATGATTTCACAAAAAAAATGAATGTGATGCCACATTCTCTTGCATGGGTTAGAAATGGACTGTGGGGTGTTCTATATAAATGTTGTCAAAATACTGCACTGACACACTGGGCATTTTTGCAGAACGCTACAGAACAACCAGCTGAAGACTGTACCTAACGAAGCCATCAGAGGATTGAGTGGTTTACAGTCCTTGTAAGTTTTCTCACTTTGCTTTTATTCTCCAAATTTTACTTTCAGTCACCATGTACAGGTTAGCTTTGTTGTTTAGAGTTCTGAAGTGTGGTGGTTTGAGCAATAGTGGACCCAGAGTTTCTGATCTTGTGGTTTCAACTGGGGCAGAGTTTTTCTAACAAAGCTGACAAGGAATTGTATTTGCTGTCTTTGGGGGTGACTTAAACTCTTTCAAAACCCAAACCCAGGTACATGGTTGCTGTATCTATGTAGAGGTGGTAAAGTATTTATCTTTCTTATACATATCCTTAGGTGTGTAAGCCATTTTAAAATGTAGTGCAAAAATGAATAATTCCCAAGCCTTTTGTATCTGGAGGAGGAAGAAGGGTTTCTGGAAGGGAGTGCTGCTTGAGACATGCATAGTGTTGGGCTTACTGGAAGGTGTTGAAATCACACAGACAGTTAGGAGCACTCAGCCATTATTGCTAGTTGCTCATAAAGTATTTCAGATGTGCTTTACACTACCTCCTGGCTTAGTGTATTTCACAGAGCATCTTAATCAGACCTTAATAGTTACAGCTCTCTAGGTGGTAGATGCTTGTCTCCGTGATGAAGGAGCAGAGGGATTTCAAACTTTTTCCTCCTTTCTGCTAACATGCAGAGGGAGGGCAGTTTATCTGTTCTCTCTGTGCCAAAGCTCAAGTTTCTGACTAAGATGCTTTCTCTTTGCATTGCAGTAGATTATGGAATAACTTGCAGAGGTGCTTTCTGGAGACAGCAGTAGTTTGATGAGGTCAGATTTGGGGATTCAGGTGTAGGAATGTGGGCTTCCACTTACAGTAATTCTGCAGATTTCCTTGGTGTTCATCTTATTTTACTGCATGTCGGTCTGAGGGCTGCAGTCTGCTTTGGGCAGAGGTTATGTGTTGTAATAAACACCCCCCCCCCCCCCCCCCCCCAGATTATGTGGCATGAATAACCCTGTAGTAATTTTTCTAATAAGCAAGAGCTAGAGCACTCCTTCCTTCCTTCCAGCGTTTCTGTGATGCCAAAGAAGAAACACCACTAGTAAATATGTAAATTTCCTAGAAGTAATTCATTTCGTTTTCTGAGTATGCTTTTGTCTCTACTTAACTGCAGTAATGTGTGTTCTTTATTTAAAGCTTCAAATCTTCAATGTCCAGTTGCTGTTTTGTTGATTTTTATTGGCAAATGAGAAATGGTAAAATTAAGGGAAAGACGACGAGTGTAAAGGTTGAGCCAGTGTCTCGTTCTTTCTCTTTCCTTAATAGAGGAGGAAATTGCATTAATAACTAGCAAGCTACTTGATTATTCTTTTTCTGAGAAAAACCAGATTGAATTTTCAGAATTACTGTGAAAAATACAGTGGGCATACCCAGCCAGGAACTCATCAAATATCAGTGTCAGAAAATCAGAGATTTTTCTTCTGTTGTGGATCCTGCTTTGAGTTGGCTCCCAGTCTATCCCCAAGAGGATATCTCTATCTGCTCTACTGGATCACCACTGCCTGGTAGAATTGGTAGCCATTTGAGGATAATTTTTCTTCTGGAGATGAGCATCACGAGAAATGTAAAGTATGCTTACTGCACCTCCAATAAACTTTGCTTGAATGCATTCCCATCATTTTCAGAAGCTTCAGGAAAACTTTCAATTTCTTACATCACTGGTAAAAATTACAGTGTAGCTCTTTAGATCCCCCTGCTAATGCAGAGAGCGGCATCTGGCAAGGGAATGTTGGTCTGTCCTCTGAATTGGAGTAATAATAAATGCCAGCGTGCTGCTTTATTGGTTTAAGGGGGAAAAAAGACAAAGAAAAGCACAGTCTTTTTGAAAGAATGTGTCAGAATGGATTTAAGAATCCCGAGCTGCTCTGACTTCATAAAACAAATAACTCACTGCAGAATATATGCTGCTTCTATCTTGTTAATACATAATCCCAATCCAAAACTTGCAAGTTCCAACATCATTGAACTGACTCTCTTTTGGCAGTTGCCCAGTTTGCTCTAAAGTAGGCTTTAGGGGGATTTTTTCTTGGTGAAGACACAAGTTACTCGTTTGTAAAGCTTTATAGCATATTGATGATGGCTTGTTTGCAGCTCCTGTAGTACTGCCTCATTTCTTTTTTGATGCACACAAGTCCTAGCTGCGTGGGAAGGCAGCTGCCTCCTTGTATGTGTGAGTGAGCCCAGTAAGCATACCTGGGTTGGAAAAAAGATGGTTACAGGAGCTTCATGATTTCTGGTGTTTGTGTTACAGCTGGAGAGTAGCCAGTGTGGTTCAGAATACTAAATGACAGCTCTTTATTTTCTGTTTATGTTGGATATCTTCCCAGCTCTAGCCTCCTGAGGAGAGCTAGAATGGAGTTATTCTTTATGAAAGCGAAATTTACCAAAAGGAGGAGTTCTGGTGAGCGGAAATGCACTTTTTATCATCATTATCGTATACCAAACCGGGCAGGATTTGCAATGAAGTGGCATGCTACGTTCTTTAAATCTGGAGATGGTGTTGCTGCCATGTATTGGCAATCCAAGGCTATATGGAGAGCCAGAGGTGGCAAAGCACCGCCTGAGATGATGTATATAAGTCCTGAAAGGAGCAGGAGGTGATGGCAGAGGGACCCTTGTTTCAGTGCTGTGGCATAAGGAGCTATTCAATCGATAGCTCTTTTTTGTGATGTTGCTTATTCTGGGATTTAAATCAAGAGGTCTGCACAGCAGCTCATTAAGCTATACCACTTCTGCAATTGCTCTCACTCACTTCACCCCAATGAATTTTTAAGTCATAGCACTGAAAATTCTGAGTGTGATGGATACTGAAACATTTGCATTAAAACAAAACAGGTTTCAGATCATTTAATGGAATCATAGAATCCATAGAGTTGGAAGAGACCTCTGAGGGCTGTGTAGTCCAACTCCTCTGCAGTGACCAGGGACACCACAGCTAGATCAGGTTGCCCAGGGCCTGATCCAAGCTCGCCTTGAAAGTCTCCAGGGATGGAGGGAGATCTTCAGGGATGGGGGAATGCTTCTCCTTGGAAGGATTCTTTACTTATGCTTATGCCTGTATATATAACAAACAACAATTAAAACACAAATCCCTTCTGGAAACATTGCACTAGGATGGTAATTAAAACACACAGCTTCATGTGGTAGTTCACATGGATGACAGCAATTTTAATAACGTGGAACATGAGTGCTGTGATGGGAGCGAGAATGGGCAGCCTCTGAGAGGACCATATCAACACTTATCATATAGCAAAAA
This sequence comes from Perdix hodgsoniae, assembly GCA_035772895.1. Lineage (NCBI taxonomy): Eukaryota > Metazoa > Chordata > Aves > Galliformes > Phasianidae > Perdix > Perdix hodgsoniae. Next base: position 39,811,631 of record JAPSGF010000001.1, read on the forward strand.
TGCATGGTTCTGTCATTGTATTTCTTAAAAACAAAATCACAGGATCTCCAAGGTTGGAAAAGACCTTCAAGATCATCCAGTCCAACCATCCACCCATCACCAATAGTTTTCACTAAACCATATCCCTCAACACAAAATCCAACCATTCCTTGAACACCTCCAGGGTCGGTGACTCCACCACCTCCCTGGGCAGCCCATTGGAGTGCTTGACCACTTTAAAATAAAATGGTATGGCTTCTCTTGATAATTTATGATATTTCTGGATTAGCAAATTTTGAAGGACAGAGGGGCATCTGTAAGGTTATCTTTGCTGAGAGACTGTGGATGATATTAACAGTGATAACTAGCAGCAGTCAAAAAGCATTGTTCTCTCTCACTTCGCACAGTGAGTATTCTCCTTCATGTCTTTTTTTCAGTTGATCCAACTTCTAGTGGTCCTTCTCTGGAGATTTTCCAGGTTTCTGCTTTGCTGTTACTTATGTGATGGATAGAGCTTACAAGTGACCCAGTTTTAAGCTGAAGAATGCAACTATCAGCACCAAAATGGGAAAGGAAGAAACTTGCATGCGCTTTACACTGGTTTTGCACGGAGGGAACAAAATACTGCTGAATATGATTGCTTCTATTTTCCTTTACACAGCATTGTGAATGAAGATCAACTGAATCCTCTGTGTCATTTGCAGCAAACTTTCTGTTCTTTCTGATTAGTCCCACCTTAAACATTTCAATGGGAGAGATGTAGGTGCTGACAAATCAGCATCAGCGATGGCATGGATCATTTGTTTCTGAGAGCTGCTGTAAATTTGTCTTGGAATGAAGCAAATCCTTGTACTGCTGTTTGTAAGGTGCAGAGAGCAGCTGCTTTATGCAGTGAGCAAATGAGCTAAGTGTGGTAAAGTGTCCCTGTTAACATGGTAGGTTTATTGCCTTACGTTGTAGCACAATTTCCTATGGATCAGGCTTATCAGTACTCAACTTCAAAACCTAAAAATCTACTTCAGAGTTGTTTGAGTGATCTCTTTGTGGTGTTTGAAGGAGCACTTTAAAGAGCAAAGTTCTTTAATAATTGCCATTGAGCAGAAGTGGGTGCTGCACGAGAGTCAGGAGTGATTTTCCTTTTATTAACATCGATGTCAGGCTCTTGCTAGTAGTACAAGGCAGTTGCAATTTCTGAGTGGCTGAAATGTGGTGGTGCAAATGAGAGCTGGCATGGCCAACAGCATCAGCTTGGGAATGGTCGTACTCCACACATGCTGCCATGTCCCTGTCAGGTCTGGTCTGAATCACAGAACACTTTGGGTTGGAAGGGATCTTTAAGATCATCAAGTTCCAACCTCCTGTTGTAGGCAGGGACGCCTCCCTCTAGACCAGGTTGCTCACAGCCCCATCCAGCCTGGCCTTTCCTGCCCATGTATACACACACGTATGTGTTGGTTAGGCTTCAGAACTTACATTCATTCCAATTAAGGTAAGGTGTTAGTTTTACAGTTTCTTTAAAGCAAGGCAAATAGTTTGTAGATCTTTAATTTGGTCTCTTTTTTATCTGCTTAAACAATACGCTGAATCTTTGTAGGAGAGCTCCTGAATGTGTCAGCTTCTGTTGTGGTCCTGCTCTTTCCTCTTGTGTAGTTTAAGTTTGTGTGAGGAGAGGACCCAGCAGCTAATAAAAGTAGAGATGACAGCTCAGCAAGTGAACTCTGAGTTTATAGAGTAAAATGGAAAGGTCTCTCACAAGCCATTGCCTAGAGGGAAGCTGGAATTGGAGTCGCTTCTGAAAGATTAAGGAATTTAAGTATATGCTGCAAGCTCTAATTTAAAGAACGTAGTCTTATCTTTAACGCTTTAATGGAAGAGGACAGACTTTGCTAAAGTTCAGTCCAAACAGCAAAAAATATTTATTGTGCTTTAACTGTTAGTTCTAGTGAAGCCTTGCTTGTGCCATCTGAGAGAAATGTGGCAGTGCTTAGCCAAGTGCTGCTGTTTTGCAGACGTTGCCTAATGTTCCAGTTGTGCTTTTCCCTTGTTTCCTGAAGTACACAGTTCTGCACCTTTCTCGTTAAATGGAAGCACTACAGCTGTGATTTGCACAGTGAGTGAAGTGTAGATAAGCTTCACCTGGAAGAAAAAATCAATAATAATAATGGCATGCCCTATTTGCTCTGAAAGGCGTGAAGGAATGCAAAAAAGAAAATGAATGAGACATAAAAAGGCTGAATTAAAGATAAGTCTTGAGGTCTGATAACTAGTAACTGGGATCAAGCAGCAATAAGTTGTTATTGTGTGTAATTCTGGTAGTACACAGTATGGTTCTTTTTATGTTATTGTGTCTGTAAATCACAGATTTTCACTTTAAATCTGTAGTCTAGCTCTCTACAAACCTCTGTTGTGATGTCTGCTGGCCTTGGGGAAGGTGGAGGCCAGCACAGCCATATACAGAGCCAGGTCTTAGGCTCAATGAGGACTCAGCAATGCAAGCACATGCAGCATGCTTAGCTTTGGCTTTAGGATTTGGCATCCCTAATTGCTTTCACCTCTGTTCAGGCACTGTGCTTGTTTAGCTGCCAAGAAGTCATAGAGAGCAAGAAGAATGCCCTTTTCAGGTTTCTTCTTTATTTTTGTATGTTGGTTTATTTTTGTTTGTTGTTGTTCTTTTTTTTAAACCCCTAAAATCTGCATTAATAAGTGGAACTAAGGAAAGAGCACAGTGAAAGTGCAACCATAGGCATAGGCAAGTAGTCACAAGGACTGAACGTTGCCTGCCTCTCAAGGTACGTTGCTGCTCTTGGAATGAAAAAGAGTTTAAGAGAAGACTAAGATATGTTTATTCCACTGGAAAATCATTCTTTTGATCTTCATGGAGGTGTGTGAATTTAGGAGGGAGAAGAAAGACAGGTAATTTCTCGTTGTTGTTGTTTTTTACTGAAGCAGAGCCTCAGGCCTTTTTTTCTCTACTCTTTTTTTTTTTTTTAATTATTATCACCAGACATTTAATTTCTCTGAAATACTGCAGCCTTGATGCAGGCTAAAAGCATTCAAACACAGTAGTGTGCACACCTGTCAGACCATGGGGCAGCTGATAAAGGGATGCCAGTATATGAGCCGTAGGAATTAGCTCTTTGAAGTATAGCTTGAGAGTTAATGGCACTTCACTCATCTTAGGAAACAGCCTTTTGGATGCAATTTTGTAAATTCCTATTTATATTGGCATATTTGCTGCTTGATTTCATGCATTTCTTGACTTTTTATTTTATGGAAATTCTGGTGTTGACATCTTCCCTTATCATTGGGAATATTCAAGCCATATACACTGCAAAGCAAGACCCTCTTTCGCAGCCTTGGGGATGTTAGATTTCTTGAGACACTGTGATTGTGCTTTTCTTATTCCTCTGAATTCACCACATTTTAAATTTTGGGGGGGAAATAATTAGACTAACGCTGACCACTGTGGTAAACCCAGCATTTTAACACTGTAATTATTCAAGGTTGATTTTAGTGCAGTCAGATGTTTCCTTACAGGTACGTACAGGGCTGAAATGAGGTGTCTCAGCTGGCTGCAGGTGGAGCGGTGTAAAGCAGTGCCTCCCTTCTGCTGACCCCCCCCAGCTTCCCAGTACAGCACACTGGGACAGACTGGCTCCCATCCTCTGCTCCTGGCTGTGATGCAGGAGGTGGAGCCCAGAAACCTTCTTGCTGACATGGGGACAAACGTGGAGCAGTCACCTGCTCTGCGTTGCGAGCCCTGGCAGACGGCTGCAGGCAGAGGCTTCTTAAACTGATCCAGCTAGATTTTCAAGAGCATGTCTGATCATGGCTTGGGGAGTTCGCTGAGCACTTAATATAACTCAACCTGTGCTGTGCTGATCTGTATCACAGTGAGCATCGATGTTAATGGAGTGGATGCGAGTCTGTCTCCCCAGACAGCAGCATACACAGTCACTTCAAACCAGTTAGGCAAGTTGTTTTCTTCCGTGCTGGCTGTGAAGCCTCCATCTTTCAGTGTGGTGCTGACCCAGAGAATGCAGCAGAGGACAGGCAAATGTAGCGTGTTGCTCTCAGCCCTACAGACTCAGATCTGTTACCACTTTCTTTTTTGTCACCTTGTGGGCTGCCCCTCGCCTTCATGTCCTGCCTTGATGAAGAGCAGCCCTTTGGTAATGCTTTTTCTTGCCATCCCTTGCAGCTACCCATTTGTCTGCATATATCTAGGCTGAAGCCTTCACTCTGGTTGTTTTTCTGTTTTCATTCCTGGCACATCTGACTACACGGCACAGTGCTGGCAAACCTGAACCTCCTGACAGCTGTGATTTCCAGTGATGCTATCCGAGTCCTGGTGCTGCTGCTGTAGAAAGACAAAAAACAAATAGATTCATAGAATCATAAAGGTTGGAAAAGACCTCTAAGATGATCATGTCCAGCCTTCAACCCATCCTCACCGTGCCTACTGACCGTTTCACACATCTCCACATTTCTTAGGTGCCTTTAGGGATGGTGACTCTACCACCTCCCTGGGCAGCCAGTGCCTCACTGAACTGTAAGAGAAGACATTTTTCCTTAATTCAGTCTGAACCTTTCTTGGCTCAAATTGAGCTGTTATCTCTTGTCCTTCAGAGTGCATCACATGAGGACAAGCACATGTGATTTTGCTTAGGAGTTCCAGTGTTCACTACCAAAGCCAGGTGATGGTCAGTATTGCATCTGCCCATTCCCTTGGATGGGGGCTCTCAGCAGGACACCACAAGTAAAAGCAGCACCTCCTGTCACTGGGGCTTCACGGCTGGGCCTTAGCTGAGGGATGTGCATTTCACCTCCTCGGTTTCCAGGTGTGGAGGTTTTTTTTGTTTTGTTTTTTTGGAGCTTTGAATTGGGAAGAAGCTGTGAAATCCAATAGCATAGGTGAGCTGCTATTGTAGTGGAATTGTCCTGTGTGGTTTGCTGTTCTTTTGGAAAGACTGCACAGTCATTGCTACTGCTAATATTTGAGATCAGAGTGAATTTGGGGAAAAATGCAATGGCAAATCCAATAATATGCAATACAGAACAGTGCTAGAGTTCTGTTTTCCATTTCTTGTGTAGCATAATAGGAGATATCAGCTGCCACAGTGGAAGAAATGTCTCAGTTTTAGCTGACAGTACACAGTGTTTTATGTGGCAACGCCATTTCTAACTTTGACTTTGTTTAAACCCTGCTTTTAATAATCCTGTTTTCTAAGGTAGTCGTTTGAGGTGTACAGAAGTACCCAGACCAATACATAGCAATGTACGATGCTATTGACAGCATCCAGGGGTAATCAGTTCAAAGCAGTAACTGCCTCTGTAGTTTCGGATACAATGTCGGGTTGCCATTTTAAAGGCTTGTTCTAGTGAGGTACTTATGGGAGCAGGAGGGTTGGTGGGGTTTCTCTCGTTTCCAGTTCACTTGGTTAAGCCAACTGTAAGCATAAAAATTGGTTAAAATGTTTTAATAGGAGTGTTGGAGAAGAAACTTTCTGTTATGAAAGGGTATTCACGTGTCACTTCAGTAAATTGGTATTAAATAATTTCACTATAATATGTTCAAGGTAACAGAAACGTTTGCAAGTAAGACTTTGAAATACTTTTTTACTTACTTGTACTTCTGGCACTTTACTGTGCCAATTCTCTCTGTTTTCAACTAGGCGTTTGGATGCTAACCACATCACAGCTGTTCCCAAAGACAGCTTTGAGGGGCTGGTGCAGTTGCGTCACCTTTGGTTGGATGACAACAGTTTGACAGAAGTTCCCATCCATCCACTGAGCAACCTCCCCTCCCTGCAGGCGTTGACACTGGCCCTTAACAAAATAACGCACATTCCTGACTACGCATTCACAAACCTTTCAAGTCTTGTTGTTCTGTGAGTATTTGTAACCTTGCTTGATGTGTCACTTAAATTTTCCCCCATTTAGGTGGCCCTGAAGGTGGTGTTTTGTTCGTTTTAGTTCAGTGGCCTGGTAACAGCCTCTGCTACCAATGCAAGATGGCGCTGTTATCAGATATACTGGTCAGTCTGCTCAAGACTTTCTCCTAAACAGAAACTCCAAAGTGCAACAAATGTGTAGTGAGATTGCTGTATGTTTGCTACCTAGTCTTAAATATTTCCAGAGATAAATATTAAAATTCTTTTTACTTATACATTTAAATCATATTTTATCACGCTTGCGGATAGCGAGTAAAGGTCTAAAAGAGGTTGTCTTGACTGCAGGCAGTCCATTCTGTTCCCATACCAGAGTGACTTGTTTCTTGAAGTGAAAGACATTCTTCTGCATAATTCATCCCATATAATGCTTTTTCTAAACCATTAAACTATTTCGATGTCACAGAATTGTCTGCTAATTTATGAGGTTATATGAAGTCATTCACTTGTCTTCATTTTTGCTTTGTTCTTTGTTAGACATCTTCATAACAATAAAATAAAAACAATAGGAAAACACTGTTTTGATGGTTTGGACAACCTTGAAACCTTGTAAGTATGCTTCTTAAAGTAATTCTTTGTTGAGTGTGATTTGTCTCATTCACAGCCTACTCAAGGGTACTTTACTGTTGCAGTGAAAATTTTGCAAATAAGGCATGTGTGTAGCACAACACATAACTCCCACACTTGTGTTCATCTCAGATTTCGGAAGCGAAGGCTAATATCAGTGCAGTGCTCCACCAAAAGTAATTAGTTCTGTTGAGAAGCAGGTAAATATTAGCCTGGGTGAAATGTCACGCTGGATGGCGTGGCTCTTAATGTTCCTAGTACTGATCTAGCTGGTGTATCTTTGCACAGCACTCCACTGACTCAGGCGTTTATATCAGAAGTGTTTGAGTGGCCCTGTACGTGATAAGGGACAAATATTTGTTTCTCAGATTTGCTGTGGGATTAAACTTATTTAAAATAGGCTGTCAAATCCATTGTGTGACAACAGGAAGTTCCTCGGTGGGCTGTTTTTCTGCTGCTCCTTTCTTACTGGTGCATGGGTACCAACTGGAAACTGTCTTGCAAACGTCCTGGCAGCTCCTAAATAAGTCACTGATATGCACTGTTCCAGTGTGGTGGCACTTAGCTCTGCTTCTCTTTAATATTTAGAATTGATTTTGTTGCAGGAGATCTGCTATTGCTAAATGGCTTATTTTTAATGGCTTACTTCTACTGTTTCTTTTATGAAACCTGAAATCTAAGATTGATTACATTTTTTTAAAGAGTAATCATATGTGTCAACGTTCTGTTGTTATTTTGAAATCTTAGTTCATTGTTTTGCACGTTAATGTGAAGGAAAATCTGAAAAATACTGAGCTTTGCTGTGAAAAATGTCATTTGATTTAGTATGAGTAATCCTTCTGGACAATCTTCAGTAACTTACTAAGTTAATTAGCTGATTCTAAGGCATGTAATAGATGAGAAGACTGAAACTAAGTTAAAAATCAAGTTATTTTGCAGTGTAGTTGAAGATGTTTTGAAAACTTTTCACTTTCATTGAGTTGCTTTAAATAAAAATGATTTTAACAGTTCATAACCATGATTAAATATATATATTTTTAAGTTTGCTGCTTTGTTTCCTCTAGGGATTTAAATTATAATAACATGGTGGAGTTCCCTGAAGCCATAAAAGCACTCCCAAATCTAAAAGAGTTGTGAGTATTGCCTGTTACTCCTTTCTACCTGTTTTTTCTCTCTCCTTTCCATAAATAAAATAAGAAATTCCCAGATTTAAGAATACTCATCTGATTATGCAGCAGCCTCGATCAGATTATGCTAAGTGATGCCGTAATTAAAGGAAAATATAATCAACAGCTGCAGAGGGAGCCTGCTGAAAATGATTTTGGAGTTATATAACCAAGGAATTTATTCAGGACTACCATTAGCACAGATCTTAATCAGGAGTTGGCTTTGGCCTCCAGTAGCAGAATTATGTATTCACTGTGCTTGTCTTCCTTGTCCCCTCCTTTAACAGAGAAGCAAAAAAGAGAAAGAGGAAGATCATGTTTTGGACAGAATAATTTCTTCCTAGTGAAACCCTTTCACTTCAGCTGATGTCCCATAGACAATAATCACACCTTCAGACTTGCTGCTACAGTTTTACGTAGTCGTATTTAACTACTGTCCTAATTTTGGTGGGGCTGGGAATTGCATAGGTGTAGTGTATCTACACAGAGAAAATGACTGTTGATTGAATCTATTGGCAATGTATTTCTAAATGTGGGTTTTCCTTCCTATTATCATTAGGGCATTTCACAGTAACTATATTTCCATAATTCCTGATGGTGCATTTGCAGGAAACCCCCTTCTAAGAACAATGTAAGTAATTTTCATGCATCTATTTTTAGTCTGTAACAGACAACGACTGTAAGAGCAGTGATTGAAACATGCTTTTCATTTCCCAGACATTTGTATGATAATCCTTTGTCTTTTGTGGGGAACTCAGCGTTTCAGAATCTGTCAGATCTGCATTCCCTGTAAGTATCATCTCAACTGAATAGTCCAGTACATGGATATGAAATGCTGTGGCTAAAAAATCACATTAGTAGAACTTCCTGGCTGCTTCTAGCCCTTCCTGTACAACTTCTTTAGCAGTTAGCTATAACAGACTTCTTGTTGTTGTTAGGAATGTGCAGAAGCTCTGGTAAACATGTTTTACAACTCCTTTTTTTTCAGTCTTTGTTACCTTCATTATCATGAGACATAACCTCAGGCCAAATGCTCAGGTTCTTACTTAAATAAACTCCAGTATGGTTTTGAACAAAGGTGTGCATTGTGAGAAAGTTTTGCAGGTTAGTGCGTGCTCTCAAATGATGTGAGGTATGGGGGTGACAAGTAACAAAATGGAGTGCAATGTCAATCTTTGAAACTACAAACTACCTGAGAGTTTATGAACTTTTTGTAGGTGTTTTTATTTGCTTTCCGATCTGATGGGTCCAGTTTTTTCTAACAGAGGAAAAATTTAGTAAGTAGATCATTAGTATAAGAAGTACTAAGAAGAATAGCTCAATGTATAAAATTTAAACAATGATAGGGATGTTGGAATGCCTGCTTAGTGAAAATATCTTCCCGATAGCAGGACTTCATGTCATAATTCATTTGCATGATAGTTGACAGATAATTTTTGTGGGAACTTTTTTAGGGTCATTCGGGGTGCCAGCATGGTGCAGTGGTTTCCTAATCTGACAGGAACTGTTAATCTGGAGAGTTTGTAAGTATCTTCTGCAGGAATAATTTCCTTTTTTAAATTAGTTTTATTTTGCCTGATTTGAAATGGTTGAAATATGATTTAGGGGATCTAGAGAGCAACTTGGGTATATGTTCTCTTCTTGTCAATAAATGTCTTAATGCCTTAATCCAGCACCTGACAACTAAAAACACATTCTACCTCTGCTCCTAGATAGGCTTCTTATGTTCTATGATCAACAATACAGATATTTATATATGGTGATGTTTATTTTTTTTAATAGAACTCTAACGGGGACCAAGATAAACAGTATTCCTGTTAATTTATGCCAAGAGCAAAAGATGCTGCGAACTTTGTAAGTGTGTGCAGTTTGTTTCTATTTTCATTTGGGTGAAGATGTTTTGATGTAGAGAATGTAGAGCTAATTTAAAGTATTGTTCAGGTATTATTATAAAGGCAAGAGTAAAAAATTATTAAGAATGTGTTTAGAAGGAATGCAAAAGAACAAACTGGACAGTGAAACCATTGGGGAGTAGGCAAAGCCATATTTACAACGGATACCCAAGAAAATTCAGAACAAAGTCAATTCCTGAAAAGTAGAGAAGAAAAATATCTTTTGTTTTATGGAAGATGAATTGAGTTAGAGGATGATGATGTGGGACTTCTTTTGTAAGGTATTTAAATGTTGTTTGCAAGTTTCTAGATGTGTTTTTTTTTACTGCTGAGTTTCATGGAAAATTCTGGGAGGTCGCAGCGCCCTAAATCAAAATTTGCACTAAATTTCTGCACTGCACACTCTGGCCACTTAAATCTAAAAATGATATTATATTACAGCTCTCAGAATTCGGAGAGCTTGCACGGTATGATTTCTTGCTGCGCATATATCCAGTGGTGAGCTGTTCCAGGTAGAGCAGAGTTAAACTAAGCATCCTCTTCTCATTTCCTGTTTTGAAGGGACTTGTCTTATAACAATATAAAGGACCTCCCAAGTTTTACGGGCTGCCACTCCTTGGAAGAAATGTGAGTAAGAAATACACAGTGGTTATCTTTATTACCTCTTTAGTACACTGAGTCCCCATCTCCAGAAATGTTTTTGCTTCACTTTTGATCATAAGTACACTTCTAAGATTAAGGCCATGTGGCTGAGTCATGTGAAGACTGCTGGGCAGAAAACTCGAGCAGCTCAGGTTTTATTGTTCCTGTAGCACAAAAAAGAGTGGAGGACACATGAATCTTGAATTTTGTAGAAGTACTGCTATATGCACAAATGTAAATGAGCACTTAGGTGTTTTCCTTCCTGCCTTGTATTTCTTCCATACTTCAGTTACCTTCAACCAACAGCCTGTGCTCAGGTAAAATACTCTTTCCTGTATTTCCTGTAAGGTGTATTCTCTTTCTCAAGACCTGTATTTGTTCTTCCTTATTTCATTGGTATAAAGCTGCTTAAGTTTTATTTCAAGACCCTATGCGTTTTTTTCACCTACCAGTGTTGTTGCTTCTCCTTAAACCTCTCTTGCTCTTTACCTTCTTAACACTTAATGAGATTGGGGATAATAGGCTTTTCACAGGTCTTTGCTACTATACTCTGACAACTTTGGGCTCATTGTACCTGTTTTTTGCTGTAAAACATCTGGCAAAGCATCTTCAGATGTGTGAGGAAAGCCTGTTACTCTCCAACAAAGGCACCATTGATGCAATCTTTGTTAGAACACTTTGCTGTATACACAAGGGAGACCAATGGAGTTTGTCGGAAAGGAATATCAAGGGCAAATGAACTGGAAGTTCACTTACTGGAAATTTGCCTGTTAGTTCTTGAAGCACTTCTCAGCATTTTCCTTTCATAAATCTGTGTTGAGAATTGAAAGTGCGCCCAGGATTAAAGTGTCCTAAAGATTCCTTGAAGGGTTAAGCAGATTTGTGTTAAATCTCAGTGACTCTAGATAGTTTGTCAAGTGCTACTTTTCACTTGGAAGTAATTCCGTTCACACTCAGCAATCTCCTTTAAGTTATAAAATCTGTGAATTGAGATTGAGTAAAGGTGCCACAGAGGAGCGTCATATTTATGCTATTGTAGCGAATGTGCAATGTAGTTTGTGTTAGGGGAAGCTAGAGAACACCTTGCCTCTGGGAAGGCTACCTTTTATTAGCAGCCCTCAAGCTATCCCTTGGTTTGAAGTTAGGCTGTTTGCCAATAAAATTTTGTTTCTTCACAGTTCCTTACAGCATAATCAAATCCATGAGATCACAGATGATACCTTTCAAGGACTGTCCTCCCTTCGTGTACTGTAAGTGTACATAGACACATACTGAATAAAACAAAATAATCTTCTTGACTCCAGTGTAAGCTGACATCGGGTTTGGTGTTGCAAATCTTATGTCAGAAGGCCAAGTGTGCTGGATCCTAAGGTGAAGCAAACAATAAGTAAGAGATTCTATACTAGCAGCTGCCAATTTTACGCTCCATTTTGCTTTTGTGGATGTTCACATGCATATGTATCTAAGAGAATGTTTTAGTAGTCTGCTGTTTTGCATTATATGCTATTTATTGAAGCATTCTATCTTTTTCCTTGAGAGGAGCAGAGCAGTAATCAAAATTATCCCCTGCCTTCATGTGTCTGGCTGTATGAAGATTACATAGGAACAGTGAAGTTATCAGGGAAATAAATTTCAGAAGTTGACAGGGGTTTTGAAAGGAATATCTTAATATAAATCAGCAATCCAGCAGGAGCTGCAACTGGATTTTGAAATCCAACAAAGGAGATGCCCTTCTCTTTATTCTGTTCCCCCACCCCTTCTGCCCTGCCCTGCTGCAGGTGTGGTTGTCACCAAAGCGATCTTCCTGGCACCTTCAGCCTGGGAATGGGTGATGCCAGAGCCTGCTTCTGCCTTGGTAGTGCCAGCTGAGCTGCCAAGGCCAAGAAAGAAAGGGGAAAAGGGAGTTCTAGTGGGATACAGTTGCTACCTTGGAAATGGGGTGAAGCTGGTTACGGCTGCCTGTCCTAGAAGTTCAGCTGCTACTGCACCTGTCTGACTGGAGGGAGGAGGGAAATGGGAGGGTTGTTTGGCTTTTCTATCAGAGGTATAACGGATGTGCCATAATGTATAATGGATGTACTTTTTCTCTGAACAGTGGTTGTTGCAAAGGTTAGATGAAACTGCTAAAATAATCATACTTGGCTTTCATTGCAGTGACCTCAGTAGAAATCGAATCCATAAGATCCACAAGGAAGCTTTCACTACTACTGGGGCTATTGTTAATCTGTAAGTAGGCTATTCTGTACAGTAACTAACTCTCTCTGTCACTGAATTGCAGTGATAGTAAATGCTTTTAGCTTAAAACTGGCACGTGTCCATCATACATTTCATCTCCAGGGATCGTGAAGCCTCTTGGCTAACTGAATGTATGCGGGGTGTACTCATACAGAATGAGGCATACTCTAAAGTGCCTGCAGCACTGAGAGTTGTTTTCCAGACCACAGCTTTGGACCTTAAGACTTAAAGACTTCAAACTTACATCGTTGTAACGCTGTCTTAATCTTCACATTTCAGAGACCTAAGTTTCAATGAACTCACCTCAGTTCCAACAGAAGGATTGAGTGGATTGAACCAACTTAAACTTGCAGGAAATTCTGAGCTGAAAGAAGCTTTGGCAGCGAAGAACTTTGCAAAGCTTCGGTATGTTGGTTAATAGCACTGCAGCACCTCACTTACTTCCTCACCTACTTAGTAGCAAGCAATTTGACAATAAATGAAGCCAACTTAGATAATATGACAAATGATCAGGCCCTTCAGCAAGTCCTATAGTGTTAGCATCCCGGCTGTTCTGATAGAAATGCCACTTGCAGACTATTTTCCTGGAACCTGTTATATTTTTCCTCCGCCACTTTTCAGGCAGATATAATCATCTGACTTTATAGTAGTGTTTTGGATAGATTCCATTTGTTACTGAGCTGAGCACATCTGTCTTTCAGTGTGTGGAAAAATGGGAACAGGCTTGCAGGTGCCTGATTCCATAATCACCACACGTATATGTAACATATGGTGTTTATTATTGGAGGTGAATGATGAGACTAATCATTCAAAGGGAAACCTGTTACTGATTTCTATAGGTGGTGGATCAGGAGGTGGTGAACTGATTTCCTTTTTGAAAGATCTTTGTACACATTGGTATTTCAGTCTTCAAGGAGCAGTTGAAAATTGTTTCCTATACTGCCCAGTGGAAAAAAATTGGAGATGAAGAGACTGTTAGTTTGTGTAAGGGTAGCAGAGGATTCTGTGTCACTCTTAGAATTAGGCCTCAGCAATCCCATGGAAACAACAGATTAGCTTTTTGTTTGTGGTCTGTGTTTGAGAACTAATGCGCTGTGGGAGCCTTCAGACCATTTTTCCTCCTAAATATTTACAAGAACATAATTGCTGAGCAGTGCTGCGAATAGTTGATACTGTAGCCCTGAGTCAGAGAAGTTTTTGCTTTTGTTCTCCTATTATCTAATTGTTTACATGGACTTTTAAAATCTCGGTATGCAGGCGTACCACATTTCTACCAGGATTAATAGCGTGTGCCATTTCTGGCAGGCATGCAGACGGACAATAGCTAAAGCAATTTTATTTTTTCTTTTTAAAGGAAAAGTGCATTTATAACATCTTGATCATTTAGGAATTAACTTTCTTACGAAGCAGTTCTGTATAAATTAACTTAATTTGCAGTTTTAATTTGTACGGTAACACCACAAGCATTGATCAGAAAGGAGGAAAAGGACAACTGAACAGAGCAAAACATCATAGAATTGTCTTCTTGTTGCAGCCAAGGCTTGGATGCATCACCAGTCCTTTATCTTGTGGAAAAAAATTCATCAAAAATGGCTCCAGCTGATCCAGTTTGGATTTTTTTTTCTTAATGATCATGACAAAATTCTTAGATTTAACAGTAAGCATGCCCCTTAATACTTTTAATAGGTGATAAACCTTAAAGTGGCATCAGCTTACAGTTTTCATTGTTTTGCCTGTATTTCAGGTCTCTGTCTGTACCATATGCTTACCAGTGCTGTGCATTTTGGGGCTGTGATTCTTACTTAAACTCAAATACTGAAGATTCTAGTCACCAAGATCAAGATGCCACAGGGGGTCGTGAAAAGGGTAAGTGCACTTATCAAGTGGAACAAGGAACATGCAGGACCAAGTAACAGTGTGTATTGTCTTTGAATAAGCAAATATGGAAAAGCTGGCTCTGAAAGTGCTGAGCAATTGCTTGCAGATAGACGGGCGCCGTGTTCTTTCTAAAATTATGAAGTGGATTTATCTGATAGTCTGAGATGTGCCTGTTTGCTTGTTTGTTTTTCTTTTGGTTAAAACTGTATTAAACTGCCAAGATTTCTGTCATTTTGTGCCAGAGCAGAAATGTTCTCATGGTTTCAGTATTTCAGCCCTCATGTTCAGAAAGCCTGTCCTTGCACTGTCTAGTACAAGGCCAGTAGATCTTTTCCCTGGTGATGAAAGATGTTGTTTCTTTATTACAAAGCACTGTGTGCAGCTACAACAGGCAGTAGTAACTTAAACTGCTGCAGTAATTTCTGCACTGAGTGTTCATCCTTATGGGGCAAACCAGAACTGTTCCACTTGCTATAGGCTTGAAAGCTGGTGAAGTGTTAGGTATTTGATCTTTCAAAACTGTGTTTCTGTCCTAGGCAGCTTCATTACATTTTGGTTTTTTTCTTTCTACAACTAACCTGTTTTTCATTTTACTTGGATACAGCTGATGCAGATGGTCTGAGAAATGAGGAAAATGAGGAACTGGGTCAGACTATTATTCACTGTACACCAGCAACAGGTAAATCTAATAAAGTGTTTTAGCCACGTGCACAGGTTATGCAGACAGCTGTCTGCAGAAATATGCTTTGTTCCTCATTCACTCCATATAGAGAAGGTGAAATTCTGTAGCACTTGGGAAACATGATGCTAATGTTATTTTGGATGTGCAGTCACAAAGATCTGGCTCAGCTTTAGGCACAGCACTGTATGGGAGAACTATGTTACCAAAAAACTGAAGTTTGTTTCCACAAGCAGAACATAGCAGACTGTGATACTTACATTTGGAGCTTGCTGTGTTGAATGCAGTGCCCCCTAATTCTGTATCTCTTGTCAATGAAGTGTCTGCAGAGCAGATGCTATGAGTGCTCATGTTTCAGCAAGAAGTCAGCCTGTGCTTTTAAAGCTTAAACTGTTGTCATTGGGGTTTAAACTAAGCCTGATGATGTTCTCCTAGCCCCTCCATGGCAGCATTAACTGACAGCAAGAGGGCTGTTGCAAGTAGCTCGAGTAACATCTTAAACTGCTGTGGATATTGGTCAGTAAGTACCCTTACTGGTGTACCAAAACTCCAGTTTGGGCTTGAATGGCTCAGGAGTGTTGAAAGTCTTTGATCTTGTAGACAAATATTTCTAGGCAGTTTCATTGCTGCCCTTCTACTTATCTTCCTTCCACTATGCATTTCCACACACGGCTCCGCTCAGCTCCTAAATTGCTGGCTGTGGTTTCTCCTACTTCCTCACCCTTGCCATGGGCTGTTGAGAGAAGCTTTTACACATCTTGTATCCTCCTGTTTGCATGGATAGGAGTACGTAGATCAGGGGAGAAGTATGTTTCCAGTGAAGCTGATTTCTGGATCAACAGAAGTTTTCCAAGTTTTCCTAGACTGGTATTTTACATCCACTGTGAAAACTTACCTGTTAGCTCTTCATCTTTTGAGATAGCTCTAGCTTTAGAGTACAGAATATTACAAAAATTTTTACAGTAAAAAAAAAAAAAGTGGTCAGAAAGTCAAATACACTACTAACATAACTGTATGCTGAGAACTAATTTGACCAGTGCTGCTTATGTGCTTTGAGCTCCTATTTGCAGAGTGAGAGTTCAGATGATGTGTTACACAGGTTTAATCTTTAAAGCCTTTTTGCCCATACCAAAGATGCTGTAGCTCTACAAGGAACTAAAAGCTTGTTTTACGAGTTCACAATTTGCCTTGTTTTTCAACAGTCCCTCCCATGCTAACAACTTATTTTCCCTGCTGTGCTGTTGTCTGGTCATAAGTAGGACACTCCACCCACCACCTAAATTCTGAATCATTGCTCAGCTCGTAGATCCACTTTCCACTTTGCCTAATGGCAAGAATGGATTGTTGAACTCGAGCAGCAAAATTCACTTTCCCTAGCACAAATTTTCCCATTGGGTTTGGAACATTCTTGTTCTTTGTCTAAAGATGCACCATGATGCAGCAATTAGAGAACAGACTTCAAATTGATTTTGGAAGCACAACTCGCATTTTAAAATTTCTTAAATAGGAAGTTGTTTTTATTTTTAAGCATATTCAGTTTAGATCCCTTGAGGACCTTCTGCTCAGGAATACCTGAAAGCAGAAAGAAAGGGAGAAGAGGGAGTGTGATTTACTGCTTGTTCTGCTGGTCTGATAATCCAATTAGTAGTATTATTTCTTACTTAGAAACTAAGCTTGCTCATTCAAACAAGAAAAAAGATTCTTTCCTGCCTAGTCACCTCAGTTATTTCTGCAAGTTGCTTGAGGCCTTGGGAGATGTTTGCACGGATGTTGAAGCTCTCTCTGCAGCCAGCATTAGGATTGGGTTTTGCTTACCTTTCTCTTGCCTAAAAGGAGGGTGGGAGCTGCATGGGGCCAGGACCCCGGGCTCTGGATGCACAGCTCAGGAGCTGATCTGTGAGCCTTGTTTGGCAGTAGGGTTTCGTGGCTTTTTGCTTTGTCTTCAGCTCACAGAGGGCCTGACTTCATGGAGTGATCCCTTGGTATTGTGTTTAGGACAATTAGCAGAGCCTAATGGGGATAAAGGAGATGTTAAATTCTTCTATTTAAATGTATAAAATCAGTGGGATTTCTCTATGGAATAGTGATTAGAAGGGTAACCAGAAACAGTGACCTTTTTGCTGGTCTTGCCTCATATTTTTTTTGCTTGTTAGACATTATTATTTAAACTTTCCTTCTTTTACCACTTAGTTCTTCACCTCAGTGGCAAAAGAAGAAGAAAATCTCTTTCTTCGTATGTGGTTTCCCAAGCTCATAAAGCCCTCCTGGAAGACAGAGTTGGGGAGAGGACTCATGGTGAATTCCTGTCCCTGTTAAAGCTGATAAATTGAATTTGTTGGCTGTTATACACATATTTCCTTGTGACCAGAAGCACTTCCAAAAGGCATGTTTGTAAAGCGTGTTTTCAGTGAGCATGTTAGTTTAAAAAAAAAAACAAAAAAAAAAAAGAATCCTAACCGCTTATAAGTTGGTTTTGAACTTTTGATTTTGTATAGTTGCCAGTTTTTTCATGAAGTATGAAATCTCAAAAAAAAAAGTCTGCAGTAATGAAGTATGTAGGTGACACTAATAAAAGCTATTTTGAGGAGCTAAAAGGTAGTTAAGTGTGTTTACCAAGTTTGTTTATTTAAAGTATTCCCAAGTGACCATTCATCACAGTAATTACTATTTCAGGCGTAATTAATTAGTAAATAGCTTCAGCAGAACAGCTTACTTTCAAGTGACTATTTAGCAGTTCAGCTGGATACCCTATTCATCAATTAATGAATGAGTAGTGCTCTTGTAAAACATTTTAAGATCTTGCTTATTAAGGCACAGTTTTTGTTAGTTTTTTTTTTCCCCCTAAATTGGTTGTCCTTCTGCTTTTTTTTTTTTGTAGGTGCTTTTAAGCCTTGTGAATATTTACTGGGAAGCTGGATGATTCGACTTACTGTCTGGTTTATTTTTTTGGTTGCTTTGTTCTTCAACCTGCTTGTCATGTTAACAATATTTGCATCTTGTGCTCCACTGCCATCTTCCAAACTGTTTATAGGTCTGATTTCCGTCTCTAATTTATTTATGGGAGTCTATACTGGTGTTTTAACTTTCTTGGATGCTGTCTCTTGGGGAAGATTTGCTGAGTTTGGCATATGGTGGGAGACAGGCAGCGGTTGCAGAGTCACTGGCTTCCTTGCAGTATTTTCATCAGAAAGTGCCATTTTTTTCCTGATGTTGGCGGCTGTTGAACGGAGTTTCTCTGCGAAGGAAATCATTAAAAAGGGGAAAAGCAATCACCAAAAACAATTTCAGATTGCAGCAGTTCTTGCTTTCCTGTGTGCTGTGGTAGCAGGATGCTTACCTCTTTTCCATAATGCGAAGTACTCGGCATCGCCCCTTTGCTTGCCCTTCCCCACTGGAGAGACGCCTTCCCTGGGCTTCACAGTAACTTTAGTGCTTCTGAATTCATTGGCATTTTTGCTGATGGCTATTATCTACACTAAACTTTACTGCAACTTGGAAAAAGAGGACCTCTCAGAAAACTCGCAGTCCAGCATGATTAAGCACGTGGCGTGGCTCATCTTCACAAACTGCATCTTTTTCTGCCCTGTTGCGTTTTTCTCCTTTGCACCGTTGATCACTGCAATTTCTATCAGCCCTGAGATCATGAAGTCTGTTACCTTGATATTTTTTCCATTACCTGCGTGCCTGAACCCAGTCCTATACGTCTTCTTCAACCCAAAGTTCAAGGAGGACTGGAAGCTGCTCAGGCGCCAGGTGACCAGGAAGAACGGAGCGGTAGCCATTTCTGTCAGCGCTCAGGGAGGATGCACGACGCAGGATTTTTACTATGACTGTGGCATGTACACACACCTGCAGGGTGGTAGCATCGCCGTGTGCGAGTGCTGCGAATCGCTCCTCCTGTCCAAGCCCGTGCCATGCAAACACTTGATCAAATCCCACAGCTGCCCCACGCTGGCGGTGGTGTCTTGCCAGAGGCCGGATGGCTACTGGTCGGACTGCGGCACCCAGTCAGCCCACTCTGACTACGCAGACGAAGATGATTCCTTTGTGTCAGACAGCTCAGACCAAGTGCAGGCCTGCGGCCGGGCCTGCTTCTACCAAAGCCGAGGCTTCCCTCTGGTTCGCTATGCCTACAACATACCGAGAATTAAAGACTGAGAGGCTCGGCTGCCGGCTCTCCTAACGAGGAGGTATCACGCTTCACAGACCATTGCCTCTTTCAGCCTTTCCGAGCAGGAAGCACTTTTGTAATCATTGTTTAGTGTCATTTCTAAAAGAAGGGAAGTGGGCAGTCGTTTCTTGAGCCATACGTTTAAAAAGAATTTAAAAACAAATAAATAAATTGCCCTGACTGTAAATAATTGGTCAATCAAATTTGTTACCGGATATTTTTACTCTGTCCAAGCAGTAGCGGTTCCTTTTGTACCATTTTTACATGCTGGTGATCTGTTTCCATGTTGTACTCCAGTTGTGTTTTACTTCTGCTGTCGCTAAATTCTGATGTGTTGGGTGTTTTGTTTTTTTTTCTGCCAAAGCACAATGTAAAGGACAGCCGTTAATATTAAAGAAATTATTTTTAAATGTGACTTTTCTATAATTAAGCAACAATTTTCTTGCTAGCTTTGTATTCAGCATTGAATCTCAGGATGAATTTTACTGCAGGGCCAAAAAAGGGATTAGTTCTCCCATGCATAACTGTGAGAGCAATATGGGAATACCATTTTTGTTTTGTATTTCAAGCCAACGTTTAGAAGTTTTCTTCTTAAAAAAAAAAAAAAAAAGATTGTTGTAATAAAAACACTTGCAATCCACGGTGTCTGCAAACGATGCAATAAGAATATTGACAGCTGTCAGGAATAATAGGGCTGAAGATGTTTTTCAGTGACGATGCGTTACTTCAGGTGAACCACAGCCATCTTCTTCAGTATTACAGAGTAGGGTCACACTGGAAGGAGCTTGGATGCATCAGGCTGTGTGTTAGCAGTGCTGCCAACATACACAGCTCCTGAGTTGGTTTAATAAAAAAAAAAAAAGACTGGCTACAGCCCATTGAGTGCTAGTGCTTACCAGTAATGTCTGTGAGCAGTTTTAGATTTTAGCAAATGGGGAGGAAAGAGAAAGCAATGTTCTTTGCAATAGAATAAAAGCATTTTTTGCCCGTTTTTTTTTTTAGGGAGTGTGAAGTACACTGTGCAAAGTTGCTGATTTTTCACGTCAGTCAGTGCGTTATTTTTAAACCATTTATGTCCTGAGATCCAAATGATTTAAGTGATCCCGGTGTATCTATGTTTAGTTTGAAATCTTTATATCTGATTGATATAAAATTCTGAATGCACAATTAAGTAATTATGTTTTTTGAACAATACAATAAATCAGGAGCGAATTTACTGCCATCCCAGTCACTCTGGAAACAGTCTTCTTAAGATTTAAAGCTAGATTGCAGTTTTGAGAATTAACCTGTATATACTGTTCATACAATGAATTTTTATCTTTGTATTGTAAATTATTTGATAGAACACATGATGGGAAATGTGGCTTCACTTCATTTTGTTAATTAAAGCTACCTCCTAAACAATAGTGGCTGCCAGTAGCAGAATGTTTAAAATGTGGTTTATATACTTTTTGCATTGTAAATAGACGTGGTTGTATATTGTCACTGTAATAAAAACAGAATCCTTGTATATCAAAATCATGTAGTTTGTACAAAATATGGGAGGACTATTTACTGTATGCTGTTAATTTTGTAAGCCAAAATATTCACGTGTAAAAACAGAAGAAAACCAATCCAGAACTGTTAGTTCTTATATTTATACTCATGAATATTACATCCGCAATTAGCATGGAATGTTACACTGAAAGCAAATAAAGGGTACATGAACATTGATGGTTATTTATCTGTTTTTCCAAAGCTGAAAATGGTGCACAGGCATAAAACTGCAGACAGCAACCGGCAGAATTAATGTGGTCAGGGTTTGGGGCAGGAAAAGGCAGCAAAATAAGAAAATTGCCAGTTTGCTGTAGATGCAGTCAATTCACCATTTCTGATTAATGCAGCCTCTTGGTCTGCAAAAGGTGAAAACTTTCAGAGAAGTCCTTACATTTTTGCAAAGCTGTCTCTTTAAAATAGACTTTATGTATTGTATTCGAGTTCAAGCTTTTAATATGGCTTGGAAGATGGTACAGATGCTGACTTTGTTTTTGTGGCGTTTCCATTGTTTGAAATGGTAATTTTGGAAGAGGTGATTTATTACCTGGTACCTCTGTTGGTCGGCTGCTCGCAGGTGACAATATTATTTTGGAAAATGAAAACAAATTTCAGATGCCGTTTGATAACCAGTAGGAAGGAAATCTAGCTATCAAGCTCTAAAAAGCCAACTGAATTTTCCACAATGCTCTTCTGTAAGGGTATGTGTTGTCTTCTGTTTTACAAAATGAGCCTTTACTGAAATGCTTTTAAAATGGTTAAATGTTCTTCATTTGGAGTTCCAGTATTTCATTATGCAGCATTAATGTTGTTTGAGTTGTTGTGCTAGTGGTTATCTTTTAATGCAGTCAGTCCAGTGTCTTGCAACATGCTCAGGTTTTAACAGCTGGTAGAGGGGAAGGAATGCAGGCTATAGCTACTAAAATTAATTCATTGAGAAGCAGTGCTGCAGAACTTGCCTGTCTTGGTCGCCAAATGCCCAGCACGTGTGGACAGTCATTTGAGGAGAATGCAGAGAAATCCAGCTACCAGGTACTTAATCCCTCCTTTGTCACCCATCTTTCCTGGATGTTCAAAGAAACCCTAAGCAACTGTTGTACTGAAGTCCAGTACCAGGTGTAGCAGGGCAAAAAGAATTTGCTGTTGACTTTAAACAAATGAAAGCTTTTGAGTAAGGAAGGGATTTGCTTTTTCTTCTTTTTCCTCATGTTCTGAGCAAGAAGCTTTCTGCAGTGGTGCAGAGGGAAAAGCTAAAGATGCCAGAAGTTGTTGCTGAGATATTCCGCACCTTCTTGTTAAGTAGTTTATGTACAGCTGTCAACTTGCTCTAAGAAAGTATTCTGGTAAGATCCCTTTATCTAAAATTACATAAATAATGTATCCACTTGACAACTGGTGGGTTTAGATCCCTTCTGCCCTTTTCCATCACAGTAGAAATTCCTGAGTTTAAACACAAATTTACTCAGAAATCTCAGAGTTGCACCAGGATACTTTTAACTTTGATTGTAATTTTTAAGCCTTTGGTTTTAATTTACAGGGTAATATTTTTAATTAAAAGCAGAGTGTACAGTTTATTTCATACGTGCTCTCAATTTAATAACTTTTAATTACATAGATGCTTTTGATCTCTTATTGCTAGTATAATAAGTTTATTTTTAGCTAGAGATTTTTAATAATGCCTTTCATATACTCTGCAGTAGAATCTGAGCTATTTACTCTCAAGCTAGTAATTGAATATGATTCAGAAAGTAAGGAAACAAATGAAAGGTGGAATGGGATAGCGCATCATAAATGACTGTGTTTTATTTACTGCTTGTTGTGCATGGAGGATGAACAGGCACGTTCCATATTGTTGCAGCAGTGGCACTACACTGGGAAAAAAAAAATCATTATTTAGGTTTTATTTGAGAATACTAGTTAATGGTGAATGTGGCTGTATTTACTATGAGGAAATTGTTCAGAGTTGAGGGTAACAACTTACAAGTTTTATCATTGTTTTCCAGTAACAAAAGAATGCATAAGTCACTAGTGCCTTCTGCAAATGTCAGTCTCAGAGTAAGTGAATAAATCTGCTAAAAACTGAAGTTTTAATTGAGGACTGAGGTAAAGATTTTGCATAAGTAGTTCAACAAATGACGGCTGTTCAACAGTAGTAGTGCTGTGATCTCCAACCAGTACAAAAACAGATGCATTTTGATTATGTAGAAGCTGAAACCTAGCCAACTGAGCGGAGCAGGAGTCATGCTATTGAATTGTAAAGCTGGGTTTTCACTATAAATTTGTTTCATAGGATTCTTGCACGTTCCCTTGAAGAGAGAAACTCATTCTCAAGACTGTGTTCCTTGAAAAAGAGATGTCTCTGTATTTGCAATGAACAGAAAGCCTGAACTGGGACCAGTAGTGGGAATGGCATTCTTCACGGGTGAGAATGAGCTGGAAAATGAAGGAAAACTGAAGCAATCCAAGACCACCTTAATTAAGCAGAATTACAGATACAGGCATAAAAATACTGGTGCACAGGCAGAGAGCACTTGGTCAGCTCTAACTGTGAGTATAGAGTTAAGTAGTTTTGTGCAGCACCGCTTTTCCCCACATCATAAAGTGTAAAGGCTCAGACTTCTTAAACTGAACTACATTTATTCAAATTATTTTGTGTTTTTTCAGTTGGCAAGTAAAATGTAGACATACATTCTTCGTGGGTGTCTGGTTGGTTGGTATCAGCTAACTAAAAGTATGTAGTCTATGCCTTAGTTTGTTGCTTAATTTAGTTTACTTATTTATTTTTTATCTGGATTGTTTTATATTCTTTCTGTGTTCCTGAATGAATGCAAATGTGGAACTAGACATGACTTCTGAGAGCAGTCTCATTTGATTCTTCTCGTTAAGTCTGTCTAGTGTTAATTACATTCAGCTGAGAGGTCCTTACATTCTGTGAGGCTGAGCTGATCAGATTACAGTTAAATTTCAAAAAATATTTCATAGAAGCTCTTGGTAAGTTCTCATAAAGTTGTCAAATTGGGATAGCTAATAATTCAGAGTAGTTAATTTATGTCTAGAATTGAATTCATTTCTGATTACAAAAATTTACAGGTGTTTTGTCACCCATAAAATTAGTTTCTCAGCACCATTTTCTATGGAAAATGGTTTTTCAAGTAGTGTGGATGACAATTAGGAATTACGTAAGCATGTTGTTAGGATCATTTGGAAGTTCGGGCATTTTAATTGTCATTGAACAGAACCAATTTATAGGTCCGTGAGTATGGGTTTACTCTGAATGTAACTCCCTCTTGCTATATAGCTTAAAGCACACTGTGTGCTGTGTGTGCCTGTGATGGTGTAAATTTGGTTAGCTCTGAAAGACTGAGCTTAGGTTGTGTCACTTCTGAGGTGAGCACTTTTGGCAGATTTTTCACAACAGTAACAACTGTAGGGGCATGTGGGTGTGTGCACACGTGTGTATATGTATGTGGATGCTTACATATATATTCATTCTCTACATTGTTGTTTTTGGCAACTTTTGTTCTTAATCATGTCAGCTTGGTTTTAGGCTTTAGTATTAATTGTTATTGCCACAGCGGATGGTTTTTATCATAGAATCATAGAATGGCCTGGGTTGAAAAGGAGCACAGTGCTCATCCAGTTCCAACCCCTTGCTGTGTGCAGGGTCACCAACCAGCAGCCCAGGCTGCCCAGAGCCACATCCAGCCCGGCCTCAAATGCCTCCGGGGATGGGGCATCCACAGCCTCCTTGGGCAACCTGCTCCTGTGCCTCACCACCCTCTGAGTGAAAAACTTCCTAAACCTCCAATGTCTTGGTTTAAAACCATTCCCCCTTGTCCTGTCACTGTCAACCCACGCAAACAGCCGTTCCCCATCCTGTTTATACTCTCCCTTCAAGTACTGGAAGGCCGCAGTGAGGTCTCCCCAGAGCCTTCTCCAAGCTCTACTTCTACTGTCCAGTAATGAAGCTTTAATTCCCCAGAAAATGAATTTTCTTTTGTAGAACATACTGAAATTATCTTGGTCTGCAGCTTGTTGACGTACCTGAAGTTTTCATGCCAGTGTGAAGCTCTGTTTGCTTAGCAGGGCATCAAACAACTTCAGCTCTTTGCTTTATGCAGCACATACACAGACACACGTGCCGTATAGATACGGATATAAGTAGTGTGTATGTTGCAAAGCTTGACAGGTGGTCTGAAAAATCAACCAGCAAAATCCTTGTTGCTTTACTCAGCCTGATGCTTGGTTTCTAGCGATACCGTTGTCCCCAGCACTCGAATCATTTTGTTACTCTGACTCGGTGCCATTTGTTGTCTGTTAGAGACTGCAGCAAATGAGGCTTGAATCCGTTGGATGGCGATCAGCTCTATCATCTACTTATAAGTTCCTAGAGTTCCTTCAAAACCAAGAGCGTGGATTTGCTGCATGGCGATGTAGGGATGTAGTCGCTGCCAAAGGGGTGCTAGGAGCACAGACAGCCCGCCATTTTTTTTGTACAGTTGACCCCCCTCGGCTCCGCGCTTGCGCGGCCCCGTCTGGAGCGCCGTCTCCACATCGCGCATGCGCGGGGCGGTGCCGCTTGCCGGTCTCCATGGCGGCGGCGCGGTGGCCGCCGGGAGCTCCGCTGTGGCGGCTCACAGCTCTGCTATGTCGCGGGCGCCTTCGGCCGCCATGAGGAAGACCGCGCGGCCGCCGTCCCTCGGCAGCAGCTCGGGGGGCGAAGAGCCGCTCGGCCCTTCCGGCTGCTCCTTCCGCGAGGAGGAGGAGGAGGAGAGGCTCGGTTCGCTCTCGAATGCGGCCTCCCAGTGGGGAGCGAGCAGGTCGGTGGGGCGGGGGGAGGAGCAGCTCTGCCTGTGGCAGGGGTTCCCTTGGGCTCCCTTCCAACCCAAGCCGTTCTGTGGATCCCTGATTCTTAATGGGTGCCCACCAGGTGTTTGCCTAAAAGCTTCCCCGTGAGTCTGCCAAGATTGCAGGGATAATAATAACCATTTCCTACCAGCCACTCCTCCATTGCGTCCTAAAGAGTGGCGTGGTGGTGGTGTTCTCTTGAAGCTGCATAAAAACTGGCTGGAGGCAGATGTTTAACATGGGAGACTTAGATTTGTCCAAGAGCAGAACTGAAACTGAGGCTTTTGTGTAATGGCCATAATTTCAGTATTATGCCAGATGGTGTGACTTCAGCAACTCTGCGTGGATTCTACTCATCAGTCTTCAACACTAATGCCAAACTTACCTAAATCAATTGAAGATGCTTGTATTTAAATCCCAGCGTACACTGAAGAGTGCACTACTTTATCAGGTCTGTTACTTTAATGACTCTGATGAAGGCTATTGTATAATCAAAAGGTATAATCAAGGTATAATAATGAAATAAACAAGAGAGTTATGCAAAGAGAGGACAAAAGAGAATAGATGAGATGCTTACCCATGTCGTGGGCTTGCTCAGGAAACTCCAGTGGAATGGATCTCCAGAAGAGAGATCCTTCCCCACTTGAAGTCAGCACTTAAATGGGTTTAGGAGAGGTGGAGCCTGGCTCCACCCCTTCCTGCAGCACAGGTGAATTGCTTTCACCTGTGCTTCCAGGGCTGACACGTTGCTTGCCTCAGGTGACTAATCAGAGGTTCAGGCTGTGACTGAGCAGTTCCCATACAGCTATGAATATGCTGGCCTTCTAGCAGGGGATTCTATGAAATTCAGGTTTTGTGAGGATCATAACGCATCACAGCAGGTGCACAGCTCTCTGCAAGGAGTTCTAGGCCTGCAGTGCCCTTCTCTGCACGTTATCTATGTGTGTCTTTGTATATATAAACATTTATTTATTCATTTTTAAATATACACATAGAAGATGAATTTCAGGAGCATTCATGTAATGTGCTTGTTTGGGTGCCTCTTTCATAGCTTAAGTTAAGCAAATGCAGTTTCTCCCTGTAGGGAGGTGTGTAGGTAGGTATTTCCAAAGTGCATTGTTCAAATAAAATATTAACGTGAATTCTGATTTTGTTGTTTTGTTGTTATGAAAAAATTCTATGTAAGATAGGGAAGAGCTTAAAGAAATCTTCTGGCCATGTTTTGAAAACTATGTTTTCAGTTAAAGCCTACTGTACTCTCTTACTTGGGAGTACAGGTACAGAATATTATAAAATATATTTCTGGCTTGGAGGTAGGATTGCTGCATTACTCAGGAATAAAGTTATGAGTGAGTTATGCAAACTGTTCTACTAAATGCCTTACCATGTATAATATCACTACGTGTTGTGCACAAGCCATATTTTTTAAGGTGTACTTCCTGTGAATGTGTTTTAAAGAGGACAATTTTAACTTGGATAGAATGGATTCCAGGTGAATATCCTCCAATTCCATAGGATTTGAAAGACTAGAAAATAATCTTGATTATACTTTGCTTTTGCAAAAGGCTGCTGGCCAATTTGAGCCTCTCAGTGACAGAAATGCTTCCATGTTTCTTATGTTGGGTTTGATTAGTTCATAGAAGGTAATGTTTGAACCTGTCCCACAGTATGGAATAGAAAGAAAAGTCACAAGCTAGGACTTGGTAAGTAGAATGCAATGGGGATGGTGAGGAACGCAAAAAGAATGCTGTTTACCATCCTGGAGGTTACTACACAAGTGGAAGAGTAATGTAATTTTTGCTACAATAGAGAGAAATGTGGATTTTTTGAGACAACAGAACTGGATTGACTTTCAGTCGAAGTTCTGACAGATAATGTTCCTTTATGTTCCTCGTTTTTCACTCAGGAAGGATGATGACTCTGAAATAACAGAAGCAAATGAGCACTCGCCTTTGAAAGATCATCTTTCACCATGGGAAGAATGGTTCATTGGAAAAGAGAAGGAACTACGTGCTCACTTACAAGCTAGAGCTGCAGAGGTGAATGTATTTTAGCTCAACATAAAATCCAAATAGCAATTAGCCAGGATTTTGTTTTCTATTGGTTTTAGAAAAACTAGCCATTTTGTCCATTATTTTCAATTTCTTTAGACCTCTGTAGTGTTAGGTTTGACAGTTCCAACGTGATTCATGCCTTGAACTTTCTCTTTTGCTAAATGTTGCACATAATTGAAACAGTGCTCTATAATATTTTGCTTATCCTATCGACAGGTAATGGTTCGAGTTTGAAAGGACATAATGTATTGATGTAATTGGTACCTTGATTTTCATTGTGGTTACATATGCCTGTGTGTAGGTAGTAAAACATGACAGGGTGTGTGCTGGGTGTAAGCACTGCAAGCTGCTTGGTTATACATGAGACATAGTGTTGTTACCCACGAGGTGGGTATTTGCACAACTGCTTGGTGTCATTTCCCAGACTGTGCTGCTCTATCCCAGGATTTCTTTCCCTCCTTCCATCTTTTGTCCCCCTTGCAAACCAACAGTTCTTGAGCACTGAGACTGGGGCAGAAGTAAGTGAGAGCGCCCTATCTTTTCTTGATTAATATATTTGTTGTTGCAGTTGATTGAATGATACTATTGTTGAAAGTCAAATTGGGAGAATTGGGTAGTGGTTAGAATAATCGCATCAAAGGTAGATAATTTCTCACTTAAGTTACTGATTTACCATTTGACCTTGAACAACGACCTCACTTTTCTGTGATTCATTTCATCTGTAAAGTGTACGTAACATATATGGGTTGCCTCACGCTCTTTCTGTAACTCCCAACACTGGAAGGTCTTGAAACAGTGTTTTAGAGGTCAGTGTAACACCAAAATAGTTTGCTAAACTTAAGCAATATTTTCTGATCTATTCATACTGCCTACGCATTTCACATCTTTCCTTTTAGATTCTAGTTTGGTAACTGTCCCCCTGTTTTGATTTGTAAGCACTAAAAAAGGGCCATTCTGCTGTCATACAGCAAATAGGTTTGTTTAAGGACTTCTCGGATGGCCTTGAGGAGGATGTCTTTAATTATCTTAATCATGATTTTTCTTTATTGATTCATTTCCTCAAAGAGTCCTAAGTAATTGTGTATTTACTGTGTCTTACAAAGATGAAATACTTCAGAATTTCTTGTATTAAAGATCCTTAGAAGATCTTTAAAAGATATTTAAAATATGGATCTTATTCTGAAACTTGATGAAATCCCTAAAAATTTTGGTTTCAGTAAGCTTGCATTTAAGTTCTAATGTTCCTGTATTTTTATATTAAATGTCACAGGTGAGTAATACATCACTTAGCTTTGATGCCTTCCTGAATACAGAGTAGTAAATCATCTAAACTATTGCAGAAAAGTGTTGCAGAAAAGTAGTAATATCACTTGAGATTCCATTGACTGATGTTTAAATGAGCCAAGGAACAATTTGTGTTGAAGTATTTCTGGAGCCCAACAAAATCTGTTTCCAGTTTACCATATCACAGAATGGCCCAGGTTGGAAGAGGACCTCAAGGATCACGAAGCTCCAACCCCCGCACCAC
This sequence comes from Perdix hodgsoniae, assembly GCA_035772895.1. Classification (NCBI taxonomy): domain Eukaryota; kingdom Metazoa; phylum Chordata; class Aves; order Galliformes; family Phasianidae; genus Perdix; species Perdix hodgsoniae. The sequence continues at coordinate 39,840,754 of JAPSGF010000001.1, forward strand.
ATGCAGGGCCACCAAACTCCCCATTTAATACCAGCCCAGGCTGTCCAGGGCCCCATCCAACCTGGCCTTGAACACCTCCAGGGATGGACGGGGCATCCACAGCCCCTCTGTGCAGCTGTTCCAGCACCTCACCACTCTCATATTAAAGAACTTCCCCCTGACATCCCACCTAAATCTTCCCTTCTTCAGCTTCAAACCATTTCCACTTGTCCTGCAGTTATCTACCCTTTCAAAGAGTTGATTCCCCTCCTGTTTGTAGGCTCCCTTTAAGTATTAAAATGTTGCAGTGAGGTCACCCCACAGCCTTCTTTTCACCAGGCTGAACAAGCCCAGCTCCCTCAGCCTGTCTTCATCCTGTAAAAATTCTACATTTCCATTGGTTATATTTCATAATGTTTCTGTGTTAACTGTCATTCATTTCTCCCAAAAATCTTCTTGAAGAAAAATATTCCAAATGTAATGCTTAATTTTTTAATTTTTTTTTTAACTTCTGCCCTATTTCCAGTAATCAGCATGCTGGTATATATGGTTGTGACATATTAAAGATGTGTGCTTTTTTTTTTTTTTTTTAATTAGGAAATGAATATGCAACTCGAGAAAATGAAGCAAAAGGAAGAATTTGAGAGAAGGAAAAGGATAGCTGAAAAGAAGCTCAGAGAATGGAGGCAAAAAAAAAGAGAAGAGGTAAATTATACTTCAGCTGCCAGTATTCTGGCACATGCTGTGCTTAAGTAAACCTATGTACAGTTTACTTAGACTGTTTGGACTGCCATGTTTTTAGTTTGCTGAAAGAAAGACTGTTTTAACTGAAAATCACAAAGACATGCTCACACAGTTAACCAATTTTCCAAGACTGATTTTTTTTTTTTTTTCCCCCATGAGGTATAAAGAGATTTGCTTTCTGAATACTCAGGTAACTGATACTTGTCACACATCTTGTGCAGTAGCCTGCTCATTACAGCTGGGGTTCTGGGGTTCTTTGGTGCACCCTAGGCTTTCTGACTTCCTAGGTTCAATGCCTAAGCATATTGATTATAGTCTCCAACTTAACTGCAGTGTCTTGTACACCAAGTAGAGCCAGAAAAAGAATTTAGTTAAGTGCCATTGTGGACAGGAAAATGGTATGGTGGAGTTGAGAGAGATAATTGAGGTGTGAGGCCAGATTCAGGATATTATCGGTAGCCCACAGCTTGCAACTGGGAATTTCTTCATTTAAAAAGTCATTTCACAATGGAATCAGGCAATTTTTTTCAGTTCCCTGGAGAGGATGCCAAAATCCCATGTCAGAAGCAGCCAGAATCCTGATCTCAACAGGACACTGTACAGCTCTCTGTAATACTGTGTGTCCTGAGTGGTAAAAATAGAAAAGTTGGGGAGATTTGGTTTTGTTTAGCCCCTGGTAATTCATAGGCATATTTTGTTCGCTGTCTTATGGTCTGTAGCAATTCCAATTTTTTACTGTTCCATACTGCTGGTTCTCAGTAAAATCAGAGGAAATTTTCCCAATAGCACTGCTTTGGCTAGGTATCAAGGCCTAATTTAGTCTAGGACCCCTAGAAAAACTTGTGTTTGAACCTAACTTCCTAATTTCTCTTAGCTTCATTGCTGACTGGATGATTAGCATAACCTTGAACCACAGCAGTTCTGATTTAAGCATTCATTATGATGTGGAAGGGGACCTTCCTTATTGAAGTACACAGCAAAAAGTATAAGACTGATTATTCAGCACAGTGACATTTTCCCCTTCTAAAACAGAAATTAACAGCTTCCTGCAACTATTCATTGGCTTGAACAGGTGTGATTAGGTGTTAAAATGGCTCACTTCACGGTTCAAAACTGAATATTCTTTTTGCTTGTCTATCTCTCAGCTTGGTACATCTCTACCTATTTGTGTCCTCCTTGTAACCTTATATTTGTGGGTTTACTGATTAACACCTTCCTTTCTGTTGGCATTGGGATGTGCAGGTCTTTTTGATGGCAGCATCAGCTCAGAGAACAGCAGGGGGGAAGAAAGTATTTGTGTTTGGACTTGTACATGTTTTGGAAGCTTATGGTCATTCTTAGGCCACGTCCCAAGCACTTACCAATAGTAATCTGTTTTTCATTTAAATCAGATGATTCACTGGCTTGTCTTTTCTGTAAACCACTCTCAAATCAAGAAAAGACTGATCTTGAAGGCTTAGCTTTCTTTAGAATTTTAACGTTTCTGCTGCATTCTCCTCTGCAGTACAAGTTTCACAAGATTACCTGTGAATAACACATACTGAATGATAAGTATGTCAATTCAGTGGCCAAATCTGTGTTTGTGAAAGATTTCATGTGAAGTTTAAGGTTGGATTCATGAATTCTCGCTATGATTTTTCTCAGAAAATATATGTACATGTGTAAAAGGTCTCTATTTCCTCCTATTAGCACAAAAAGGTGCTCCTTGAGGACAAAACTCAGTTTTCTTCACTAAAATAGATATGAAGCATTCACCCTGTTTGTATCCTGTTGGTGATTCTCACCTCTTTGTAGAGAATACAGAAAGCGATTTACAGATGAGCCTTTCAGGAATGTTACCTTTGTGATCTCTGCAAACCTGAATCCCCTTTGCTGAGTACTGGACTGATGAAGGAAGCGAGGGGGAGTGACTGTACATGAAACTTTTTCCTTCATCTTGAGCACAAAGTCTTTAAGCAGCTCCAGGACACTGCTGGAAAAATCTTTATAAGGCAGATCCACGCCAGAATATTTGTGTGGGCCTGAAGGAATTCTGCTCTAGTTCTGTGTATCAAGCCAGTAGCATTTGATTATGTGGCAGTGTTAGTTGTAGTGCTCTGACTGTTACATACAGTCCATTAGCTTCAAGTTAGGAAGAAGTACGTGAGGACAGTATTTATTTAATGTCTACTTAAAACCATGTGCTGTGAGGCTTTTGCATTCTTCCAGTCACTTAACATAAATAACTTTTGAAAATCAAGATGTGGTCACCATTTAATAAATTTCAATGTAAATAAGTGTTTGTAATTTCAAAGGTTGAGAGTGAACTGTCAGAGAACGTTCTAAGCTGTGAAATATGTATGGAAATACAAATAAATTTTGCAGCTCACAAGGAAGGAGAAACTTAGCACCTGACAGCTGATTTTTACTATTGTGGTTCCATTAATGCCTTCAAAATTTACAAATCATTAAGATACTAGACCTCTGCTGGACAAAAATAATTTAACTTTCTCTGCCTCTGAGGGTTGAGTCATTTGTGGGCAGACAGTAAATTGTCTGGTTTGTTCTCTTTTAGATGTAATAGAGCTCTGTGTTACAAGTCACAGGAATATTGGTCAAAATATTTTAACTCCAAAGGTATTTCCAGACATGGATTGAAATTTCAGAATAAAATTTGAAACCAACACCCAAATCTTTTTCTTCGTTACTGTTAGGTTGACAGATAAAAATGAGGTGTGTATGATTACAAGTGGTGGAAAAGCAAAGCTGTCCAATGTCACATTGTCATTATTAAGGCAGCCTTATTTTGAAATGGATTTGACTGGTGCACAGAACTGGACTTTGAGCGAAACCATTAGAATGTATCCTAATGTTTCTGATATGTTGAAATGATTGCTTGATTGCTAATTGCTGTAATTAGATTCCTGATCATGAGCTCTTTGTAGACAGCTTATGGCTGAACTGTGAAGCTTTAAAATAAAAGAATTGCAATCCTTGAATTCCCTCTATCATCATAGATCAAAATTTTGAATAGACATTGAAAACTAACCACTGGCTCATTCCTTTAGATTAGAATTAGTGGCTGTGAAAGCTTGTTTTCTTCATGTCTGTTCATTCTCATGTTTGTTTTTCTCTTACTTTACTCTCAGAATCTTATCTCCCATGGATGAGGAGCAGTACACAGAACTCATTGGTTTAAAATCCTTTGTCTTTCCAGACTCCTTTTTTTTTTTTACTCTACATCCTCTTCCAGGTATTTCTGAAAAGAACTGAGGATGGTTTTGATTATGGACTTCTGTACAGTCTCACACTAAATGTTCTTCATGTAAACGTAGTCCCAGCCTCTCCTAGAATAGATTCTAAGCATAATCTGGGTTTAAGGTTTCAAGAGTGCTGTGTTTACAAGTCCATATCTGAAGAACCCCAGTTACATATGACAAACTCCTGTTGTTTTGCCCTATTTGTTGAATAGGAAGCTTGTTGTTAACAGTAGCAAGTTTCTTCTTTACCTAACTGTTGATCCACAGATGTGAAGTCTCTTTGCTTCCTATCAACAGCTGTGGGATTGAATGCTTAAATTAGCTACATTTAAGTAGTGATATAGTGATTAATTGCTATCAAATCAGAGTACCAGATGCTTTGAGAAATGCATTGAGGATGCATGTACTGTGAAATGTCTATAAAATGATGTGACCATTTAATTCTGTAGAGTATTATATTATAAATTTCTTATAGAAACCTCTTACGAATTCATGCAGAATAAAGTATTTGGATTAAAGGTAAGGACTGACAACAGCAGTTTTTGTTTAAACACTTAAATTGACACTGATGCATTTCACTTTGTCAGTTTCAGTTGACACTTGATGATTTTCACTGTCTACACTCTATTTAATGTATTTTCCAGTTCTGTGAAATACACTCTTATTAGCTGTACTACTTCATTTTTATAATATTGGTAGAATATGTAGTTAGAAATATCAAGATAAATCAAGTTGTATATATACTTAGGTTTATGTATAGGAACTTGTATTATGTATTGTTGGCTAGCCCTGGTAGGCAGCTAAGCACCACACAGCTGTTCTCTCACTTTCCTCTGTATCTTCCCATGCAACAGCAGGATGGGGAAGAAAGCTGGAAGAGTGATAAGGAGAAAGTTCAGGAGTTGATATGAAAAGACTTTAATAGGTATAAAGCAAAAGCTTCATGTGCAAGCAAAGCAAAATAAGGAATTAATTCACTACTTCCCACTTGCAGGCAGACATCTAGCCATTTCCAGGAAAGCAGGGCTTCATTGTGCCTAATGGTTACTTTAGAAAACAAATGCTGTAATTCCAAATGTCTCTCTCCCTCTCCTCCTTCTTCCTCCTAGCTTTCATTGCTGCGCATGATAGCATGTAATATGGAATATCACTTTGGTCAGTTTGGGTCAACTGTCCTGGCTGCATCTCCTCCCAGCTTTGTGAGAACCCCCAGCATACTTGCTGGTTGGACAGCATGAGAAACAGAAAGTCTTAAGACTGTTCAACCTTATAGAAAAAACTGATGTGTTACCAACATCGTTTTGGTCACAAATCCGAAACACAACCATATAAACTACTATGAAGAAAATTTAATCCCAGCCCAAGCCTGTATGTGTGTGTAATGCACATTTGTAAGAGTAACTGGAATCTCAAAAGCAGAATGTTTGCATCACAAACATTATAATTCTCTAAGTCAACTTGTTAATATCCTTTAACTTGCATATAATACATTGTTATCTTGATGTGGTATCCAGCAAAGCTGAGAGAGTCAGTACAGAGACAAGAGAACAAGACATTGCTTTTTATTTTTTCTTAAAACTAAGTATGAGCAAAAAAGATGTTACTCTTCGAATTTTGATGGCCAGATTTTTTATTCCTCTTTGATTTTTTTTTCAGCAAGGCATCCTTACTTGCCGAAAAACACCATTCTCATGTGAAAAATAATAGGATAGGAGAATTTGCTGTTGTTGCTTTTTCATTGAAAAATACATCTTTTTATCGTTTATTTTACTTTTGTCTGACAGTCCTTTTAAGGAAGAAGCAAAGGAAATACGAAAGTTGGAACCAACACGCTATGAAATAATAAATGGCAATATTCTTGGAGACAACTTCTCTTTCTTGATATGCTGTATGATTCCTTACAGAAGAGAGACTTGCATCGCAGCCCTTTCTCTAAAGGCTGCTGAATGCGTGTTACCTCTCACTATTGTTAATAGAGCACACAGATTGTTCAGCATGACTTTCAAGCTAAAAAGTCATGCTCATGCTGTCTTTCTTCCAGTTAATGAATATTTCATTATATTTATTGAGGAAGTGATATTTTTAAGCATCTAAACCTGGAATGTGGAATACATTACAAAACAGTCTTTTTTTTTTTAATACAGTGTTTGATGTCTCTTCACATTGAATTAATCTTTGGGGTTGTGCAAGGCCAATCTCTGTAACTTTAGATTGTACCTGGATCTTATTTGTGTAAGGCTTACTTTTAGATTTCTGTAGTAGAATGAACCAATTTCTCACATTTAGTGTTAAAATTAATTGTGGGTAGTCTTGCAGAGCTTGAATTCAGAGTGACAGATGATTAAAATGAGAATAATTGTGTTTTGTGGCAGCTTTCACGGAGTCTGCGTTCTTCTGAAGACCTTGAAAATATTCATGGGCCAAATAGACTAAGCCTTTCTGCTTGTCACTTATATCAAATACCCACATGATAATTCTTTAAAGAAACAGAGTTCAGGAGAACGATGCTCTGTCTTAGAACTCTCCAACTTCTAGACTGTAATAGAGTCCACATTGACTTTGTGAACATTGTTGTAAACCTGTAGTGTTGTATCACTGACTTCCTTTCTCTCCTCTTGTGTTTTTTTGCTTGCCAGTTCTGGAGAAGTTACAGACGTGTTTAAGTGAGCCAGGCTTGGTGGCTGAGCTGTGTAATAGGACTAAATTGAAAAGATGACAATTGGCTGAATGACCCCTATTTCTGAAGTTGTTAAATGCCGCTGACGTTCCAGATTGCTGTGTATAAAATGATGCTGGAATACAGAAACAAAGATGTCAGAACTGTGCAATAGAATCATTGGCATGTCTGAAAAGAAAAACACTGTCATATCCTGTAGAGTAGAAAACGGGAATACAGTTGCTGTGAGAAGTATCTTAAAAAATTGAAACAGCATAAATTTCTGGAAATCTTTCTATTTACAGAATCATGACATGGGTTTGGGTTAGAAGGGACCTTTAAAGACTGTCCCTCCTGCCATGAGACCATGTATAGAAAATGCAGAATATAAAGCAGCTCTGCAGTTGATCCTTTTTACAGCCTCTGGGTTAATTATTAATATGAACATACAGGAACGTATGTTTTATTAATTTTCTTCCAGTTGGATATGTTGTCTCTGTTTCAGTGGTAATTGGGCTCATTTTCTGCCTTAGAAATTCTTTTTGGCAGAAGGCAGTAAGTAAGGCTAAGTAAAGTGTGATGCCTCATGAAATTTAAAATTTCTTTGACAAGTCTCAACATACACATAGGTCTGATTTTTTTCTTGAAAGCATAATAGTTCTGTTGATGAGGCACTGGTTTGATACTGACTCAGTAAGGCACACACTGCCCACTGAGTCACCAGGACTGCTTTGTGCCATGGCTGGGTTTGTTCTGGGTGGGGGATTTCCAAGTACTGACCCAGCCCAGTCTTTATTAGGTTCCGAGACCTGATAGGATCGCAGCCCATAGCAGTGAACCTTCAGGCCAGATTTGTATCCTTTCTGCTTAATAATGCATTTGGGTGGAGTAGCAGGAGAACAGGCTCTTCCTGCAAGAAGTAATGGGATGTTTTACAATCAATACCTTAATTTATGTAACGTGTGTAATCATATTTTAAAGTATATGTAAACTTACTGGTGGTTTAGTGAATAGGTATGTCTGTTTGGAACACAAGATCAAAGAGAATTTTTAAAACCCAATCTGACAATGCCACACATAAACAAATTATATAATTTCCCTTCCCCTTATATACGTGGAAGCAGTGTGAAGAACATTGTGTGCATTAACATGCACATTCCTAACTTTTTTGACAGTCTTGTATAAGAAAAAGAAATGAGAATGGGGGGAAGCTGGGAAGGCTGGAGTGACAGGAGCTTGACACAAACCAGATTAGTAAAGCATCTGGGAATGTGATGTAAACCACCTTTCTGAAGGAGCTGTTTTGTGCTAGAGAGAAAAAGGAAGCACTTCTGATTTATTTGCAGAATGATTTCTGGGCAGCTGCAGAGTCTGCAGTTCTGTAGGGACCCCTCCCAGTCCTTGTGATTCCTCATTGGAAGTAAAACTTCAGCAATAGCTTTGACTTTCATGGTAGTATGCATGGCATGTTATTGTTTACACAGGGCCTTATTTAACTTTGGGACAGCACAGATAGTAGCTAATATAGTCCCCCACAAAATCCTTCTTTCCAAATTGAAAATATATGGATTTTGTGGGTGGGCTGTTCAGTAAATGAGGAACTGGTTGCAAGATTATACCCAGAGAGTAGTGGTCCATAGCTCAACATCTGGATGGGCATCATTGACAAGTGGTGTCCTTTAGGGGTCAGAACTGGGACTGATGCTCTTTAGCATCTTCGTCAATGAATGTTGACAGTGGTATCAAGTGCACCCTCAGCAAGTATGTGGATGACACCAAGCTGTGTGTTGTGATCCACACTCTTGAGGAATGGGATGCCATCTGGAGAGACCTAGACAGGCTGAGCAGTGGGCCCGGGTGTAGCTCATGAGGTACAACAAAGCCTAGTATTAGGTCTTGCATCTGGGTCATGGCAACCCCCACTATCGGTACAAGCTGAGGCATGACAGGATAAAGCACAGCCCTACCAAAAAAGACCTGGGCGTACTAGTGGATGGGAAGCTGGACACAAGGCAGAAGTATGCCCTCAAATCCCAGAAAGCCAACCATATCCTAGGCTGCATCAGAAGCAGGGCAAGGGAGTCAGTCCTGCCCATCCATTCTACCCGTTCGTTCTATATCTGTGTCTGTGACAGGGGGCACAGGTACAAAGAGAAAGAACAACAAAAGTGTTAACCATTTATGTCAGGGCAGGGCACTCCTGGGATGGAGCCTCAGGAGAGAGAGGGTGGGAGGGGGTAGGGAAGGGTAGGAAGATAGTAGGTGGGTCTTAAAAAAACAAAAGCAAAAACAAAAAAACAAGAGAGCAACGGCAATGATCTGAGAAGTAACATTATTTTACTAAATCCAACAAAATCAAACAAAATGACAGTGGCCAAAGCTGAGGCCTTATGCTGTAGACTGCAGAGGGAACCACGTGCTTCTGTGCTGCGAAACCTAGAGTCTGCAAGAGGGAGAGCAGCTGGTGTCCTGCCAGGAGCTCCACCTTTCTTCCTCTGGGCACAAAGTCCTCTGGGGAATGCCACTCCTCCCCTCACCTCAGATCCAAAATGCCCAAAAAAGGGCAGTCTGCAGAATCAGAACGTTAAGTCTTTAACTCCCACTGTACATGTTATGATGTGGAATGCTGACAACAAAAATCAGAAAGCCCCAACACCTGGTGAGACTTCAGCTGGAGTACTGTGTCCAGATGTGCAGTCCTCAGTACAGGAATGGCATGGACCTGTTGGAGTGCAACCAGAGGAGGGCCTCTAAAACAACCCTTTGAGGACAGCTGAGAGGGCTGCTGCTGTTTAGCCTGGAGAAGAGAAGGCTCTGGACAGTCCTGAGAGAGGCTTTTCAGTTCTAAAGTGGGGCTGTGAGAAAGGAGAGACTGGACTCTTTAGCAGGGTCTGTTGTGATAGGACAAGGGAAAATGGTTTCAAACTAAATGAGGGGAGAAGTAGATTTGATACAAGAAGAAAGCTTTTTACAGTAAGGATAAGGAGGCACTGGAACAGGTTGTTTGGAGAGGTGAAGGATGCCCGATTGTTGTGGACGTTCAGGGTCGGTCTGGAGGGGGCTCTGAACACCTGATGCATCTATAGGTTCCCCTGTTCATTGCAGGGGAGTTGGGCTGAATGACCTTTAAAGGCCTCTTCCAACTCAAACGATTGTATGATTCTGGCTAAGCTCATTCAAAGTATTGTGATTAAGAATTCATTATCTAAGAAGCTTCCCTACCCTCCTAAAAACATTTTTGTTCAGCAGTTCTTTTCTATAAATGCAAAATTTTTGATTTCAAGTTTTCTGTTTGTCCTCCAAGTCATGTGTATAGTTTGTCTAGTAAAAATTTTTGTGTATGCAGGTTCTCCAGAGCTAAGTGAGCTAAGATGTAGTAATACTGAACCAGTAGAATTGCAGGCATTTCAGAAAGGTTACAGCATAGGGTGGTGAGGGGTACTGTTAGTCTTCATGTGAGTATGCTTCCTTCAGTATATGCTCGTTAGCTTAGAGAACGGCTCTCAAAATGCTGTGTGCCATTATATTCACATACTTGGGAAAGACACAGAAGTGATAAGACCTCTGTGTATCATATTTTACAGAGCTGATGTGCGTGTCAGTGACTCAGAAGGTCACTGACTTCCATTTAGAACCATATTTTGCTCTAGTTTAACTGAAAGGTAGACTTCTTAATCTAAAACATGCTCATCAAGAATTGCAGCATAGATTTCTTTTCCAGAAATACTGAGAAGTGTTGGAAGTCTTTTTAAAAAGATGTCTAAATAAATAATCATCAGAGTAAGCATAATAGTATGGAGAGTCTGAATGTAAATTTTTATCAAGTCTTGTGTCTAGTGATGAGTAGGTTTCATTTTCAGGGTTATGATAATTTTATTTGTAATTATGTAATAAAAGCATTCCTCAAAATAACTACCCATTGAAATATATTGCATTTTTTAAATTCTTCTTCTTTGATCTATTTCGTCTAGGAGAGGAGGGAAAGAGAACGAAAATTGAGCAAAGAAATGGCAGAGAAAGCCACAAAGGAACTAGAAAAAATGCAGTTACAAGAAAAGGCCGAAATGAAGTATAATGAATGGTTAAAGAAGAAGAGAGCTGAAGAGTCAGAAAAGAGGAAGAAAGAGAAGGTATTCATCAGTTAATTATGTATTTGAAAGGCTTTACCTAACATATTAAGTATATTGCTTGATTAAATTAATTGGACTTTATCAGATGGAGTGATGTATGTTAAGAATAGTTTCAAAAGTTATACTCTTGATGTGTTGAAGATATTGAGGTGTGGCCAGCAAAGGAAGATGTGCATTAAATGCATACTTGTTACTAGTTTTATTGCAAAGCCAAGCAAACCCTCTGCAATTGTGATGTGATTAGAGAAAAAGAAATACGAACCACAAACTGTATCTTTATTTCTCAGCCCCAGCAGAAAATAGGCATCCTTCTAGTCATTTTTCTCTCAGCACCACTACTATTTTGACTGTTAAACATATTTCAAATTAGAAGTATTTTTCTTTCTATTTCTCTGTACCAATCTGATGCTAGGAGTCCTAATTCTAATGTTAATTCAGATTCAACAATTAACCAGCTATTTATTTTTATAGTGTGCTCTAGAAGACCCCTTACATGTTGTGAGCTTTCTAAAACACAGACTTTGAGGTTCTAGGGCAAATTATATATAGATGTTATATATTGGTAATGCTTGTGCCTGAAAACGAGTGGGCAACTACAGCTATTATGCTTAAAATTGATTGATTGTAATTAAATTTAATTAATGGTACAGTTCTCAATTGAATTTGTATTACACTACTGTTTAGTGTTATGGGGATTGTGGTTAGAAGAATTTGTCTATGTTTCTGGTGTAATTATAGCTGTCGTTCTTAATGTACAAAAAAGATTCATAAGTATTTCTTAAGTGTGTATACTAATTCCTTTGGATTATCTTAAAAATACCTTAAGTTGTTTCAGACCAAGTTAGAGGCCTCAAGGACTTTAATTTTGTAGACTTTTCTAATTTCTCATAAAACTGGAACACACTTAAATATTCTATACTGGTTGTGTTCATGTCCTGTTTAAACCAATTCTGTGTCTCTGCTGGACCTCTAAAAAGCAGAAAACAATGAATCTGAAACCAAAGTAAGTGGGAGTCTTAAGAGAGATTTAAACCAACATACAGTCCCTTTAGTCCTCTCTTTGTTAATGTAAGTTTTGCTCACAGAATCAATTAAACTTGATTTAAATCCAGTTGCGATCCCTGTAAAAACATACTGACATGCTTTGTCTGTAGGCATCTTATATATTTTATTTTCAGGAAAAAGAAAAAGAAAGGCAGGCTGAGCTGCAAGAGAAGAGAGAGAGAGCAGAGAAGATCTTTAATGAATGGCTACGTAATGCTAGGAATAAACCACTCCCTGTGTTAAATGGTTATGGCGTTCCACATGGGAAGTCTACAGGTTTGTACTCTTACTACACATATGCAATGACTTAGGATGTGATTCCTCCTCTCTAATCTTTAATGTAAAATGAAGCTGGTGTAAGATCTTCATCCAGTATCTTGTTTTGACACATGAGAAGGAATATCCCATATGGTGTCAGTTGGAAAAGCTTTTGTGATTGGACATTTGTATGTTTTTTATAGATTCTTTGATTCTATGATTTATGTCATTTAGAAGGAAAAGAGTGTTACTTGAGAAGAATGTGGCATACCAAATTATAATTGATTTTGATCTTGTTAAGTTCCTTATCAGGCTAATTACTGGTTCCTGTGAAGCATATAGCTGTGTTGACATTGTTGTAAAATTAGTATTTGTGTTTCAGAAAACATGTGCTCTCTTGTTGCACCAGAATCCATGTTAGAAAAGGGGCAGTTTTTGAGATGCAAAGATTAATAAAAGTCTGGCAGAAGTTCCGCTTGAAAAGGGCTATGTGGGAATTAACTTCTAAGTGACAGTTTCCATTTAGCTTTGCAATTGCTTCACACCTCCTCACATCTCTTGTCATATTCTTTTTCCACTTTAAGGGGAACTGTGAAAGAGAATGCTGATGATGGTGTGGAGATTTGAGAGTCTTACTTTGTTATTGTGTTTTGTCTGTAATTCCACATGATATAAAAGCTGAAGAGCAGTAAGAAGTAGTATTTTGTATTACATTTCAGTGCTTAATTAGATGTCATTTAAAAAAAAAAACAACCAACTATACTTTCATCTTTATTTTTTCATAGAATCAAATCATTATTATTATTTGTATTTGTGACAGAAAATATTCTAGGACCTAAATCCTAGATTTTGAATGCTTAAGAAAATCCATGTAGCAGATGAGCAACCAGTTGCTCTTTTGCTTACATCTGCTTGTAGATGGTGATACACTTCGCTTTCATGTTTCGCATTTGTAGCTCATTACTTCCTGACAGCTGCAATCACTTAAGTATTTTTTTTTTTTAAGAAGTATTTCTATACTCAGTAGTGCTCATGCAATAGAATGTGTTATAGACTTCGTTTTACCCAACCTCGTGATGTGTGCACTGGAATGTCACTACAGACAAGTGACTGACAGAACAACATGTTCCTTCTGCTGTGTTTTAGGCTTATACTGGTCTAAGTCCCTGACGTTAATAGTTGCAGACAATTTATAAAATTGTGGAAAGCTTACATATATTTCTCCTTGATAAAACAAAGAGTTATAGTTAAGCAAAGATGGAAAAAGTATGTGTATTTTATATATGTGGTGACAGGAAGTAATATTTATAAATGCTTTGAAGTGATGTGATGTAGCCAATTCACATACATACGCATCTTTTCAGTATACAAGACACTGAGCATTTTGAATGTTGCATAGAATTCAACCTGCTTTTTTTTTAATAGAGATGAGGAATACACTAGTCATTGGTAATAGAGAGGTAGAAGATTTTATCACTTTGAATCATTTGAATTGTCACCTGCATTTACTGCATTCCTCTGAAGATGTTGTTCTCTCTTACTCTAGGTGATTATTAGAACTGCATGCATTATATAGCCCGTGGAGTACACACTCCTTTTCAGTTACATATATTTTCTAAATGTTTTAGGGCGTTCTGATGGAAATTCATATCCAGCTCCAGCATATTGCAACCCCATTCCTTGGAAACCAGTACACATTCCTCCTCCAAAGGAAGAAAGTGCTCTTACCATGAAGAACAGTAAGAGATCTGTATCTTGTCGGTCGCATAAGTTTTCACCTACGGTAATATATAAACCCAAGAACAGCCTTTGTGTACAATCTTTGCATAGAAAGTAGTTACAGTACAGAAAGCAAAGTCATTCTTAGGAGCTTGAGTGAGCTGGAAAATAAGTATAAACTTATATGTAAAAACTTGTCTTTTTTTTTTTTTTTTTTTGTGACCAGGTTTTATATTTGTAGGTAACTGACTGATCACATTGTTATTCAAGGGCTTTTGTGTATTGAATTTCAAGTTGTTTTGTTTTTTTTAAGTGACATTTAGCAATTTTAATGGAACTGTACTTCAGTATCAATAAAGCATACAGGATTGTTTTTTGCTTTCCTCATTTTTTTGTCATTGAATGGCTTATTTTGTGCAGTTGATTATTATTTTGGGCAACAGTATAACCGGGTTATTTTAACAATGCAAATTATAACAAACTTTAAAACAATTCTTGGCTTTATTAATTATTTATGAAATTCTTGGCTCAAAGCCTGTGTGTAGCTACAGAACAATGATGACATTGGAACCACGGAAATATATTCCGATAGCTTACATTACTGGAGCACTGCAATGGATGTGATACAAGCCCTTTAGAACAGAAAGGCTGGGCCAGCAAGGAGAGAGCTGCAGCAACAACTCATGAAGCTTTGCCTAAGGACTGATGATTATCCAGATGAGACCTTATGAGTTAGGATTAAAGGGAGACCAAGGTGAGTGGATACTGCTGTGGACATCTGGTATGGTCTTCAACCACCATGAAATCTGCTGGAAGGGCAATAAATACAGCAGAGAACAAGCGACTAAGGGAGCTTCTGGAGGGTATTGATGACTTCCTGATCCAGCTGACAAAGAGAAGCTCTGTTAGAGGAGTCTAGGTTGAAAGAAGTCTCCCAAGATCATCTGATCAAGCCCCCTCTTGATAGAGAGCCTTAAAATGCATTATCACATGTCCTGTCAATCTGAATCTTGTAAATTTTCAATGAATAAGGCTCCACCACTTCTCTAGGCAACTTTTTCCTGATGTTTAGTTGTTCTCTTGGTGATTTCTTTTTCTTACATGCAGATGCAAGTTCTTCTTGTCCATTCTCTCTCTTTGTTACCATGTGGTGAAGAGATTATCTTCTCTGTAGCTGTCTTTTAGATATTGGAATATAGATTAAAGCTTCACTGAGCCTTCTCTTTGCGAGGCTGAATGAGCACTGTTTCTTCAAATATTCTTTATATGCCACCTTCCAAGTCTCTAACTGTGATACATTAAACAATTGGAAAGTAAAAAAGTGCAGGAATTACATCGACTTGATAATCAAACAAAAAGTGTGAAACCTGATAAAGTTACAGTCTTTGTTGTTTTGATCCTCATCTTTTGGGGGAGAAAAAAAAGCCTTAACCTGCTGTACCTAATAACATTCTTATCCTTTTATAAAATCTAACTGCTTTTTTTATTTAGTCTTGCCTAGTTCTACTTTGACTTTTAAGCACTCCATAATTGGACAGTTGTCATTACAAATAAGGACTGTAATCAAGTCTGAGCATTGTGGGATTTTCTTAAATTTCACTGTCTTCCTGGAGAAGGATTATTGCTTGTGATTTGCTGTTCCAACTGAATGTATAGAAGTTCATGGGACCCGATGGGTCAAATTAGACAAATAAGAAAGCTGGGCAATCACCAACGGCATGAAGCTAAAGAAGAGTCGGCTTCTTCAGCTGAGAAGGGACAGCCTTGGTTATACATACAGACTTATGAGGAGTGCCTGAAGTTCCTTAGTTTGTTCAGCTCAGAGAAGAGGAGGTTGAAGGAGAGACATCATAGCCTACAGCTTCCATGGGAGAGGGGGTGGAGAGGCAGGATCTGATCTCCCCTCTCTGATGACCTACAGTAGAACCCAAGGGATGGGTTCCATGGCATGGATTAGGTTGGACATCAGGAAAAAGGTTCTTCTCTGTGCGGGTGATTGGGCACTGGAACAGCCTCTTTGGAGAAGTGGTTGTAGCACTGAGTTTGACAGAATTCATTAAGCATCTGGACAGCACACTTAGACATATGGTCTGATTTTTGGGTGGTCCTGTGAGGAGAATGAGTTGGACTCAACAATCCTTACAGATCCTTTCTCACTTGGGATATTCTGTTATTCTATGAATGTACTTAAGAGCACATGGATCATGATGTACCAATTTTGATAGCTGCATGTCTAAATAGGCAGTGAGAGCTTCTGTACTTCTTAGAAATGTTTCTCACTGAATTTCTGACCTTGGTGTCTGTCTTATCTGTATAACTGAGAATAATAATCTTCTGTGAGCGTGTAGTGTAAGGATGTGATGCACTTCTGAGAAATGGCAAGCTTCAAGCAGTCAGAATTGAAGATTAGAATGTAATTATCCTTGCATAGAGAAGCTTCTATCGTGAAGGAGATGGAGGTTCTGCAGCCAGCAGCCCTGTTTGTTTAATTCTCAGTGACAGCAGTACAAATAAAGTGGTATCTAAGAGCTTTAAATGATTCCATGTGGGTTTGTATTTTAACACCATGCCATGTGTATGCACATGCATCTAAATGAATATGTAGATTGGTTTACCATGTACTGTGAGTGCACAGGCTGATCTAATGTGTTTCACTTCTATCGTCTCTTAATATATTTAGTCCATGTCAGTGTCCGTGATGGATCTGTTCATTTTTTCCTGTTACAGTGTCTGAATAAAGTGTAAAATATTTATGAATATATAATATACAACATAGGTGATCATTATATTAGTTATTGAATGTCTGCTAAGAGTTCATGTGTTTCTGCAGTCTAGTATCTAGTCATAGGGCAAACAGAGTTAAAAATACGTATATAAATAGAAATTAGTCCTTTTATGCTGTATTTATATATCAAGTTATTTTCCTATTTATTCTAGTTTGTGAGTGAAACAAAGACTCCTCATGCAGCTATCAAGAAAGGCAGCAAGATCTCAGAAGGTCACTTCCATTACTTACTACAGCGTTCTCTTAATCTTGTTTGTAGGTTATTGTCATATTCTCAAGTATGTAAAACTGCAGGTTGCTCCTCACTGCAGGTTGCTTTTTTTGAGGGAAAAAAATTAAGCTTAATTGTTCATGCACTCCTGTGTTTAACTTTTTAATTTAGCTTGACTATAAAGAGAGAAATGTGGACACCACAAAATATGTGGAGTGTCATAATTCCGTAAATTAGGAGTATAGGGGCTTTGCAGAAATCTCTGTAATATCATCAGGATGTAGAACTCTGTCTAGCTTTCCCTAGAAGGAATACATGATGAATGGGTTATGAAACCAGTGGATGAGTGTATTAGTTATTAGTCTTTTGAGCTGACCTTCCCATGTGGAGATTTGTGAATAAGAAGTTGGACAGTATTGTAAGCTACCTGATGCTTATCAGTGCTCTGATGAAGAGAGAGCATTTTACCATAATGTAAATAATGAATTTTAGATTAATCAATAAGGATTTCTTAGGACACTGATTTAGAGAAGCTCTGCACTGTCATGCTAGTATCTTCTGTGACAGTCTTTCTGAAATAGCAGATGGCCACCAGGACCAGTGAAATAATTCTGTAACAAATAATGATAGCATCTATTTGATGTAAAGTGGTCTATCATGTGAATATAGGCATTGGTACTCTTTGTATTAACAGATTTTGAAAGCTACTATTCTGCTGTAACACATAGTTGACAAGCACTCTCTTGGCTTGTATAGTAATGAATAGCTACTTAAAAGAACTTTCTACACTGAATTAAATATAGTGGACCTTCAGGATTTCATGTCTTCACCTGAGTAGAAGGGCTAAAGGAATCTTAAGTGCGCATTTGGTTCAGGAATATGCATATATCAGTAATAACTAAAGCCTGGTAGTTTTCTTTCAGATGATTAAGCCAAAATAATTAAGCTGAATAGTTACTGGAATTCTAGTTTAGAGATTTTAGAAAATACTAATAAATATCTAAAGCTGTTATTCCTTTTCTTTTTCACCCTTAGGTAGTATTATTTTTTCTCTGCCAATTTTTCTCTGAAAAGGTTTGTCCCGCCTTCAAATAAAACATGCTGTTTGATTCAGGAGAGAGATCTGTAAGTGGGTTTGTAACACCCAAAATATCAACTTTAAAATGAGACCCTTGCCGTACCTCATCTACAGCATCATAAATACCCTTCTGTCCTAATTATATTACAGATAAGGCTAAGGCAAGATAGCTCATGAATATACATATTGGCTTTGATTCAGTCAATGTAATGTTTTTGCTGAGCAAAGAAGACAAGCATTGTTTGGATTTTTTCCAACAGTTTATCAACCACAAAACCAAATGTCCTGACCTTGTACCCTAATTTAGGACTGTATCCCACAGAAAGCTGTAAGTTCATGCTGTTGTGGCAGGTAATTAGTTTATCCTTTTCTTGAGCTTAAAAAGATAAGATCTTAACACTTTGAAGCTTTAAGCAGCATTCTGTATTCTCTTAAATTCTCTCCTGGATTTCTCAGCTTGTGAAATTTCACAGTAAAAGTTGCAGAATCTATAATTGCTCATTAGAAACAATCCCAGATCTTTTATGTTGGTGTCCATGCCACTGAAATAATAGGAGTCTGAAGCTACCTTATTTTCATCCACTTGTTTTTGTGGAACTTTTGTTTGTAAGACCTCATTGACCACTTCCAAATCTGAATGTCCTAGGATGCACAATCATTTCTCATCTCATTCTCTGTTAGTAACAAATAGAATACCACATACAGCCTTACTGTGAAGGATTATATCTCCTACAAGACTTTGCTGTTTTTTGAAAATTGCTGTGTAGGTACTCCATAAAACAGCACGACTTCCTAGTAATTGACATTGGATCCCCGGAGGTGTTTCAGGACTGAAAGTCTACAAGCAGTAAAGTGGGTCAAAGGAAGACAGAGAAAAAAATATGATTAGTAAGAGATCACTATTATTGTAGAAAGCATTGTGTTAGAAAGTAGTCCCATTAGTGTAACATAATAAAAATTCCAACATGCTGTTGGAATTCTTGTTACTAATTGTGGTGCATAGCTGGAGTTTCATATTAACCAAATAATGCACCAAATTCTAATAATGACTTTGCAAGTGTCATGTTTAATTGTAAAATTAATTTCTTATTTTGCTGTTTTGGAATCCAGTTGGAAGAGCAGTCAGTGCTCCTGTTATCATTTTCACTGGGAGATTTTTGAGAGTAAATATGGAAGATTCTATGCTTCATTGTTGTGGTCAAAAGGTGAGTGTTCCAGACTGTTGTCCCCTGGGCAACACCTTGAACTTTGTTTAAACTCAGTAATGAAAAGGAAATCTGAGCATCCTATCTAGTAAAGCTTATAAACACCTGATTAACTTGAAAGATGCTCAAGAGATCATTGATAAAGCAGGGCTAAAGCTGTCACGCATTCTGTTTCATATGCCCTTGTTTTTATGCAAGTACTCATTCTACAATGACTTATACCAATTTCTAAAGACAGTTTTGGGCATAAAATATTGCAAAACTACAAGAGTTTTTTGTAGTATCCAAACTTAATTGTTTGCTTGGTTTAACTTTTGGACGTTGTGTTAGGGATGTGGTTTAGTGAGAACTGTTGGTGATAGGTGGATGGTTGGACTGGATGATATTATAGGTCTTTTCTAACCTTGGTGTTTCTGTGATTCTTTGAACTTAGTGAATCAAGCAGAGGCTGCAGATATTTAATTCAGAGACAAATTGGCATTTATGGAAAATTGATCAGATGGTGATTAAAAAAATTGAGATACTTGCAGCTTTTCATGGCAAAATCTACTGAATTTTGAGTAACTAGATTCAATGATGGATTTGATGGTTAATAATATTGTTACTCAGACTTAGATTTATTCTGCTGAAGTGAGGGCTGCAGTGATTTTAATATTACTAGCACCAAATGTGATAAGTAATTAACCCAGACAAAAAAATGTTTTAGTGGATGCTTGTGTATAGATTTATTGGAAAATAGGTGTTTGACTTTCATGGTAATTCATTTAAATAGTGTAGGTTATGTGTTTTGGCGTTAAGGCAGCAAGTTTTTAATAAGTAATGCAGCAATGTGAAAAGTTAAAATATGGTCAATTTTTTCCTCTGTTGGAGCCCAATTCCTCTTTATACTCGTATATTTTTACTGTTGCTGGGGCAGGATGTTCTCTATACATTGTTGTACCTCAGCGGTGACACTCACCCCTCAGTACTCCCTTAAAAGAAAACAGGAAGGAGAATTTAGTGTGGCAGCCTTTCTGTAGGTCTGTGGATCTGTCATTTTCAGAATTTGAGAAGGCACTTGATGTTGGACTGCACTGCAAGACTTGAGCTTAACTTGTGGACTATGAATGCAGATTGGCAGGAGGACATTTTCATTGAGAAGAGTTGATTTCACATTTGTATAAGCCTATACTTTTATTTTATAGTGCTGCACATATATCATTGTGCAGGCATGAAATCCTTAAGCTGTTTTAGTTAAGAAGATGGTCAGGATGAAAACAAACCTCTTCACTTTTCCCTTTACTTGACACACATGCATCCACTGTTTTATAAATTACTGAAAGCTATGTAGCAAAGTACGGTCAATAAAAGAAGATGGCAGTGTTATGCTACTGTACAAAGAGACGTCCAAAGATGCCAATAGAAATTCACACTTCAGCCTTCACTGGGAAAATTCTGATTGAGTTATGTAGGACAGATCCTAGGAAATTCATGTGCTATTGCCTTTTATTTCCACTATTCAGAAACGGTTTTGCTCTCTGTAAGGATGTCTGGCCCATATGAGCAGAGCTCACAGCACATTGATTTAGGCCATGATAAATGTAGGATGCATGGCATCCACAAAAACCTTCTGTATTAGATGTAACTTCCAGGAAACAAAAATCCAACTGGGGCTACAGTTGTGCAAGGGCAGAATATGGTAATCAGTGCTGCATTGTTTGTTTCATATGGCATAAATGTGTACTTGCTGTCTAATTGGAGCAAACAAATTCTCATGCTTGTCCATCTTTCTGTGCTCCCCTACCCATGGTTTGTTAGGGGTATATCAAAATGATCCCAAGCCAAGTGTGGATGGCAACAGTTTAAATAACCATCGTCAATACAATCTAGGCAGTTTGATGTATATTAAATTAAGGGCCAAAGCTGCTGCACTGATCTTCTAGCATTTAGGTAGCACTTGGCCATGATGTATCAGGCTATCCTAGCTGGCATTAACTATATGAAAATTCCTGTTGTGTGAATCTAAACCTCACCTTGCTTTTCAAAATTTAGCACTGTTTCTTGTTCCCATTAGGGTGGAAAATGACAGAGTTGTAATGGTTTAATGGTACTAAAATTATCTGTGTTGGGAAAGTGAGTAATACAGTCCCAACAAATTCAGCAAGGGAAGTATTCTCATGCTAGTTTAATCTGCTAGTAAAACAGAAGATTTGGGAATCACAGTCCATTCTTAAACACTGACTGTGGATCTATTTTTGCTTCACTTTTGTGGTTCAGATGAGTGACTGTGATAATTGGTAATCTCCAGAATGCAGTGGATGTGCTGGTCAAGTTTCATGAGATTCCAACAAAAAACCTTTTGGGGAAAAAAAAGCAAACACCTTCCTATTTTTTCTTGTTATTTCAGGTGGTCTGGGTGTGCTGCTTGTACATAAAATTGTTAGGTTTTTCTAAGACTGCTTCAAAGGTGTAAGATTTCAAGATTAAAATGTTTAAATAGAATTATGCTTCAACATTATGGCTTTTAATACTATTGAAGAGTAGAATCACACCTCCAAATTTAAACATAAACCTGTGATATTTTTAAAGTATATCTTGTGTAACAGTTCAAATGTTTGATGTAATCAGTTAAAATATTTATCTATTTTATGGCTAGTTATACATTTGAGTAATGTTTTATCATTGATTTATTGTCCTTACTAATAAATTTACAGAATTTGATCTCCTTCAGATATTGCTATTGAAAACAGCTATTGCTATTTTTTAAAATGAAAATAACTTACAAATAGTTTACAAGTAATAATGATTCTAAAGCTGCTGGCTTGGAAGATAGGATATGTGAGTTTCAGTTTCTGATCCATGAACTTTTACTTATACCTGCTTACTGAAATACTTCCAACAGATAGGATTAAACATCCCCATGTAATGCATTTGGTCACTAGGTTACTCCCCTAAATGTACAAGGGAGCTGTTAATGAAAGTCACTGATATTCTTAGTAATTGTTGTCTGTATATATGTGTTTTGGTTTTGTCAGGAGGTTAGGGAAAAATCTATCTTCTAATCATCATATATTTATAGAAGACAGTGCAAACTATTTTATGTCAAAATTCTGGTGATGAGTGAACAATATTTTGCACTTTTTATCCTGACTTTAGTGTGAATACAATTTGAATGATACCTTGGGGAGACATTTGGGTTAGGAAAACACAGCTCCTTTATTGGCGCTAGAAACCTAATTTTTCTTACCACCCTGTTCCTTAGCTTGTGCTACAGTTAAGATTTGGCTGCACACAGATGGTTGGCAGAGTAGGTGTGCATGGATGTCCAGTCTTGTTTGTGCACTGCACATTTTATTTCCCTACGTGATGAACAGAGAGGCTACCTGGGAAGAGCTATTACTTAGCATTTTTACTTTAACTGTAATATGAGTATTGCAACAGTGTGCTACTTTTTCCTTTTAATTTTGCACATATTCAATGTTAAATTATGTCTAGGTTCTATACTATAAGAGCTTGTAATCTGGACTTTCTAGACAAAATTACTGGCAAACAAAAGACATGCCTCACAAGTTAATGATAAAATCTACAAAGTGTATCCAGGGCTTGGTTTGTTTTCCTCTTCCTTATAACACTGTGAAATACTTCTGTTCTTTTTTATCTTGGGACTTTTGAAAGAGTAGAAACACATATGAAACTATTTTTATTTGCATAAGGATTCCAAGTTCAATTCTTTGGAGTCTTATATATCATGTGTATTTTTATATGTATGAAAAACATCTGGCTGAGTTTTAGTGTCACTTCAACTTCTTAAAGAGGAAGTAAAATGAATAATCATATGCTTTTTAATCATGATCTCAAAATGTAATTCTTGTCTAGCTCTGTATAGTTTGTGGAGTTCCAAAGTAAACTCTTTAATTAATGCTGAGACAGTATAGTGGGGAAGAACACTGTCGAGATGAAATCAAAGTATTTTATTTAAACCTCCTGAGTTATACATCTAGCCCTGCCTCCAACTCTTTGTTAGATCTAAGACAAGCAAAGTAACTTCAATGTTAGAACATCTGAAAGCTAGCAGCATTCATAAATTAGCACTTCTGGATGCCATGAAAAAACACACATGAAAAAGGGTGTAGAAGGCTCAGTTACACAGAATAGATGAATGAGAAGAGAGAACTTGAATTGCCTTTTATTATTATTTTTTTTGTAATGGCTAGCATATACAGTACTACTTTTGATTGAACTGATGATCCACTGCTGTAAGAGACACCATCTCAAGCAGACACAATTAAATGTTAGCAGGAAGCCTGATCACTATGTGTTTTCCACCACTTTTAGTTTTGTTTCCATCTTCATTGCCACAGTATTCTTTCTGATTATGAGCTTAAAAGTCATGCTCTGGTAAGCAGCTAAATGTACTTTGGCAGTATGATTTTTTTCAAAAGCTAAAAAAAATAAAAGCTATCTGTAGGGTATAAGCAAAAATCAGAGAATATCTGGAACTAAAAAGACAAAAAATGCTTGCCCAAAAATCAAATAAAAATGTTTGGCAATCGAGGAAATTATAACTGATTATAAATCTGATACTGTGCTCTTAATTAGTATCTACGTGTTTGGAACATGGATTGCTTATACACTTTTTCCTCTCTCTTATCAATTAGAAAACATGGCAGTTTTTCTGCTCATAAAGTCCAGTACAAATCTCTTCTGTATTTTTTTAGGAAAAACACCAAAATTAAACAGCCATTCAACCAGTCGCATATGAAACCTTGACTCCCTGCAGCCTGAGATGTAATTTGGAATCCAGCTTTTTGGAAGGACAAGTTTTTCCTGTTGCTGGAGAAGACAGTGAGTCTGTGTCTTTTATTTTAAACAAAACATTATTGGCAACGTGAAGAATTGGTTGCATTGCAGTATACTTTCCAGAGTGATCTTAAGTGCTATTTTTTTTCCTAGCTGAACAACTTTTGGTATGCCTGAAGGAAAGTGAATTTTGACAAGATGCTGATCACTTTAAATTGGGTATACCTTTCCTCAAATTCATTTCAAGTAAGTTGAGACAAAGGAAAACCAAAAATCAAATGGATTAGGTTTCATCTCCCCTAACTTGAGATACCTACAATGTAAACTTATCTGTGTTCTTTTATATCAGTGAATAGATACCGGTATGCTCAGGATGCAGTTACGTCTCATAGGAAAACAAATTACATTCTAGAAGTTCATGCTTCTTTCACATAACTGCTGTCTCTGATGATGATATCTGCAGTGTAGGTCTCTGCTGTTTGGTCATGTTCACCTTCAGCAGTTTCTGTATACAACTTCTGCAGCATTAGCTGTGTCTCAAAATAAACTATCTACCATTGTTGCTACTGTCACAGCCTTTTTTTTTGTTTTTTTGAGACTTATACTTGGCGTTTTTTCATTGCAATCTTGGGTTGAATGATAATTTAAAAAAAAAAAAAAAGGAAAAAAACCCCAACCCCCTCCAAATACTATTAAAACAGAAGAATCAGTGTTGTGATTTGTAAGTTAATCCTCCTGTGATTTCCTGATGATCAGCTCATGCTCTTTGCACTCTTGGGTGCAGAACCGTAATGGTCAATCTAGATAAAATTACTGTTTACTTGGGTTCCAGTTATTCCTAAACAAGTTAAAACAGCATAGTAGTTTTTCACTGCAAACCCTCATATTTAAGTTCTAATACTCGTGTATTGGGTTTTAACTATACTGCGTCTGATCAGAAGTTTAATTTGCTCTGCAATGTAGAGAAAGGCAAGATACAGGCTTTAATAATATGAAATATGTATTCTGTATATATGCTTGTGCAGGTTTCGGTTTCGACAGTAACTAGCAGGCTGTGTCCCCTCAGTCCAGCATCACTTGGAGCAGGGCACAAATGAATCATAGATAAATGAATAGGTTAGATAAATGAATATAGGTTCTGCATCTGATGTGTAGCACCATCTCAAGTTGCAAAAAAGTCACTCCAAGTAGGGAAAGCAACAACAACAACAACAAAAATCTATTTTATTTACTTTGTAAAAGTGAACATCCATGAATCTGGAAGATTTTTATGAGGAAACCTGTATAAGACTTAATGAAGCTCATAAGTAGTTAAAATGGTGAGATGATGATATACATAGATACTCAGTGTATGTTTTAGTAATGCTATGTTATTTCACGCATTACAATGTTTAATAAGGGGCTTTATCAAACCCTATTGGCCTAGTTTTTAATGAATTTTATTTGCTAACCTCAGTTGAGTCTTGTCTATCACAGGGAATGTCATTCACAAATCCTTCTAGATTGCTTAGATACCTATTTTCTAGTGCTTTCCAGCAAGAGAGAGAAAACTTCGTGTGAGTTGAAATAAAATCCTTAGAATTCCAAGCATGCTGCTGCAAGTGAAATGATTGGAAATTTCTGTGAAACACTGGTTTAGTAGCTTGTGGCCAGATTCTGAATATGTGAAATGTAATTTGATATCTAGCCATCTAGCCACAATAAAATCATGATCAGTTGGGAAGAAGATCTTGTAGATTTCCTCAAAACATCACAAAAAGCACTCGCACTGGATGGGTTGTCTGACATGGAAAAGTATACGGAGCAAAGGTGTCACTGAATTCCTCCATGCAGTAAACATTGCACCCAACGTTGATTGAAGCTTGCTGAATGTTTCAGGAGAGAAAATAGTGGATGTGAGCGCAGTGCTGTGGTGCATTTCAGCAGTGTTGACAGTGATGTGATGTTCCGGTTGGTCATGCACAGCCATCACACCATGAAAACAAATGCATCTCGATCAGCTCATCTGTTGATTATGACCAGCATATACTTACATTTCCTTTTTTAATGGGAAAGTTACTTTTTGAATCTGACAGCAGTTCTGTTTATCCTAAGCAAGCTCATGTTCATGGGAGGTTTGCTGTGTTTGTCAATTATTAACCCTTGATGAAAATCAATATTACTGCTCCCATGAACTTTTGTTTTTCATAATATGGAAATGTTCAGCTTGATTTAAATAAATAATGATTTTTAACAATTTGCAACCTAATAATTCCAAGAAAATATCAGTTGATGAGTGCAGTAGGCAGAAGCCAAGGAGTTTGACTCTAAAACCATTTTCAGTATATTCTGTTTAGATGAAAGTGCTGATAGAAGTGAGTGGGATTTTTCTTTCATCTAGTTGAACTGTAAGTCCTAATGAATCTCTGGATTCTTTTCTGTTGTTGGAAGCTCCTCCTCTTCAATTGCTTTGAAAAACAAATATTTCATCTTGAGGACGCAGCACAGTGCATGCCTTGCAGGCATTCTTTGGTGTAGCTGGCTGCTTAACCCCATAATCATTTTCTTTCTCTCTTACTTCTTCTCCAAGTAAGTCTTGGTATCACAGATGGCTTATAGAAAGGCAAAGGAATACAAAGTCTTAACTTCTAGACAAGCATAAGGGGGGCTATGGCAAATAATGAACATTCATTGCATTTGAAGTTTTGTGTTGATGTATGTGCTTTCAAAAAGCTTTTCTAAACTTCTTTGGACTAAGGACAAAATTCATCAACATCACACGAGCTTCCTTTCATTACATATGTAAGTTGCAGTCTGAGTGTCTTAATTTGACAAAAACAGGCGAAGTGTTGTTACTTAGATTGTCAGATGCTTGATTTTCACACAATGCTAGGAATGTTTTGTTTAATGGGTGCATTCTATTGCTCTGGTCTGCATTATTGTGAATTTTTAGATCACGAGAAACTGATGTAGGCAAAATCATTAGGAAGTGTCACTGCTATTTATTGCTCTCCAGCACTTATGAAAATATCAGATAAATAGAGGAAACATAGCAAAATCATCCTGCTTTCTTGACTTTTTCAAGACAGATTTATCAGTCAGGAAATTAAGATTATTTTTAGAAGGAGAGGGCAGTATACAGAAGAGCTAAGATAATTTTCTGGAATCAGAAATCAAAACTTTTGAAATCCTGTGTAGATAACAATTCAAAGTTCTGGAGTAAGACCTCTTTGTTTGCTTGTGCTGCTTTGGAGTAAGCTGTAAATTAAACCTCAATGTTAAGAATTAAAATTGTTAAGAATTAAGTAAAGCTTGTGAGCTGCTGCATTTTGTACCTCATTAAGATTCAAAAGGGAGTAAATAGTACAGCATGAGGGAACTCAGTAATTTTTGAAGCTTAGAATGTTAGTATCAGTTCAGTTTCCTTTTCCTGTTTGTACAAGTGTTTGAGGATAGCTTGGTAGTTTGAAGGGATGGGAGAAGAGGCGGATGTCGTAAGGATGTTTTTGTAAAGATCGAGATCATCCTTCATGTCGTAGGACTGGGCAGATGTCAGGGCTGAAGGATTTCTGTTTTGATCATATGAAATAATTGGACTTTTAATCATTATTAACTGCAGAAGAAAGACATTGCAGTCTGCAATTATCATTACCCTTGCAAAGTCATGGCTGCATCTTGTGATGCTATCCTGAAAATGTTATGAGTGCTGTCAGCAGAAGGTCAAGTACAAAGACATGGTGGAGCAGTATGCTCATACTACGTGTCCTTGTCAGCCTCCTGCAAGTCATAGGCATTCTTGTCAAAGCCCTGTTTAGCACTGGGTATTCTTCTATTGCAGCTATAACCATCTAAAAAAGAAATGAATGCTCTTGACTGTTGATACCAAAACCCCCAAACTGTGCTCACATCCACTCTTTTGTCTCCAGAAACGTTCAGCAAGCATCAGTGAATGTCCGTGGAAAATGCAGTTTTTCTGCATGGAGGATTCACACCTTTGCTTCATATGTACTTCCATGTCAAACACCATTTTGTCAGACTGCCCCTCTGCTGCCACCTGTCATATGACAACAGAATGTCATGGATTGTTGGTAGGAAGGTTCAGCTTCTACTGCCACATCATCAACATTCACCTCTGATGCGTGGAGCCATCAGAATAAAATAGGAGACATTAGTTTTGAAGCAAAGCCCTCATATTTTTACTTTCTCTCTAACAGTTCTGTTGGAAAGATCTCAGTGCTTGTGTTCAGTGATTCTGATCAGATGAAGGTTTGGTTTCTGTCCAGCAGCATTTCTAGCAGGACTTCACCTACGGGCTGGAGGAAGTAGTACAGTTAAGTATGATCC
Organism: Perdix hodgsoniae; assembly: GCA_035772895.1. Classification (NCBI taxonomy): domain Eukaryota; kingdom Metazoa; phylum Chordata; class Aves; order Galliformes; family Phasianidae; genus Perdix; species Perdix hodgsoniae. The sequence goes on from JAPSGF010000001.1 coordinate 39,868,904, forward strand.
CATGCCAAAATCAACTGTTTGTAACAGTTCATCCTTTGGCTGCACTACAGTCTGTTTGTGTATGATGAATGATTCCATTTTTATTACTGAGTTCTTCATACATTAAGAAACATTTTACTGATATATTTTTTTTCATTCCCACTATAGTCTGGCTGTCACATGGCTTTCAACACTTTCTTGACTGTCAAAACTGTTTATTTCAGTTAACCTATCAATTAGAATATAGCAAATTGCATGGTTTGGGGCTCTTTTACTTATTTACATGCCCATCTCTTCCAGGGTCTTTGGTAGCTTCTGCTGTGAGAGGGCTATAGGCATAGATACACAGATATATATGTATTCAAGACCAAGGAGAAAGAATAGATAAAACTGTATTTTTCTTGTTATTCATATGAAACTTTTTAAATGAAGTAAAAATATGCATAAAAAGAAAGTGTTGTCTGTGTTTCTGCCAGCAGCACCAGAACTTTTGATTAAATCAGGTTTCATTGTATATGTGTGGCATAGATGCTGTAGAATTAACACTGCAATAGTTTTGTTGTTTGAAGTTACTGTTCATTGAGGTATCACTGTTTCTTTATCTTCACAAAGATAACTGTTTCTCATCACTAAGCCTCCTTATGGCATTATGATCTGAACACTTCAGATGTATACAAAGGTCTTTTTTTTTTTTTTTCTGTCCTCTATAATCTGCATTTTAAATTATAAGAATCACACACAGTTTCTATGGATCTAATTCAAGTGTAAGTGATGGATGTATCACTTGATTAAGGGCTGGGTACACATCCGAGCAGGCTGGCAACTTCCCTGTGAAAAATGTGTTGAAGTTGTGTTGGCTGTAAACTTTGATTTGAAATCGTAGAATTGCTAGATTCAAGCCAACCAAATTACCCTGTATTTAGAGCAGATTATCTGCTAGACTACCTGCCTTTTTTTCAGGTGGAAACATGGTAGAAGACAGAGGTAATGTCTAGAGCCATTGAAACTGCCTCCTGAAATGTTTTTTGACCATACAAGCTAGTAAAGTTCAACTGTGACCTTGTTTAAGCTAATTCCAAAAGTGAAGTCATTTCTGGCATCTAAAGCAAGTCCTTGAAGCTTTAAAATCACAGCTCTATAAACTGTGTTCTTCTGCATTACAAATAAACTATTAGTAAGCACCATTTAAGACATGAATTTGGACTGTTTTGCTTCAACCCGTATGTACAGTTCAGAAGGTCAGGCATTACCGCAGTATCTCTCCTGTTATTTTAGGGCTCTCATGTTATGGTTGGCCCTGCTCACTTGGCATTTGGTTTCAGTTAGTTTTTCCATGGGCTTGGCTTTTTAGAATAGACACATATGAAGAAATATCCAACAAGTTGCAAAGTTCGCAAAGGCTGAGGACTGTGATCACTTTTAGATGTTAGCAGTTGAAAAGAGATAAGCATCTCAATTTAAGGGCTGCGACTGTTTAACCTAAATATAAGGAACCAAAGTTATGGAGAAGGCAAAATTTGTTGTGGGTTGTGGGGTAAGGAGAGGCAAAAGGAAAATAGAAGCAGTCAGTATTATTGTAGCTGTGGATTGCTTTCCTACTTGTGCCATTTTTTGTTCAGTTGCTCTAAATTTAGAGGTAAACATGCGAAAGTGGAGAATCGGTGCTCTTCATTGCAGTCTAGTTCAGTAATTAGCTCAATAAATAATACAAAGAGTGGAAGAGGGATTTCCTTCAGGTTAAAATGCTGACCCCTTGATCCCCAGCTGTGGCTCATCATTTAAACTGGCGTTTTTCTTGTTGCTGTGGTTTTTACTGTAAGATGTTGTTTTTAACCTCTGTGTGAAGACCTGTGCAGCAAATGTAGGCAGCCTTTGTTTAAAGAATGCCTGGGGGTAAAGTGAAAATTCCAAGGACTGTATTTCAAAATGTATGTGGCTGTTTAAATGATCAAATTCTAGTATTAAAAGGAGTGTGTGTATCCTATGTTGCCTCAGGGTTTATAGACTTGCCATCTAATTCATGTGGTAAGATTTTCAAGACTGGGAACTGCTTAATACTTCAGAAAATGTTACCCTCTTTCCTAAGACTGCTTTTGAATACTGAATGAAATACATTAATGCCAGCATGAAAGAGGTGCATTTTCTGTAGCTGTGTAGTGGTAGAGACTAGCCGCTTATGTATAAATACTAGTAGGCATGAAGGAATGTGTATTTATGTCTTTTCAGTCATAAAGAAGTTTTAGATACGTGTAAATCCAGAGAATGCACAGCTGTATAAGAAACTTGTGGATGTGGAATCCTGATAGATAGAGTTTAGTTAATCTTTTTGGACTCTGCAAACAATCTGCTGTCAACAGGAATTTGATGCTGGAGCCCTAACAGACTGTGCCCAGAGGTCAGTGAAAGGCAAGAAAACCTAAATAGAAAGTACAGATTAAGTTGGTAGGAAGAATCTATATCTCCCACTATTTTCTACACCTGAAAGAGTGTTTATAGCTCATGCTGATTTATTGCTCATTAGCTGATTTTGACAGGTTTTGGTGTAGTCAGATTTCTTTAAATATGTGTGACAGTATCAAGACATGGGGTTTGGGTTTGGTTCAAATTTCAGGTCTTTTATGACTCTTATTCTAATTCAAATTAAAACTTGTTTCAAGACTGCACTGTTTTGATAATGTAGAGTTATCATATTCATAGCAATTTGAGTGTATAAAGACTGAGACTTACAATACTAGTAGTGCAGTATCATTTTGAAGACATGTCTTCCATCTTTTTTCCAAGCACTTGCATGACCATACAGTTAAACATAACTTCTGTTCCAGAGAAAAGCACAGCAAGGGTAAAATGATGTCTACTAAAACATTCCTGGCCTCTCTCATAGCAATATCACACTGAAATTAAAGATATCAAGTTTCATGTTCTTGTGAAATAGAGTGATTTATTCTCACTTTCTACTGAAAGTAAAAACAATTGTGATATGTTTCTTACCAGTTTTAAGGAGCGTGTATATTAGACCAAGTCTGTATGAGAAAAACAGATGGTTAAAGTTACTACCTACTTTTGCTTGCTGTTGAAAGATCACAAACATCATTGATAGAAGATATGGTCTGCAACACCTGTGTGTAGTTGAGAGATTCATTCTACTTTGGATGAGGGATCCTGTTAAAATCAACACTTCTGCTTTTTAAAATCTTCCTGTATATGTTCCAGGTACCCATGCATCTTATATGCCTGCTCATTCTTTGTATACTCCTCAGCCCTGCTGCCTCCAACATAAGGTAGCCCTGCTATCCAGCATTTACTCTTTTACTTGTATCACTGGAGAGGCTGTACACCCTGAATGTTTGTTAGTTGTGTAGATCTTTATTTGTTTACTGCACACTGATTGTCAAATCAATACAAGCAACATATGCTACTATCACAGTACTGTCACAGTATAAAAGTGTAAAATATTTGAAGGATAGTGTCTAATCACTGTACATGCAAATCCTTGTTATGTGGAATACTTTGATTTCAAACCATTTCTGAGTGAAGGTCAACTTCTAATGTGTACTTTTGCTGATGTTCTTTAATGTTCTAAAGCATGCAGTTGAGCAGCACGAAGTATAGTTTGAATGAAGAATGTTGTCTTAAGACAGTGTTTATTATATATGTTCAAGGAGTTTGACAAGAGATCTAGATCATCTCTTGGTTCTAGCTAACTGGACTTGGGTGACTATCAGAGGAAATTACTCAGTGATAATCACAGTCATAGTCCAGCAGACAACTGCTGTGGCAGTGGAGAAGTACTGCCATAAAACCAAATGCAGCACTGCATAATGAACTGCAACTGCTTTATCTGAATAATGCTGGCTGACTCTACAATAATGTGAGGATTAAAAATGGGAACATAAGTATTTCCTTGCAAAGGAAAGTAAGAATCAAGTCTCCAGAAAGAAACAAGAATGTCTTTTAAAATTATTTTCTATTTCTACATAGTGTTGCTTAGTTTAACAAGGGCTTGGTTGGCTAACTTGACTGAGGCCCCATTAAAATGTAATTTACTCGGTGTCACCTAGAGTTTAAGAAGTTCAAGAAGAGAGCAGAAGAAATATTTTTGTGTGCTTTCAGCAGGCCTCTGCAGGGCCTCAGCAGTAAGGGAGCTTTTGTGTGCAAAGGGCTCGATCAGTTGGATAGAACCCATTAACCTGGGAGAGGGAAAGGGAGCACTGTAGTTAATGGCAGGAAATCTATTTATTATCAGTCAAAACTTAAAAATACGTGTAAATCTCTAGAGAGAACAAGAATGTAAACGTAGCATCACATTCATTAAAAAGTATCTATGCCCAGCTTCTTTCCTGCTCAACAACGTGAAGTATTAAAACCCTCTCTCATGTTTCCTCTCGTGTTTTTTTCTAATTTGTATGACTTCCAAGTAAATTTTCCCCTTTCCTTGTGGTTCTTTTTTACTTCAGTAAATCTCCACCAAAAATTGGACACAAAAAAGGAGGAGAAAAGAAATCCACAGCCTTCAATTTCTGGAAAAATATCTATATATGCAACTAATTTCCTTAAATTAAAGAGCAGTCTTATTTACTTAGTGTATATTTGAAGCTGATGAAGTTTCAATGACTATCGCTCTCTGGAATGAAATACGAGAAATAAAAGCTACTAGAATTCATGTAAGTTAATGAGCTTTAGACTTTGTTTTTGACCAAGAACTACCTAGGGTCAGAATCTGACCCTTCTGCAATGTGATTGAGGTACAAGGTTTTACCTAAACCGTGGTGAGTTGGTGAGCATCAAGACTGCAGTAAGCATCAGTACACAGGACCAGTTCTCACTGTGGGATTGGGCTGGTCTTGGAAATTCTGGAAATTGAACAACTGATAGAAATGCTGAGCTCTGATCTCCTTCAAGATGGTGGTGGTAGATATTGCTGTAGAGACATTATGTTTGATATACTTGAGTACTGAGGATTTTAAAATCTATTTTGCTGCAGATACCGAAACTCTCACTGTTCAGGTTTTGTTGTGTTTAAGACTGTAGCTATTTTAACATTTAGTATGAAGTGTTCTGCAGACATCATCATCCTCTGATGTGCTCCATAAGTGAGAATGTTCACCTTATACAGGAGAGAATGTTCACCTTATAAAGGAGAGAAAACTTACATGGCTAAATACAATTGGCCAGATGAGGAATTAGGACTAAGCTTCTGAATTGTTGGGATTTGGTTAGGCCTGCTGTGGTATTGGGTAGGAAATAGTACCACAGAGTATGGCACCTGCCATGCCAGGCCTTAACAGAGCGCTCTGTGCTAGAAATAGTCATGGGAACGAGGCTGTTGTTTCATTCTTTTGTCTTTTTGTGTATCACTGGCTACTGCCAGTCAGAAATCTTCTGATGAGATGAGTCCATTTAGTGAACTGGAATTGTTGCCAGGAAAGATTCAACAGTCTAGCTGAGTTTTTTGGTATTCCCATTCTGATATTTCTCTCTCTCTCTCTCTTTCTCTCTTTTATTTATTTATTTTTTTCTTTTCCAAATTCAGCATCGAAATGCAGCCTTCACTCAGATAAAGAAGATCAAAATCTGAAGGAAACATTCCAAAAGGGTGGAAAGCAAAACTGTTCTCTCACGCCTATCTATTCTTCTGCATATGATTTGTCTGTGGACATTTTCCCCTCCAAATTTTCAGCTCCTTTTGTAGTGAGGAAAAATATTTGAATTCTTAAATGCTCACAGGTTAGAGAAACTGTTTCCCTCGCTGCTTTCCCTGTAACTGTGGAGTCCTTGTTTGAGGACTGATAGCACTGGGATGACAGCCAGGGCCAACACAATTCAGTGGGGCTCCAGCTGGTAGCAATGCTAACAAAGGAGGTGCTCTGAGATGCTTTTGTTTTACTATCATCAATGTCCCATTGTTTGCCAGGATAATTGCCCACTTAATCCTAACTGGTAGGATAATCATATAAAGCTTGTGTCCAGTGTAAACAGGAGACAGTATTCTTTCTTTATCTTTGCCAGGCATTATATTCCCTAAGTTTCTAGCAACCTCACCAGTCTGGCCTTCGATTGTTTACTACCAGGCAATATAGGGTGACAAATTAACATCAGGGACATGGGATTAAATCCTAATCTCCCTTACTATTCAGGTGAAGTTTGTGGTTTACTAGGGCTAAGGATTAGGTCTAATTAGATTGTGTTCTGTATTTGTAGCCACCCAGATTTGGTATTGCTAACTTTGAAACAAATGCTTTCAGAAGTTCACACGTTAACAAGCCTTTCTCTCAGCTATAATAATAATTCTAGTACCTTTTTATACCCACACTAAAGAGGGCAATTCCTGAGTAGTAACACAGTTTGCTGTATAAAAATCTAATTATTACTTTGGCAAATCCTTTGGAAAGTTACATGCTTTACTTGGCTTAACAACATTTATATGCCCATCAGCTAACTAATTACAGTTATGAGAACCAAATCAAATAAGTGTTTTATAGTACTGAAAAATCGTGTTTACTTTACCTCCTCTTTTATCCCTTGGGATTCAGGATCAGGTTTTTCTTTGTGTCCTTACGTTCTTCCTAGCCTTGCTTACTTCCAGGTAATCATGCTGGAAATACTCGTGGAAATTAGGTTCTGTATAGTAATATTTCACTACTGGGCTTGTTAACCTCAGATAGCAGATCCCTGCATACTCTGATTAAGATACTTTTAATGGGCACAAGGTCATAGATGCTCTCTTTATTCCAGTTCTCTCACTACAGTTTTTCTGGTGGTAGGTGGAGTTAAGGCAATGGTGGAAGTGCCAGAAACATTCCCTACTATAGCCTAGGGGAACTATTTTAATGTGCCTGCTTTTCCCACTTAAGTTAATGAGAAAGGCATGTTACAGAAGGCATGAAGGCAAGGCATTCAAAAAGGATATATGAAACTTCCTAAATGACTTGGTATTTTAAGAAAGACTTTTTGAGAAATGTATCTGTCTGTCTTCAAACACCCTCTACTTTCCCTTCCAGATAACATCTTATCCACAAAGAGAGCACAACTATTTTTACATTTATTAGATTCAATTTTGGTTAACTATATTATCCCCTGTTTTGTCTGGATTTCTCGCTGGAAGGTCAATCTGATCCATGATACAGTTTCATTTATTTCTTCCCCTAAATCTTCCTGCTACCTTTTAATCATCAAAATTTTGATTCCTTGAATCATTTTACAAAATTTCAAAAGTATGTTCAGGAAAATCAGTGAATCCACTTTGTCTCATGCATCTTTTTGAGGGTTTGGCCTTATGTGAGAGATAGCTTTTGAAATTTCTGCCACCAAAATACGTCGACAATGCTTTTGTCATTTGGCTCTATTTTAAGTCGCTGTCAAGAAGATGACAGTGTAGACTGCTATTTGATAACTTTCTGGAATAAGAGGGACTTTGGAAAAAATGAATTTTTTTGGTGGCTTTTTTTGTTTTGTTTTGTTTTTGTTTGCTTGCTTTTGGGTGGACAGATTTCCCTAGACCTAACTGCTCTTTCAAAGTCTCTTAAGGCACATAGTTCTAGTTTTCTCCCAGAACCCACACTGACATTTAAAGCAGCTTTTCAGCAATAAAAGACTTTGGCAAGTTTTCATCAAATCAACTGCACAACTCTACTGAAACTCTGCCTGTAAGGCTGATTTGTAATGGACTGGGTTGGTTCTCTTTATGTGTTTGGCTTTTCTGAACTGTGACCCTTCCCCACACCATAGAAGCTTCCGAGTGGCAAGAACATGGAAGCCTGAGGTATGGGCTGGCCCAAGGGTCCCAGCTGAAGCAGAAAAGGAACTAGGAGTCTTGAAAACTCTCGTAGCCACTGAACGGTTCTGAAATAATGTTTCTTTGAAATGTCTTGGTTTCTAGGCCTGCAGGAACAAACATGTACAGTTTTGTACAGCAAGAGTTTTGTTGTTATTGTGAAATTTTACACGGATGTGCTTTACCAGATTTCAGGGAAATTTCAAAAACAAATAAAAAACAAAAACAAACAAACAAAAAACCCAAATCAACAAAAAACCACAAACATTTTGACCCAATCCAAAATTAAGCTAGTTTTTTGTTGTTGTTGTTTTTATGAAATTGAATTTTTCAGTGAAGTGAAAGTCTTGAATGTTACAGATTTACAGCAATAATTAAGTGGGAAAAAAGATTATTACTCGCATTTAAATTTTTGAAGTAGAATTTGCAGTGCTAGCATGCCTCTCATTCATATCTGTGAACAACTGAAATATGTGGAACTCAAAAATGTTTGTGTTCTGTTACCGTAACTTCTGAGAAGAATATGCAGTAAATTAAGGCTATCAATTTCACAATATCTGCTGCTGTGAGTTTTCTTGGTATTCTCTCTTTGCTTTGTCTTTTCTGTTACTGTGCTTGTTCTGAGAAGTAGCAGTGTGCTCTGTACAAGCTCAGCATCAGTCCAAAAACATTAGCACTGATGATGCTATATCTGCAAACCTTCCCCAAAATGAATGCAGTTGTCATGACATTCTGGGAGAGGACAAACAATTTCTAGTTAGTCAGGTCCTAAGCCCTTATTTAGGTCTCCTTCAGGAAAGCAAAGGTATCTGCAATGGGCAGTGAACCAGCAGCTGTGCTGAACAATCTGTTGAGTGATGTCCAGCTCTTTCTGCTGGTACATTAGGTCCAAATTTCCATCTCCTAGTACTGTTACAGATACAGTGGAAAAACAAGCTTTGCCATTTTTTCCCATGGATGTCTTTCAAATTTGGCTCAGAATTATACCTCCTAGGATGTCTGATGAGGAGCCTCATAATAGAGCTAGGTAGTGTTTGACTGTGATTTGCCAGTAGAATAACTGCTCTGTCCTGATCTGCAGGTGTAGTAGGAATTTTTGTCTGCTGACTGCTGATGGAATTATTTTCTAGATGCAACCATGTAACACTTATTTTCCATGCTGATTTTCTTGGGTTCAAGCCTTTAGAAGTCAGGCAACAAATGTATGGCAGGAAGGAAGGACCTGTTAGGGAAGTGATGTAATCGCACATGGAATAGATAGGTTCAAATTCTGGCTTTGCTGCAGGTTTCCGATGTGACCTTGCAAAAACAACCCAGTGCATCAGCTGCCATAGCAAAACGAAGATATTTCCTTTCTTCCACTGGCTGTCTCACATACAAACTTTTGAGGACAAGCATTGTTACTTACAGTCTTACAGAACTGGGACGATTAGCTGCCTCTGTGTTACCAGCAATACATAAAAGTGAAACAGGCATCTTGTTCTGCAGCAATGACAGCCCTGGAGTGCTGTCAAGGGAATACTGATCAGAAGCACATGTGGTGTTTGAAAAGCGTTTTATTGCTCATTACCAACTCCCTAGTTCATCCATTCTTCCAGTTATCCTCATTTAAAGAAAGAGGCGGTGCCAAAAGCTGATGAACAAAGCTGTAGCTTCTTCCCTTCACTTCTTGAATGGGGCACAAAGAGAAATAGCAGTTGCTCCGCGTGTTATGGCACTTTATACCTAAGTTCTCCTTGTGAGTTTTGCTCCTCCAGGGTGGAAATGGAGGAAGCTGGGCCATTGTGCAGTGTGCTAGCAGATGTGGCAGGAGGCTCATCCTGACCTGCCTCTCTCTAGAGGACACACAGCATCAGCCACATGCAGGGGGTGATCTGCAAGACTGGGGTGAGGAATAGGATCAGCTCCCTGCGATTTTGCCTCAGTGCTGCTTTGAGCTTCAGCTCTGTGTGCATTTCTCATGAGGTAGGTGTCAGAGTCCGTAATGTTTTCAGCTGCAGCAGGAAAGCCTGCTTAAAAATATCATCATGTATTTATCTGGAAAGAGCTTTAAAAACAGTGTGTTACGAGCAAGTCTTCTCAGTCATTGGGCTCAGATAGTGGAAAATGGAAAATGACCCACTAGTCCACATAAGCAGCATTAGACTGGTATGGAATGGAAATACCTTGCACTCCAAGGAAACTGTGTAGGAATAACTTGGCTTGAGAAGGATGTTTGTGGCGTCTGCCCTGGGAGCTGGACAGACACCACCGTTGTGCTGCTTACTTCTGTGAAACACTGTCAGGGTCTCTGAAACTTCTGTGGTCCGTACTGCAAATCTTGGAGAGATTGACTGCGGTTAGAGAGCAGAAAGGGAGTCGTTACATTGGTGTGGTGATGCCTTAGCAAATACATTGCGCTGTAAACAAGCCCTAGGTTAGCTGGGCTGGTATCAGACTGGTGTCTCCTAATGGCATGGTAGGATGCTAGCAGAACAGTAATTCACAGGGAGGAGTGCTCTCTACAAAATTACAATGTCTCCATTTTAAGCTCCTGGTATGTTTCTGGAGGTTTTTGTCAGCCAAACATTGGCACAGTATTGTTTACTCTAGCTGAAAAGACTACAGCTTGTAGTGATTGTAGGTCATTTCGGCAGTAGCAAAAGGGAATGTTTCAGGCACGTTTGGGGACTTAAAGAAATATATTGACTAAGGAGGCAACACTTTGATGAGGTTCCAAGAGGAGCATGTAAGAGGCCATTTTGATTAAAATGCATTTCAGTTCTGCAGTAAGATGTGTGTGTTTGGGAGGATGCTTACTGATAAAGATCTCTTTTGCCCCCTCACCTGCTGGTGAATTTGTCACATCAGTGACATCCACTTTCAACTCTTGTCCATTTTCAATCCTTGTCCTCTTTTTTTTCCTCCTTGTTTCTTGTCCCTTCCTGTTTCACGCTCTGTATTCATCACCACTTTGTTCATTTTTTATTCTCTCTTCCTGAGTGCAGGGGGATTTTTTCCACTCTGGCCACTTGAATCTAGCTGTAAATGGGTATGCCCACATAAAGGAGTAGCAGTCTGAAGCTTTCGGTGTACTGTCACTGTGTTAATTAGGGTTTCTTTAAAGGTTGTTGAAGTTCAATTCAGTTGCCCGAACGTTTGTGACTTATTTATGGTTTCCAATTGGTAAAGTTCATGGAGCTCTATAAAATCATTTTGTTAAAGCATTTTGGCTGAACCACGTGGGCTCCACGCCAAACAAACTTACGGTCAGATTCTTTAGATCTTCGAGCTGTGGTTGTCAAAAGTGCCAAAAAAACAAGTGCTCAAGGCCAGATTTTTGAAAGCTTGTTTACTCATCTAACCATCTCTGAAGTGGGAGTTTGTCCTCAGTTCTTGCAGCAGCGCAGTTGAGTTTAGATAGTGAGAGGAATTCAATCTTGTCACCCATCTGTGGGAAGACGCTTTTCAGCTCCGAACGTGTTTTGCTACAGGGTAAAATGCACGGCCTTTTCTTATAAGGAAAGTTATCAGTCAACACTAGATCAGTGGTAATTTTATTAGCTTCAGAACCCCATCCAGTCTTATTTGGAAGAATCTGCTTTATTTTCTATCTGCACATCTGTGTAGCAGCTGCAGTTACACAGTTCCCAGGGGCTCAGTCTAATTTGTAGAATGACAGGGGTTGTGCCTGGCTATAGAAAAGGTCTATTAGTGTTGCTGATGTTGAAAATTTAAGCCTGATGCATTCCACATGTTTGTTTTGTTTGATTAGACTTTTTCTGGGCCCGTGGAAAAAAAAATAATTTTAAACCACTGTAACTATTGTGTTGTCTAATTCCTGACTAACGATTTCTTGGGGGGGTCACTGTTTCATACCGTCTCCTCTGAGGTTCTAACAACGGTGTCAGGTGAACTGTGAACTCAGCTGAATTGTCTCTTTCTCATCCTTGTCTGAAGTACACACAGAAATCGATTTCTCCATTCCTGGAAAGTAGCCCTCACAGAAATAGCAGTTGATAGAGGAGGTGTGTACAAAGCACACAGAGAACAGTGTTTCGTCTAAATTAAACCACTAAGATCATTTTGCATAGCGGAGTGAAGTCGACCTGATTTGAATGTGGTCAGAACACTCGGCTCAAGACTTCACTACAATATTTACAGGATTCCAAGAACAGCCCGTACCCCGTAGTGAAGAGAGACACGAGGCTGTATTCTTAGACAACAGCAGAACAGCAGTTCTGCAAGTGAAAAGCACTGGAAAAAATAACACTTCAATTTCTGAACCTTTGGACAATGTATCTGTTGTCTGGGACTGACCAGGGCTTCTTGCCAGACTGAAACCTCATAGAAGAAAGTGCCACCTACTGTGTAACCACATCCTGCCGTACATCTTCTCTGCCTTCTGTCTACACGCTGCTCATCAGCTCAAACAAAAGCTGACAGCTTTGACACATTCTGCGCTCGAAGGAACGTTGAAGATGAATTACCAAGTGGGAACTACTTTGCCCTTTGGCATGAGCTGGGGGTGTCCTCATGGAAAATGAACTGGAGGTGGATGTGAGAGAGGGGTTTAAATATTATTTAGCTGATATTTTGGATTTGCTACTGGGAAAAAAAAAGTAGCACTTTTTGTCAGGCAGACTCTGTGAATTCTAATTTGTCAAACTAAGGCAATTATTTGAATTTAAATTTGCTTCTGAGTAGTCTGTATCCATCTCAGTTGTTATGAAACATTCACACAGTGCCTTATTTCACTTCTGCTGCGGGGCTGGGTTCGCTGGAAGAAGCCAGATGATGGTTACATGGTAATCCAGTTTGCATCACGGAAGTCCTATCATACTGGAAAATATAGTCATGGAGACATTTGGTAGAGCAAAGAAATGGGATTGAGGCAGACTTCAGGAGGTACTGTGAGAGCTCAGTAGAAAGTAATCTAAAGAAAAGATTTTAACACGTACGTGTGTTCTGATGGTAATGTCTCTGCAAGAAGAATCTCAGTATTTTATTTGTTCTCCCTTCCTTTACTTGAGTAGCTAAAAGAATATATCTTGTATATCCCATAGATCAGTCTTATAGCTGCAAAACCACTGTCTTTGGAGATAGATTTTTGAACTGAAAATTGTAAGGAGGCCATCTCAAGAGAATGGCTTTTATTTTTGTCCTTATGTTACACAGTGATTGGATTACACAAGATACAAGTGCACCATAGCCACCCTTATCATCTAGATTCTCCTGAAACAATTGAACAAACTCCTGTAATCTCCAGTGCAGCCAAGAATTCACCCTCATTTGAGGTCTTTAAGCCCTCTTGCTCTTACTGTCCTTTGTATGTGCCCTCTCGCTTTCTCTCTCATCCTAAATTCCCCAGTCTATGCTTATGGGCTTACTACATCCATCACAAAAATGCAGCCATTCCTGTTCAGCAGCTTGCAGCAGTGTTACATAAACAAATTAAGAGAAACATGGGAATGGAGTATCAAATATCATAGGTGACTTTAGAACTTTTTTTTTTTTTAACATATTTTGACATTTAAAATTACAACATACTGTCTTTGCATGTAGCCCTTCAAGCCTTGGTTTTATTTTGGACAAACAGATAGTGCTGTAAGAATTGTTTGAGTGCTTGCAAATACATGTTAGGAGGTGCAGCTTGAAGCTTATCACAGCAGAAGCAAGCACACACAATGGTTTCAAATGTCTTTCACCTATAGTTAAGAGTAATTTTGCCACCGATTTAAGTAACAAAAATATTGAGGCTAGTGAAATGAAGATGACTAATCACGTTTTCCTGTTCTTTGTTTACCTTTCATTCATTATCTCATTATCTATTCTTTAACCATAATCTCATTATTTAATATTCCTTTAGCTAAATATGTGCAAATGAAGTATATCTTCTCATGCTGTGTAACTTATCTGTTTGCTCTGACAACTTAGATAGTTTGCCTTTCAGAGAGGCTGCCATGATACTGTGCAGTCTTCTCATTTGCTGGTTACCTCTTCAGCCATGTTCTCTGCTCCAGCTTTCACATCTGTATTTCTAACTGTGCCGTGTCCAAATTTAAGTTAACTCCATAGCTCTGTGGAGAACTTCAGACTGAAAGGAAAAGATTAATGGTCATTTAATAACCTGTGGAGAAGACGCTACTTTAGTTGTCTTTGTTGTTTAACATTAGTTGATGTATGTGCAACAGAAAAAATGAAGTAACAGGAACAAACTCAACCGAGTCAGGAGAAGTTTGGAAATTCAGATGTTTTTTTGGTTTAGTGAAAGCCTGAAAAAGTAACAGGTCTATGGGAAACATGAAAATGTGTGGACTAAAGCAAAGAGAGACTCCATTACTCAGCTTTACTAAAATACATTGGTAGAACACGAAGTCCTACTTTTGTGGTCAGAAAAACAAATAAACTTTGGGTATCTCTTAGTTCATGTCTGTAAGCATAGGTACTTGAAGGAAGTGAGGTTACGTCAATATGTCTCCATTAACGTCTGTCCCCCTGTACCTACAAAAATGATGACAGAACATTTTTTATGAACAGAGTATCTGTGGAGGTCAAATTCAGGTTTCTGAAAAGCTTTGCTTTTCAACGAGTAAACACTTGTTGCTGTTCACTAGAATGAATCAAATTGTTATGCAATGTAAATTTTTGTCAATTATTGTAGTACTAGTTAAATTGCTTGGCTTTTATCTTCCCCTGTTCTCTTTATCTTTTCTTTTTCCCCTGTCAACAGCCAACTAAAGAAGTGGAAGGCTTCTGTTAAGCTGGTACTCTCGCAGAACACAGCTTCTGGAATGGACTGTTGCAAACCCTGAAAGGCTTAAAGTGAATACTCTTTTGTGAGAGTCGCACTGTGCCAGCCCTCCAACTTTTGTATGTTTGTAAAATGGTTGGTTATGAAAAGTACCATCACTCTTAGGCATACAGCATAAATAAAAGGAAAGGTCGCTGCTTGGCTGTCTGCAAGTTTGTTTCCATTAAGAAGTACTAGAAACTGAATTTCTGCATTTTCTGTTGTTGCTGTTGTGTTGTTTATATATATATATATATATATATATAAAATATTTATTTTTTGAGCACGTAACTGTAGGACGGTCCATAAAATTTCTCTGTGTGAAAAACTGCTCAGGAAATTCTAACACACTCTACCAGATCACTACATCAGTGTGCCACGGAATGAATGGAGAATGTTTACATTTAAGGTAAACACTGACGACATTAGGAAATATTACTTAAAAAATGAGGCACGTTGTTTTAGCTTCATGTCCTCTTGAACTGAAAGTGGTTGAAGAAATTAGAATGTTATTACTAAATGGAAGAATATAATATTCTGGGGTGGAAACTGACATGCATTTAATTTGTTTTAATATTGGATGAAGAGATTGCTTCTTTTAGTGACAGCTAAGTTCAGATGTGGAGTTAAGGTTTTGTATAAGTGGGCTCCAGAGAAATGCTAATAGTTTGAAAGAAATATAGGCAGAAGAGAAGAATACATGTTGTGTAGTCACCCTTTTGTGAATGCAAAGGTGAGTCTGAATGAAAGGGAAACGGATAGATGATTTAAGCAGAAGATCCTCCAGTTCTCCACTGTGTGTGGTCTGTCATTGGGAAGCAGGGGGCTCACAAAACCCCTCAGAGTTTATCTCCAAGTTGTCCCTGAAAGATTTTGCCTTCACCAGGTATGTAAGGGGCCCTGGGTCTGTTCCTGAAAATAACAACCTCTCGATCAGTGCACATGTTGTGTTTGCAAATTGCTATGAAACCATCAAACATTTGCTGGGATAAGTATGCAAATATCCGTGGCAAATCTCCATAATTGCTGGAACTTTCCTACTCCTGTAATTCACAGCAATTCTTGAAAGATTCCCAGATTTTCCTATGTTGCTATTTTTATTTTGAATGGGAAAAGTGGGAAGTGTTTATGAACAGTACCAGATGTAGACACCTTTCGTGTAAAATTATTCTCTGCTCTTTTAACAGTGCACAGAGATGAATTCATGCTATACATTGGCATCATTGTATGGTCTGCGTTCACAAGCATGTTGTGAAATTGATTTGAAACCAAATGTTGGTACTTAATATGCAAGAAAATACCATGTTTAGCTGCCTCCTTACAGACTGCATTTTTAAAATAATGATTGCCATGCCATGCCATGCCAGCCATGTTCACTTCCAAAAATCAAGATGTGTTGCAAATTTTCCTAAACCTATTTTTTCCTAAGCCTATTCCTGAGCAGTTCTTGGCATTACCATTACTAAGGAATTTAAGTAGCTCATTATAAAGATTAATTTGGCAAATCAAATATAAACATTATATCTGTTTAATTTTGAGTAATTTTCAAGATCTTTGGGAAGTCAGCGGTAACCAAGGATGTTGTGCATAGCAGCTTCAGCAGACTGCATCACACAAGCAGAATTCTGGGGGTGGTTCCTCCCCACTTGGTGTGGAATAGGAAGTGGGATCCAAAGTACAATACCCAGCCCCTTATAGTGGCTGGTAAGTAAATCTTTCTCTAGAGAAAGACCAGTCAAAAGTAAAAAGCATATAAAAAGCAACTCCTTAGTGATATCTGCATACAAGGGCTCTCCAAATTAACAATGAACTGATTAGAAAAAAATAACAGCATCTGAAACAATCTTCCATCAGAAGAGGGGTGGCCAGCAGGGACAGGATTGTTCCTCTCTTCTCTGCTCTTGGGAGGCACCGTCTGCAGTACTGTGTCCAGGTCTGGAACCTCCAGTACAAGAAAGACAGGGAGCTGTTGGAGAGGGTCCAGAGGAGGGCACTAAGATGATCAGGGAGCTGGAGCACATCTCCTATGAGGAAAAGTTGAGGAAACTGGGATTATTTAGCTTGGAGAAAGGAAGGCTCCAGGGAGACCTCATTGTGGCCTTCCAGTACTTGAAGGGAGCGTATAAACAGGAAGGGGAACGGCTGTTTGTGAGGATGAATAGTGATAGGACAAGGAGGAATGGTTTTAAACCAAGACATGGGAGGCTTAGGTTAGATATTAGGAGGAAGTTTTTCACTCAGAGGGTGGTGAGGCACTGGAGCAGGTTGCCCAAGGAGGCTGTGGATGCCCCATCCCTGGAGGCATTTGAGGCCAGGCTGGATGTGGCTCTGGGCAGCCTGGGCTGCTGGTTGGTGACCCTGCACACAGCAGGGGGTTGGAACTGGATGAGCGCTGTGCTCCTTTTCAACCCAGGCCATTCTGTGATCTTATCTGTCATGTTGGCTTATGAGGGTTCTAATGATTTAAATGATCTTGAAAATCTGTTTCAAGATAAATCTAGTACTGTTTAGTTAATGTTGAAATTTTAGTAACAGGTAAGCTAATGAAAGAATGGTAATGATATAGGACTAATGATACTTTTTTTAATAAGGAAGCTCCTGAACCAGAGTTGACAAGTGATTGAGTAGAGGCATCCTTTTTGGACCCACTCATCAGCCAGCGACGCCGGAAGGCTGTCTGAATACCTGCTTCATGCTCGCTCTGCAGATGTGATGAAGATACACTCCACCTCAGCTTTCTGAGACAAAGGTACACATGAATAGAAGCATTGATGTTTTTTCCATACTAGTTTCTGCATTGTTGGTATCAGTGGTATGGTACTGTGGGCTCAGGGCTTGCTGCATTTGAAATTGGAAGAAGTGATTCCCAGGAATAAACTAATTTCCTTAGGACAAGATCTGTATCCTCGTGTACATAGCTTTTCAGCTAATGCCTGCTCAGTCATGCATTTCCTATGAGCTTTGTTTTGCTTCCCATCTCCCACATGAACAAGCTCAGTGAGCCATGATATGGTATGATATCAGAACAACCCTATTCTATTGTTAAAACCAACAACTGACATTGGAAATTATACTGCCACTGATGAAGGGAATTAAACACATAAAAAAACATCATTCACTTTTGAGGGGCATAATCAAACAAGGGGAATGGAGCAGATTCCGTTTAGTACCTGGCCACTGTAATGCATCTAAATTCTGCTGTGCAACCTTTGTTTGCATAAACTGCACAACATGACTTATTTGCTCTAAGCAGCATAGGACTTTGTGGGTGTATAGGTCTACACGAACTCAAAGCATTTGGCATTCTTCTTCTAGCCAGATAACATCTGTGATAAGGAGGGCAGTTGTTTGAAGAGAAAAAAACAACAACAAAAAAAAGAGGCTGTTGAGATTGAGGATCACTGGGACTGGGAGAGATGGAGTGCAGGCACTTCAGAGCTCTGGACAGGTTTCATCAATCAGGAGACTGCACATCACCTTGCTAAAAGGAGATTTGGACTCCTGAAGTTTTTCAGTCATGTATTGGAAAGAACAACATGGTAAGCCCTGTGACAGACACTGAATATTTTTCCTTGAGCACCAGATTAATTCAGTGTTTGTGAAATAAAGCTTCCGAGGCATCCCAAATGCTGCTACCTATTTGTAAAGTACTGGCAAAAGCACATTTGTAAAGTACTGGCAAAGTACTTAACATTATTCAAAGATACCAGTTTCTGCAATAACAAGCTGTTTCCATCTACAATTGCTATGTGCAGTTGAACTGAAGACTAAGTGAGGTTTTCCATGTCTGTAAAGGCTTATAGTTCTACTTCTTTATTTTAACATAATTTCATTCAACAAATAGTGTGTGCACTGTGTATATGAGGAAATGAAAGCAATTACTATTTTAATAAACATTCAGCAGAATGTGATTACTTCAGCCCACCTGCAGGTGGTATTTAATCTGTAATGCAAGTAGTTACAAAGACAGTCTTATCACACACAGGAAAAGCCAAACAAACAAAAACATGGCTGGAAATGCCTTTTTCTGATTAAGCCCATGGAAGCAAGATTAGCCAAAGCAAGCTCTGTGACATAACAGGAATAGAAAGGGCTGATGTTAGCCTCAGGAAAGCTAGTGAGGCTTGTAAGTTGATTTGGATTCGATGTGTTTTTTGTTATTAACTCAATCCAGGATTCTCAGAGGTATGAAAAGTAACTTCCTAATTACAGATGTGATTAGATGCTGTACTCCCTCTCTTACTAACCTTGGCTTCAGTGAAGTCAGGATTTCATCCTTTTAACAGTATTTACCTCCCAGAAGTATAGCCATTTTACTCAAACCAGGTCTTTTCTGCCTTCCTGTTCTCTTTCAGTAGTATTCCAACTTTGAAAACCTTTTAGGTGAGACTCTAAAACTATAGCTCGTGCAGCACTCTCTAAAATAAGTAACTGCATGCTGTCATACAAATTGAGAAATATTGCTGCATACCTGTTCTTTAGCATTTCTTGGATTAAAGAAGGAACACAACACCATCTGCAGAGGTAACCTCCACGTTTTTTCAGAACTTGCATTTGCATCTCACTGCATAGATTTACAATTGTACCCAACATGCTGCTAATGATGGCATTTATATTTGGGAATATGTGATTAACTTCTCTTGTGTCATAAAATACCATTTCTAGGGCAATCTGAGCCACATTCATAGCCAACAAAAGCCTTACTTTACTCTTCCTCTGTGATTTTGTTTCTCCTTTAAATCATATGTTGTGATTTCCATATCTTTTCACTGCAATGCTGCTGAAGTTTAGAATAAGAATTTATGCACTATTCTGTTCTTACAAAAAGTCTACAATTAATTTTGATGCAGTATTTGTCAAACTTTATGCATGCTATTGTCTAAACATGCCCCAAAATATACCCTGAAGTTACATGACTTTAAATTAAAAAAAAAGACTGTCTAGTACATGCCCATTTTGTTGTAATGGGAGCTAGATATGATCCACCCTCTCTTATTCCAAACTATACAGTTTCAGTATGATTTTAAGGCATAAAACAAAGATAATTCTTCACGTTCTGAATGGTGGTTTCTGCCTCAAAGTCTATGATCACTTTCATTTATTAGTACTCTCCCTGGAAGCATTGCTGTCTTGCTCATGAAGCAATACAGAGCACCTCCTCAAACTTCCAGACCTGACTATCATTGTTGCCATGTTTTCCTTAGAGTTGATGTCTGCTTTTAATTCATGCTGCCTTTGCTTTTAGTAGCTCTTGGAGACAATAGTTCAACTAGAACTCTTCCTTGTGTGTTTATATGCAGGGGGAGACGGCTCTGTTTGTATGACTAGATAAAACAGTGCTGGGGAGAGTGCTGCTCAGGAATGATGCCAGGAAAAAAGCCAAGTTTTTCTGAATCATGGAAGGCCTGACAACAGTCTCAAGAGGTTTAGGGAAGCAGCCTATTTTTCCTGCATTTTCTCTCTCATGACTTCCTAAAGCTACTGCACCAGCACATACTGTTCAAAACACGAAGTGCCAAGCCAGTGGTCTGTAAGTGGCACAATGTTTCACTGTATGTCTTGTAGCACAGAGGTAAGATGTAGGTTCATGGCAGATCCCTGCGTGTCACCATCAGGATCTGTGAACCACTGACCAATTTATAACATATATATAATTTAATCTGACACAGCAGTAAACACAGGCTTGGAAAAAGTGTAAAATACATGCATCCTAGTAGCTGACAAATTTTCCTTATAAAAATAATTTTGCTCTTTGCAAGACTCTTTATGCATCGAGATATTTATTCTTGGTATACCCCAAACACTCCTGACTTCCCAGCAGGAATTTCAGCTGCTGTAGAGACACAGATTTCCCTTCATTTGCTATATGTTTGGAAGATGAATGAAGACTCTGCAATACACAGCCATTCTGTCCAAAGTGCAAAGCGGGGCAACAGGCCAGTCTTGATGCTTGCTGACTTCCTGCAACTTTCCACGATGTCTGACTAAGATGGCTTTCTGTTTAGTACCTGCTGCTGTCAAGTTTTCTGTTCAACAATCCTTCCGTAAGCAATGTTTCTACAGTCAAAATGCTTGCTTAAAAGAGTTAAGACTTAAGAGTTGACTTAAAAAAGAAAACATTTCTTGCTTCATGCTGGATCTCTCCCTTCGCTTCTTTCCTCAGCTCTGACTGCTAAGGAGGAAGATTTTTACAAGAAAAGAGAAAGCAGGTTTTAGTTGGTTTAGTTAGCAAGCAGTAAGGGGTTAAAATTTAGTAGCATATATTCATTGGGAAAAAAATATAGGTGGATCATGGTACCTGATTTGTTTATTTTTCTAGCTGAGGTTTTTTCCTCTGAAGATGCCAGCTTGCTGGAGCAGTACTCCATACACAGAAGGTTCATTTACAGTGGCAGGCAGGCAGCTGTGCTCTCAGCTCTATTTAGTTTATGTTGTGATTGATGACTTGAGTGGGAGATGTGAAGAGTGAATTAACAGCTTTAGCAAAAACACACTGTCTTCCCATTGACTTTCCACTCCATGTCATCTTGTCTGTCTTGTCTTTGGAGAACTCCTTTCCTTCCTTTTTTTTTACTTTCTGAATTTATACGTTTTCTTCACCACACATACTAGTTCTCTGAAGAAGTAATTATGTTCACCCCTGTTGGTGAATAATTCATACTTGGAAAGAAGGAAGCCTTTGAACATCTACCTGCAGAAGATAGTTCTGGAAAAGGATTATAGTAGGGCGCATTTGATGGGTAGTCAGGTGGTTAGGATAGGAGCCTGCAATCTGGGAGATTTTCCTTCTTTTGTTGGCATTCTGTGATGCCTTACGACTGTAAAAGAAGCAGTGTCACTCTCCCACAGAAAAAGTCCTAGTGATTTGGTTCATTTCTTTTTCTTTCCTCCTAGTGCCCAAGTGTATTCTGTGCAACGCTACTCTGAGCACATAAAAGTTAATTATGTGTGATTTATAGAAGCTGTGAGCTTTTGTCTTTTTATTGTTTAAAAATGCTGAATGCCAAGGAAATGGAACTAAATGGGATCTCAACAGACTGTTTAATTTCTACCTCAATACAAGGCTAGACAACTCGTACTTGAGATCTCACAGATGTTCTTCTGTTCGTTCTTAGACATCTACAGTGATGAACTCTCTCCAGTCAATGTATTCTTGACTTCTGCTATCCCAAACTTGAGAATATTTTATTTTATTAATTCTTGAGTATTCTGTCATGAAATTTAATCCCCATTAATTTCATACATTGCATATCTTGACAGTAGGTTTCCTGTCCTTTCTGCAATATCTTTTTGTTTAGTATTCTGCCTGGCTTACATATTCCTTTCTGCAGGCTAAGCATTCCATGCCCAGGCTTTCAGCCGGTTCCAGTACCTCCTCTTCTTTCTTGAAATGCAGCACCCTAGAATTAGACATTATGCTCCATCTAAGTAAACTGAAAATGTTACTTCCAGGCTGACTTTGCATACCATGGTGATGTAAACTTTTTTCAGAGGATGACCTGCTGACTCAGGCTGGCAGCACTACTGCACCTCTTTATGCAAACCTGCCATCTAGCCATTAGTTGTCAGATATTCGAATGGCTAATTATTCATTCCTCTGTACTTGTCATTATGGAGCAGCATCGTCTTCTTTACAGACCAGTTCTATTAGTTGTGTAGAATCAAGATTGGTCACCAATGTATTGATTCTCCCCTTATCTTCATGTCATTTATCAATTAATAGCTTTGCTCCCAATTCTCCTGACTATTAGCAGCCTACTCCTGGTCATTCATATGGTTGTAGTAAAAAGTCCCATGGCATCCTTGGGAGAATCCTAGCTTCCATTCACATTAAACATAGATAAGTATTTGATAAGCGTTCTCTTTTCTAGCGAGTTTTGTATCTGACCTTTTGCATTTTAATCTAGGGAGCCATCAATGTGATTATAAGAAAATACCAAAAGCTTTACTAATGTAAACTTTTGTGTTATCTATGCCTCTGCATAATCATAAAACTTGATACAATACAATAGAGAAAAACTAGAATAGTATTACATTACTTTCTCTCAACTTGGGTTCACACTAACTGCCACTTATGGACTTATTCTCAGTGTTTACACATAGATTAGTTAATTATTACATGCCAGTATTTTTTTGATGAATTAAATATGTTGTCAGGCCTGAAAATTCTCAGCTGTTCTATTTCTGCTCCTTTGTATGTATAATCACCATTTTCTCCCTTCTGCAGTCTTCTGGCACGCTATTCGTTCTCCATATATTTCATCAAATAAGCAATTGCTGGGGGGCTTTCACTAGACTTCCTCAGGTTTTTATATATGTTAGCCTGACTTGAATGTATTTAACCTACCTATGTACTCTCTAAATTCTCCTTCCCTTGTTCTTTACTCAGTATTAACTAAAATTGCATTTAATTGTGATTTACCTTCTGAATTCTAATGTATAAAACACTTTAATGACTTTGGTTTTAATATTGTTTGTCAATAGTTTCTTATTGGCTTAATGGACAAGCTGGGTCAGGCTGGGTATTAGGAAACATTTCTGTACTGTGAGGGTGGTCAGACACTGGAAACAGGTTTCCTTGCAAGGTGGTTGACGCCTTGTATCTGTGAGTGTTCAAGAGGCATTCAGATAACGTCCTCAATAACATGCTGTAACTTTTGGTTAGCCCTGACGTGGTCATGTGGTTGGACTTAGAGATTTCTGTAGGGCGCTTGCAAATGAACTATTCCATTTTATATTTAATATGACATCAGAAGCTGCTTTCTAGGGACCCTTCTGCAGCCTTAGGGTAGGAAAAATACTTTTTTTTTTTTTCTTAATAGTCATTAATTTGTAATGTTTCTTGTATAACATGGGAATATAGCAAAATATATGTGGACCAGCACAATATCTGGGAAATCAGTGTATAACTGGGATGTTATCTGCATATTGTTCTTTATCAGGCCCCTTTATAAGCTGATGGTGGATCACTGTGTCAAACTGCATTACTTAGTAAATCTACTTCCAGTTTGGAAGTCTGATGGGATTCAACTCCCTAGTCAGATTTACACTGAAGCAGAGATGGGCTCTGATTGTTTTCCTTTCACTGGGTAGACAACCAGATGCAGTACAGAATCCTAAAAAGACAAGAACTGAAGTGAATCACATCTTTTGCTGCCAGGCATAAGGGTGTATCTGAGACGTCAACAAATGAACCAGTGGTTAAATTTATTATTACCTACTGGGATTTTGGTGTCAGGTTAATAATGAAGCATTGAACTAAATAGAAACAACTAGTAATACCTGTGAGGGGGAAAATAACATGGCCACTGCATTTTCCTGTTAGCAACGTGACTACTCTCCTGTTTTATTGCAACATTTCTGTTCCAGTCAGGGGGTTTGCCTCTACATGCACATGAAATAAGGCTGCCAAGAGAGCGAACACAACATTAGGACTCAAACAGAGATAATAGTATAAGAGTATAAAAGCCTAAACTGTTGTTGAAATACACATATTAAGAATGGTTTTCTTTTCGTTTTAATGATAAATCTCACGTGAATCAGCAGCCAATTTAATTTGGAGTTATGGTGCTTTCATTTTCAGATTAATTCAGGTAAGGCGAAAAGGTATTTGACAATGAAATTGTGGACCTTGCTCTGTTCAGTTTTCAAGAAGCAGAATAGGTAATTTAGGAAGTTTTATGTATTTATTTTCCTCTTTCTAACATAGAAGAGTATGTGAAAATGAAAAAGACCTTATTGGCAAAGCAGTAGTGATCTTTCTTCCCACTATTGGTTAAAGCTGAGTGAATTGATTTTGCAAAGTCGGCACTGAAAAATGAACACTTGTTCCTAACAGATACTCTGTCTCAGCAGGGAAAATAGAGAAACTTTTATTTTTGTTGAAAATGAAGTTAGAGTTCGAGTAATATGTAAGTTGCATAAAACTTGTGTGTTTTGAAATATAACTATTATAAAACTAATTAGTAATTACTGTTTGTCTTTCAAGAAGAAAGAAAAGGGCTAGGTGCTGTACAAACATGTGACGTCTGCACAGATACTATCACAGAATCACAGGCTGGATGGATTTTGAAAGATCAGGGTTTATCATGCCGCCCCAAGGCAAGATTAACTATCCCTGTGTTATTTCTGAGAGATGTTTGCATAAGTTGTTCTTAAAGGTCTCCAAAGGTGGATGCTTCACAGCTTCCCAGGGCAATTTATTCTGATGCTTTACCACCCTTCCTGTTAGAGAATTTTTTCCCATAATGTTTGAACATAAATTTCTGTTACTGCAATTTCTGTTACTTTTTATTTCTTTTCCTAACCACCAAAGATATTTGAAAGATTATTTGCTCCGTCTTGCAACAGCCTTGAACAGTGTTATTTTACTCCTCCCTTCCTCAGCCTGCTTTTTCTTTTTGGCTACGTGACAGCAATTAATTCAGGCCTTTCATGTAGGGTGGCTGTTCTGGGCCTCTCATCTCCCTCTCTTGTCTTACTCAAAAGTCTTTCTGGTGCTTCAACTTCCCTAAAATGTACCCAGAGTGAGAAGCCAGTTCTTCAGCTGAGGCATTGCTGGCAGATGAAGGATTCCTGCACACTTGCATGTTCTGCTCCAGCTTGCATCCTAGTGAGGTGTTAGTATTTTTCAGATTACGTGGCTGATTCATGCTCAGCTGGTGGTCCCTTACAACTTCCAAGACCTGTTATGAAAATGAAGGTCTCTTATTTTCATAACAGGTGTAACCCTAGCTCATTGCTCTCTATTCTGAATTTGTGTAGTTGGTTAATCTGACCTAAGTGCTGTCCTTTTGTTTTTCCAAGAGAGACTTAGGGTGCATTTTACGGCTAGACAGAGGCTTGAGGTATGGAAGGAAAAAATAGCTTAGACAAGATCACACAGGGAGCTTGGGGAAGAGCCAGGAATCCTTTCTGAATGACCTCCAGAGGCCTCATCTGCAGAGTCTCCTCCCTGGTGTAAGTGGAAAATCATTGAGTTGAACACTGGAATTATGGCGAGCTCTAATGTATTTTCATTCTGACTCATTTTCACTCATTACTGTATTTATGGCTTTTACTAATAAGTGCCAACAAGAATGTTTGCCAGCCATCTATCAGAGTCTTCTGTGCATTCGTTCTACACATGGCATTATCTACAACTCTACACTAAAACCAAAAGTTGCTAATATTTCATCATGCAAGCACTGTATGAATTAGCAGCTTTTGCAGGCAGACAAGCTGCTAGCTTGTCAGATAGCAGCAACTTTATTTTGTGTTCTCCAGAGATTAATAGCCCTTCTACTCTTTTTCTTAATGAGAAGAACAGGCAGGCATGGTACAGCTAGCCACTTACATTCATCATGCTGCCCTCCAGCTTTATACCGACAAAAAGAGAAGGGGAGAGGGAATACCATGAAATCACTAAACTGCTTCTTCTGTAAGAAAGCCAGTTAGGTATAGGTTTCAAATGCAATTTCCCCAGTGATGTTTCTGTGGGAGTTGTTGGTATTAAGCACTCTAGAATAATGAGTTATTTGACTAAGTTCTCTAAAGGGAACAAATCATAGAATCACATGATGGCTTAGGTTGCAAGGAACTTCAAAGATCATATATAGGAGGTTATAAGTAAGAAGGGGACAGGCTCTTTAGCAGGGCCTATTCTGACTGGTCAAGGGGAAATGCTTTCGTACTAAAAGAGGGGAGTTTTGGATTGGATTTGGAAAAAGTTTTTTGCAATAAAGGTGGCGAGACACTGGAACAGGTTGCCTGGAGATGTGGAGGATGCCTTGAATGTCCTTGGAGACATTCATGGTCAGGCTGGATGGGGCTCTGGGCACTGTAATCTAGCTGCAGTTGCCCCTGTTCATTGCAGGAGAGTTGGGCTAGATTACCTTTAATGGTCTCTTCCAACTCAAATGATTCTTGGATTATCTACTTCCAGCTCCCCTGTCATGGGCAGAATTGCCAACCACTAGAGCAGGCTGCCCAGGGCATCACCTAGACTTGAATGCTTCCAAGGATGACATCCACATCTTCTCTGGGCAGCCTCTGCCAGTGCCTCACCACCCTCTGAGTAAAGAATTTTCACCTAACATTTAGCCTAACTCTCCCTCCTGTATAAAGTCATTCCGGTCTCCCTGGAGTCTTTTCTTCTCCAAGATAAACAAGCCAGCCCAGTTCCCTCAGCCTTTCTTTATGAGAGCTGCCCCAGCCCTCTGATCATCCTCGTGGTCCTCCTCTGGACTAACTCCAACAGCTGTAAATCTTTCCTGTGTTGGGAGCCTCAGACCTGGATGCAGTACTCCAGATGGGGCCTTACAAGGGCTGAGTAGAAGGGGACAATCTGCTCCCTCACCCTGTTGCCACCCCTCTGTTGATGCAACCCAGAATACTGTTGGTGTTCTGAGCTGCATGAGCACTTTGCTGCCTCATGTCTTTTCAAATTAGATGGAGAGTGGCTTGACAAGCATATTAGCCAGTTCCTTCAGAACCTTGATGCATGTTGTCTGGCCCCATAGACTTGTACATACTTAGTCTCATGAGGTGGTCTCTGACTTGCTCTGCTCTCAGAGAGGCATTTTGCTCCCCTGGCCCCCACCTAGAGGTTCAGGGATGTGAGAGATGTGAGAAGCCTGACTGGCAGTGAAGACTGAGGCAAAGAATTTGTTGCATATCTCAACCTTCTCTATGTCAGTTATAACCAGTTCTCCTTTTTCATTTATCAGAGGGGATGCACTCTCCTTTGCCTGTCACTTCTGACCAGCGTACCTGTAGAATCCCTTCTTGTTCCTTTTCACATCCCTTGCTAAGTTCAGTTCCATTTGTGCCTTGGCTTTCCCGATCCCATCTCTGCACATCCAGACAGCATTCCTGTATTCTTCTCAGGCCACGTGTTTCTGTTTCCACTGCCTCTGCATTTTCTTCTTTTGCCTCAGTTTGACCAGCAGGTTCTTGCTCAGCCATGCTGATTTCCTGCCTCTTCTGCTTGATTTCCTATGCAAAGTCTCTTAAGAGAGCTGAATGACTACCTAAATATGAATTACTGAGTGATTTTAAGAAGTCGTGTTTCAAGCAGAAGCTGGTAACAAGAAAGAATGTTGATATGACAACAGATGAGGTGGGCATAAATCAGCACTACAGTCTGCTGAGTAGGACACATCAGAATGTGAAGTTTTATTGTCTTTGGTGCTGTGGTTTGAAATGTTTAGCTTGACTCTGATGCTAGCGATTAGAAACATGCTGTTTGTTATTAAAAGAATCAAGTACTGTATTCTGATCTGGTTTTCAAAACGTACCTATCATTGTGGTCACCAACTTCTTTAATTGTTTGTGGTTTTTTTTCTAGCACGATATTTTAAAAAATATATTTTTCTGACGTTATCTGCAAAGTTACAACTGATTCAAGTTATACTTTCTGCTGAGTTGCTGCTGTCTTGTTCCAGACTACATTGGTGCCAAGATCCAATGTTTTATTTAGTTTCTGACCTGGAAAAGAATTTCCCCTGCAAGTAAACCAATATTTTAAATGCTGTAAGGGTTGCATATTCCCTTTGGAGTAAGTGTGCTTTTTTGGTTCAGATACAGATGAATGCATGTGTATAGGAACTGTTGAGTCACAGCCTGAGCCACTGATTGAGCACCTGGGGAAAGGACTATGGTCAGCCCTGGGAGCACAAGTGAAGAGAATTCACCAGTGTGACCAGAAGGGGTAAAGCCTGGATGCACTTCTCTTAGACCCCATTTAAGGGCTGACTGCCGCTGGGGAAGGATCTCTTTCTGGAGATCTCTTCTTGGTGGAGCTTTCCCCTGCAAACCTGAAATCTGATATGAGTGAGCAACCTTCTTCCCTTCCTTTATAGCACCTTTCTATTGTGCCATTCCTTTGTCATTACACCTCTGGTGAAATACCATTTCCCATCATATTGATCTGTCCAGTTGCTATAGCCTGCCTTGGGATTAGACTGCAGGTAAAAATGGCCAAGCAGGCACTTCTCAGCTTCATTTCTTATGGGCTGAGATGAGATTTAGCCTGGACTCACATTATGTGTGCATGTTTCTTTTTTGGATGCTTAGAAAATCCTTGGCATATTACATGTAGTTGGGTAAATGAGTAAATTTATCCCTGAATTAGAAAGCTGAGTACTATTTCATTCTTCCAATGAAAATTAACATACGTTAGTGCTGAGTTAATCCTAACTTCCCATCAAAATTATTGCTAGAGATTATACTCCATGATTAACTCAAACACAGATCTGGAAAATTCTGGTCAGAAACATTCAGCTCACTGTTGAGATACTATTAAACTGACACGGAAGGATGAGTACTCTTAAACTATCCATTCTTAGGCAAAAGCCTGGTAGAAATGTGCCACCTATGTTTTAGTGAAGCACTTACATTGCTATGGCTGGTCTTGCTGGAGGTCATCCAGTGGTCTGTGCTTTGGTCACCTTTGTCTGTTGCTAAATTGCTTCCGTGCCTTTTGACTCAAGAGATCTCACGATCCTCTTATCCAAGGAAGGAGCAAAGGGATCTCCTCTTAAATGACTTGTATGCTACCTAATGATGTTTATGTCTTGTCTCTGTGTTTTGCAGCTCATGTACAATACATTAATTGATTACCCCAATGTGCTCATGTGATGTACCCTTAGAGTCAACAGGAAAAATCCCCTTGACTTGAGAGATCTCATAATATGACTCACTGGATAATAAAAGTTATTCCAGAAATAATTTCTCAGCAGTTCTTGATGTTCCTAATTGTCAGTATTGCTGTAAAGCTTGGGCAAAAAGGAACCAGAACTGTTGACTGCAGCGTGTCTTTCTAATTAACTATTTTTTCAGATCCTATTTAATTCCTCCCCAGCTGAGCACTAGGCAGTAATCTCAGCACCAGAAAATACTCATTTTTTTTCAATTAGAGGTCATATTTAGAAAGTAAAAGTATCCTGTAATTTTGTACTTAGAGTCTGCTGGAGGGTGCACATAAGTGAATTTAGATTGCTTTATACTCAATAATACTGTCATAGTCTTTGATAACTCAAGATTTACTGTTAAAATAACTGTGGAGCTAACGAGAGGCATGTTTTTGTGTCAGTGTATCCGCTTGTCAGTGAAGAGGAAATTAACCTTTTTGTCAGTTTGCAATTTTCTAGTTTATCCTTGGCACTGGCAATTGGTGTACGCAGAGCAGATAAACCCTCTGCTTTCCCTTCACTGCCATGTCTCCAGGCTGTGTGTGCCCCGCACTGTTGGAGCATCTCAATCCTCTTTTTCTCCTCACTCTTGAATATTGACGTGAATCATATACCAGGCTCAGAAATGAAGTCCAGATTGCTAACAGTGTTGTGGTTGATGCCCTGTCCCTGGAGGTGGGGCTGGATAAGGCCCTGGGCGACCTGATTTAGCTGCAGTGTCCCTGTTCATTGCAGGGAAATTGGATGATGCTATGATTCTAACTACAGGGCTATATATGCTGTTGTTTGTAGAGATTGGACTAGGACTGCAAAGCCACTAGTGAGCTACGGAATTGCCATGGAAATATCCCTTTAACAGTGTTATTTTAACCCTAAGAAAGTTACCTGCATATTGAGACATGAGAACCCTTCCTAAGTTTTTCATTTTTTTTAATTTCTGAGACAAAGAAAGACATTTCAAATGCTGCCTCATTTGGCCCATTCCTATGCTGCAGAGAAAACATGCACCTGACTTCAAGAATATTAAAATAAACATGAGTTTAAAAAACAAACAAACAAACAAAAAAAGTTCTGCAGTTCTTTTGATGTGAGCTAATCACTATCACCGTGTTCTCTATAGAAACACCTACAAAATGCTGACTTGTCTAATCTTTTTTCCTCTCTCCTCTCAGTAATGGAGCACTGGTCTTGTGAGGAAGCCAGGACATTATCCTGGAGGCTGCGGCTTGTGGTCTGTGAGACCCTGAGATTTTGGACCTCCTCCTGGTGCCCCTTCTTTGCTAAGGAGCATAACCCCAGCAGCTCTGCAGGGGAGAACAAGGTATGGTGCTGTCTGCCTCGTGGGGAGGCAGTGAAGCTTGGCCTACTTCTAGTTCTCTGTTACTTTCCTCCTAAAGCAGAGGGGATATCAAGGTAACCCTGCCAACTTATGCAGGGAGAAATAGCAGAGGAATTTAGAGGCCAGGGTGCTTAGGTGGGGTGAGGCATGGATTAGCACTGGAACTGGCTGCTTTAGTGATGCTGATTGTCTTGCAGACTTGGCATTGCAGTCATACTGTAGCATTATTATGCTGCCCATTGATTGCATGTGTGTGTATGTTTGTGTGTAAATGGTTAAGAGAAAATTGCTTGGAAAGAAGTTAGTGTTAAGGAGCTTCCTAAATTCAGCTCTGAGCTGCTGCTGTAAGATCTCACAGTTAGAAGTGTGGAAACTAGCTAAATCTGCTAAAATTTCTGCTATCTTCACCAGAAGTCCAGTGAGACCTCCTAATCTTGAGAGCCTGCCATCACCCTCTGATTATATTTTACGTACTTGGCTGCTCCTGCGTGGAAGAAATTCCTCCTCTTAGCTTTGGGCTCAGTTCAGATGCCAGTTCTCATAAGGGCTAAATTTAAATTTGGGTTTGAAACGTACATGCAGTAGGAGAGAAACTCCACCCATCCATAACACTTTCATATCTGCATGAGCTGAGAAGGACAGGGCTCTTTCATTTTTTACCTGCTATTAATTTTGGGGCTGTGACCAGCTCTGGATGTGCATTCATTTTAGAAGTATATCCCAGGCATTTTTTATGTTCTTGGCTTTCACTGTGTGGCTTGCAGTAAAGTCTCAACAGGACCAACTGTACAATCCAGCCATACTGTTTAAAGGATGATAATAAAGCCCCATAGAAGTAATCTGTTGCTACTGACATGCTATGGTGGAAGTAAACGTGCAAGAACTACTAAATATTTCTGACAGCAACAACAGCAGCACAGAGTTGACTCAAAGAGACTCAAAATCACATTTGGTGAGGGCTTTGAAAGATGTCAACACCAGCGAGTAGGAAGGGGTGCAGGGAGAGCTACAAGGAAAAAAATACTAGTAAAGGAATAGAGAAGGTTGCTTCCACCTTGAATGAAACTGGTAATTATGAGCACCAAAGTGGTGCTGGTGAGAAGATCATTTGCACCTCCTGGTGGTGAATAAAATCTTGAAACGTGTCAAGATCAGACGTGCCAACAAAATTCACCCATGGTGCTCTGTTCACTCTAATAAGGCAGCAGCAAATTCCTGAAATATGCTGTAGAGGAAAGAAAAATAGGTACAAAAACAATGCAACACACTGAAGACTTAAAGCTCTTCACATCACTTCTGAATCAAAAACAGATCCACGGGAAATATTGTTCTTAAAAGCTAAATTTCCAGTGAAACCATCTCAATACTCAAATTTTGAATGCATATATTGCACAGGAGCAATGAGAAAATCAGGAAGAAGACTGTGTAAATGTGCAATATAATGGGAAGTGCATATTCTCTACTGTTTCACCCATGGTAACTCCATATACCTGCAATATAAGGCATCTGGGAAATGTTGGTTGCTTTAGAAAAGTACTGACTGGTAGCCTTACCATCAACAATCCAGGCTTGTTCAGCTCTCTGATTAGCTGCAGGCTTCTTGTGTATTTTGGGCTCCTGCGACTGCCTGTCATTTGCAAGGTGCCATTGGAATAAATATCAAATAAGATAACGAGCACCTATGGAGCCCAAATATCTCTAAAAACTTGTAGGATTATCTATTCATATTTTTCTTGCTATGAATGGTGTGAATGCTCACACAAAAGGACTTTCCTAATTTTGAAGTTCAGAGTCAAGTACAGATGAAGGACTTTGCATTTTTTCAGACAAAATAATCACTGTAATAGCTTGACTACTGAAAACCACCTAATGACAATTCCACTGGAAAGAAAAAATGTATGTATATCTTTTTATGGGTCTCCAAGAAGTTACAAGAGGCTGGTAACTGTAATTTGGAAATGTGACTTGGAAGATGTGCAGTGTTCAGTCCTAATTGCGTTCGCTTAAGGCAAAGTAGAAAGGAACAGGGATTAGTTTTCCAATTGGGCTGTTACTGCAATTAGCAGTGCCCTTACAAGGTAGGTAAGAATCTATTCTATAGGATTCAAACCTCTGTTAGTGAAAATGGGATAAATAATTGCATAGATTTCTCCCTTGCTTTACAGCTTGGATGCATAGTTGTCCTGGTCTACACTGAAATGTCTGCTGAGTGATGCTTGTCATGGGACGCAACTCTTGTGACATCGTGGTTGTCCTTGTGAGCACAGGTGCTGATCTAAGCTCCTTCTCATACACACTGTTTTATAGGTATATCCTTCGTGTAGACACAAGGTCTTAAAGTCACTAACAGGAAAAAAAAAAAAAAGGGGTGAAGTAGCATCTTATCTAATCTTAAGTTGCATCTTATCTAATCCTGCATGGAGAGTGTTGCTGAGTATTCCAGCAGTGCAGTGCACATACCATTAGTCAGGGGCTTGGGAGTGTCTTAGTACTCAGGAGAAGCCTGTTTAACTTTTGAGCAATGGATGGACAACTGAACTGTGTCTCTGAAATCTATCAAGACAAACAGCAACTAGGATGGTGAGATCATTTGCTAGAAGGACTTCCAGAAACGCAGTGTTTGGCAATATAAATTCCTACTCATCTATGGAGTTACTGAATCTTTCTCAGGGTACTGAGTGTGCCACCCTCACAGGGATGTCTGATGGTCAGTGTTGGTTGGGCCATCCAGACCAACACTGACCAGGCCTGGTGCTGGAAGAGCTATCTCTAGCAAGCAGTATTCCAAGCCTTTGTGCCTGATTCCCCCTGGATGCTGGCTGCCCTGACAACTAACAGCAATGCCACCATCCCTCAGGTCATGTGCATACCAAACGTGTGTGGTGACTGGCAGAGCTGGTTAGTATTTAGCAAGTAGAATGTATATGTAATCGTATACACTGGGAAATACATACAGAAACTTAGAGGTCGTGTTCTGGTAACTGAAACTCTTGACTATGTAATATGTTGTTATAACAAATTAGTCAGCTTTGATTTGGCCAAGGGACTGATACTAACCTGCAGCCCATGCTCACAGCCTTGAGAAGGGCTGCTCTCTGCTTTCTATTAATGGAGCACTCTAAATAAAGGATTTGTCTACACTGTACCATGCACTGCACAATTAATGGTAATGTGAATGGCAGTCTTAAACACGGCATATGCTGAAAACATATCTCTGTGCAGGTTACCCAGCAGGGGAATTTCATTGCAAGGTTTCTTCAGCTAAAAATCAGTTTCTGTGCTCACAGCTGATAATCAGATTTGTCACTTAGTAACAATAAGCACATGTGTTTAGCATCAGCTGACATGCTCTTCTCTGAAATCTTACAAGCCAATTACAATTTTAATGAACAATGGAGGCTGGCTGATGTTTTACAATCTATTTAGAATTATTGTTATGCTCTAATGTTTTCTTTTTTTTTTTTTTAAACAAATTGCACAGGCCAAAGGGAAACAGAGGAGTTCGTTTCTATAATTGCTAATTGTTCACAGTACACCATACTGAAAGATGAACAAGCTCCATAGGAGGTAAATCTACTTCCTCTGTTTTAAACAATCAGTTGATTGGAATTTGCTACTCAGGATGTGAATCAGGAGATTCTATAAAGAAGTCACTCAATGAGATGAACAGCTGGGTATAAGAGGAACATAGAAGGAAGGAGAGAACTTGCTAAGTTGAGAAGTTTTATTCTAGGAGTTGAATGAGTCAAAAACAAGTCACGCTGTTGTGAAAAAAAGATGGAGTGCAGTCTCGAATACCAAAATGCACAAAGAGGAATGTAGCTTGTTTGATGTAAACATTGAGATATATCAAATATATGTATGTCACCTTTCTGCTATTTCCAGCATTGGAAAAACATCAGTTGGACTCATCTGGTGTTGCAGTTGAAGATGTGAACTGGTTGTAAAGAATCTGAATAGAAGCATGGAGTATAATAAGAGGTCTCAAATAAGACCAAGGAGGTAAGAATTGCTAATCAGGTGGTGTGGTTCAGCTTTTAAAAGAGAAGACTTCAGATAACACAGGGATAATCCTAAAATATGCAGAAAGTAGAATCAAGCTACCTTAAGTATATGTATATATATACCTTTGAAGTATGAAGGAGGACAGAAAAAAGTCTTTCCTAAACAGACTAGACAGAAATAGCCTTTCCTAAAAGTTTATGTGATAGAATGTTGTGATCCTACTCTACTGGAAGAAAGATGCAGGGCAAATAATAGGAAAAAGCTTTCTAACGGGATAAGATGCTGTTTTTTCTGTCTTTGGAGGTCTTTAAAAAGCTGTTAGATAAACATCTGTCATGAATGATATAGGTATAGATAATTCTGCCTGGGGCAGGGGTATAAACCAGGTGACTTGGTGAGGTATTTTCTTTCTCTATTTTTTTGCGACTCTGTATTGAGGCTGCTCTCATTTATTCACGTTTGGATCAGAGCCATTAGTCTAGCCTGAGATTCACATTCCAGGATGGGATTAAAAAAAAAACAAGCAACTTTGAGAGATGGGATTGGGGTGCCTACCTCCTGTTGACTATTTTTGAGAATCCTAGTCTGTAAAAGTATTCTTCATCCAGACAAGATAATTTTCTATATGTTGACACTTAAATCCTCTGACTAAACCTGTGTTTCCCTGAAATGTTTCTGCCTGTTCCAACAAGCCCTTCTATGTTAAATTATTATTTTTTGGGATGAATCACACTGAGAACATTCAACATATCAAGCTTGGTACAAAAATGGGCAGTCAGAATGTGAGCTAATCAACAGCAGCTTTTGTATTTCTTTTTTAAATACAAAAGGGATCATTTCCAATCTCAGAATAACCCAAATATATCAGAGAACAATAAACTGATCCAACAAGCACTACAGCTCTGTGGGAAATAGAGGTTTGGCAAACAGTGATCTAGCGTGAAAATGGAACAAAGCAGATTTTAAATGAATAAAGTGAACAGCACTGACTCTTCCTCATCGTCTGTCTTTTCTAATTCCTCTGTCCTTTCTGTTTCATACACCTTTACTATTGGCTAGCGCAGCTGTTTATTTTCCCATTGGTACTTGTCATCTGCTCTGTTGTTGCTCCACTCATTTCTATGAAGAATCTTCTTTTTTCTTTCTTTCTTTTTTTTTTCTTATGCATCAAGAGCAAGGAGCAGATCAGGCTGTAAATAGGAAGTCAAGCAATTTCCAAAAATCCACAAGTGAAAGGTGCCTGTCCTCTGGTGTAACAGCTGAGGGATTGGGGGCATTATCCAATAAACCAGAACTTGGTGTGCTACTTCTTAATCTAAGGTGCTTAAATTCACATTACTGAGAAGTATACTTTCTAGTCAGGGAGCAGGGAAGGAGTAGACTTGCTCCTCAACCCTTCTGAAACCAGTTGCATTTCAGAGAGGGCTTGCCTATAGCAGAAAAGGAAACTGGTACAAAGAGGAATCTGCTGCCTTCCGAGGGAAGGATTTCAAGGAGGGAGGAGGGTACCTGCTTGCAACTCAGACATTGAAGTACTCTCCAGGGAACACACAGCTGAAACCTTTCAGACCACGGAGGACCTGCAGTTTTGGTTTTTTGCAACTTAAATGACTATGAGAACCATTAGCCCATTTTCTGGGAAATAAAAAGGAATCGTTGTGTACAGACCATAGGTTCTTCAGTGTAGAAAGCTGTTCTGAGCTTGTGATGGACTGGGTCTCAAGGCATCCCAGGCTGAGAACCCATGGTCACATAGGATTGTCTCAGGGACATTTCTTTCTTCTGCATTTCCTGCTTCCTAGCTTAGTGCCCTACACATTCATCCTCTCCTTCACCTGTTTAGTGGGCTGGCTGCCAGGAATTTAACTGCCACTCCCTCTCTGGATTGACCAGGTAGGTGAACTTTGGGGAGTGCCTTAAGACCACGTAGGTAGCAATTATGATTTGCTAAGATCTGCCATGCTGAAGTCCCTCTGTCAGTTTGTTCCAAATCATTGCTCGCAGGGCTCTTTGCAATTCTATCAGGCTAGTTTTCCCCTAAGCTTTCCAGGTCTCTATGTGCTGTAAGTTCTTCCCTTTCCTCTTCTATCGTGCTATACCCCTTGTTTGCAACAGCTTCCCACTTCCTATCAGCTATTATTCCATCTTCTTAAACACTCTTTTTCCTGTTAGTTATGTTATTTTTATCTATTCCCTATGGAATGTGCTGGGAACACACACTTACAAACTCTGAAATTTGCTTATTGCCACCCTTACAGCATTTAGGCACACTATGTCTTGTCCTCCACTCGTGGGGCATGTGGGTAATGCCCCTGTTGCTCTTCCAGGGCTTAGGACAAGGCAGTCCTATATCCCTTACCCGTGGGTTCCCTCAGGTCTGAGATGTGTGCTTGCTGTTTGCCTGCCTGGTCTTCCCTTATGTCTCTGCATGGTGTCAGCAGCCCAGGCAGCTCTTGGGAAGATGTGTAGGTGTGCTGGCTTCTGTGATTGTCAGGCTCTGTTTGACTGCAGCAGGGCAAACTGATATAACTACCTGACCACAACTGTTCTCCCCAAACATACGAGTTGGCCTACGAGCCTGGCCTGCTGCCCATCAATTGAGTGAAAACCCCACTGGCTGTTTTGGGCTGTTGGGTGGTGATTTGAAAGTACCTGCAGAGGTCTTTCTGAATCCTACCTACTTCCTGGTCTTGCTCCAGCTTGTCCTACACCATTTGTACAGAATCCCTTAGCACTTCTGTCCTACACCAGCCTCCTGCCCTTTCTTTACCCCTAGCCTAGTCTAACCTTAACACAGTCAGATTTTGTACAACTTACACCAAAATATATTTTGGAAAATGTGTTCCTTCCCTGCCAGCAATGTAGAGGCAGAGCCCACTGAGAGCTGTGACTGTCTTCATCCTTGAAGCACTCAGTACTGACATCAGTGGCATGACCTAAGATAAAGTTGGCATGAAAAATGTTTGCCTGTCTTTTCAAATTCTGTGGGTTTGGTCTGTTTTTCATTACAGCTGCAATGTGTGGCATTGGCACAGCCACTCCTGCCTCTCCAGGAGAGGCAGAGCAGCATCTGCCACCACCTCCAAAGAGCTGCCATGTCACCTGCCTATGAGGCCTCTAGAGCCCAACTGAAGGATTGCTGGGCTGTGAGCAAGCTCTTCAGTGCTCCCTATGAAAATCTGATGTTAAGACTGGTAAAGTGACTGCAAATTCTCCACAAGATGGTTCAAGCCATGAAGCCAAGGTCACAGTCTCATCCTGGAGCATTACTGGAAAGCTGCACTTAAAAGACAAGTCCTGGAGATATCTAGGTCTCATTCCTTTAGCCTCAGTTCTCATGAATGAAATACCTGTTCAACGTACCACTAAAAATTTGATATTTTGCAGGATGGAGATTTTACAAAAAACTTTAAGTCTCTTTTTTAATTTAAATTCATTCAAAGCAGCATTTTCAAAATGAAATGTTCTGAATTGTCAGGGCAACATGTTCTGCTTTCCCTAAGAAACTATTATTTGTTGAATATCACCATATTTATGAAGGATCTTACTCACTCAGAACTTGCTGTTAAAATCCTTCTTTTGAATGTGTTTCCCTCTATACTGCTGGGCATGCAAACTAGATGAGGTCAAACGTTTGAGTTTGCTTTGATTCTGGTATCTGGACTTTTGTGGATGTTTGCCTGAATCAAGCTGTAAGCAATTCCAGAAAAGCATCTGACTTTGTGAAGCATAGTGTGCCTTCATCTGCTTCTTGACCCACAGTCTGTCAGAATATGGCTGCTTTCTCAGTTTTTGTTGGGTGTCTTCCAGCCCTACTGTATTTTCCATTTCACCTCCTTTATTAGTGTGACTAAGCACCTCTTGAGGGTTACTCTGACATGGTTGGCTTGTTTGAGTTGATAATTTCTGGGAGTTATACAGCTGGACTTGTATTTTTAAGTTTCCCATTACCCCATAATTTTTTTTTTTTTTTTTTTTGGCCTTGGAATGGCTCAAGGAAATGCATGCAAACTCAAATCTGCATGTGGTTTTACTTGGAAGGCTTAATGAGAGATGTTGACCTATGTGTTTCTAGCCTGTTTCTACAACAAGAAAGTTATTTTGAATTCTGTACGGAACTTCCCTCACATATTCAAAGATGAAGATATTGAGCAGCTACTTTTTCAGCATGTGAGCAGTTGCAGAACATTGTATTGACAAACTTTCCTCTTCTTGCTCACCACATTCTCTCTTTATGAAGGAATGAGCTCGGTCCCAAAAGTTAGCCCCATATTTCCTTCTGGCCTTTCAAAGCACGTTACAAATCACCCTTTGATGGTTTGATGCAGCCTTTATGATTTTCCCTAGCAATTAAACTTCCACAGAATTGACGTGTTGGGTTTTATGGACAGTATCCGGGTTAAAGAGCAAGGCAGGCTACAAGGAGAAGGGCAAAGCCAAGAGTTCAGGCAGGTGACTGTGGGAAGTATGGCTCTGCTGCCTCAGCATGGACTGGGTGCTTCAGGCATGTCTAGCTTTGATCCTGGGCTCTCGTGGTTGCTTGACTTTACTCACATGCCGATGTCAGTAGGATTACAAGAGACGTTAAACAGGATGAGTATTTGCTGTATTGCACCTTTGGCCTATACCCACTGCTGGGGAGCACATGAACAATATGGCTGTGGGCAGCTGGAGTCACTGCTCTGAGTCATGCCACTCAGTGGACTTGAGTTAGCATCTCACTAGAAGATATTTTAGCTGAAAATAAAATAAAGTCAAGCACAGGAGTCTAGTGTCTCTTCTCTTCCATGTGCTAGGACCACCTGCCTCTAACTAAACCTGTCTGTTCCACACAGCTGCAGTTTGTAATCTAATATCCCAAGGGAACCTGGTGCTAATGCCCTGGTGCACAGCCTCCTCCTGGCTTCAGCCAGCTCTCAGCACTGCTACCAGGGTGATTGGAGCCTTCTGCCATTGGTGAGTAAGTCCAGTTTCCTTACTGGCATTGAGGGTAGGAGTTTGAAGTCATTGCTCAGTGTGTTTCTTAATTGATCAGGTTTGTGGTATACTGTGAAAATTTGCTGACTTATTTTGGTTTTCAGCCTGCAAATGATTCTTGGAGAGCTTGTCTGTTCCTGTTAGAGTTGTTGGAAAAAGATCCTGTCTGTTTAAAGTCAGCATTGGGTACTCGTTGGCTTCAGTAGTGAATCAAGAAAACTCCATGTGAGGTGTGAGGAGGTTATCTGCCTGACCTGGGATCATGCAGTGGGGATAGAAAGCAATGAATGCTTATGTGACCTTTACTACAAAAGAGAATTCTTACACACCCCTTTTCCTTTCTCTGAGTTGTTGCAGATTGTGGGCATGCACAGATCAAAATGTTGTAGGTGATGTAATTCTGTGATTGCTGAGAATATACCTAGCAAGGCTGGTGGAAAGGGAGCTGTGGGACAGGTGCTACAGAGCAGCTGATATTCAGCTGAGCCAAAGAACTGCATTTGTGACACATATATCAAATTTCTTCCACCTTTGAAGTGCAGTTTTGGGTGTAAGGAAATGTGAGAAACCTGGCTAAAGGCTCTGTGATGATCTGTATTGATGATCTCCCTTTTGCACTGCTTTTTTTTTTTATTATTTTATTTTTATTTTTAACTTGGGTGTATAGCACCCTGGAAAGCAACCTCCAAAAACAGTAGGACAGAACTTAATGGTAAAAACAAGTTTCCAGGTGATCTCTTTTGCAAAAGCAAAACTTTGAATCTTGAGTACAAATAGTATCAAAGTGAGTGTAGTCAATAAGTACTTCAGAAGATGTTTCCTCAATACGGTTTCATAATGGCCTAAAGCCTAAAAGGGCCTCTGTAGCTTTGCTTATAGCAGTCTGAAAAGGATGCAACCACTGCAGGGACCCACTGAGGTGCAAGCCCTGAGACGGTCTGTAATGCATTTATCGGACTCTCCTTTCCTTCCTTAACCTCTGACCTTCGAAAGCACTGATTGCAAGTCCTGCTGAGACATAGCAACCTTGCTTGATAACAGAAGAAAGCACCAGGGATGTTAAAAACCACACTTTCTGTTGTCACCACCTTGTTTTCCAAGGGTGTGTGATGATGGTCAAGGGGCAGGTGTTGAAAACACCACAAGGAATTTTTCTAAGGAGAAGCTAAGCATGAGAATAAGGGGGATGTGTCTGGAGATCAGTTTTGCTTGGCATACGCTAACACTGTGTTCTTAGGAGGGAAGTTGGAAATGATTTTCTGGCTAGTTATATATGTGAGGAAATATAGCGCTATTTTCTGTCCTATGCTTTAGGCAGAAAGCGTTGTGGGTTTTTTGTTTTTTTTTGTGGGCAAATTCAGACTTTGTGTCAGCAAATATGGTGTTAAAATATATAACATTGGTGTTATGTGAAACTAAAAAAATTATTTACATCACAAATCTCTATGCTTCCAAATAGGTATCTTTGTAGCTT
Source organism: Perdix hodgsoniae (assembly GCA_035772895.1). Lineage (NCBI taxonomy): Eukaryota > Metazoa > Chordata > Aves > Galliformes > Phasianidae > Perdix > Perdix hodgsoniae. The sequence goes on from JAPSGF010000001.1 coordinate 39,909,893, forward strand.
TCTCTCTCCCTGTTTCTAATTTATTATTATTGTTGTTTGTTGTTTGGTTTTTTTTTTGCTTTGTTTTGTTTTCCCCTTTTTTTTTTTTTTTTTTCCACCCAGCCTCGCTCTCCCCTTCGTGTTTGTGGATATGGTCATCTTCTATTTCTGAACATCAGTTCTGCCCCACTGCGCCAGGGTAGTGGACCTCCAGAAACTGGCTTGGAATCATGAGTGTCTGTGTGCAACTGGATGCAGTTGAAATCCAACATTTACTTGTTTGGGAGATGCTGCTTTCTGATTTTATAAGCTTTTATAAGCTTTCCATCTTCCAGTAGACTGCTCGCCCTATGTCAGGAATGAATAGCATGCGGTCTTCACACTGCATTTAGCCTCCTTCGTGCACAGGAGTAAGAGTCCAAATATCTCGTACCTTATCTGATGTATTTGTCCCTCACTTGTCACCGTGTCGATTGTCAGCACTGCTGGTCTGGCTTATGTTTGGTGAACTCCTGACCTTTTGCTTATTTGACCTTTCAGCAAATATGAGGCTTTTGTAGAGTTTCAAATATTTGGGAACTGAAATAGAAGAAACATTTAGCTTCTGCGTGCGATGTGTAGAAGTTACTTTCATTTTTTTTCTTAAGCAAAAGGGTTTTTAATGCTACACAAAACTGAATACAAGTGTATATGTAAGCTCTAGCTCTTGGACAGGCAACCCTAAGAAACTCAGAATAATGATTTCATGGGATTAAGTTGGTTAAATTGTGTTGTCTTGATGTAAGAACTGCGATTACATCTGGGTATGAATTGATAGTTCCCTTGATTTAGAGGTGAACGTGTATTATTGCCTTTTGGGAGTAGCAGGCCAAATCTGCAGCTCTGAGGTACTGTGTTCTCCTCCAGGTCAGAATAAACTCTCTTTAGCAACCACTGATTCATCACTTATTAACCAGTGTATCTTAGATGAAGATTTTCAACCTTTTGTTCCAGGTTGCTCAGCCAAATTTTTGTGTTTGGCCCAGTTCCTTTATGTAAGTGGATTGTGTTCCATTCAGCATGCCAGCTTCTAGGACTGTTTTTGCAAAGGAAACACTTTAAGGTTATTTCTAACTGTTTTAAGGTCTACAGCATTTGGGTTAGTTAGAGTATTGACTGTTGGCATCCAGGGCTATGAAACATACTTTAAATGTTTATATGCAGTACTGTGTATAGTAATGTGCATTTAGTAGACAGGGAGAGGGAATAAACTCATTATGCTCTTATTAGGGATAGACAAAGTGCAAGAACTTAGGGTTAAAATGTGCTGGGCAACTGCTAGAGAAACTTCTTGCACCATATGTAGCCACTGTATGCATATATGAACCTGAATAAGTATTATTAATGGATAGTCAGTCAATTATTTCACTTTTAATCAGTACCAGCAAGTGTGTTTATTATTCAATATCCAGGTCTCGTGGTTATCATGCCAAACTCTTGTGAAATACTGATAAACTAGCAAAATGTATCTCATTTCTGAAAGTAATAAAAAATATCTCATTTCTGAAGATTTCCCATTTCTCAGTGATGTTGAGGTGACTCCTTCCTTCCTGTGTACCACATAATCAAATGTGCTAAATGTCTTTTAGAGAAAAAGTTTTTCCTTATGTCTAATCTAAACCTCGTCTGGTACAACTTGCAGCCATTTCCTCAGGTCCTGTTTGTTGCCTGGGAGCAGAGGCCAAACCCCTCCTCATCACAACGTCCCTTCAGGAAGTTGTAGAGTGCAATGAGGTCTCCTGAAAGCTACAATATATAATTTACTACCACCCAGGTAAGATGTAATCTATGTTGCTGAAATTTACAGGACAAGTCATTCTGTGCTGTAGTAACCTCCCAGGTACAGTTTTGTGCTGTGGTGACAAGCAGGTATCGTGTACGTAATGAATGCCTGCACAGAACTTGTCTGTGCCTGTACTGCTGGCTCCTCTCTCTGCCTGATGATGAAGTTGCCTAAAGACAGGAGGGGTTATGGATGGTTAACTTATGTACAATTCACAGTCAACCTGTGAGCTTCTCAAAGCTCAGTCGGACGAAGCATAAGCTCAGCTCTCTTTGTACAAGCTCTTGTGCTTGGTGCCTTCCATTTAAGCCCAGTGTTTTGCAAGCTACACCCCCTGATCCTTACAGAGTCTGGAGCTGAGCTAATGCCATGTTTATGTCATACATTGCTGAGCCTTCTCACCTGCACTCAGAACCTGAAGGTAACACAAACTGTATTCTGCAGCAAGGAGAAAAAGAAGGTTTGTGCTCAAGTCCAAGTGCAGTTTTCTAAATTTTTTCAGCAGTTGAAAGAATGACTGATTATAGCTTGTAAGCCCATTTAAACGCTAACTTCAATAAATGAATAAAGAAAGAAATAAAATGCACTAGGCAATATGCCAAGCAGAGAAGTGTCTTCTAAAAAAGTCTCACCCCTGGGGGATAATAAGCCCTCTCAGGAGGGTGCATGTTGATGCAGAGGGCTGTCACTTGACGCCAGCACAATTTGCCAGTGATCTGGTGCTAACACGCCAGTTCTGTATCTCAGACCAATGTGCAAGCACCTTCCCTCTCCATATGCTCTGTGTGAATGCCCCTGGGTGTGTTTACAGCTGGTTCCTCCTGGCCCCATCTCATACATTGCACAAACCTTCACCTTGGAAACTGGAAGCCTTTCCAATTCTTGGGATGCAGAGGTGCAGCCAAACTGATGCGCAGCTGCCAGTGTGTGCGGCCTTGAGATACTGACAACCTACTGTCCGTGCAATACCTTGCTTCAGGATTTCTTATTCTTCTTAATTTTTCTCTGCTGCCGGCCTGCTGCTCTGACTAAGTTGTGCAAGGGAAATGAACGCCCTCCAGTGGTGTTAAATAGGAGAATAGATCGGTTTTGTTTGCTGCAACTCGCAGAAGTAGTGTGTACACAGCTCACATCATAGATGTTAGTATTTAAAAGGGGGTTATAAACAGGAGGGGAATCAACTTTTTACAAGGGTAGGCAGTGATAGGATGAGGGAGAATGGTTTTAAGCTCAAGGAGGGAAGGTTTGGATGTCAGGGGGTAGTTCTTTACAGAGAGAGCAGTAAGGTACTGGAACAGCTGCCCAGAGAGGCTGTGGATGCTTTGTCCCTGGAGGCGTTCAAGGCCAGCTTGGAAAGGCCCTGGGTAACCTGGTCCAGTGCCAGATCAGGAGGTTGGTGGCCCGACCTGTGGCAGGGGATTGGACCTCAATCACCCTTGGGGTCCCTTCCAACCCAAGTCATTCTATGAGTCTGTGTGCCCACTGACAGTGTGGTGTTTGTGGGTATCCCTGCCCCTGCTCTTGGGGCATCATGGAGCTTTCCCTCCCATCTCTGGTCCCTAATCCAAATGGCTCTGCTTGTTTTTTTGGTTTTTTTTTGGATGCCTGTATCTTGTGCAGGTCAATGCCCAGAATGCACAGCTCTTGGAGGCAGGGTAATAAAGCTCACTTTGTTAGTGTGCATTCTTGGCTTTCTGCTGTGCATGCAGTCTCCCAGTACAGGGCAATAGCCTGAAAGTAAAGAACTGATATGAAGGACTGAATCCTGCCCATTGGATTTCTGACCTGAATTGCCCCAGAGCTTAAACATCATATTACTGTAAGCATCTTTAAAAACAAAACTAAGCACTGCATTATTTTTCTACCATGTGGAGCACCACCCTTACAAATATTCTGACAGTACTCACTTGGAAAGGCTCGATATTGATGTGTGCATTCTCTCCAGCTGCCCATTTTGCTGTGCTCCTCTGGCTCTGTACTCCACTGTTCTGCTGTAGGAAGAGGGTGGTCTTGACCAACCTTTTCAGTTGTCTTTGATAATATCACCTGGTTAGTTAACTGCAATGCTTACAGTGAGTCTTCCTTCAAAACACAGGAATGATAGCCTGGGCTCTAAAATACTGTTTTTGGATGATAAAGAGAGGCCTTTTTGGAAAGCAGACACTGAGCTACGTGTACAATGTGGCTACCAGTACATGTTGGAGAAGTAATTTGTACTTTAAATGACACTGGATGTTGACTGTGGAAATACTCCTTTTCCAGAAAGAGTGCCTAGGTTGATCATAGTTTGGTGATGGCCCAGGGAAGAGTGAGATCAGAAACTGGTGCAAGCACTGGAGCCAGACACTTGGGTGTATTGTAAGCCATGTCTGCTTAGTACAAATTTTGTAGCATTTCTCACACTGCCTTGGCAGCCTCTGTATAACATTCACATAGGAGTTCAGTATTTAAACGTGCATAGTTCAAGGGGATTGCACTCAATAAATCTGTAGGAAAGAGGCTAACAGTGTTCGTATTGTTTACAGCACTGTGTGCTGATGTCTCCTTTGCTTCCTGATTTTGGCAGATCACTGATTTTACGCTTCAAATACTTCACTCTGTTCAACAAGGAAATAAAAGATAGACTTCTTTAAGCTTCATTTTTGGAAATGTAATTATCTATTGGATTAAAGGAAAAAAAATGTTGAAAAATCATGTTTTCCTGTTACTTTCTTCAAGGCTAGTATTGTGAACACATGTAACACATGCATGCAAATATGTGTTATGTGTACGAATGGGCATTATATTGTTAGCCATTCAATAGCAGAAGTGGTTCTCAGTTAAAGAAAAACTTCTTTTCCTGCTTCCTTCAGATTGGTTCCCGAAGGCAATCTGTGCCTCAATCCAAATGATGTTTGTCTGTCATTGAAGGCTGTCACGTTCGAGGCTGTAAGCAAAACTGATCTTCCTGGGATGCTCTGACAGAGCTGATGTCACGTTTATAGGTTGCAGCTGAGTGTTCTCAGATTTCAGGCGTGAGTTGGAACAGCATGTTTGTTCTGCACAACTCAAATGCTGCAAATGCCCAGAAAGTAACTCCTGTTGAGTTTTCCATTGAAAATTCATGTCTTCAAACTTCATCGGGCAATACTGGTGCGTGTATGGACGGGGTGCTGGACTGAGGAGAGAACGTGAGCCTGTGTTGGCACAGGCTGGGAGGCAAAGAGCACGCTGCTGAGAACTGGTTAGCAGGAGAAGTGGCCCTGGGCACCTCTGTGCATTTGCCCAAGTGAATGTGTTCAAACTGCAGATGTGAGGCTTCCCAGGAGGACCTGCTGGAATTCTTGCCTTATTTGGTCCCAATAACCCCGCTCTTCTTTTTGGGTGGAGGTGTGACATGAAGAGTTCAGGCAGTGATGTCTCTGAGGTGGCTTTTTTTTCCTGGGGGGCATTGCAGCTGCTGTGCTTCCTTCCAGCCTGAGAAGAACCAAGGGGTGACGAGGAGAAGTGTTCCTGTTCAGCTTTGTTTAAATGGCTGCCTTATGTAGTTGCTACAGTCAGAGAAGGACCTTTTGTCCATTATGTGGTGCTTCCTTTTCCTCTGGAAGGTCAGATAGCCATTGCTTGAACAGCACATATAGTTGCAGCAGCTGCACTTGTGTTCCCTGCAGAGGTGGTGAGTGAAGTCAGTGAAGTCTAATGGAGTACTGGTAATGGAGTCCTATCTATGTATCTTGCTAGCTTCAAGAGCATGCTGGTATATCCTGATGCCAAAGGTTGTATTGACCCAGAAGGGAGCTGGATTATATTCAGCCTCCTCCACGCACAGCTCACCAATGCTTTTGAATTAATAGGACAGCTGCTACAAAGCTGAGTTGTGAGCCCAGGATCTTTCATTCTGAGTTGAATGTCCATTCTTAACACATTGATGGCCATCTTTTGCACAGTTAGGTGTTTTATGATTTTTTTCTTTCCCCTTTCCTGCAGTGTCACAGCCTTTGTACAAGTCCTTGGGTCAACTTCCACATACAAGAACATGCAGGTGAGGTCAGGTGGTGAGAGGAGGCCTTGCTTTTTCAGATCTCTCTTGTTCTTAGTTTTTTTTTTAATTATTTATTTTTATTTCCTTTATTATTCTGAAATGTTCCCTGTAACAGAAGAGAATCCATGAGCTCATGACCCTTCTATATTCATCTCCCATTTCTGAGAGTGCACAGGAGAAGCTGTGAGGAATGTGTTTATGAGCAGGAATGGTTGTGAATGGCAACAGAATGTCTGAGGTCATCCTTTCTCCTGTCCTAAACAAGAGCCTAAAAATAGAGCCAAAGCTTCTTGCTGAACAACTCGGAATACAGCGCCCTTTGGCCGTGTAAAAGATGACTGGAGCTCTGCCTTTGTTCAAAATCCTTTCAGATTTATATGGAAATGATTCGAGATTTGTATGGAAATACTGTGAAGGAAAGGCATGCTTTCAGGAACTGCTGATTCTTCACCTTACTCTGGAAAAATAAATCCATGGGAAAAAGGAGACTATAAGTCTATTTACTCGGATGAGACATTTGATCTGATAGGGAGTGTCAGTTACAGAGCCAGACTTGCCCTACGTGCTGTTTCATCTCCAGATCTGGCTGAAGATCAGATCCATTAGCCAGCCTGCAACCCTGGCTGAGCCTCCTGAAGAAGACTTTTTAAAAAGAAGGCACTGGAGAAGCTTGTGACAGTGTTTACTTAATGCTTAATGTGCACTAAGGTGATTTCTCAGGTTGGGTCTGTATTTTGGAAACCCCGCATCTGGACACTGTTTGCACACACTTGGGTCACCAGCATCTTTTTTTGGCTGCCCTTTATGGAAGTATTGCATGGATGAGGGCAAAAGAACATTAAGAAGGGTGCCTGGAGCAGGAAGTGAATGGCTTAGTGAGCTCCAGGAAATCAAGGACTGCGAAAGCTGCATCAAGGTTCAGGGCATGGTGTCACCACCCATGGGCCCAACTCCTCTGTACTTCATGCTTAAGAATTATTTTAATGTGAAACCCATTTTTCTACCCATACTCAGACTGAGAGGTGTGTCGAATGGGAAATGCAGAAAAAATGGCTATTTGGATCTTGGCACCCAACCCAAGCAGTGCATAGTATTAGTGGGAGTCTTTGCTCCAGTTTTGGCTCCAGTGGCTTTGAGATTGGCCCAATGCAGAAGATGTTCAAGGAGCACTGGTTCTCTTTTTTCACCTACATGGTCTCGCTCATGGCCTCTGCAGTAGGTACTGCAGGTCTGTCCTAAGCTGGGTTTCCTTGGGGGCAAGGGATGTTGGTGCTAATTTGATTAAAAACTGGTGATGAAATGGATCTGTTTCCTTTCCTAACTTTGGTCTTTGCTTTTAATTTCCATTCTCATATGTGGCCACAGCACGCAACAATAATGATACGAGAAGGAATAGAAAACGTCAGGGCAGATCACTGATCTGGGAATGTTAGTATGAAGTGAAAAAGTTCCAGGGCACTTTTCAGTTCCTTGACACAGCATTGTGATAAATCATCCTTCAAGTGCTTTTCCAGAGCAGATGTGGCTGTAAAATGCATTGTGAAGCAGGACTGCCTGCACCCAGGGCAGTGCTGTGGACAGCAGACATCTGGCTGGGCTGTCAGCAAGAAGGCAGTATGTCTTTCCTGTTGTGTTGGTCACTTTATTCATTTGATATAGATAAAACTTCCCTGAATCTCAGCTTCCCCTTGGCTGTAGTGCTTTGCAGCTGGGTGCTCTCTATCCTGTACATGACAACAAGGATGCTGAATAGACCGAAGGCTGCAGCGGTGGGGTCGGTGGTCTGCTGCTAAAAGAGGGAGAATGAAGCAGGGCTGGAACGTGGCCTTCAGCCTCAGGGGAATTTAAGGAAGGAAGAAGATAAATCTTCCATAAGCATTATAGAATCATGGAATGGTTTGGGTTGGAAGGGAACTTTAAGATCATTTATTTCCAACTGCCTACTATAGGCAGGGAGATCTCCCTCTAGACCAGGTAGCTCATAAGAGAGAGGTAGGAGAAATGAACTTAGCTCAACTTGAGTTAGTGGGTTGCAACCAAGAAAGGAAGCAGCCCTCCTGTCTCCCTCTAGCTGGGATAAGACTGTTCTCAGTGGTAATCAGTCTCACTAAGCTGTAGTGGATCTCTTGCCAGATCTTGATCCCACTACACTTCCACAGTTGTTGTCTGAATTCCCAAAAAGTGTCTGAAATCCTGATAGCCTTGGCTCTGGCTTAACCATAGGGGTAACCCTGTACGTGAGCTTTTAACTTTCACGTAGCTTCCATACAAAGAAGGTGGTTTTGTGCTTCAGCATACATTTATATCATGGCTGCCATGAAGCTGCAAATGCTGAGGTCAGGGAAACAAATTCCATTAGGTGGAAATCTGTTAGGCTGCCTAAATCCTACAGAGTGGGAAAGAAGCTCTTCCTACAGGAGGTATAGCTGCAGCGGATGTGGGGATACTTGGGGTTACCTCTCTGCTGCATCTTCCTATTCACAAATAATAAATCAGGAATGCAAAAAAAGAAAAACCAGTAAATCCTGAGCTCTGGAGATGGATGAAGCAGAGAGGATGATGTGGCTCTTCTAGCAACTTGTTATGAAAAAAGCAGATTATGCTCTTTACATTAATAACCATGCAAACAATGTCAATGGATAGAACTTAAATGTAAAGTATATTATTAAAAAAATGCAGTTAAAGTATCTAGAGGGTTGCATGCTGCTGGACACAGAGATGGTGTGGACTGAGCAATGTGGTGATGGAGCCAATGAGAAGCTGCAAATGCAATTCCCCAAACTGCCTGTGTTTCCTTCCAGGGTTCCTGTAAGGGAGCCGTAGAAAGAGAGGCCTTGTAGCTGGTCCTCTGGCATCAACAGTTTCCTTTTTAGAGTTTAACCAAATGTTAAGTAGAAACAGTGTTTCTTATGAGCAGTTGCCATTTATTTTCCTTTTGGCGGAGTGGCATTGAAGACTCCTTTGGCATCTTGGTCTTTCTCATCTTTTTTTGAGTGCCTGAAGTGACATAACAAGGTGGGGGGGGGGGATCTTCAGTAACCTTAAAATGTATGTGGAATTGATATTAATTGATTCAGCTTTTACTAAAAGCAATTTCAAGTTTAAAGCGTGAAATCTTCAAATATGCACTTGTCCAAAGCTGACAGCTTTGAGAACGTGTAGTGTCGAATAAAAACTCACTTGCCTTAGGAAGAACTTGAGACAAGATCACTAAAAGCTTTCTCTGATTTGTGTCAGAGAGAAACACAGTGTGGAATAAATATGTATTTTCCAAGATATTGCACATGATGAAACCCTGCAGAGAATTTGCTGTGAATTCATGGAAATGTGAAGCCCAAGCAGCAGTGTGTGCTGTGTGCTGTGGGCTGGGACAAATGCTTGAGAAACTGAATGTGTTTTACAGCATGGGAGAACCAGCTGCAAAGTGAGTGGTATTTTTATGAGAACAGCTCAGCAGACCAGGTACCAGAGCAGTCATTCAGAGATCTACTTGGCAGATAGTTATGAAAGCACTCTCTTTTCCTTTTGACTGCAGCAAATGGATTTTGATTAAAACTTGTGAAGCAGTGGTTGAAGATGGTGAGTAGAGGGTTTGCAGTTAAACCCGTCAGTTTTGATTCTCCATCACTTTGTGTGGGTGGTTGGACCCCTTCCCAGGTCAATGAGATGTATAAAGGACAATATATCTCAGGAATAAATTATGAACTTCAGGGAGCTGGTGTGTGAGACTGTTACAAGATGTATCTCAATGACAAATATCACAGTAGTGCAAAATTAGATCCATAGAGAGCCTTGATTCTTTTATTTTACAGCTGTTCAAAGTTATGGGTTTACATGTATTTTAAATGTCAGGGAGGAGCTTGAATGATCCAGATCTAATTGTATTCACAAACAGTTGTAAATAATGATTCAATTAATATCTGTGTGCAAGATGTTGTGGTGAGATCACACATCAGACCAAAACAATAATCAGTTCCTTGATAGCTTTTAATAATCAGACATTTGAATAAAACGGTTTTTAGAAAAGTACAGAATAAAAGCAGAAGACCTTTCTTCTTAATCACCTTTATTAATCCCAAGATGTCTTGCTAAAAAGCTACAAATTGAAATTCTCACTAAATTGTTCTAAGCAAAATATCACAGTTAGAGCACAGTATTGCTGGTATTTCATAGAATATAGGTGTAAACCTTTCCCCCTTCTCATAGCAAGGAAATACTTTCTTCTTCTTTCCATAGTTAATTATTAAAGGACACAGTGGGAAATCAAATAACTGCTAAAAGCTCATTTTGTTATGCATCATATTGCTGTCCCTTCGAAACTTGACAAAAGCATTTCACTATTTACGAAGTAGGACTGGCTCCAAACACCCAAGTGGCTGAATGGAGCACATCTAGTAGTGAAGGTGTATTGGTTGTGTCTGGCTCTCTGCATCCTGTTAACTCTGCAGTGGGAAGGACAGCAAAGAATCAACTCAGCGGATGTATTGTTGGGTATGGACACAGATAGGTAAGGAAGTACATATTTTAAACCTTTCCCTTTCAATTTGGCATCTGAACGTGGTGGGAAATCCAGTGGTGCAGAGCTGTAGCTCACCTGCCGCATACTACTCCAATGGCAGTGATTTTTGCATGGTGTGATCTCTAGTTGGAATGATACTGAGAGGGAAATATCCATCACTGGAGGGGCTTAAGGCCCAGATGGATGGACGCTGGGCAGACTGATCATCTAGCACTTGATCTACTGACTGGCAGCCCTGCTTGTGGCAGAAGCATTGAAACTCGATGATCCCTTCCAACCCAAGCCATTCTATGATCCTGCAGACCACCTCTGCCAAAGGTTGAGTTTGGTGTAACAAAACTGGACCTGAGTACAGCTGCAACTTGTCTGGCAGGTGCTGAGTCAGCAGCTGCCTCCTGAGTGTTCTAATTCCAAGCTGTGCAGTGGAAGTAGCATTCCTCTTCTTGACTTTATCAGCCCTGAAGATCTTGATTTTATCTGTGCACAGCATCTGGTGTGATCCTGGCCCTGCCTCTGACCTCTACAGAGGGATTTTTATGTTCCTGGTGCAGAGGGAAAATAACTCAATGCATTCTCTGAGAGCTCTGTAATAAAAGTTCCTTGTGGCTGTGACAGTCACATGCACAACAAGTATACAGACTGCAGCACTTGTTGAATGACTTGTGTTGAAGTGTGGTTCTGTCTAGAAAGGTCTCTCTAGACAAATAACTCCAAAGCAGAGGTTGTTTATGTTAGTCATGAAGTTATGATTTGCACAATGAAGGACACTTTTTGAAAATAGTGGTTGGTAGTTCATGACAAACCCTTAATAAGCAATGCTTCTAAACTTTCTTGACATCCCTTTGAGCTTTTTTAGGGAGGCAGGTGTGTTAGTGAAGGTGACTTCGGGCAGCTTGATACCCAGTCAGCCCACAGCTGGCAACCTTTATTTGCTTTTAAAAACTGTGTGAAAAATGGCTTTAAACTCAATGAGGTAGTGATTCACTCGTAAATTACCAGACCAGAGATAGACCTTATGTTGTGCTGAGTGACAGCTTTCTTAGCAGCTAATGGAAGTCAATAATAGATTCAGATATTCACCACATTAGTTTCTCAATTAAAATACACTGATTTTTTTCTTTTCTTTTTTTTTTTTTTTTTTTTTTGAGGCTAGGCAATCTAGTTTTGCTTGTTCTAGTCAGCAGGAAACTCAGTCCCTATTGAGGACCCTGTTTCGGAGGCGCCGGAGCCTCGACATGACCACATCCCAGTCTGCGTAGGCGCCCTCGAGGTGACGTGTCACTTCAGAGCCTGACTGATAGCTCTTGCGGCCGTGGAGCACACGCCAGTTATCAAACGTTATTATGTCTCCTGCAAAGAGATATTGCACAAAGTTTGACATTTGGATGTTATGTTCCTTCAAGCAGATAGCATTGAGGTAGACCTAGATCAACAGCTAGGGAATGATCATTTCAAATAAGAGGACAGCTCCCTCTCCAACTCTACTGCTTTTCTTGTATTGACCAATCTCGTGGGCAGGCAGAAAAGAAACCAGCTGGGATTTCTTAAACAACGTGATTAGACAAGTTTCCTTATAAGAAGGTCCCTGTTAAAAAAAAAAACACAAAACTTCTGCCAATAAAAGAAATCACATTTTTCTTCCCAGATGTTGAGAGGACAAATAGAGTGTGCCAGAACTGTGCAAGAAAGACCAGAGTAATGTACAATACATACCTTTCATTTTAACTTTCTACCTCATTTATCCACATGGTTCTTGTTTGGAAAAAGTTGTACTGAGGTGATGCTAGATACAGAGATCAAAAGAAAACCTGCAGCTGGGGCTTAGCCCAGCTTAGTGCATTATGTAGCCCTGGGGGTATGTAGGCTTGCCACAGCTCAGAGACACAATTAAGTGAAGTTTTAGGGGATCTACACTCCAGAGAAAAGCACCTCCTGAACTACTGCAGATCCATGGGAAGGGCAGAAGGCATGAAAGGCACAACTGTTTTTTTTTTGTTGTTTTTTTTTTTAATAGTGAAGCAGTGACAGAATAAACTATGTAAGGATATAGCAGTGAAATAGAACAGGTGACAGAAACTTCCTCTCTATGCCAGAGTAGAGCTAACAGTGCTAGAATGTTTTGACAAGTTAGGAAAAATGTGAGAAATCACTGCAAAGAGAAACAACTTACTGACCTGGTTTCAGCTTGAAAGTAAACTTGTGTTCTGTGCTGTTTAATAAATCACTGAATTCCTTCAGAGCTGCATAAAATGGCCTCACTTCTTCAGCTGGTATGTCAAACACTGTGTCTCTTGTTGCATTATTTAAATTGATGCGAACTGCTTGGCCTCTGTAATCCACACTGCAAAACAGATGAGGGATTGAACAGAAACCTTTTGACGTGTCTAATGGATGACTGAACTCTCCTGTTGAAGTTTCAGTGTTTTTCTACAACTAAATTCAATCCTATGTCAGAGGACAAGTTTGTTTCCTTCATTCAAGATCATTATTGGGTAGGAACTTGATAATCAATCCTAACTAGGGAAAGGGGTCATCAGAAAAAAATGCAGACAGTTTCCACAAAAATCAGTATTCTGTATACATTAATCATAGAGTCAAAGTGTTAAAATCCAGAAAAAGTTGAATTTGATCTTTTTATAGTGTATCTAAATGCTTCAAATTAGGACCTCTCTTTGGCATGGTACAGATGTGCAGACACACAGCATGGACTGGAATTTAGTAACAAGCCCAGCTGCTGTGGCACCATGCCTGGAATTTACCCTAATGCCCACGAGTTCTTGCTAGTACAAGGGAGACTGAATAAGGAAAACTATGCTGCAGTGTGACAAAGGAAAGAAAAATAACATGCTGGACAAAAAAAAAAAAATAGAACAAAAAAAACCCACAACAAAGATGTAACCAGGCACAGTGAAGCCACCATTTCCCCACGAGGTGGCAGGAGCAGACCTACCAACGTATGTTCCACCGTACATACATCAACGATTTTAGTTTCCAATGTAATTGTGTGAGAATGGAGGCCACTTACTCTATGATCCTTTGTTTACCCTGCACAGCAAAATCACAGTAGTCAACCCCAACGTCCGTGTAGTCTACAGCAGTAGAGGTTAGGATCTGATAAGCTTGAGGATTTTGGTTCTTCAACTTGTTAGCTGCATGAAATCCATCTACAATTTCGCTCTCACCTCCCGTGGCTGTTTGTTTAATACAGTGGAGAAACTGAACCTGTAATGAATTAAGATCTCATTTCAAGAAGAATTAGCTTCTGTATTTAACAGTCCATTAGAACCAGTCTCCTCATATCTGTGTGTTTTTTTCCAAGCAAAACACTGAGTTTCAATTCCTGTGGCTTCACAGCACTCTGCAGCCATTATCATGTAGGTAGAAAATTGAAGTACCATAATTGCATCCCCTTTGAGAGATCTTCTAACACTTGCAGCCTGTTATTATTTTCTGCAAGTCTCTGCTGTCAGTTCTTTCTCTCAAACTGCTTTTTGCTGCAGTCTCCCTCCTCATCTCTGCAAAGAGGATTACTTTGCTCTTGCATTGTGAGTTATCTGTTCACACAGGGGGAAAGGTGGCTTATGGATGGCAACTGGCCTAATGTCTGTAATAAGATAGGACTGAGGAAGCTTAATTGCACTTCATAGTGAAATTGCATAGTGAAAGGAGTAGGATGGAACAGGAACTCCCTGGGATGCTGACGAGTCAAGCATCATGCAAAGCACATTAATCTTGGCCAAACTAGACAATACACATCTGTCGTGCAAACAAAGCTACCTTTAAAAATGCAAAGCTAACAATGGCCACATTTCCCTTCCATAGTCATGAACTATTTCTGAGACCAGTGGGAGGAAAAAATAAGAAACACTGGGGAGAGAGAAGCAGAGAACAGTTTGCCACAGTCTCCTGAAGTGCTGCACCCATAGCCCTTGAGGGAAGGACCAAGCAGCTGCTGCTGCAGGAGCGGACTCCATCGACATAAAGCAGAAGGAAACAGCTCCATCCAAGACTGGCAGACAGCCATTCCTCCTCTAATCTTCATTGGCTTGCAAAGGCTACAAACAGCTTATCCACATGATGCAGCAGCTTCCTGCCTTACTGTCCCACTGCCTTTGGATTCTGTGTCTTGTGAACATATTTGAATGAAAAAGGTTTTGCCCTTTTATTTGTGTTTGGTAGCAGTAAGAACCTTGGCACACACGAGACACTGAGCTAATTCACATCTGTGCTCAATTAACAAAATACTGTTGTATGGGAACTGTTGAGTCACGGCCAGAACCACTGACTGATCGCCTGGGGAAAGGACCTGGTCAGCCCTGGGAGCACAGGTGAAGGCAATTCAGCTGTGTGACCAGAAGGGGTGGAGCCTGGGTGCACCTCCCTTAGACCTCATTTAAGGGCTGACTGCCACTGGGGTAGGGTCTCTTTCTGGAGATCCCTCCTTAGTGATGCTTTCCTCTGTCGTTCTAGGATCTTCTGATACAGTTAAGCAATCTTCTTCCCTTCCCTTATAGCACCTCTCTATTGTTCCAGTCATCTGTCATTCCATCATCTCACCTTTGTTGTAATGCTTTTTTCCACTGTATTGACTGATCTGTCCAACTGCTACAGCTGTTCTATTCTTAATCTTAGTGTTATGTTAATGAAGAGCATCTAAATGACTTTAATAGGCGATGTTAATCTGGTATTTACATGTAGATAAACCACGCTGATGTTTTAATTAATGAAAAAAATGATATAAAGTACTCTTGACGAATAAAAAAGGGAAGCTGTAGGCATAGAGGCAAACCTTTGCAGGATTAACTTGTTCCTATGCCACGTTTCTATTACTTTTCAGTTCTCTAATGAAGTGGATTGGGCTTTGCTGTGACAGGGATGGGGTGACCACCTATTTCCTGCAGTGGTTCAGCTTTATGGAGTGGCCTTTCATGAAAGGAAAACATTCAAGGAACGTCTGGATGTTGTGTTGGGGGACATGGTTTAGTGAGAACTATTGGTGATAGGTGGATGGTTGGACTGGATGATCTTATAGGTCTTTTCCAACCTTGGTGTTTCTGTGGTTCTGTGAAAGGGTGAAAACTTGTCTAACCTCAGCTGGTTTGTAAAAGGCAATACAGTATCTTAACCATTCTTTTCCTGATTGCTTCTCCTCTTGTCCTAAGATGTCACAATGTGACTGCAGCATCCAAACACCCAACTTTGATATAATGAACAGTACCAAAAGCACATACCAGACCCCCATGCTTTCCCTCTCTGCATTGTGAAGAAGCCGGTAGATTCACCTTACCCCAGGTGGATGCTGCAGGACAGGGTAGTCAGTGTGAAAGCACAGCTTCCCTGTCGTGTAAGCCACGTTGTTGGCATCTGCTTTGTCCTGCACTTGCCAAGTCGGCCTGTACAATGAAAGGGGCAAAGAGCAAACGTGTTGAACAACCAGCTAGCGCAAGGTGAGAGTGTGAAATCAGAGCAGAGGAGAGTTACTGCATCTTTGAACACTCAAAATGATATGAAATTATATATAAAAAGTTGGTGGTCCTGCCCTGTGGCAGGGGGTTGGAACTTGATCCTTGGGGTCCCTTCCAACCCAAGCCATTCTATGAAAGGTGATTTGTTTCAGCAATGCTGGCGCTTCTTTTTAAAACACTGCTATAGCTGAGTATGGAGAGGGGCATCTGGCCTCAGGGAATGATGGCTTCCAGTGGGGGTGGTTTGCTGCATGTAAGGTTCAGGTGAGGACGTGAACTAAACCTGGCCTAAATCATCATTTTCAGAAGCAAGAGAGTGGAAGCTGGAGCTTTTCTTATCAACTTTACATTCATCCCTGCTAGGTGGAGTACATGTTGATGAATGTCATGAAAAATGTTGTTGTCATCCTGCGTTAAAGGTTCACAGTCTTGGAAAACACACTAACTTTCCCTTCCACAGTAGGAGCTTTCCTGGTACTTGAAGACTTGCCATTGAAGGAAAAGCTTTCTAACTTCTTTTTCTCTCCTGCTCTTTCTGAGGGCTATCCCCTTTATTTGATTATATAGTTTGTGATTTGAAATTTGACAAAACATTGTAAGAAACTTTACTCACAACTGCAAAAGTATAATCTTTGTTATATAAAAAAGCCATGAATACATCCCCTTGCCGCATAACCAAAGTATGTTTCAGTGTTAGGATTGTACAGAGCACAGGCCTGAAGACAGCCCTCAACAAATGCATACTGTAGATCCCTATCTGTATATGTCACTATAGGCAGCCTGTGGCATCACAGGAGCATAAATTACTTAAAAAAATATATATAAAACTCAGTTTATTTCCTATTTTAACTACTGTACGCCAAATATACTTTGTGTAGTGTGCTCAAGTATTACTTCTTAATATTTAAAACAGAGGATAAAGAACACGGGGACCAAAATCATGTTATATACTCCACAAATCCTTTTCATACATTGCAGGGGAATTGGGCTAGATGATGTTGGTCCCTTCCAACTCAAACAACTGTGCAATTCTACATAGGATTGCTGGAATGAGAGTCATATATAAGTCACTGTGATACCACCTTGCGAAAGAAGTCAGAGCTGTCCTGCTGCTATGCTTGTTGGCAGGGAGCTGGTCCCTGGGCACCCCTCCACGTGTGGAGTTGCTGTCAGAGCTCATCACTGACTGCAGCCAGCCATGGTTGAAAAAGAGAAAGCAGTGCTAATAGGGAGCCGGGTGCTAAGCGTGGAAAATAATCAGTTTCACTTCGTCAGGGTATCACTGGCTCTGAAGTATGAACTCAGAGCCACGCAGAGAACTAGCAAGTGCAGGATAAGTGAAGGAAGAAAACATAGGTAGTGTTAGAAAGCTCTCACCCTTAGAGAGAGGAGAGCAGTTGGAACGGTTTGTGACTTAGAAATCACGGTTAAATTTCAACCTCAACTGCTCATACTGTTTGACTGAGCAGAAAATTTGGCACCAGGCAGGTGTAGCAACTTTTTTGGCATTAAGAGGCAATGTGAGCTCAGTCTCTCCGAGCAGAGAACTAGTGTGCCTGGCACATGTTTAGTTTTGGCAAATGGTTGCAGTAGGAACTGAAGCCACATTTAAATTGTCTGGCCTTGCACTTTATTAAAAATTGAGGTCTCATTCACAAGAGGTTTGGGACTTGCATCCTTCTATGGCAGCTGGAGCCCTCTCGGAGGTGGAAGTGGGGCTGCACAGAGAAGCTGTGAATTCCTCATCCCTGGAGGTGCTCAAGGCTAAGCAGGATGGGGCAGGTTGCTCAGGTGGGTGGGAAGCAGCCCATGGTGGGAGGTTGGAACTGGATGGTCTTTAAGGGCCCTTCCAACCCAAGCCTTTCTATGATTCTAATGACATTATAGGGTAGCATGTACCAAGCAGACATCTAGACATGAAAAAAACCTTACATTTTTCCACTCGTCTGGGATATATCTGTTACTGTTATGTTCCAGTAAGAATACACGGCCCTACAGAAGTATGTTTTATTTGCCAAGCTGGACCAATCCAAATTCATCCCTTTTCTTTACAGCATTTGTTACGTCTTGCATTTGGGCACTGGTGAAATAGCAAGGGGATTAGCAACAGTTATTTTATTACAGTTCTAAAAATCTCTTTAGAACTGTCTGCCAGTAATATATGAACTTCTTTCTTAGAGAGGAAGAGACATAAAATGGCTCTAAGCCTGCTGTTAAGACTGGAAGCTCAGGAGAGTTTCTGCTACTGTGAGCAATGTCTGAGAACAGCACAACCGGGTATGGCAAGAACTGCCTGAAAATTAAACAGGTTAAGTTAGGAGAAAAGATATCATAGGTAAAGTCTTCTCTCCTCTGCAGTATTTTAAGAGTGGGTTCCAGATATACACAGCAAAAATTAAGCAACTGCTTTCTTATAAAACACTCGAAAAAAGACAGCACTGCTATCCCCCCAAAATTAAGCCAAAGTAATGACGTAATAAAATTATTTTTTAAAAGACTTAAAAAAAACTCATGGTCTGAAGAGTCATTTAAAGCCCATTTCATGAGCACTGTGTGTGCCAGAGTGTGTGTAAGCCTACTGTGAGGAGGAGATGTGGCTAACAGTTGTGCAGCAGAACAGTGAGTGTCTCTTTTGAGAAGGGTTAATGCTTTGCAGCCCAACTTTCTGTTTACAGTCTTTGTGATTAACAGCACGAAAATAAGGTTTAATCAACAACGACAGAAAATTTGATTTAAACAGTGAAAGCAGCTCTAACTGTTATTTGTCCAAATGGTGTGGACTGATGTCCAATTTCTACCTTGGCCTGAAACAAGGGGAAGTATTTAGTAAGCACTGCTCTTTATAATCATATTTGGTGAGAATCAGTGAGGTACATATCTAGCTTTATGAAAGAGATATTAAAAAAAAAAAAAAAAAAAAACCCTCCAACCGATGATACAATTAAATCTGAATCTTCTGTTGGCTTAACTTTGTTATAGGATCACGTCAGAACAGAAACAGCAAGAAGTACCACTTTCATCATGGCACAAGTTGTCAAGTAAGACCTGTGGTAGGCTGCCAAACAGAGAAGTGCCTGACATCAGGAATGCTTTTAAAGCAGAAAATGTTAACAAGCACTAGGTAAGGTTTCCAAGTCGAGCAGGGAGTTCTGTTCTTATTGGTTTTAGTAGGATTGACATGACTGAATCCCAGCTAACACTGAAATCTGCTTTTCTTTCTGGCCCACTAAGTAGAAAGGGAAAAGAAAAAACCTCTGACTACATGAAGGGGAAGAAAATCTCCCCGTCTGAGTTGAAGACTGGAGGGAATATGGTCCTTCTGGCAAAGGCTGACTTTTTATATTTCTACTTCTTTCTGTTTTAAACCATTTTAGTCAAAGGAAGAGACACTGGTTATTGCCTGCATAGTTTACCTGGTTATTTTCTGAATGATGTAGGCCCAAGTGAAGGACAAGTCTTATATTTCATCTTTTTACAGGGAAGAAGGGAGCTTTCTAGATGGAAAGCTCTAAATATTCTGGTTTGGGGGTCTATTCAGGCACAAGAAATAACTGTGCTTTAATATCTATTATCCCAGGAGCATACAGGGCTGGGATCTGTGCCCAGAGGCGCATGGGACATGCAGTGGAACTGGGTTCTGGATTTCAACCAGCCTGCATTTTACTTTTCCTCCTCAATGTCCAGGAATGGACAACACATTAACTGAAGTTAATATGAGAACCTACTCCGGAAATCTTAGCAAGGAAGGGGTAACCTAGGCCAAGCTGCAGAGTCCACTGTTGTTTGTGGATGCAGCAATCTGAAAGAGGCCTTCTGCGTAGCCTCATGGGGTACACAATGCTGCCCTGTGGATCTGCTTGTGGCTTTTCAGTAAGAACTGTCCTTGCATCTGCAGGCAAGGAAAAATTAATCCTGTTTTAATAAATTAACTCACAAGAGAGGTCCAACAAGCTGAATTCAAATGCTCTGGAAGTCATTACATAGCTGGCAAAGCAAGGTTATTAAAAATCCCACCTCACCCATAAAAAGTGAGACGCAGGAAACCAATCCTGTGGCCAAGCTTCACCAACTCTCCCTGCCTTTCAGCAGCTCCTGTTAGCAGCACAACTCCCATCTTCTTCAGGGTGCACAGCCACTTGTAGGCACTCTCATCATTGTACATGATTTCTTCAAAAGGCATTTTGGGAAGCTGTAGGTCTGAGCCCCAGTACTGATGTTCTGAAAATGAAGGAATAGAGAAGAAGCAAGCATTCAGCTACTTTCGCATCAGAGCACAGAACAGTCAAAGCATGATGTTAAAGAGATTTTTAGGCATTTGTGAAAATGCTCTTGGTCCTGCAGCCAACCTGCAGGGACCTGAACCCCAATTCCTATGTTTTTCTAGACAAAAAAATAATCTTTACGGTAAAGTGCAACAAAACTTTGCAGTAAAGAAGCAGATTTAAATCAGAAGTTTGCAGCACAGTACAGCAGAAGACATACACCAGTGTAACAGCTTAGAAGCTGAGTAACTACATCAGATGCATCAGTGACTAATCAATTTTCTTTTGTAGGTTTGTCTCCACAAAGGCACATCCAGCCACATGAAATCCTGCAGGATGGTGCCATTCTTCATCTTTTTCTTATTTGGAGTGCACTGATGCTGTTTCAGATGAATGCCAAAAACAGCCCAAGATCATTTGCAAATCCAAGGGATGACAGGATATAAAGAAACCAAGGTAAGGAAAAACTGAGCAATGAGCAAGAAGTTGGGTTCTGCCCGTTCTCAAACAACTTTCATGAGAGCATAAAACAATGTAAGAGTTTTAGCAGGGTGGGTTGGACTTGATGATCTCATGAGTTCTCTTCCAACCCCTGCAATTCTGTGATTCCATGATCCAAAATTCTTCCTTTGGTATAACTGAGTTTTTAATATTATGCCTAAAATACTCTCAATTTGATCGAACTGCATGGCACACAATCTTGATGTGGATTATTGTGTTTGAAACTGCATCTTGAAAAGGAAAGTCTGTTTGCACAGAATCGTACAATCATTTTTCATTGGAGAAGGCCTCTAAGATCATTCAGTCCAACTGTCTGCCTACCACTACTGTTGCCCACAAAACATGTCCCCAAGTATCACATCTGCCCTTTCCTTAAATACCTCCAGGGATGCCAACCCAACCATCACCCTGGGCAGCCTGTTCTAACGCCTGACCACTCTTTCTGAGAACAAATTCTTCCTAATATCCAACCTGAACTTCCCCTACTGCAACTTAAGGTCATTCCCTCTTGTATTCTTGCTTATTACACAGAGGAGGCTGATCCCCACCACCACAAGCTCCTTTCAGGTAGTTGTAGATACCAATAACGTCTCTCCTGAGTATCCTTTTCTCCAGAGTGAAGAATCCCAGTTCCCTCAGCTGCTTCGCATAAGGCTTGTGCTTCAGACCCCTCACAGCTTCTTTGCTCTTCTCTGGACACTCTCCAGGGCCTTGATTTCTTGCAATGAGGGGATTAACACTGAACACAGTAGTCAGCAGAGGCTTCACCAGAGCTGAGTACAGAGGGATGATCACCCCCCTGCTCCTACTGGCAACGCTATTTCTGATACAAGCAGGATGCTGCTGGCCTTCTTGGACACCTGGGCGCACTGCTGGCTCATATTCAGCAGAGCACTGACCAACACCCCCAAGTCTGCACAGCTTTCCAGCCATTCTGCCCCAAGCCTGTAGTGATGCATGGGGTTCCTGTGTCCAAAGTGCATGTCCATGTCCACCAAAGAAGAGGGACACAGACCTCCCAGGCCCTGCCTGACTCAAGTGGGGATGCCAAGACAGGAGTTTTCCATCTATCCCAAGATCTTAAACGTGAGGGGCAGAAGGAATTCCTACCAGTAGTTCTAATGGATAGCCTCCCTCCTGCATGGAGCAGGCTGCTTCAGCCTGTCTCAGTGCTCGGCTCCACTGGTGTGCCCCATACTTACAGTTGCTTCACTTGCACTTAAAGTAGCTCTTCCTTCCCTGCCTCCTTTCTGCTGTAGGACAGAAACTCCATTCCTTCTACTTTGGTACTCCAAACTTCAGACAACACTATTACTACAAGTCAATCATCTTACCCCATAAACAGTGAGTAGCCCAAGAGCCCCTTGGAGCTCTCCTGCACAGTTGCATCTCTTTGTGAGTAAAGATATCTCTCAAGGTTATGCCTGTGCAGAGAATCCTCACACCTTGATGTCAAGACACCTTGCTGATACAGGTCCTCAGTAAGTGACTAATAAGCTGTTCTATCTTTTTTTTTTAGCTTTGCTAAGACCACATCTTGGATTGTTTGTGACAAAAATTGCTGACCAATTCTGGGACTAGAGGATCCAGCCACGCTTAGGCTCCTTACCTCTGTGGTCCAAGAAGTTTAGGAGCAAGGGGGTCCATTCTGAACCTTGTGACTCAACAGGAGGGCCCTGTGTGTGTTTAACCCTACCCTCTATGCAGAACATCGAGCGTATTCAGCCATCTTGATTCTTGTTAATACTGTGATTTAACAGCAACTTATGTCAGTAAACATATTCCTGTTCTTATTCTGTGAACAAAGAGAATAGTGAATTTGTTTCCACCTGCCGCACCTCAACAGGAAGTGCTCAGGATTGCTTCTCCAGGACATATATAAGGAAATGCTGGAAACCCTCCCAAGATAATGACTAGAAGTAGTGGTAGCACTTCTTTCTCCCTTGTGCCATCACCCTGTCCTTTAAGAGACACAGATACTCACTGTTGGGACTGAATGGTCACCCAGCAGGACCAGGTTGCTATGGCTGTTCCCTATTGCTCCTAAAAAGTGGAAGCAAATTAACCAAGTATAACCATGGAGCTAAGCACTCTGTAGATCTGCCGCAACTGCAGTAGCAAAAGGCACCTGATAAACCAGCAAGGCATGAACACACAGAGGCTGGGCAAGCAGGAAGTCACAGATGGCTGCATGCTTGATGTACGGGAAGCAGGAACAGGAAATAAACTCATCAAGAGTGCAGCAAGAGCAAATGAGGGGTCCTCCTTTCCATTCAAGAGAAGAAGAAAACACCAACAGAATAAAGGAAAACAAAGGAAGAACGTTGTGCTACACCACTGGTTTCCCACCTCAAGCAACACACAAAGTCCTGTACTTTGGAAGCTGCGCAAGCCACAGAGCATCAACACTCCTCTATTTTATACTCACAGATAATTTAGGATGAGTTTGTTGTGGACTACTTGTGTGCTGACGTGATGTATACAGTTAATAAATGTCAATCCAGTTAAGTGTTACTTTAAAACTTAAAACTGAGCTGATGTCTTTGGAACAATTGCTGAATCTGGGATTGCTCCATGGAAGAAGCAGTGTGTGTACATACAGCTGTACCACATACACTTGGGTCTTCTCTTTTCAAACCAGCTCAGCATCTCCCCAGCCTGCTTATCAAGTCAAGAGGTGCTGAGGGTACAGTGGTGGATACCAGTGGGGTGAGGAGCAGCATGGTGATATAGGGGGGACTGCAGAGGGTGGCTTTGAAATGGGGCCACTGAGATGCTGCCAGACAGAAAGTGAAAAGACAGGAAATCAATCATGAAGCCCAAAGCACAGCTTCTCACCAGGACATTTTCTGGAGTCTGGCAGTTGTTTAAGGTGTTAACTTTAATTAAATTTGTCTGTGCTACTGGCACAGGGCATTGGAATCCACAACTGAGCATCCTATTTTGTACTTAGCTACTGGTGATTTTCTCCCCCAGATGAAATGACTGAGGAGAACGTGCCCAAGTACTGCACAGTGTGTGCCACGGAATCACCCTGCTCCTCTGTTTATTTGCTTCTTCACTCAGAGTTTAAAATAGCCATGTGAAATGACTGCTTGCACACCTGAAACAAAGCTGCTGTGTAGACTCACTCATGATTACAGTGAAAGAAATCAAGCAAGAAAACACTGTCAGTAGATTAATACTGAAATAATTACATGTTTGGTAGTGTAAATAAATCTCACATTAGGATACAGCTTTTAGCAGACGGTCATGTAAGAAAGAATCATTAGTAAATTGCTCTCCCTTGTTTCACCCATTCACATATCTCTGTATACATACAGATACACCATACATACCCACAGCTCCAACACTGAAAGAATAGTTAATAAGTGCTGCTACGATTTCCTCAGAAGTCTGTTTGTGATACAAGACTGTTTTCAATTGCTTAAAACTCCAGCAAAATATTATCTCCAGGCCACAGGCTTTTCCCCCAGCTTCTTTTTTTTCCTCTCTAAATGACCAGAAATCATGTACATATCGTGCTGAAATGCGGCCAGTGCGATCTGCATTGCTACACCCTGCACCTGCCTCTCGCTGGCCGCTAGATGGACCTGGTCTGCTGCGCCCATCCTTGATGCTGCTTTTGTGGTCACTCTGCTCTGAATTCTAATGTACAGAAATTAACAATAACTGCCACTGGGCAGCAAACACACACTGCTGAGCAACCTTTATAAATGCCCCCAGGATGGCACAATGTTCTCTGATTCTGTCTGATGGTTGGAGTTATCCTGGCTTGGCTGCTTAGAGGAGCAAAGGCACTGCAGTAAGGGAGATGTCCCAGATCCTTTTGTAGAAATTGCAGTTCTTACATCTTTCAGTCCTTCTGTGCCTTATTCATAATTGTGAAAGTTGACTGCAAAATGAGGTAATGAGGGGAGATCTGCCAGCTCATCTGGAAAAGCAGTGCCAGCCACAGACACCAAACACCAATCAGACCCACCTGGCCACATGCTTGAGGTGACTGTGGGCACAGATGTCAGTGCAGGCTGATTTCTCCCCCTCTTGTGCAAAAGACCTGTTTCAGACTGTCTGTCTCAATGCTCTTTTCTCACTGATTTCATAGACTAGAATCAGAATCACAGAATGCTTTGAGTTGAAAGAGACCCTTAAAGGCCACCTGGCCCTACTCCCCTGCAACGAACAGGATACCTACAGCTCCATCAGGTGCTCAGAGCCCCATCCAGCCTGACTTCGAATGTCTCCAAGGATGAGGCATTCACCACATCTCTGGGCAAATTTCCATTTCTAAGTCTCACAAACTGTCCAGTTACTGGGTTTGTATGCACAAACACACAACGTCTTCAAACCAAAGATGTTGCACAGCAACAGGTGAACAGGACAAAGATGCTCTCTTACTTCTTGTTTCACAGAGATCTTGCCTATTTTATTACAAAACTTTCTAGAGACTAGCGTAATGGCAAATACTCAAATCAGAGCCATGTTCTTACAACTAAGACATTATTGATTTCCCTTGCTTAGTTTGAAGCTGTTAATTCATTAAAGATTGCATAACAAAACACAAATAGATTTTCAAGTATTTAACAAAATAATTGCTTTAAATCCCCACCCAGCTTGCTTGGCACTTTCTCCAACATTCCCTTATTTTGTCTGATTGTCAGTCAGAAATGAGACCACAGGAAAATGCAGACTGAATCCTTTATATGCCCCCCCCACCTGTCTGCTGCCCAGCTCCTTTGGCAGCCAGAACTGATAAAAAGCACTAAAAACCCTAAGAGCAGCTTGCAGCATGGGAGTTTTGGAGGATTTCACCTGGTCATGGAGGGAGACCCTGCACTGCAAAGAAATGGAACAGGGCATTATGCGAGGTGCTAAGAAAGATGTGAACCACTGTGCAACAGCTGCAAAGTCTGCAAATTTCCAGCCATTCCTATTCCCTACTGCTCTGGCTTATGCTGGTCAGAGATCATCCAAGAAGCAATGCGTGTACCCAAATATAAGCTGCTCACATAGGCCATCATTTGTGCTCCGTCCAGTGTTTCAAAGAAGCTGCAGTATGACCAACAAGCTGCTGAATCTCACAACATGCTCACAAAATGAAGGAGGTGCAATCCCTGAGGAGGCATATAGTCTCACCTCATTAAATTCCTCAGTGAGACCACTCCACAGCCATCCGATCACTGCTCCACTGTGCTTCACTCAATACACACCTTTTCACACATTTTGGAGGATTGAGAAAAAATAAAATATAAATGTTTTCCTTTTTCCTCTATTAAAGCTTATGCAATTTAAATAGCTGTAGGTACGCCCTGTGAACTGCCAAGAATAACCTCTGAAAGACAAATTTAATTTTCCATGCTCACGCAGGTAAATATCGACGTGCAAACTAATGGAATATTTGGGTTTCAACTTTTCCTTTCTGGTCTTTCCTGCCGTTTCGTTACGAAAAAGAAGGATAATATTATATCAGGGAAGATAACCAAAAGATTTCCCCCTTACTTTGGAGAATAAACACATGCAGATGGAATGTAACTGCAGCTCCAAGTGCTGCCGGCTTCGCTGCGCACAGGAACTGCAGGGTGTTCCCTTTCAATGTCCCCAGGCTCCTCGTGTTGCTGGAGGTTCCACCTCATGGTAGCACACTCCTTTTGCAGCCAGCAGACATGGGTTCGAGTGCATGTTTTAAATCCTACCTCACATTTCAGAAAAGAAAGACTCTTAAGATCCCTGCCCTGCAGCGGCCTATTACTGCAGCCAAAAGCTTAGTATTCGAGCTACTGCAGGAGCAAGCTCTCCCCCTGGACATTTCCTCCCACTGTATTGTGCAATGACACTGTGGTAAATATGCCAAAAGCTAAAAACACATTGTGTAAAGCTCCAAGTTTTACTAATCCTGGGGAAATGTATGGAACACAGCAGCAGCTGCTATCTGAGACAAAAGAATAATCTAGTGCAGCTTGTAAAGTCATTATTACAAACATTCCCTTACTTCATGACTTCACGATCTTTGATTCAACTTGAAGTTTTCAGTACTTTATCTGAACTCCATTCTGAAAAGAATTAAATATTTTCATACATGCACACATGCATTTTTTCACAGCACATGCATGCAGACCACAAGCATGGCAAACGTGTTTGTTTTTCTTCCCTTTCCCTTCTCCTTCCCTTGATTTCTTAAATTCTTAATCTCTTAGATGTTTCTAGACCACAGATTAATCACAGAGCTTTCTAAGGCAGCATGTTGCCTCTGTAGCCTTTTTTAATGCACAGTGCCCAAGCAGGTACAGTGCTCTGGAAGCTTTACCCCATCAAACTGAGCAGAAGGGCTCCTTCATCTCTGGTACAGGTCGGAGTTCTCTTTGGACTCCACTGACTTTGAGCCAGTCTGCTGGCATGGGTAGAACCAACCCACTCACCTGGTGGCTATTTCCCAACCTCAGAGTCCAACAGCTGCTGAGCTGCAGCATCTTCAAGGAAACTGCCACAACTGTGGGTGCTTCAAAGTATGAAGGAAATGGACTGTGGAGAGTTGCCAAGCTTGTATTCTTTTCCTGCACTGTTGCTGGAGGGCGAGTACTAAGCTCAGTGAACGCATTAAAGCATTTTTTTTTTTTATGGTTTCACTTTTTGTCCTATTTGTGATGAGAATTTTAAGTCGTAACCCACATCCTCCAACACTTACAGTTGGCCCCTACTTGGCACCATCAGCAAATTCAGTGTAGCCTTTCCATTCCACTCCAGTCACAGTCATTGAGAAAAATAAGCAACAGTGCTACAGAAAGCACAGATCTTTGCAAAGCCTACCTTGATTTATCACCTAATCTCAAAGAGAAATCATTGCAGATATTCTGGTTATTCTTCAAATAGGCCACATTTCCTTCGCACACTTATGATAATTTCATGTGCATGTATCAAATGTTCTACTCTAAAAATATAATTACTGCATTTAATGCTAAATACGTAAAGAAAATTAGGAAAATAATCAAAGCAAGAACAAACTTACATATTTAGAGCATAAACCAAACCGATGCCTTTGCAGGACCACATAAAAAATTTCACCAAAGCTAGAAAAGAGATCTTCAAGTCCTGTATCCAAGTCATTGACGAAAACACTAAAGACAGCTGGCCCTGAAAAGGAGTTCTGTGAAGTCCCATTACTGACTGGCTGCCAGCCTGATGTAACACACCATTTCCAATAAACCTTTGTGCTCAACTCATCAACCAGTTGTTCACCCATCACATTATATTTTTGTCTAGCTGAATGCTGGAAATGCTGTCCAGAAAAACACTGTGAGAAAAGGTTTTGCTGAAATCCAAAACAATTACATCATCTGGTTTCCACTGGTCAATGAGTTTGGTAATCTTGTCAGAAAAGGAGATTATAATGATTTGTAGCAGAGAGTTTTGTACAGCCTTATTAATCTTTATGTTTTACATGCTAGTCACTGTGCTGGTTTCTTTTAGTTTCTTTTTTTTTCAGAGAGGTCTTAGGGCTTAATTAAAATATAGTGATGCTAGGTTTAATCCTTCCTGTAGCTGCTGTAGACCTGGGGCTGATTTCTAACACTTCTTTCTGACACAAGCATGGACTAACTTTAAATGATGTTTATTTGCCTGAAAAACAGTAAAGAACTTCCTCTCCTGCCTGGCCCCAGAGACCTTACTTAAGCCACTTAAATAAAACAGTGCACTTAAGACGTGTTCAAGGCCAGGTTGGATGGGGCCCTGGGCAGCCTGGTCTAGCATTAAATGGGAAGGTTGGTGGCCCTGCATGTGGCAGGGGGTTGGAGATTCATGATCCTTGAGGTCCCTTCCAACCCTGGACATTCTGTGATTCTGAGCACCTGATTGAGTTTGCATGTCCCTGTTCACTGCAGAGTTGGACTAGATAGTTGGGTCTCTTCTGACCCAAATGATTCTATGATTCTAATTCCAGTAGGAGGAGGAGAGAGACAAATAGTGGCTTGACACTAAAAGCACCGATATTTTTGAAGACCTCCTTCCTCATCAGACCCATGATGACGTGCTGTCGAATACTTACAACCTGACAAACTAGCATGTCTATAATTCTTTGGGAAAGAGAAAGGAAAACACAAGAAAATGAAAAACAGTCCTATGACGCAAAGATATTCACGTTCTTCTACTCAAGAAGAAAAAAAAAAAGTTATTTGCCACTTCTTCCTAGTGGGAACTGATCCCACTCATGTTCCTTATTATTTTATCATGTCAGCATAGCATACTTTTTTTCCACTACGTAAATTCAGTTAATATAGTTTCCATTGTGTTCCAACAGAAATTTAAGAACATAAGCTCTTAAAAACTAAGGAGTAAGAAAGACAGCAGTGAGCCATTAGCATTTGGACAGCCTTAGTACTCACTTGCAAAGCAGTTGCCATATCAAAAATCTCCATGTTTACAACTGCAGCTGAATAATTCATAAAGGATAAAAGCAAAGGTCTTGTAGAATTATTTCATTTTTATTGACCAATTGCACACAATTAACTAAGAAAACCCCAAACTTTTCGAAGTGTGAAGAATGAACCTCTTTTGAGACAATTAGTCACCACATCTTCCAACTTCAGAATAGCAATTTTGGGGAAAGGAGAAAAAGAATCCCATTTCTTGATCATTCCAGATTAGCCATAGAGGCTCTAAAGGAGAAGCCTCCACAAAATGAGATTATAGCCTTTGCCTAATTTCTGCAGACAGCATGCGTGCATCACCTGGAACTATTCCGCATTCAAGCTGCGACACGCTGAGTACCAACTGGCAAGCTTAGAACCTTTTACTGGAGAATAATAAATTCATATGCTTGTTTTTCAGTTTAAAACAACTAAAATGTTTTTTTTTAAATGTATTCAGTACTCTTAAGAGTAGCTGGATAGGAAAACCTAGAACTTTCTGAGATTTAAACTACTGAATTGAGTCAGAGTTATTTTGCCCCTTCGTTTTAGACCCACAATGTCTACTAATGAAAACAAAACAAATGATATGAAATTACTTGGAGATGTGTGGTATAATGCCTTCAAAAATATATTTTCTTTTATATAAACAGGAAGAATTGAGTTGAGAGGTAACCTCATAAGGGATGTTCAAGTTGGACATGAGAAAAAATATCTTCTCGTAAAGAGCAGTGAGGCACTGGCTGCTCAGTGGGTTGGTGGAGTCACTGTCCCTAGAGGTGTTTAAGGAACTAAAGAACATGGAGTCGTGGCACTGATAGGTGTGGTCAGTGGGCATGGGCTGGGGTTGGACTAGATGATCTCAGAGGTCTTTTCCAACCGTAATGATTATAACTGTTTCTAATGACCTTTCTCAAAAGACTGATTGTGGCCTGTTTGCCACCTGATTGTGGCAAAGATGTAACAGTGAGGGAGTCACCAAAGAGCTTAACAGACTCCTTGATAGACCTTATCACTGTGAAGCCTTGGGAGACTGGAATGTAACAAGGAGTAAAGGGAGTTTAAAGGATGAACAGGAGGCTCTTTTGCATGCACAGTTAATGTTGTCACAATTGAGAAACCTTTCATCCTTTATCACTGTTGTTTGGGAGCAGTTAGGGCCAATTAACTCTTACAGGAACTTAGTGCTTGTAAGTGGGTGGTATATAAGATGCATGTTGAACACAATAAAGAGATTTATTCTGATGCTACAAGAAACTGAGAGCTCTCCAACTCGACTGAGCACCGACACCTGATGAGAATGCATCTCAGAAACAACCAGGAGAAGAGTTCCTAGGAACAGCTGGTTGCTTTTAGAATAAACTTCACATGAAAATATTGTTTTGTTTTTTTCCCAGAGAAGAAAGAAATGGCATCAGTTATTGGAGCTGATCCACAATGAAACTAAATGTCAGGAAAAAGAAAAAAAAAAAAAAAAAGGATTGCACTGGCACAATTGCCAGCACCTGCAACAAAACACAAATCCAAATTAGGAAAGCAGACATCACTGTTTCAGAAAATGCATTTTATATTTGCCTAATTAGCATAGGCACCACTGACAGATGCACATAAGGTAAAGGTCCGTGTGTGTACATGTCTGTATTTAAGTGGTGTTGCAAGCTCCAAGACCTAACCACAGGTGACGCACAGTCTTGCCTACAGGCTGCTGTATTTGTGCTTCTCAAAATGTGCTAGCAATTACAGCTCCGAAATTGACAAAGCCACAAATGACCAAAGCAAAGCAACTAAGAACCAGCCGACATACTGAAATTAAAATCTGGAAGGTTGCACTGTTATTAGCCACATAGCAAAATGAAGAAGAACTGAAAAACAAAGCACAGACCTGGGGTCTTCCTAACAAGTGCGCATCCTCTGGTTTTGACTGCTTGTGTTAGCACACTGCTTTCTCCAGCAAATCAGCTACTGAGGAGGGAAAAAAGGGGGCAGCAGCTTTGACAATGTCAGCAATGAAGGTTAACCACTAACTAGAGCAGTCTGGTGAGCCTGCTCTTGTATTTGTTGAACTAGCATAGAGGGCTGCCATTTCAGATCATCGTCTGTAATGCTATACTGCTAGGATATGATCAACTACTTAAGAGTATGTCATTTGCAGTGTTCTAACTGCAGGGACCAGAAGGAAGCTGATTTTCAACTTACCCCAGTACACAAGAAGAAGCTGATCTCAAACAGCCAGCAAGCAAATTCACATGTCTTAGAAATGCAGCCTTCCTTGCAAATGAAACCTGAGAAATGCTGGAAGGAACAACCTGTCGTATGGAGCCAGATCTTTCCCAGCATTATGAAGAAGAACACAGTGACACTACTAAGGCCAAAGTTAATGTAGTTACTTTATGTAACTTTTACAAACGTATTTCCTCAGATCACTGCATTTGCAAAGCAGTGTCCAAAGAATAAAAGTATCTTTACTGTATATTTTGCTGGGCTGCTGCACTAAAAGAAAAGCTGCAGCAAAAGGGAGAAGCCTCCAAAAGAAGCACGGTATTTAGATCCTGAGAGTAAGCATGGTGTAAATGTGTGCGTGCAAAGGCAAACCATGTACAGTTAGGTTTTGTACCAGAGGCAAAAAGAAGTACTGTATCTGAAATCTGCAATCTTGGTTACTGATACATTTGGTAATAAGCATAACAAGACATCTGGATGAATTTTTCTGAGCATCTTGGCATGAATTAGAGCAACATTTGACTTACAACGCTCCCCCCAAAACGCTACAGAACGTCTTGCTAGCTTCCACAGCACCTTCACTTCTCCAAAAAACAATTCAGAACCTGAGAAATCAAGTCTAGTAGTTTCCCTGTACTAGGTTTGCACCTTCATCACGCTCACTCTGGGAACACGCCCAAGGCTCCAACTTAGTAAGCAGCGTCGTTTATTCCTGCCAAGGCAAAAATAGACATCAACTTTTATATCAATCACCAGGGGATAAAAGTTCCACTCTGGAACTAGTAAACATGTTACATGATCCACTGAAATGAATGGAAATATTGCTCATCAGCAGAAGCCTTACGCTAGTTACAAAAGTCTGAATCTAAGTAACTGACTTTTGTTTAGGAGAATGAGAGCTAGGAGCTAAGGAACATCTGATCTGCAGAAACCAGCTACCTGCCTGCCAAACAAAGCTCAAGAAGCAGATGATACTCATGGTTTTATATTTTCACATTTATAGTCTTTCAAGAAAAAATAAAAATCATTTTCCTTTGTTAGAAAAAAAAACAACAAGGCAACACTCACAAAAAAAACAGCGTAAACAGATTTGCCTTTTGCTGAGGAAAGCTGGATCTGAATTTCTCACCTTCAGTCTGCCTCTTCTTTCCTTTACTAGAATAAGCCCTTATTTCAACAGATAAAATCTTAGCTCTGAATACTTTTCCACAACTTTCTGCAGCAGCAGAACTCACAGGAACACCGTCAAGGCGAGCTGCAGAAATCTGGCAAGTTTTCACACATTTCACACTCCCAGCATGAAAGACTGCTGAAGAGAGAAGAAATGAGGATGTGCATCGTGGCAAACCTACTGATTTCATAATCATTCATTCAAAAGGGTGAGTGAAGTGTAACCATCCCTCGTACTGCCTGTTCTGCAATTCCAGTCGCACAGAATTCTTCATTTCCAAAAGGCAGCCTGCTATGCAGGAGGTACAGGAGACAGAGCAAACACAACCAGAACTTGAGCACAAGGCACTGGTAAGCAACACAGTTACTTTTTAACCAAAAGCCATGGAAAGGGGAAAAATATTTCAGTTCCAGCTTCCGTGCAATTTGAAAGAACACACGTTGGCCTTATCACACAGACCGACACTGCTTCACAGGACTCATTTTTGAGGCCTCCAAACCTTATCTGAAAGGAAACAGCTTTTAGGAAAGCGAACACGGCGCAAGCAGCAGAACGTCTCCCTTCCTGCAAGTGGGCTGGGACAGAGCAGAGCTCCTGGCCCACAGTCCAGAGATCAGAGGAGATGAAAGTGCAAACGTGATCCCAGAAACTGTTCCTGCTTCAGGTGGTTAGGCTTAGTCCTCACACAGAGACTCTCTACCTAGATAGGGTCTGCAGCGTCAGACCACCAGCGTTCAAAAGGTGTGTGACACATGTGGGTTTAATTCCTACCTGGTAAAAATAAATCTTCTCGCATTTCTGCTCTGGCTGCTTCAGAGAAGCATCGTTTTTTCAACCACTCAGCTTCATATTCGCTTGTGTGTTCATCGGGCCACGTGATAAATATCTTGTGAAAGAAAAAGAAATGTAACGTTAGGAAAAAAAAATATAGAAATTATAGAAATTAAATCAGCAATATCACAGCTAAGGCTTCCACATAATGTAACTGCAAACAATTAATGAAAATCCAACCTGAACAGCATCCAAATTCTGATGCCTTTTATAGATGTTTATTTTCACATGAGCACATGACCTAATTTGCTATTTTCTGTGGGCTGCTGTCACTGCCTGCACTTTGCCTAGCAGAAACTGGGAATTGCAGAAGCTGGCACATTCCACTGAGGAGAATGCTTCACTGCAACTCAGAAGGGCAAAACTGCCTTTCAAAACACAGGACAAGAGAGATGTATGAAATAAAGAAATGTTAAGACACAAACTGTTCCCCCAGCTTTGAAACTTTTTTCCCTTCCAAGTAAATAGATGTATACAATCAAAATGACATACAAGGTTGCTGTATGTGTCAGAAAATGTGAAAATTTACGGAAGATCAGTTCCTGCTTTGTCTTGCTCAATAACCTCCCCTTTTCACGAACAAATGCTGATGCAGATGGATAGACACAGACGCAGAAGCTGGGCCGGTGCTGAATGTTGGGTTATACTTTCTACGGTATCCTTTCTATGGATTAAGATCATCATCCTTACCTTTTTCCTGTCTGTCAGAGCGACTTCCTTGGCCACGATGTCAACATCCAGATCCTCGAAGGGCAGCTTGCGGGCTTTGGCAGAGTGCAGGAAGCATTGTGGGCACTGGCAGTTGTCCCGCAGCCAGACACAGGGGTAGCAGCTCTCACTTCCGTCCTCCCACTGCACACGAACAAGGTGCTCCGCATCTGGAGCCTCCACTTTCCGTATCCCCGCACTCATGTAAGCCATGTGAGTCCTCCGTGCTGTCCCCCACCAGCAGCACTGCAGGTTTGTAGCCCCAGCAAGCAGGCGCCGGGTCACGGGGTGGACTTTGGTCCCCAGAAGGACACGAGCTGCCAGCCTCCACATGCTGACCTTGGTCGGGTCTCGGCGGTGTTCCTGCAGCACCACAGACAGCAGATGATTATTTAGGGAGCAACCGTAACAGAAGGAGCACTTGAAAGCGATTCTCCCCACTTCCTTCTAGCTAAATATTTAGGAATACTCATTATCTCGTTTATGGCATTTGGGACACAGAAGACATATTCACACCTGTTTGCCCATAAATCCCTGCAGTTTAGCAGAGCTCCGGCTGGATTCACCTATTTGTTCATCCTTGTTCCCGCAGCTGTTTGATACTTACAGCATGAAGGTCCCTTTGTAAGACACTCTGAGACAACTTCCACAAACCAAACATAGGTACTGCTGCCGAGCTACTGAGGTTTCCACTAGTTTAGAGCTGAGTAATTCAAACCAACTGCATGCCGTGCTGAAGAAAGGTGATGCATGCAAATCTTAAATCAGAACAAAAGTCCAGGTTTAACACTGTCCTTGGGCTCCTGGCAAATCAATGAGTAATCAAATTTGTTTTTAACAGGAAGTTTAGCCATTTCAAAGTTTGCATATCTACTCCTAATTTGTTCAGTGTTTTTTTTTTTCTTCCCTGCTGTTTTGTTCTTACACAAATATTGATGCCCGGTTGCAACCAAAGCCTTCCCCCTGCCCTTACACAGGGAATATCTCTTTAGATTTAGTATCTTTACATGCTAAGACTTAGAAGAGCTGTCAAAAGGATTCTGACTAGCATAGTTAGAACAATGCTGTATAGGACCCTAGGGCCTCCTTTTATTTTTATTTCATTTGACTGAGTACAGCAAAGCACAAAATTGATTTCTGCTTCCTTTTCTTTGGGCATAGCAATTCCACAAGAATCCCATTAATTACCAGCTTTCACTTGCAATTCAATCCGAGGAACAGCTTTGTGCACACAGACTCAAACCTCTTTTATCCAAAAATGGGTTGGTATCCAGACTGAATATAGATTTCCTTCTCTCCATATAGACATATATACATATATAAAACATACACACATCCACATGTAAATACAGGTACCGCTTTAGTAACTGCTTGGGATAAGACCAGGAGAACAGGATTTCATTTTTGAAGTTGAAGGCTACCAGGAAGCTCTTCTGGCTTACCTGAGGTGGGGAAATTCAGAGAACAAGGTATTTTTCATTACATGAAAAAAGTCAATTTAATGAGTAGATGAATACATTCATCTGCAATGTATTTCATACATGCAGTACACCCAGAACAGTTCTCTCATTTCAGTTCACGTGGCTTGCCAAATAATTTAAGTATCATGCTTAGTGCTTTAGCACATGCTTAGTGTTGAACCTGACAACCCACTAAATTGCTTTAATCACCTAAAGCTCAATGTAAAAAATAATTAAGCCTTTAATTTCTAAATGCCTTTCAAGGAAGACTCATCATCAAGTCTAAAATACTATAATAAAGCTTGACAGATTCGAAGGGTACCCAAGCTTCTAGTATTCTACCATTCAGTTAAGAAGTCTAAACTTGTTTCTAAGAAACTCCTTTTAGTGCTGCTAGTAATAGAAAATGATGTTGGATTTATTTTATTTTTTTTAATGACAAGAAATTAAGGTGGGTTTATTGTCTACCTGTCACAGAAGTTGCTCAACTGCTATTTGTTCTCCTGGCAACCAATATCTCAGAAAACATAGCTCAAGCAGAATTCTAAGTCGGTGACATTAAGTTTTCTAAATGCTCTGGAATGAAGGTGAACTTTAAAAAAAAACAGATGCAAACAATCCTGCCAGACACAATTTCTAGTTAAAACAAGAGTAATAAAACTTCTGGAAGGTATGGAGGTGAGATACACATGATTTATGTTACATTGGGGAAGGCTGTAAGTCAAATGGGAATTCCCAGTTTTGCTTAGATGCAAGAAATGAGTACAGCCAGGTTCATGTTGCCAAACTTCAGACATGTACCAGAGTCACCCGCATCTGAACATCACAGGCACCACCTGCAACACCCATAAATAATGCACTCATTTAGATCCCAGCTCAACTGACCTATTTAGAAACCCGTTTTAGGATGAGGAGAATTGAATTCTTATTTCTCTCCACCAACCAAAGAAGGAGCCTCTGCAATCAGCCCTGATGTGGACGTTACAGTGCCCACGCTCACACTCATCAAGACGTTTCGTGGCAGTAATCTCACGTTTAGCTGCTGATCCTGCTCACAGACCACTGCTGCTGTGCAGAACCCACTGCACACAGTGTGGATGGTAGCAGCCCTGTCTTTAGTGCCACACAGGGAAAGCCCAAGTTGCTGTCATTGGTACCCCCATCCCAAGTGACTTCAGCTTATGGCATCATCAGTCTAATCTATTCTGAATCACAAAGTACTCTCTTGAAATACTCCCAGTCCTGGCAACCAGACTCGGAGCAGCCAGCCACTGCACCCAAGTGGAGGGGAGGGTCTCTTTCATTGGCAGTAGCATAAGTCTTCAACATGTCTAGGGTAGGAGACTGCACACTTTGTGGCTTTTTAGTATGCAGATCTACATTGTTACTCTGCCCCAAGACTTTGGGCCTATCCGGATCTTTGGTTTATGCCTACTTAATGAAATCAGTGCATGACACCACCGTTAACTAGGAGGCTTCAGGGCTATTTGGCTGCTAGCTACACAAGAGAAGGCCATGAAAATTATTATAACAAAAAGATTTCCCTAGTGCTGAAAATATTTCTAAAATATTCAGCAGTGTTTGCATTACACTTCTGTTTCTGCCTTCAGTGTAAAGCAATTGTTTGGGTTAGCCACCTATCAAGAGAAATGCCATAACAATAAAAAGCCTGCTTATTGTTTTCCTTGAGTTTGTCATAGTATAGTGTCACTATTAAAATGAAAACCCAGGCGATAACGATTAAAAATATCTACTATAGCATGTCCTCTGGGTGTTTATCTTCTCAGACACGCAAATTAAATAAATACATAAGTCTAGTTTTTGTCCCATACTGATTCACAGACAAGTATATTCCCCTCAGTAGCTCCCAGGCACAATCAATGATCTCACACCATAACCACTGAGTTACACTACTGTTCTCCCAGTAGCTAAGGCACAGTACGAAGTGCTGGATAAATATATCTTCATGCCTTAGAAGCTTGGAGCTCAAGGCACAAAGCAAGCTGCAGGTGAACAAACTCAAATGCCTGTGCTGGTGGTTGTAGGCCAGAAATGGGAAAACCGTACCTCTTACTGCAGGAGACTGTTGATGATGCTTAATAGACCCAATCTCCCACCATATAGATTGTGCTAATGAGTTAGTTTAAGTGGGTTGGTTGGTTGGTTTGTTTGTTTGTTCCCCAATTTATTGACAATTGTTCAGAGGCTTTAAATGGTAAAGAAAAAAGAAAAAAAAAGATGTCAATCTGATGCTAATGTAGGCTGAACTACAAGCTCAGGGAGCTTTTATCCCCTTCACCTCCGACCCTTCAGGCAGACACTTAAGCACGTGGTGCCGTTTTACACTGGAAACCGCGTTCTGTACTAAATGAGAAGCAGAGCTTCGCCTGAAGTCATTTATCAGCGTGCCCCGACCTCAGCCGGAAGAACAATTCATAACAGAAGAACACGAAGGGAGCGCTCTGCATCCCAGCTCCCCGCATTCCCCGTCCCCTGCCCAGCAGGGACCAACGCGGCGCTCTCTCCGCTCTCACTTACCACGCGATCGACACCGTTATAAACAAACGCCGTGAGTCACACCAAAGCAAAGCAGCAGGAGCGCACCGTAAAGGAAAGCAAACCTACGTTTACATGCTCCGCACGGAGGGCCAAGCACAGCCGTAGCTCGCACGGCTTCCCATCGGCCAAGCAGCTCCCGGCCACGCTCCGCCTTCCAGCTCCGGCGGACCGCAAGCCCCGTTCCCCCCCCTCTCCCCCTCCTCCAGCCTTGCGTAGAGCCCGGCTCCGGTTTCCCCTGCCCGCGGCGGGGCGCTGCCGGCTGACCGCTCCCGGCTGCCGGGTGGCTCTTTAGAGGGGGAGATGTTGAAGCGATGCTGCTGCTGCAGATGGAGCTGCATCCGCCGAGTTAATGGCGCAGGTGATTATAGCGTCGAATGTTGTGAGCAGTGACCTCCAGGCAAATGAGCTTCTTGGGAATCAGTTTAAACAGAGCGGTAGCATGCAGTCCTTACTCGGCGCTGAGCGTCTTCTTGCCTTACAAAAACGTGAATCTTGTGTTTTTTTGAATAGCACGTGGAAGGGAGGCAGGCTCTGACAGACAGAAGCGTGGATCGCATCTAGGAAGGCAGTGAAGGGACCTCAAAATCATGCAGTTCCAACTCCTGTCAGGGGTTGATCAGGCTGTCTGGTGTCCAATCCAGCCCAGCCTTGAGCACCTCCGGGATGGGGCATCCATACCCTCCCCGGCAGCACGTGCTAGTGCCTCAACCCTACCCGCCCCCCACTGAAAAACTTCCTCCTGACATTTATTCTAAATCTCCCCTCCTTTACTTTCCCACTTGTCCTGACACCTTCAGACTGTGTAAAAAGTTGATTTCCCTTCCGCTTAAAAACGTCCCTTTCAATATTTGAAGGCTTTAATGAGAGTCTTCCCTCCACCAAGCTGAACAAACCCAACTCCCTTAGCCTGTCTTTGTTGGAGAGGTGCTCCAGCCCTCTGATCACCTCTGTGGCCTTCCTCTGGACCCACACCAAGAGCTGCACGTCCCTCCTGTACTGGGGACAGGACTCCAGATGGAACTTCACAAGGGCAGAACAGATGGGGACGATCCCCTCCCTCTCTCTGCTTCCACCCCACTCCACCCCACTCCACTTCCACCTTGCACTTGGCTTTGTGGAACCTCATGGTGGACCAACCTTTAGAGTTTTCCAAGGTCCCTTTGGATAGTGTGTGTTTCTTCCTTCTGTCATACAAACTGCACCACTCAGCTCAGTTGGTGTCTACAAGCTTGTTGAGGGTGCACTCTCACCTACTGGCTTTCCAGTGGAGCATCCCATGATGGTATGAACTTACCGTCTTGTACTGGACTGGGATCCACATCTTTTTCACTGCACATGAACTGGTGACATGCCTGAATTTATAAAAATAAAAAAAAAATTTAAAAAAGAAAATGAAAAAGAAAAAAAAGAAACAAGAAACAAGAAACAAGAAAAAGAAAAAGAAAAAGAAAAAGAAAAAGAAAAAGAAAAAGAAAAAGAAAAAGAAAAAGAAAAAGAAAAAGAAAAAGAAAAAGAAAAAGAAAAAGAAAAAGAAAAAGAAAAAGAAAAAGAAAAGGAAAAAGCTTTAGTTTCTTCTGTAATAGGTAATGCCTTGTGATGGACACTGAGGTACATATTCCCATGGTACTCGGTGTCCATACTGTGGTCTGCAGAGCACCTAGAAAAGTCCTGCTGCCTCCATGTAATCAGTGCAGGGAAAACCTTTGACATAAGCTCTGGCTGAGCAGCACTTTTCACAGGCAGCAGAACATTCACAGAGATGAAGAGTTGGCTAGTTGGATGGAAATAAGCACACACACAAGTGAAAGTATTAAATGACTGTTTAGAGACTGTCTCTCCGAGTGCTCTGGCAATTGAAAAGGCTGAGGCTTATGTCTGCAACTTATAGGAAATTAAATATTTGTGTTGGTAGTTATCATTCAACATCTTCAATAAAGAAGTCTTCATGTGCCAAAGCAGCACTGTAATGCACTGTTGGATTGCATTCCTTTACTTTAAGGCAGCTGTGGTAGGATTTATTTGCTTTAAAATTAGTGCCCAAATCTATTTTCCACTTTTCTTTCACATTCTTCCCTCTCCCCTCCCCCCTTTTTATTTTTTATTTTTACTTTTTACAATTTAAATTGCAATATTTGAATCCAGGAGCTTGAGAATGTGGAATGTGAAACGATTTTTAAGATTTGCCACATTGGATGTCTTGGACTTCATTAAAACAGAACAAGCAAACAAACAAAAACCCCCAAGAAGTCCATACTCTGCAAACTTCATAAATGTCATGACAAAGAGCACGCACTTCTTTCTCGGTGTCAATCACCAATCCGCAAGCACTAGAGCTTAGCAAAGAGCATCCTGCCAATACTGAACATAGGTTGTAGCTTGAGAAGCCATGGCTTTTAATTTCCCAACTCTTGTGCTGCTGGCCTTGCCATTTATGCAATTAACACAATGTATCTCAAGGTTTTTTTCTTCTTTGTTATCTTTTATAAGCAGTGCGCGTTCTGTTAAATGCAATACTGACTGGTATAAAACATTTTACATTTTGGTTGTAATTACTTTCTCAAGTGCTCTTACTTAGCAACAGGACAAGGATTTCAAATCAAGTTTTTTAACAAGCAAGATCTGTCCTTAACATAAAGTAAG
Source organism: Perdix hodgsoniae (assembly GCA_035772895.1). Classification (NCBI taxonomy): domain Eukaryota; kingdom Metazoa; phylum Chordata; class Aves; order Galliformes; family Phasianidae; genus Perdix; species Perdix hodgsoniae. The sequence continues at coordinate 39,950,453 of JAPSGF010000001.1, forward strand.
CATTCAAGTGTACGTATGTATATACCCCCATTAAAAAGAAAAAAAAAAAACAAACAAAAAAACAGAAGAAATATTATTTAAAATTTAGGAAGAAAGGCTGCACGTAGATCAAGAGTGATGTGTTTCTTTTTGTTGTTTGTTTGAAGATAGAAGGGGAATGTTTTGTGATGTTACAAACATAACAAGGAGAGTGTGAGAACTGCACTGGTCACAAGTCTCATTCTGTTACAGGAGCACTCCAAGGTGTTTGCAAGACCGGGTCTCTATTTTTATAAGGAGTGTTACATAATATGTAAGTGGAAAAGTATCCTATCCAAGTGGAAATTAAAACAAACTGCCTTTGAGATTACATAATAACTCAGCAAAATATGACTCATTAGTGCAGTGTTTTTATTTGCTGGGTATAAAACAAGGAATTTTAAGAAAGGCATGTCAGAAGTTCTGTGCAGTGAAAATCTGGAGCTTATTTATTTTGCGGTACATTTACGTGTCTTTTTACTATCACAATATCATTTTACAGAATCCCGTTGTGCAAGATTAGTTAACTTATTCCCTCTGGACTTCACTCTGTCTCCATCATTCGTATGGGGACCTATGATGCAGTGGGGGTAATGCTGGGGGTTTCCATATGACTAATAGTCTGTGCACTCAATGCCACATAAATTTAAGGTTGGCAGCAATGGGCACTGCCCAAAGCATAAACAGCAGAATGTCCGTAGAAAGCAAACTCTGATTTTTGTCCAATAAACGTTACCTTGCCACAGCAGTAAGAGTCTACCAGTATTCCCAGTTGAGTGAAGCTTATAAAAAATAATGGTGGCTCTTCTGGTCCTGCCAGCTTCAACTCTGCACACATGCTGAAGAGATAGAAGCAACAACATGCAGTGAATTGTGATGTAATGGGAGATCTTCAGGAGCTGGAAGACAACAGTGGAAAAGCCCCAAAGGGATGTGAAAAGGAGCAGCAGCAGCAGCCTGGAGTAGTGTAGCAGCCTGAAGGAATCAGTTACTCTCTGAAGTAACTCGGTGCTACAGGGTACGCTGAAATGTAGCTTAGAAATGTACAAGAGCTCACATTAAATTCAGTAAGACTACATAAGTAAATAAACACCACTCAGCCCGCACGTGGCTGTGGAAGCAGACACAAAGCTAAAGCCATTAGGGTGGGAAATATAAATCAGTATATATGTAGCACAGGGGGATGCTTGGCCTTTTGAAATCCACAACTGCCACTAAAAGAAAGATGTCAGAAACAAAAACTGGGCCTGGTCACAAATAAGCTTCTAGGGTAAATGAGCAGAGGGTGAACTTGAGTTCATTCAGGGCAGGTTTATCCCTCTGCGCTCACGTTTGTGCATATAAAGAACATGGAGTGACGAGGCTAGGAAATCAGGATCACGGAGGGAGAACTGCATCTCAGACTCTGATGAGAGAGACAAAGCATTTTTAGGAGATGAAGTCAGACTGGACAAGCACAGGTCAGCACTGGTAGTGCTAGGTGAGAGTCACAGGGGTGAGGGAACAGGTTGGCCATCACTGGTAGAAGAGTAGAAGGTAGAAGCGTCTCCTCTTGAATTTATTGATGCAGTTTGTCTGCCCCTGGTTTCACTCATTGTGGTCCCATCTATTTGGGGGTGCCTGCATTTCTGGGGACAGGGACAGCACATCCGCTCTGATTCTAATTCAGAAAAATTTGAAACACAGAAAAGCAGTCCTTTGGATGCAGTGAGATCCTGAACTGAGTGCATGGGACAAACTTTGTGTGTTGTAAGGAAAAGCTTCGTTCTCCTTCCTCAGGAAAGAACAAAAAAATTCCCAATGTCTTGTTCATTCGCTGCAGTCTGACTAGAGGTTTACTCTTATGTTAGAAGCTATGGAAGGTATTTGAAATTACCAACCTTATAGTGTCCTGACTTGTGTGCTGTCCCAATTGCAGATTAGATTATGCTTTGTTGTGCCTTTAGAATCAAGAGTTGAAAAGCTTTGTAAATACTTTGTAAGAAAGTATCAAAATAGGAAAATAACATTCACATTAGTCTGGACTTTAATACAAATCACAGCTTTATCACATTAAATTAGAAACAAACTTACATCCACAAAAAAGGACAAAGCCTGCTCTTAAGAAAAGATGGCTTTTCTTGATTAACCAAAGAGCTGTCAACACAAGAAGCGATGGGCAGGATTTCTTTCACGATTGTTTCCCAGGTAAAGGCATAATAAGCTCTTCAACAAATTTAAGACAAATAGCTGAGAATGTAAGACCGGAATCTTATTCGTGGCCTGCTGAAGTAATTCTTCTGGACCCAGCCCTAAACTGAAAATTCAGGTCACATTATTTTTGAAAAGAAATCGTAAGTAGCCAGGGAAAACAAACAAACAAACAAAATAACTACTTTGTCATTTAGACAGTCTCTATATAGTAAGGCCTCTATTGTTTACAATATAACTAATTTTGGTGGTAACTGCTCTTGCAGTGAAATGTTTGCAGCATGGAAAAAGTATGGAAAGTGTGATGGAAGCACACAGCTTTTTCAGTCATCCTGCACTTGCCAATAACTGTTGCTGGATAACGCATCTTTCCCTAACCCAAGCTTCTCCAAGGACTTCTCTTTTCCCCAAAGAAAGCTCAGATGTGAACGACTGCACGCAGCCTAAGCAAGGCTGTCATCTGAGAAAATACAATACGCTTGGCTTTGTCTTTTCTTATGAAGGAATGTTAATGGTATGTTGGAGACAGTCAACTATACCTCCCCAAGGTAAGGCAGTTCTCGAGGATGAATGACTCTACAAGCCATGAATGACTCTTTCCAAGCCACATCATTAAAAACGTAATGATTATGGAGACCATATGTTTTTCTTGTTGCAGAACCAGTCTTTAAATGCTGTCTTTTCCAATTGTAAACTGATCTTATAGGCAGGATGACAACTTTATGAAGAAAATAAAATAATCACAGAGTTACAGTCTTTTTTCTAGAGACATATTCTAGTAAAAGCCTTTTTTTTTTTTTTTTTTTTTTTTTAAGGACATGAAGTTAGGTCAGTATTTTTGCCAGTTTCATATACTTCAGGAACAAAATACAGATCCGTAAATTTTTCAAGTTTTTGCTAGTGGCCAGCCAAAAAGCAAAGTAAGAGGGAATAAATTCTCCAATTGACTGTAAATAAAAATACATCTTAGACAGAAAAATGTCAGATAGCCTTCAAACATGCAGGTCTATTTTAAGAGTAGTAGCTGGCAAATACATTTCACTAAGCAATACTGAGAACTCCTTTATCATAGCAAAAGTGACATCCAATAAGCACAATTGAGCTTCATTTGAAGTGTCATGAAGCTCATCTCAATAAACTACACCACCAACAGCAACAAGTGCATCCAGTGGGATTTCTCCATTCTTCACAACTAATATTTTTCAAGGCAAGACTTTAACCAGAGCTGTGCCTATTGCTTCTCTTGTCTGAGGCAAGTCTATTTTTTTGCTTCCAAGGTACACATCTTGGTCCTCTGCAGCAATGTACATGACAACACACAGGGGCAGCAATTTAATTTCAGAATCTTCATCCATTCAGGTTGGCACACATGGGATCCTTGAGAGGCTTACCAAGTTTTTGAAATCATCCCTTGCCTACTCCCTTTATCAGCATGGTCCTGGGTAGGTCAACCTGGGCAACTTAAGTTTTAAGTTTGAGCTCAGCCATGATTTATACCACCACTCTGAATTGCTAGCCATTGAGTTGCCATAGATATGGTTGTTTCCAACTGCTGCCATCCGCAAGCAAAGCCTTTTCTTTCTCTACTTTTATTGGTGCTCATGTGAGAAAGTGGTTTGCTCCACAGTTACACTTTGAGTTTCTTCAGCTCAATGTACATCTGTAGGCAGGAGACTAGCTACAACTAAGCAGTGACTGCTTAAGTAAGCTGCCTGGAGAGGAGCAGAATCTTGTCTTTAAAGGACTTGCTTTGACTCTTAATGAGCTAAGTCACTGGCTGAATGTTAAAGAAAAAGTTCTAAGAGAGCTCTCTCTGACTGTTGCCCTCTGTTCTATTTGCTTTACTTGATTTTTTTTCAGCAAACATCATCATCTGCTCTTCAGTACCATCATCACTTTAATAAATTTGGGAAATATCATATATATTTCTAAATCTCCAGAACTCTATAAGAAAGACCAAGTCAATTTCAGGTGTAGCGTAAAAAAAATAATATAAAAAAGAGAGCCCAAACTTGATGCTATAAACACAACAGGTGGAGCTGTTGGGCCAGAATAACTGCTACAACTGGTCTTGTAAGGCTCCCCAGGTAAAAATATGTAATGAGTTTTCAGTGATAAGAAGGCCTTTACTTATTTGAAATACATCACATAAAACCTATGGACTTCTAATGAATTAAATTTTATCAGATTAAAAACAAACAAAACACCGCAAAAGCTGCAAAACTGATAAAATTACAAAGAGGATTACAACAGTTTTTAGGATCTATTCCAAATGTAGAACTTTAAACTGCTGGATATCAGTGTGCAGCCAGTTCATGCAGGCCTTTCGCAGCACAGCTTATCAGACAGCAGATGTCTGAAGGACAATCAGTTACACAAGCTCTGATCCAAAACTGATGCACTTTTAAACAGTCATATTTACCTTTACTTAGATAAGACAAACTGACATTAACTAAACTGAAATGGTTTTAAGTATCTTGAAATACTTTTGCACTGGCTTCACAAAATCCACATAAAATTGACCTTTTTTTATTAAGCATGGAAATTTACACATAGCCCAAACTCAGACTCATGCGATTTCTTCTTAAAACAGAACATTCCAAGCCTTCTGTAGAAGAGTGAAATTCTGGTTGTCTCCATTTCAAATATGAAAAATATTTACATTTTGCCAAAACACAAATTGACAGGGAGATTTGTCAATATATTCATGTTTATCCTAAGAAACATCAGCCTGGATTTCAAAGAACGAGTTTGGCTTTGTTAGATGGCAGCTTACGGACAGAGCTGATGGAGTTATTCTGTAAATCTCCAGGTACTTCATGTAATCTCCTGCTTTGAAAGTAACTGCTCTGCAAATATTTACCACTCTTGGTATACTGCACACTGTGGAATAGCTTGAGATTGAGCAAGGCATTGCTACTGCAAACAGAGCAGCCAAGCTGCTTAAAGTGTATTCAAGAAATTGCGTTTTACACTACTACTATTTTTCTATTAATATTTGAATACCAGCCTGTCTAAAAAGAAAAAAAACTGGCATGGTTTTCCACTATGATTTCTTTACTGATGCTTTACAATTCACATTATAAGCAGAGCCTCAAAGAGTAAGCACAGACTAAAACAAATTATTTCTTTTGCAAGGGTTTGGCTAGGGCAGGGTTTTAAGAATCTGGGCACAAATGGAACAGCGTGACAAATCTGGCACGTACTTCTGAAAGGGTAGGATCCAGAGAGAATGGGGAAATACCCTCAGAAACTGTCGGAGCTTTTCCTCATTGTACAGTCACTCGTCCATCCCAAAATGCTTTATGCTTTGTTGTGGTGGAGAGCAAACTAGACTTAGTGATGGCCCTCTGTGCTCCCGTGTTTTTCTGTCTGGCCGCATGTGAAAAGAATGACAAATAAACAATTCTTTTCACAGCTAGAACCTGTCACACTATCTCCCTTGAAAGCACACGTGAAAATAATGCTGGCTAGTTCCACTGAACTCAACCAATGCAAAGTTTCAATTTTTCCACATCTTCAAAGACACTGAGAATCTAAAGGTGCACAGATATCCTAACATATCCTGCTTGGGCACCGCTACATCGCCCTAACTTTGAGATAAATGGGATGGTCCCCAAGCCCTGTAAGCACATACCTCTGTGAGCCATCTCCCAATGCCTTTGATGCTCAGGTCCCATGTGATTTCCACTGACCCCCAACAACTCTGAGGGACTCACCCAGCTGGATGGTCTGCGGGCCAACACAGAACTGAATGGGGGTAGAGGCAGCAGGATCAGACCTCAAACGCTCATAAAACAGCTTATCTTTCGTTGCTGTGTGGTTGCTAGTTTCATACAATTGGCTTCTTAAAAGGCTTCGAAAATCCAAAAAGAGCCCTATGCACTCTTCGGTATCGTTATCATAGAGTCATTAAGGTTGGAAAAGACCACTACAATAACATAGTTCCTTTTAATGAAACTTGCTTACCTTTGGAGTCTGTAAACTTTTATTTGTTTTCACTAAAAAGCCAGTTATTTAGTTTGGCAGGATCTACATGCTCACAATTTTTTTTTTTTTTTTTTTTTTTGCTGAGAGGCACATTACACCAGCATGTTTTAAATCAAGAGTGTCTCAAGCAGAAGGGTACGAGAACAGCGTGCCTTAACACGGTTTTCGAATGTTTATTAAAACAACACAAACTTCTCTCATCCAAGCAGCGATGCTGCCTGCATTGTCTGTAATCCAGTAGCCACATTACCCCAAGTTGAAGATTACATAGCAAGGAGTGTGAGAACCCAAACAATCCTCCCCCTCCTTCCCACCAGGCACTTCTGCTATTGTCCAGGAACACGAATAAGTTTATTAATAGCTTAGCTAGCAAAAGTACAAAGGCACCAACGGGAAACGTCGCTACACTGGAACAGACCAAAACTTTCTGTCTGCTTTAGAAACACGCTCTGAGAAACCAGGCTCTGAATTTGGGACCTGAGACTGCAATCACCGCTAGGGCTCCTTCTTCTTGCTATAAAACTGGCATTCCTGGGATCTGACATCAGCCTTTTTGGCTGGCTCCGGGGTTCCAATTGCTTAGAGCCACCGATAAGCAAAGCCGCGAGGAGCACAGACCCTGCCAGAATAAGATCCCGGCTATCCCGAATGCAGATGGAATCGCAGTTTGGAGTTACGCAGCAGAACAATGCTTTACATGAGTACAATACATGCCGTTACACAAAGTCAGGAGTTAACAGAGGGTTCGCCCCGAACGAGAGTACCAACAGGAGGAGTCTGCGCTCCTGCTTCACACGCGGGTCTCACGGCGCCGTAGGAGGAAAACGCTCCGTCCGTTGCACGCTGCGATACGGGGCAACTTGTTAGACGTACCTCCACCCTTCCACTCAACACAAACCTGCCGTTCATTCGGGAGGTCCTATACAATAAATACCCGTTTTCGGGGCAGCCGGGGAGGGGGGCATCCTGGGCTGCAGGCTCAGGCCCGCAGATAGTCGTTCTTCAGGCGGCTGAGGCGGGCGCCGTGGCTGCGCACGGTGAGGGCCAGCAGGTCGTGCTTGTCCCGCAGCCCGCTGGAGATGGCCCGGGTCTCGCGGAGCAGGGCGCGGGCGTGCAGCAGCAGCCCCAGGAAGCTGTCGCCCAAGCGGGCTTCCTCGCGGCCGCCCTGCTCCTGACCCTGCCGGAATTTGCCCTCCAGCTCGCTCAGCGAGCGGTCCGAACTGGAGTAGGCGTCGCTGATCTGGGCGGACTCGCGGCGCAGGTAGGTGCTGTAGCTCTCCTCCCCGTCCAGGTCGTAGGAGATGCTCTTGCCGATGCCCTCCAGCACCCGACCCGCGTCCTCCACCTGCCGGCCCAGTACCGTCAGCTCCTCCCGCAGGCTCAGCCCTTCGCCCGCTGCCGCCGCGCCGCACCGCCGCTGCTCGCTCACCCTGAAGAGCAGCTGGCAGCGCTCGGGGTCGTCGTTCTCCTCGTAGTCCCCGTCGGGGACGAAGTAGTGGTGCAGGGTGCCGTTGGACATCTCGGGGTACAGCGGACCCTCGAAGTACCCGAGGCACAGGCTGCACAGGCAGCCGAACCACAGCAGGCGCAGCGCCGGCATGCTGCGTGCAGCCTACGGCCGGCCGGCGCCGCGCTGCCCCCGCCCCATGGGCGCCCCGCGGGGCCGCCCCAAACGCCGCTGCGGGCCGGGAGCCCGGCCGGAGCTCTGCGCTCGGCTCGAGCCGCGCCGCCCTTAAAAGCCGCGCCGAAAGCGGAGGTAGCGGCCCCGGCACCGCGCGGGACTGGCCGGCCTCCGGGCATCGCCCCGCCGGCGTGTCGGGCCGCCCCCCGCCTCCCGCCCCCCCTCCCTTCCTTCCTCCGGGCTGTTCTGCGAGACGAGCTCAGCTGTGCGTGCCTTGGAAAGGAGCGGGTGCTGCGCGTCCCGCCGCGCTTTGTGAATTTCGAAGCGTTCCGTGAAACTTTTCCGCGTGCATCCAGGATGCAGCCGGATTGCAGCAGGGTAGAACCTCGTGCATAGCGAGTATGGACACCGTCCTCACATCTTTTGTGGAAGCAGTCACCAGGCTGCAGAGATCACACCAACCAACACAAGCATACGAAGTTCAGATTCCCGCTGCTGCCCACAAAAGCTTTGCATGCAAGAATATGTACACCTCGTTATTAATAAACATTTATGCCTCTTAAATATAAATATTTCAACATCATCCAGTGCTTTCCACGTGCTGTATAAACTGGGATGGTTATGACTTACTGCATTGGGAATAAGTTCCAAGCTCGGTCTCTAAACATGGCCCTGCCAGAACGTCTTAGCTCTTCTTGGTCTCATTTATGACTGCTCCATGCACACTAGCAGAGTTTCATCCGGAATTAAGCAGGAGCTGAGATACTGAGCAGAAAATACTGGGCTTGGATCTCTCTGGACAGCAGACCTAAGAGAACCCTTTCTATCCCTTCTGAATGGCCTTATTGCTGTGGTCAGGCTGCAGGACTCTGGCTTTGTTTTGTCGAAACAGGGTGCTCTAACCTCTTACTCCAGGACTGCAATTCCCAACTACTTTCTTCAAGCAGATCTAGGGAGGAATGAGGCTTGAAACCCACTGTCGTAGCATTTCCATGCAGCTGGCATTCGGCACTGCCTGCAGGTTCTGTTTGCAGGTGCTTGCCTACCAATGGGTTAAGTGGTAGAGGTTCCTGGGAGCACACTAGTGGGCTTAAGGACAGGGAAAGGCCCTTAAGGATAGAACAGAGCGTACTGATGAAAAGTCATAGGATCGTAGAATGGCTTACGTTGGACAGGACATAGGAGATCCTCTAGTTCCAACCCCCCTGCCTTGGGCAGGGTTACTACTCACCAAATCAGGTTGTGTAGGGCCACATCAAGCCTGTCCTTGAACACCTCCAGCGATGGGCCATCCACAGCCTTTCTGGGTAGTCTGTGTCAGTGCCTCACCACCTTCCCAGTAAGAAATTCTTCCTAACATCTAATCTGAACCTCCCCTCTTTTCAGTTTAAAGCCACTCCCTTTTGTCCTATCACTATCAGACTGTGTAAAAAGTTGGTCTGTCTCCTGCCTGTAAGCTCCCTTCATGTACTGGAATACTACAATGAGGTCTCCCTGGAGCCTGCTTTTTTCTGAGCTGAATAAGCCCAATTCTTTCAATCTTTCCTCATAGAAGAGCTGTTCCAGCCTGTCAGTCATCATCGTGTCACTCCTCTGGACTCACTCCAACAGCTCTGCATTCTTCTTGTACTGGGGGTTCCACGCCCAGACACAGGACTCCAGATGGAACCTCACGAGGGCAGAACAGAGGAGGACAGTCACTTCCCTTTCACTGCTGCCACCCCTCTGTTGATGCAGCCCAGGATACTGTTGGCCTTCCAAACTGCAAAAGCACGCACTGTCCAGCTTTTTATCCATCAGGACCCCCAAGTGCTTCTCAAGGAGTTCTTCTCTCAGTCTGTATTCACATCTGAGATTGGCTTGATCCAAGTGCAACACCTTTCACTTGGCCTGGTTGAACCTCGTTATGTTCCCATGTGCCCACTTTTCAAGCGTGTTCAAGTCTCTCTGGATGGCATCTGTCCCTTCTGCTGTGTCATCTGCACCACTCAGTTTGGTGTCAAATGCAAAGCTGCAGAGGGTGCAGGTCCCTGTGATGAGCATAGCCTTAATGATAACCCATAACTGTCAGAACTATGCAGAACATTATACAACTGACAAACACAGAAAAAAGAGCTAAAATGAAACCGATGAGTCAGCAACAAAGACATAGCTCAGAGACAGCAGAGTGGGAGCTGAGTGATGTTCACTGCTCTGAACATCCTTTCATGCCCCAGGTCCATTGAGGCTGTGTGCCCATACACCTGGAGGTGCGCCGTATCTGTGGAGTCCAAGCAGCTTCCTTTGCTCCGCTGAAGCCCAAGCCAGACCAGCTATCCAAACACAAACACTCCACATGTTTGGAAACATTTTAGATTTGTAATTAAGCTCAGAAAATGCTAATATAAATAGGTTTGATTAGGCTAAGCTTTTGTGCTTCAGTTTTCTATAAAAGGTCTAAGGCTTTTTCAGCTTGTTCATCCTGAAGAAAATTAGGCCGCGGGGTGACCTCATTGCAGCCTTTCAATACCTAAAGGGAGCCTGCAAACAGGAGGGGAATCAACTCTTTGAAGGGGTTCATAACTGTAGGACAAGGGGAAATGGTTTTAAGTTGAGGGAGGGGAGATTTAGGTTGGATGTCAGGGGGAAGTTCTTTACAGAGAGAGTGGTGAGATGCTGGAACAGCTGCCCAGAGAGGCTGTGGATGCCCCATCCCTGGAGGTGTTCAAGGCCAGGCTGGATGGGGCCCTGGGCAGCCTGGGCTGGTATTAAATGGGGAGGTTGGTGACCCTGCATGTGGCAGGGGGTTGGAGATTTATGATCTTTGAGGTCCCTTTCAACCCTGGCCATTCCGTGATTCTGTGATTCTTCAGCTGAGCTTGCTCGACATTTTTCCTCAGACCATGTTTGCCAACAGAGGCTCTTTCAAATAATTTTATTCCCAGAATGCTCTTGTTTTACCCAATATTTTACTTGGTTCCCGACTCTGTGCCAGCCACAGCACTGTATCTGCACGGGTTTCCTGATGGCTGCCAGCTGACTGGTTTGGCTGGCACTGTGTTGTGGTGGGCTCTGCTCTCGATGTCTCTTCATGGAAGGACCACACTGTAAATCTCTCAGCTCAGCTTTGTCAGCACAGTTCTGCTCCCCAGTGCCTTGGTAGATGAAACCTTCAGCCTTAGCAAATTCTTTTACTCTCTCTCCTCATATATTAAGAGACCAAGAAGTGCCTGCTGCTCCCTGCCATTACTGTTTGCAATCCAACATGAATTATCCATGTTTATTTAAATTTTCTACCCAAGTAATCTTGCCTTAAGTAACCCACCTGAAATGTCTCTGATGCTGGAGGATGGCTGCAGTTTGAGATCTGCAGCTCTAGTGACTCAGTGTGCAAAGCTTTGGTAAGAGTTGGGGCTTGCTGAAGGATGAGCCTGATTTAAGGCAATACCTATATGGATCAGTATTACAACGTGACAGAATCCTGAATTTTTACTGAGAACATAGGTAATCATCAAGCAAAGGAAAAGATACAGGCTTAAGCTGACAGAGCAATACTTTATAAAAGTGGCCATCATCTCTCCAAAATCACCTTTAAGAATCAATTCTCTTTACACTGAGATAATCTGATATGAATTCTTTCAATTTGTTCATAAAGCATTGTGCATACAAGTGAAAATCAGATATATATTTTTGAAAGATAATGAAAGGCATCTTTATGTAATAAGACAGGAGCTGAAGAGTCAGATATTTTCATCACAGCAGCACTACAGCAGTGTCTGAAACAACAAGATAAAAATCAGAGGCAGTGCAGAGCTCTTAAAAGTAGTTATTAGTCTTATCTGTGAGACGCGGAAGGCAGCAAAACAGGAGGAGGACAGAAGGAGTTTTTTACTGGAATACAGGAAAGGAGAGGGCAGTTTTATGCTGACTGGCATGCCTTCTACTAGGAGCCTTTATGGCTAGTTCTATGAGGTCAGAGATTTGGTGAGTTTTTGGGATGCTGTTCCTTGTGGCATGCTCCCTTGAAGGCATTCATGGTGATCCTGGCATTGTCAACAGTCCCACTGACTGCACGGCGACAGTACTTTACCCAGTGTGTCTGCTTAAGAATATAAAAAATTGCTTTTGCATAAAATCACAGAATCACAGAAACACCGAGGTTGGTGGACCTACAAGATCATCCAGTCCAACCATCCACCCATCACCAATAGTTCTCACTAAACCATATCCCTCAACACAAAATCCAACCGTTCCTTGAACACTTCCAGGGTCGGTGACTCCACCACCTCTCTGCATGGCAGACCATTCCATTGCCTGACCACCCTTTCAGAAAATTAGTAAATGAGGAAAAAACATTGGAAATACAAATGAAAAAGGATATTGACACTCTCTTTTTACAAATACCTGGCACAGTGCACTATGCACTGGTAAAGCCATTTTTTTTTTTTTCCACTGAGCAGCATTAAGTTTATAATAATGCAAAGAACAGTAGCATTTTTTCTGCTTTAAAAAGTTTTCCTGTTAATGCAACAGCACCAAAATCAGGCTCCAGAAATTGCCAATGAACTGAAGGCAAATCTGTAGTGCTGTGCTCAGCGCTGGGTGATGCCTGCATAATCTTTTTCTTCAGGCAGTGCTTTATCGTTGATTTTCAACTTGCTATTTCTGTTACAGATCACAGCAAGCTACACAGCATCAGAATGTTTTGGATGTAAGCAGTCAGAAATTTTGAGAGCAGGTATATGTTATATGGTCCTAAAGGCCCCACAGGCTTTAGGGTATAAATGCTGTTTGCTGACTACTGCCTTCTGTTTTCCTACTGTGAACAGTATATATGCAGCTTTGTATGAAAGATACCTTGTTTAAACATGAGACTAACAAGTATGTGAGTGTAATGTCTAATTGTAGGGTGTAGTACCAAGTGCTCAAATGGCATCAAGTTAGGTGTCAATATTAGCCTGTGTATTTATCCCCCACTACTCATGCTCTTTGTCAGTTACCATTATACCACTAGTGTTCTTGCATATTCTATGCATCACCTATATAAAGCTCTTTTTTTTTTTCTTTTTTAAATTTTTTTTTTAAATTTAAAATATAATTAGGACTAATGATAATTTTTCAGGATGGAACTTGCGAATCATGTCTGGAGAACATGTTTGGATGAATAAGATACCAATGGAAACACTGGGAAAACTGATTTTAGGAGCAGTAGATTTCTGTCAAAGTTACATAAGGCAAGATGAAGAATAGGTTTTGCACTTAGATATTTTATCTGCATTTAAGCACATGGAAAAATATTATTCTGACACAATATTTTTAATAGTTTTCAGCGGTCTGGAAATATCCAGTTGTTACAAAACTACGTAGTAATTGTTTTTAGCATGAATAATGCCCTAGTCAGAGTTTACAAAATTGTGTTCAAAATGTATGCTTTTCTGAAGTGAAAGGTATATAATTTTGTTTGATTTATTAGTAGTTGGCTGGTTTATAAATACACGCTAACTTTACTAGTTACTTACAAGAGGAGATGTTGAAAATATTGCCAGACCAAGTGAATGCCTGACAGCTTAAACATGACTAAAAATATTGGTTCTTACCACTTGGCTGTGCAACAGTTAAAGCAGTCATCACTATCTCATTCTGCTCTTGAAGGTCTATCATTAACAGTTGAGGGATATGAGCAGGGGATACATGTCAGAATAATGCCAGGTTTTCATAGGAATATTAGGAACATAAGAGTATGACCAGAAAATCTGCAGAAAAGATTAGATTTGTAGCATGTAACTTTTATAAAACACTTCATTCAGTATAAATTTGGAATCCAACACAAACTAAGCATAATATGCTGAAGCATAAGCTGTGCTGAACATCCCAGTACCAGCATGTGACTATACTGAAATCTGAAGAAGTAAACTTAATTCCAAGCTGGGAAGCTGAACAGGAGATTTCTTACGTACAACTATGTAAAGAAAACAGCTCTTTTGCCAACTTAAAAACTTACAGATTTTGATAACCTGTAGATTCTAGGCTGCTCAGGGAGTAGTCACCATCCTTGGAAGTGTTCAAGAACTGTGGCAATGTGGCAGTGGAAGACATGGTCATTGGGAATGAGTTGTGGTTGGGCTTGGTGATCTTAGTGGTGTTTTCCAACCTTTATGATTCTATGGTATTTCAGGGTCAAACCATAGTTATGACTGGGTACATAGTCCTTTGAGCCCTACTTGGATAAGCAATAAATTGAGTTAAAAAACACAAGTATTTATGAGGAGAGTTTGGTTTGAGGCTGAATGTGAATACAGCAAATAAAAAGGGTCTGCCAGGCTGCTTCTCGAAAGAATATTCAATCAGTACTGAATCTGCCTCAGCTTCAGCCAGTAATAAAATGAGTTCAACGTTGGCAGAAAAGATGCAGAGGAAAACACTTTATACATCCTGTCTCTATAGTATATAAATATACTTTGGTTAAAGAGGAGAACTGTGAATGTATTGGGGTTAGTTTTGGGGAGTGCTGCATCTGGATGCCTCGTGGGAAAGGGAAGGGATTAAAAGAGAAATGGAATCAAAATCTATTGGTATCATACTAGTGCAATTTCCTTCTGCTGTTGAAAAACTCCAAACCCCAAAAGGGATATCTCTGCTATTGCTTCAGTAAGGTTCCTGAAGTGGAAATAATAACACTTCCTCAGTGGAAATGAAAACACTTTGGAAGCATCACTGTTGGCCACAACATGGAGAAGTTTTCCCAGTACTGTAAATGTGGTTTGTTACTGAGTCAGCATGTTAAAACGTTGATTTGATTTTCATTGCTTTCTTGTGTTACTTCTTATGCTGTATGTCAAAGTGAAAAGGCTGTATGTGTATTGTATATATACTTTGCAAATGTTATGGAAACATAGCTCACTTGTTAGTGTTGATAATATATTCTTGTATCTAACCTGTCAGAAGAAAAAATTAAGTGCTTTTTAGGATTTAAAGAAATACTTCTTCCTTTTCTCTCTCTCACAAATAGAAAAAACACAAAACCTGCAATGTTCTGCTTCAGCAGGCTTGGAGAAGAATTTGAATAAAAGCTCTGGAAGAAATCTGAGGGAGTCTGGTGCGGAAATGCTGATGTAGGTTCAAATGGGATAAATCCATTGATACAGTTGCTGAGGATTTGCAGTCCTGTGATCATTCATTTGATCTAGGATCTCAAAACATCTAAGCTTCCAGAAAGCTGAATTTCATCAGTCCTGATTTCTAGGTCAGTTTCCTGATAATTTGAGCAGATTTTACACAATGTAATTTCAAGTTTTGCCACCTTCAGGAGGGTGGCATTTTCTGATTCACACACACAGCCCTATCAAGATTGGGATTAATTCCTGAAAAAAATGGACAAATTTGATACTGATTAGACGTCGAGTTTCCTCTTCTCACCACTGCTTTAAAGTCCGTGGTGGTGAGTTTAGAGCTTGAGCCTACATGTTCAACCTACCAACCACATGGAACCCACAAGAGTTTAATCTTTCCATGTCCTGCTGCAGATCATGGAAACATTTATGGTAGAATCTTTTCTTCAGATATACCTGAGAGACAAGAAAAGATGAACAAATGTAGCATTTGACTGATATAATCTCCTCTCCCATGCCTTTCCCAATGTGGCAAATAAAGAACAAAACGAAACAATGCTTCCATAGTAAATTTCACTCGTATTCCCAGACCTGGTTTTAAGAAGTTGGAAAATGTCCATATTTTATCCTAGCACATTTGTGTAGATTTTTATTTAGGCGTTTTTAACAGTGCATTAAATTTAAAACTAGACTTACTTTGTATTCGAGCAGCCTAAGACCAAACATATGGTTTCAATTGAAATATACCAAAATCTCCTTGTTAAATAAAAAGAAAGAAAAAAAGAAAGAAAAAATCAGTCCCTTTAACAAACATCCTTATAAAATTCTACTTGAAGAAGCAGGTGAAGGGATACTATTTACGGCCAGCTCTGTATTTATTTTTGTGCAGTCATGGTTGACTGTTCCACAGGTTTTTAATGACTTAGTGCACACAGAGCATTCATTCAGCAATCCTAACACTGCGTTATTCTCCCTATGCCTGAGGTCTGTGTAGAATATTGATAGGGAATTTGTACCTCCTCCTACAATTTATGACTTTTACATAGAACAGCATGGCTTAGGACCTGGCATTTGAGATGACTTGTGGCCTTATGAGCCCTTCTGCATGGGAGACAAAGAGGCACCCTGATAAATCTTATCCCAGCACTGTTGTTTGATGAGACCCACCTCAAACCAAAACACACAGCTCTACAGGAATGCTGTGCACCTACTTCCAGGTTTATGGTCAAGAAGAAAGACGTGATTAGTTTTAATGGAAAGAAGCTGGGTGGAATAAAGTTTGTGGATTCACTAAGGTTTATGAAATATTACGTCTCTTCCAGCCTGGTTGCCTCAGATGAGAAAACGTTGGCCCTGCTGCAGGCATGCAGACTGAACATCACATACAGGCTCACAAATTGGTCCTTTCTGGTGCTGTAGCCCCACTGAATTAATGGAATGGAAGTTAGTGCTTTACAGTGGGCAGATTTGGGGGTGTTTAAAAAGCTTTGTGGACTTTTAAGGAAGTTCAACCAAACCAAACCAATTGCTGGGACAACTGTTTGAATTGATAATTTAGAGGGCAACAGTGGAGACTGAGAGCTGCTTGGAAGATGGGGCAGGAAAACCGATCCTCTATAAGATTAACTCACGTGCCAGACACCTCTGCAGGTTAAATGGCTGCAATGTGCTCTGCTTGCTCTGGGCTAGCAGCTTTTGGAGCAGAAGGAGTGTGTCTGAAACACAGGTTGCCTCTCTTGCCCCTCCATGTGTAATGAAAAGGAGAATCTGCAGAATTAGGTGCTGCAGATGGAGCACAATGGCTGGCCAGAGAGGAACAGCAGGAGTGTGTGGCCTCTTAGAATCAAAGAATCATTAAGGTTGGAAAAGAACTCTAAGACTTCTATAATATACCTCTTGCACCATGTTTTCCCAAAACCAGGAACGTTCAGAGGCACACATACTACTTAGAGGCAATGCACATTCCCCTTTCTGGCTCCCCCTTGTATGTTATATGTTATGTTATGTTATGTTATGTTATGTTATGTTATGTTATGTTA